>LR990226.1:14860332-16060332 GCA_905147385.1 Limenitis camilla
CGTTAAAGTACAACTTGTGAATATTTCAAGAATAATCTAGACACCATTACTTATAGATCTAAATCGTTGGATGATTCGCTAAATTGGTATATTTTGTTCGAATAATATTCTAAATTGCTTAAACAGTTAGGCCACTGTGAAAATGTAATGGACTTATGATGGTCTTTTATAAAATGAGTTAGGTGTTTGTGAAATCATTCTTGGATTTATTTATAATATAAAGACTTTCATATTACGATCACATAAAAGAAACTAAACGCATTAAAATTTGATATAGACAAATCATAATAGTACAACACTTAATTCTATGCCTTTTTTTAGCACAGAGTACTTTTTAAAGGACGTAACGACTTGTAAATCTATCTTCTTCAGATAGAATTTTGGTACTTCCATTTGTAAATCCATCTAAATTTACTATCGAAGACTAGAATAAAGTAAACCTACATTTAATAGGTATATAAATAATTTACAAACCTTCTTTGATGCTGGTTGTAAATGAGAATTTTCAGATGTATAGTTAATTATCTAATGGTTGAATGCATCTGGATTGAGAACACATCAGGATAATATATCCATTTGTTCCCTCAATTCCATCGCAAAGGAAACTAGAACAGGAAATAAATCAATGAATATCCAAGAAGTACGAAATAAATTATGAGCACGTGTCTATAAGTAGTATGTTGTACTATATAAAGGACAACAAGTAATATAGAAACATTTAACGTTGAATAAAATACCTAATTTATAAAGACACAAAATTTAGTGAACAATTTCCCAAAGTAAATTTTCTAGGTTCAAAATTGTTAAGTAGACAGAACTTATATTGCTTTTATCGCAAAAGAGAATCCCTTTGTTGTCGTCTACCGATAACCGATTTATCTTGAAACTTTCAAAGGATCTGATCCCATCACTCTTTCTTTGTTTCTTTATTTTATCAGAATTATGTAGGGTCTTTTTAAATAAATTGGTAAATTTAAAACAATCATGCTGCAAAAATACACAGGATTTCTATGAACTATGGAATGACGATGATTTTTATAGTGTCGAAGTACCTACTATTAGATTAATTTATTAGAAGTAGATATCTAACGTAAGCTTAATTCCTATGTTAGCTCATCACCATTTATACTAAAATGTTAGAAACATGCACATGTTTCAACACTAATTAAAATCTAAAACTTTCCATGTAATTTAAAAAAAATACATTCAGGTTAGTTAGCGCGACGATTTCCGGCCCGCAGGTGTATTATAAACATAATATGTCTTATAATTAGGACATTTATTTAGAATTTACACTATCAATATATGCTGATACATCTATTTACATAAGTAAGAGTAAAATTTCAGATATTTATGTAAAATGACATTATAAATTTAAAATCTTCTTAGAACAAACGTTCTCTACATAATATATCGGCTCTATTTAGTTATTTACCTCTTCACAAACCAAGTTTCCGGTCCAGTCATAAGATTTTTAAGCATGTACTACACAAAGGACATAGAAACAGGTAAAACTACCCATGTATATTTAACGTTACTTTAAATTCTAAAAACGGTTGATTATTGAGATATGGCGTGTACAGTATATTATAATCCTGGCACGTATGTCATTTATATTTCAGAAGCGCATTCGAATTCCCGATATTAGGATTCGCGGGAACTCGCCACTCATATTATTACAGTTTGGAGGTTAACTGTATTGGAATGTCTAATAGTAGTATATTATTGACAATTTATACCCAATCAAAAGCGTTTATTATAATAGAATGAACTCAAACTCAAACTTATGCTAGGAGGCCAGAGAAACAATTTTTACTCAACAAAAGTACACTACACGAATCTCAAAATTTGTTTGGACTCAATAAAAGAAACATTATGGACTCTATCATGTTACGTTTTACAGCGTTTATAAGTCTAAGATTTTTTTTTATAAATCATCAAAAAACTACATAGAAAGATTGTACAATATCTTAAAAGTTCCTTCACTTGTAGCTTATTTTTATTATACTTAAATTTTGTTCAGTAAAAGGTCTTAAAGGAACATAGTTGAGCGATTAAGACTACGTAGCGAGGGATGTTATTTGATAAGAACCAATAGAATCATCATTTGATACACTCTAAGTGAAACTAGGTAGTTTTAAAGTCTACGTATCACAGTAGCGACTAGTGTTTAAAAACCATAGTATTTCATAATCAATTCGAATCAAAGTAGTGCAAGAAATTCTCAATGCATTTCAAAAATGTATATCCAAATGTAGTCGTGTGAAACATGCAATATATTGTAATATAATTGATATATTCATTAATCGTAATTATTCAATTCATTCATATGCGCCATAACAAGCGCCATTGCCTTATGAATCGTCATAATTACATCCATAATTGTTCACCTTTTCCTCTATATAATGATACTGGTTATTGTTCTTTTAAGGACGGATAGATTTTATTTTTATCTATTTAGCTGATCTTTACAACTTATTACTAACTGTAATGCATATTAAAACGCCATTATACAAAATTTTAAGTTATTTATGGACTTGCATTTAGATACAAGTACGTGAAAGATTTACAATATAGCGTTTAGTATCAATCAAGTTTACTTTTAGAAAATACTAGCGGCCCATCCCGGCTTCGCGCGGGTGGAATATTATTTATAAAAATATATTGGCCCTCCCACATTTCGGTGCCCCCTCTCTTGCCGCTTTACTCGCTGCGCTGCGTCGCTATACTGGCCCGTCGCGTCGTCGTGTATTTTTTGTTTATATTGATATTTTTAATTTCGTAATATCTTTTGAATGGAAAGTCCGATTTTAATAATTCAAAAAGTAATTTACAGGTATTGAAATAGTCTTGAATACGAAATAATTTATTTGGATAAGGATTAATACAAAGTTATAGAAAACATGGTCTGATTTTGATAGGCATTTTTATCAACTTTTAAAATGTAAAAAAGTAGTTATAGTGACTTAACTACAATAGTTGGACATATGGTCTCGCGAAGTTTTTTGTAGATATTGATACGTTCTATAATATTGTAGAACATTTTTTTGTTCTATCATCAATACTTTTCGCAGCGCATGCGATGAAAGATATTTTATGGCTAATTTTTTTGCACCTTGTGTTGGTTTTAGTGAGAATTTCTGGGGATCTCTAATTTTTTCTTGTAATAAATATAGCCTATGTTACTCAGGGATAATGTAGCTTTCTAATATTGAAAGAATTTTTGAAATCGGTCCAGTAGTTTTTATGTTTATTCATTACATACAAAAATACAAAAATACAAAAATCCAAAAATACAAATCTTTCCTCTTTATAATATTAGTATAGATATACAAAATTAGTTAGTTATATGATATCTTAGACAGATATAAGATTCGATGCAAAAATAGTTTTTTGTATGTTTATCAATGTATTTCTAAACTATTCTCTGTTGTGATAAAATTTTGGTAATACTCGCAAACTAACTTTTAATATACTTATTTGTACGAAATTAAATATGTAAATACAATTTTTCATGCCTTTTTAAACACCATTTTTTATATTTTTGCAGTAACATTGTAAAAAAATTATTTTTTTTTACTGAAAAATCTGTTATTTATTCAAGACATCAGCACTTACTGGTTAAAATCATATTGTTTTAAGTAAGTAAGTAAGTTACTAAGTAAGATTCTATAGCATTTACTATAACGATATCTCTTATTTAGTTGATTATCAGACAACAACACTATCAAGAACTAGTACACGTACGTCGTACAATGAAACAAAGTATTAAAACATCAAAGTGACGTATACTAAATATGGATGAAGAATGTAATTGACAACATTTTTGTTTTTTAACTACCCACACTGCACAGGTGTAGACTGAACGGAAACGACAGGTGAATGAAGACTCGAGACAAGTATCGACTTATTTTTTTAGTTTACATGTTTCCCAGCAACAAAAATAATATAAAAAATAAATACTTAATTATGGTGTTTCCGATGCTATTAAATAAATTAGATTTGTAAATTAATTTTCTATCCAAGTACAAGTGTTGACGTCATATTAGATATTATGGAAAGCGGATATGGAAATTAATATCCGTTCAGAATTATAATAATTATATATACATAAAAACAGTATAACAGACCGAAGATTTTTTTACAAACTATATTGAAAGACAAACTTAACTTTGTTGTTGGAAAATTGTTGTCTTCATACATCTATATAGGTAGCGATCAGTTTACCAACTGCAAAATATTTTTTGTGACAAGTAAAAAAATTTCATGAGACTTCTAATACTTACTTTGATTTTAAGGTACGGAATCCTAAAAATTAAATATGTTTAAACGAGAATCAAAAGGAATAGCAAGTCGGCAGATGTTCCGAAACGCGGAATAAATCGCACACAAAAAGGATCGGCATTACACAGGTGACTGAACAACACTCCCCCTACTAAAGATACTCTAAGACCCCTACTTCCTGCATTTTACTTTTGAGTTTCACCCGTACCATTTAAAATTAAATGTGAACATAGTAATTATTACATTTTTATTATTATCTTTAATTCCATATCGTTCTCCAAGGTCCTACTCATCTTAATACTGAAATTCATTAATATTGGTTTAGTATTTCAGACGTGAAAACATTAGACGTGGCGCCTCGCTTATGGAAAATTCTAGCGCCATCTAGGGACGATGTAAAAGAAAATGAAAAGCTTTAAAACTGCAAAAGAATTTGAAATTGTGTTGTAATTAAAAGGTAGGTTTTAGATTTTTCCTTTCACTTATGTTAATATAAATTTCCTATGAATTTTGATTCCTAGATTTAGAAGGTAAGTATCTCAGTAGCAGACAGAGCAATGTCCAATTTTAAATAGACATAAGTAGATAAGAAGAATAATACTTGTTTTTTTGGTATTTAGGACTGCGGATATTTTAAAATGGACGCAAGGTAAAGTTTACAAAGGCAGATGTTACCTGTAAGTTACTTGCTGAGGTCCGGTTGGGATTTAACGTTAAAAACGTGCTGGTTAGCCCTTTTTGTTGTCCTTTTTCAATTGTTTAATTTTACAGTAGTATTCTTAATAAAGCAAAATTTTATATAATATTTGTTATTAAGTCTATTTTTATAGTAAAACATAACCTATATACCTATATTGTTTTTTTTTTGATAACTTACTTTATTCTAGAGATATAATTCTGTTAGTTGTTATAGTTCTCTTTTCCTGAAACTAGATAAGTATTTTCTTAATATCTCAGCCTAAATTAAACCAAAACGAGCTTTAATTTTTGTAAATGTAGATACTTTAGGAGCTAAGCTTAATTAGGCAGATCAAATCTGGAGTTTTCTCACATTTAAGTCGAGTATTACCATTTTTGGCATACTAGAGCCATTAGCCAGTGACTTCACCAAGTATAACATAGTAACGAAAAACGATAACATTTGAATATTTAAACGATATACAGAAATATTCAATATTAGATTAGATACGACTTTAATTTATACGTTACTAGTGACCTGTCCTCGCGTCACTTCGGTATTATTAAGATATACCCTAGTAATATAGCTAATAACATAATGGCTGGACATCTAATAATTTCATAGAATGAGTAGGTACTGGCTATCGTAGTAGAACTAACACTATAGACGTAAATATTTTAATACATTGAAAAAGGCTAAAATAAATAACTAAATATATGTTTCGTAAACTTTTCCTTTTATTCAACAAAAATGTTTCACTTTAAAAAAAATAGTTTAAAATTAAAAACCTTACTAAAAGTCACTTCTGGCCTTAAAATTTTAAATACTTTTAAAAGTTATAACAAACCTGCCATTAAAAGGTATTGTTCATAAATATTGAATACGTAAATATAATTTGCGAACTACCTGCGTAAAATTTTACGGCCCGTAACTTAAAAAAAAGTTTGAGTGGAATGACGAGGCGGTTTATTTGTCTGTATAACAAAGGCATAAGTATCCCCATAAAGCTTAGCACAAAAGCAGGTATGGGCTCTGATTTAGAATAATACTCAGTTTCTTGAAGGTGTAATATTGTTAGGCATAAAGGCATTGTTTGAAGTTTCTTTTAAGTATAAAAAAATATTAACGACGTTCTTGAAATGAACGTCTTCAGTCTGTAATGTTTATTCTACGGCGTAAAAGATATAACTAATTAATAAATGTTTATTTAACAAAAACGCTGAACAGTGCCTGAGGTTCGCGACTTAGGTTTTACAGCAGTACTTACATACATACCATCTGACTCTTTTGGCTTTGCTATAGTTGTGTAAAAAATAAATAAAAATTCTTAAAATGAAACCGACAAAATTATTAATAACCTTACAATACAATTATCAACTTTACTTCTTTAGAATACGATTCACAATAGCTTGCCTTTAGTTTGAAGAATAATAAAATGAATATAAAAGCTAAAATGTCTTATTATAATAACTTGTTATAGCAAAACGGTCTTTAGTACATTGTATTAAGGAATATGTGGATATTTGTAGGAGCGTGCGAACAAGTGTAGATTCCGTAGATATGGGTAGAGACGCGGGCGTCGTCCCGTGATCGTGATGATACTTGTAATGTACTATTACATTCGTGGTAGGGTGACCAGATGTTAAAATAATATATTCATATATATTATGTCTCGTTTGTAACAATTATTATTAATCTTTGGACCGAAAAACACAAAGGAAGTGAACGCAAAGAAAGGAAAGGAAGTTTCTTCGTTATTTAATAATTCTATTATAAATGGACGTTTCAGAAATATTTCTAGTGATTTCTGGGTTCTCTATTTATCAGTCTAACGAAGAATCTATGAACTTCTCTGAGAAACGAAGATAACAAGTATTAAAGTGTATAATAATTAATTAAAACTGTTAAAAATTATTTTGATTTTAGACATGAATAAGAAAATTATTAAAATATATTTTAATCGGATTAACTACTTAAACTTTTATAAGTTGTAAATCCGGTTATTTGAACTGAATCATTTAAAGCTCTTAAAACATTTACGATTGAAATCATTTAAACGTATTTAACGATTCAAGTATAGTCTAGTTTTATTTTTCTATGAACTTTTGATGACTTAAATGTAGTGATAGAATAATTTAAACACTGCTAATCAGACATTAAGATAGAGATGGTGATAACGGAAAATCATATCTACGATGATGGCAAGTCTTTTTATTTAAAAAGATTTTTTAATTTTATTACTATAAGTTCGCCAGTCTACAATTTAACCCCAACCTTTCCTTAACTGAAAATTTCGTCAAAATACATTTAACGATGTGAAATTATTAAATAAAAAGAAAGAGAAAGAGAGAGACGATGTATTAAGAAACTAGATTTGTATAATTTTCAGTCTGTTTTATTTTTATATATTTTTGTAAATTACATTTAGATTAATAACAATGTAATGCTTTTATTTGAGCAATTATAAATGTTTATAATCGACAGACGGTAGATAAAAGAAAATAACCGCCTCCACGATCATAATCAGAATGAACTCTTAAAATATATAAAGCTGCGATTACCGAAGCATTTCTAATTTAATTTCGACATACAATTAGTAAACCAATGCACGCTCTGTCCGTTCTGTTTCACACGAGAAATTCACGGTCACTGACTATGTAAATGGGGTAACAAGTGACTAATTCTTGACTTAGACGAAAACCCCCTCACTCACTACTTATACTTCAAACGAATTATTGGATTAAATAACAATAAGTATGTATACTAAAACATACGTATAATAAAAGCTGAGCAGTGCCTGAGAATTATATTCCAAACTTCACTAAGCTCCTTTACAATGCATGAACACTTTCCTCAGCTAACTTGTAACTAAACTAAGTGTAAAACTTAACGAATTCACTTCATGGAAATAACTAGTCAAACTGCTTTTTTTAAATTAAAAAGTACCAATATCAGAATAGAAGTAAGCAACAAAACAAAGAATACAAATAGATTTATCTGTATGCCATACAAACTACAAACGAGATAGAATTCATCTATATTTATAGTAGGATCAAAATAATTTAACATTCTAATGCTACCATTTCTTTTCTAGATTTATCTCCCAAAGAAAAAAAAAATAAAAATCAATATGAGATAGACATTCAGATAATTTAACGCCAAGAGTTAAAAACTCCTTCAGATAAAATAAACAAAAGGATTCAAACGAAATATTAAAATCTAAAATGATAGCCACAGCACAAATAATAATATTTCTAGCAACATTCTCTGGTGTTTCACACGAACACCCACACATTCACGGTGAGTGAGTATGTAAATACACCGAACTCCTATAGGAACAATGCGTAACGGATACCAAATCAGTGTCTACATCTTGAAAAATGTTATAAACCACACTAAATTCATATACATTTTAAAATATTCCATTATACATTAACAGAGCATTGAAATCTTAGGCCGTTATTAAAGGGAAGATCTATTTATCTATATCTGTATAATATTAATGAAATTAAGCTTACTTTTTCTTTTCCAATACAATATTTATAACAGGATTTGTGACATTTAAGATCTTTCATCCCCTTCACGTTCAATAAAGAGGAAATAATCCATAAAAATAGTGCGAAAATTCTTAATTGTTAGATCGAGAATAAATTCTGAAGCCTGGGATAAAAATTAAGATTCTTTAAAATACAAATACAGATTAATTATTCGATCAGAAAGAAAGGCTAGGAAAAAATGATGGAAATCCAAAATCTATTACAAACTATTTGAATAGTCTATATGTCAAGTATGAGTCTAAATAACCACTAACGTCTGATCAATTACGATACGAATTTTAATTCGTTTTTTTAAATCTAAAGAACGATAAATAAGAAGGTCCATAGAATTTGTAGATATTTTGTATTCAAAACGTCTAGAAAAACCTAAACGAGACCTCAAAAGTATAGACCAAACGTAAAGTAATTTTGAAAACCGAGAGATATTTTTAGTGCAACTAGTATTACAAGTCCTGAGAACGGAATGTGGGGACTCGGCCAATACTTACTTGGCAAACAACGGACATTCTTAAAACTAAACTATTGTTCAATTCAAAATGAACAACAGAAACTAAGTAATCAGATTTCAAGTATTTTTATTCCTTTTTGTCTACCTTTTCTTCCTACCTGTCTGTAAATTAAATCTTTGTTTTATTCCATTTCCAGAAAATTAATTATAAAATATTTAATTTTACTAAATATTGAGTATAAAAATACGTAATTTTAAACATTCCGAAACTATGTAGTGTTTCAATAATTTCTCTCACAAAAAAATTTGATTAATTCTAAAATACTTCAATAGAAAAATTTATTTCACTCAAAATAACACTGGATTCTGGATTTATTAGCTAAGTATTAAATTATCTATTTATTAAACGTTAAATTGAAACTTGGATCTATACAATATTACTCATATTTCCAATAAAAACACTTGATTACTGCAAGAAACTAAACAAACCTTATTTGATCATCGACGATTATGATTCACTCTATATTTCTTTTGATATCTTCGTAGCTAACAAGATCTTTATAAGTCTCGCGTTTAAATAACTTTAATAAAAAAATAACGCAGATGTTGAAATATTAAATAAAGATATTTTTCACAAAAACTGAGCAATTTTTGAACTTGAATAATAATGAAAACAAACGTTTATAAGACGTTTATAAATTTCGTATGAAATAAATGTTTGGAAATTTAAAAATACGTGATTTACAATTTAATAATTTTATTAGTTGCGTGTTTAAAAACTTTAAATCATTTATGGTAACATCATAAAAAATTGCCGATGTGTTGACCATAATATATTATGTTTTACGTTACGATTTCTTTTTACTTAGCGACAAGAAAACAAAAATCACTTACGTACACAAAATGTTGAAATGTGCATCGCCTTCTCCCTACAAAAGACATCAACGCGCTCGACGAGTCCCAGAATAATTAGCTACACTATCTTCACGCTGGCTACCTACACATAAATTATAATCAAGAAATCATTTCAAATCTTAATGGGGTTTTAATTAATCTAGATAATTGGACTTATTTAAATTTAACTATTAAAAAGTTTATTTTATTTAAATTGAAGGTATTTCCAAATATTCCTTTATAAATAATTAACTACATTAATTTATTCATGTGAACGAAGGCGGAAAGTATTTGGGAGATTTTACCGTTTAAATTCAAGCAATAAATCTATTTCAACTTTTATACGAGATTATATATGTATTTTGTGTATGTATGCTATTCATTAAATTTAAAGTTTAAAATGATTTCCTAAACCCCACTATCGTATACATATACGTACTTAACGGTCGATCTATACAATTTTACAAATGTAAGCATTATTCATCATTTTCTCATTTCATACGATATTTCAAAACGTCGAGAAAATCGACTAATGACACTTAACGACAGAATTTCACAACTTATTCATTAAGTTGTCCGGTAACTGCGACTTTCTAATATCTAACGCTTGGTTATGTAGGTAGTTAGAAATATCTAATGGAGGCACATACAAAGGAAACGTTTAAGAACGTTATTAATAATATTATTTGTATGATAGTGGCAGAAATACTTCAAATTTTTATTACATTATTCAGACATTTGCTATGACCAAGATATAAAACGTTTACAGTCCATTTTATAGTAAAAAAACCGTAACACTAAAATTGTACAACTCCAAAAAGATACATTTTACGTGGAAAATACAAACATTACGTCAGGCTATCTCAATGTTGTTAGTAATTTAGTTATTCTTTTAAATGTGAATTCCCGCCAACTCGTCTTGTCTATTATAGGTTATTCATGATGAGCACACCTACACGCTTCCGCAAATTCATCGTTTAGACGAATATACGTTAATTTGAAACAAAGGAGCTATTATAAAGGAGAACGACACTAAAGGTTTTTTTCCATGCGTCATAAGATTTTGGCATAGCGTGAGAGTTCACGGCGGTCAAGGTCTGCGTGGGCTAGACTCAACCCGGATGCTTAAAACTTAACGTACCTACAATGTGCAAAATATTACAATCAAGACGTTCACCACACACGACACCAGCTGCTCACGGTTGGTAACCAATATATGCGACAACAAGCAATGTTAGATATTCTTAAAACGTAAACGTATGTTATTGCGTATAAAAGAAAACTCACCTGCGCAGAAATCGGCGCATCCGTCGCTTTGATCTCGTACAAACTCAAGATGCCGCACGGTTTAAACATGGCAGGCACCTCTACGTACCGGACACCCGAACTGCACGTTGTCAAATGAAATAGCCTCCTGCCTTAACCAAAGAGTTCGGCGAAATTAAAACGAGAAGTGCACAGGATCAAGATCGAATGCTTGGCTATGGCAGAGGTGCGCAGGCGCCGCGCGCCGGCCGGAGCCGTGCGATGCGTGTAGCGCGAGCGCGGCAGTGCTCGGCCGACTGCCCGCCTCCCGCCCCGTACCCCGCCACTCCCCTCCACCCTGCCTACCACCCCCGTCCCCCGTATACCTCCCCCACACCCGCCCGCGCCCTCGCTAGCTACATCACTAGATGACCACATCGAAATCCACGATGACCACAGACAAACTGAACCGATTCAATATTTAAATTTCAATACCTACAGATGTCGGTTGGGTCTAGTTAAATTTTCCTTTTCCCGCCTTTTCGCGAAACAAACATGGCCGAAATTCCGCAATGGCGGCGCACGAACCGGTTTAGGGTTCGCCGCGATTTCACGAACATTCCGAAAACTTTTATTATTTCTATAATATTTTTAAACGTCCTCTCAGTTCAGGCAGCCTCGTGATACTGAAATAACCGGTTCTCGAACGACTAATATTCGAAGAATCGAAACAACTGCCTTTTCAATGGTAGGTATTCAAATTTGAAAGCCGTTTGTTAATTTCGGTTTAATTACTTATGAATATAGAGTGGTACCACTAGTTAAGATACACACAGACGCCGCGCATCGCATCGCTTCGTCTTCAATGATCTTTTTATGAGAACCAGTCGGAGGAAAATATAGCGTTGACGGTCGTTTTGAGACTTACGATGAGTTTTATATGTTTGAGTGAACATCTAGACTTAAAACAATGATTATCAAGATAGTTTACTAATAAAATCCTTTTCTAAGATTGAACATTTGATGATGTTATTTTGTTGATGATGACCATGCCACAAGAACTAAAGTATCTTATAGACACATATTTAGTTGTTTGTTTTTGCATGTTTATGTTAAACATACTTTATAATTTCTTTAACACCTACACATTGAGTCAGTGTGTTGACCAATATAATTTGAACCTCTTGTAGGATTTTCAGGAACTTGATTTACTTTTATTTCAAGTCCGTTTTCAAGATTTGTATAAATTAATATGTTCTTTGTCTCTCGGGATTAGTGTATTTGGGATTTTTCCTAATCTAATGAAGTCAGTACTGTTAGTTCTGTTACTGTCGTCTATCTGTCTGTCAAATTACATACTTACTAGTCTTTGCTGACCTGCTTTTAACTTCTTGTTTGTCCAGTGCTGTATTTGTCCACTCAGTAAAAAGTGAGTCAGTTCTCGGCGTCATTAATGATGTCAGTGACTGACTCAATATAGATCCGCATAGATTTTCCTAACATTTCTAATTATCGTCCTCCAGATTTGTCATTTAGTGACTAAAATCATTAGTTATTGTCTGTTTACTCCTTCTTAACCAGATTTTAATACGATTTTCACATAATGAAATTATAAAATACTAGGTAGTATCATTATAGTTAAAGACAGTTCTCACAAATTTTAAAATAATATTATTGAAAATTTTATTATTTATCCGTTACATTTTACACTGTTTCTGCGTAATCATGACATAAAACCGCAGAACGCATTTTAAACACTGCAGTTATACACCTTTATAACTACTTACAGACAAGGAGACAACCGCATTATTATATCTTTTCTGATCACAATATTTATCGTTTTTAAAGATAGTTCATTTATTTCTGTTTATAAATCCACAATTATTGTAATTTTGCCTTAGTATATAAAAGAATTTTTCATTGATATAATGAATCTTATATTTATGGTCAGATAGACAGCCTGAATAGTGAAGGTGAGTGTCTATAAAGCGGATTATAAAGGCATCTTTTAAACTTGCACTTAGACCTTATGTCAAGTCTGACAATTATTTATTTATAATTGTTATATGGAACTAGTAGAAAAAATGGACACATATTTAGAAAATTATTTTTTTTTTTTCAAAAAATCAAATGTATTTTTTTTAAACTCAAGGCAAAATAAAGAAACGGTATTTTCGTTTTAAGTGCCTAATATTTTTTAAATGTTGTCAAATTGTTCAATGTTGTTGTAAAGCCCCAACAGAGAAATTATTTGAAATCCAAGATGGAGAAATCCACCTTAATTACAAGTTGTCTTACAAACCGCTATAGTGTATATAATAAGAATTAGTATAGCGTCGTTAATTATACACTCCAGTAATCCACACATTGTAACCGCAGACATCTTCACGTGACAAGCAAAATGAATTAATATAGACAATCATATTTATGTATCTTCTATACATATTGAAGATTTTATGTACAAAAATTGAAAGCAAAATAACGACTGCTAGTAACACTATTGGTAGTTCTTATAGACTTACGAGTATTTCAATAAATTACTTAACAATATATAACCTTTGTCCAAATAAATGTGTAACAAGTAGTGATTATTGTCGTGTGTTTATTAATTACTGCTATATCACAAACCCCAGGCACTACTCAGGTTAATTTTTAAAATCTATAGCATTAATATCTATAATTAATTATTAACCCCCCACCCCCATGTTAGCAAAGGTAAGCAAAGTCCTAACCCCTCTCCCCCGCGCTTAGCTAAACAATTTTCTACTCACGTTTTGATGCGTGTTTACTTTTTTATCGCTGACGTAATCACTATGCACGGACAACCCATTCCTCCCATATCATCAAAAATAAGCAAAGCGAGGATCCCCCTACCCCCTTTAATGCATACGTAGTACTTGAACTGCCCCAAATGTGTAGTTGAGTAGTATACTACTGAATAAGTCGTGATACTTTAGTTCAGTGTCCAAAGTATTACCTGACTTAAAAGTATATATAAAAACAAGTTCATTAACGCCAAACCAATGTTATTAAGTCGAGCGGTCTCATGAGTGTTATATATAATTATCGTTACCAAAAATCATAAAGCGAAGCTCCCACGGTACCACAACACGTTTGGAAAAAGAGAATAGGGGCCGAAGTGAATCAATCATGCGATATCTTACATTTCTAGCCTGTCTCATATAATGATGGCCGCAAAAAAATCGTTGACCGCGTATTACCGGCGAGAATGCGATCTCTTGTACCCCACATGAAGAAAATACAGTTACCTTTGTTTCGAGGTGCCTTTCGTTCACTTCGCACGCGCTATTATTTATTTATACAAAACTACTACTTACAAATATATGAAATGTTGGATATTTGAATGTTTTTTACCCAATTATATAAAAACGGCTGAAGGGATTCCGATAAAATCTCGTACACAGATACTTTATGACTTGGATTAAGATATAGGCTTCTTTGTATCCTGGAAAAATTCATTGTTCCTGCGGTATATTAATACAAATTTTATTGAATGCTTCAATACTTTATGTAGCCAAGTGGTTTTTGTTAAATCTAAGTAGGTACACGTGTAAGGTTTTTAAGGAGAGGTGAGGACGTGTCATCGACAATCGAGACAATCGAAGCAATCGAGACAATCGAGACTGCCGTCATCTCTATGAGACTAATCGGTTTAACAAATAATACCTTATAACATGTACCTATGGGTGTTTTTTGTTACTATGTAATATAGATGATTTTGCCCTTCTTACATATACATACTTCTTACATTGTGTTCATTTTGTACCATATACGCTAGATCTCTTAATGACATGGTTTTTTTACCGGAAGCCAAGAGACACCGAAGTTATATTATTTTTTTTTAGCTGAGAGCCGTAGCCAACAAGTTAATGAATATATACGTAATAAAATAAAATTTGAGAGACAGACATCTTGCATTTTTCCAATTGCCTACTATACACTACATCCTACAAAATTCTGAGCATCTTCTGAGTGTGGCTCTGGCAGATCATCATTAAAAAAATTAATCATAATAAGTGTATCAATAAAAAAATTCCCAAATTTAAGATATTTATTTATAATTTATGTAGATCTAATGTATTACTAGTAGTTAAATGATCTCATTACAATAATTTATGACCATTTATTGCTTATTAGAATCTGAAGGAATCGAGAGTAGGTCGCTATTAGGATTATTTAAAAACGTGTCATACAAAGAAAGAAAATCAAATAAATTAATAAAATGTTAATTTAAAAATTCTATACCAAATTGGAATTAGGATTTGGTTATAAAAATACTTTTTAAAATAAAAACTTGGTTATGCTAGCAACACTGTTTTTAATCAATATCCTCGGGTAGTTCTTTTTATATTATTTTAAATATACCCACGTGTAGATAATATATATCCTTTAATGCGATAGATAAGAGTCAGTCTCTCTGGTGTTGTCGCGCAGTGTACATGGAAGTTAGTATTATAGTGTCGTGGTTAAGGTCACCCTTCTTGAGCTCTACGTAAGTTAACTTTATTATCTACTGTAGTTAGTGTTCGGGCGGCGAAGGGGAGTGTTGTAATTATATAAAAGATTTTATCCCTTTGACACCTTGGTCCAAGTCCAAGTATTGCTGTGCAGTAATGGGTATCATTCCTCCTACATTCTATGCCAATTATCATATAATAGACGTGGAGGAAGAAGACACTTCTTTATTGTACAATCAACACAATATACTGTGGTGTAGCCCTGGAGATAAAAGTGTAAAATAATAAATAAAGAATCTTTCTAACAATAAAATGCGTCCCAAGACGCTTTTATTTAGTGCAATACTTCTCAACTTGTGGATTCTAGTGACTAAGGTCAACCGTACTATAACATGCCGGGATGCAAATCAAAAGACAAATCATTCGAATTTATTCGTTTTCACATTTCTTTACATTTTCATTAATATTTAGTGACATACTTCATACATTTTCATTAATATTTATTGACACACCGTATACTATTTTCAGCGTTGACGGCCATCACTCTCTCATTGGTTACATTTGTATATATTTCTCAATTTCTTTGTAAATTTTGTAAATTATTCCTTTTTAAAAAAACTGATAGCCTTGTGGGTACACCATAACTAAACAAAATAAGACCATAAATGCTGTATTAAATTACTAAAATGGCTACATAAACTTTTTAAAATATTTAAATTCACTATTTTTATTATTAACAATTGTGTTGAAGACTTCTTTAAACCTATACGCTTGGTCACACGTCCAAGGCACTGCTTGGGTTCCTGTCAGAATAGTACGAGATCGTAATATATAGTTATCGCCTGACCGTATTGCGCCCGTAGCTTTAAAGATAGGCCATCAATTGTGCGCATACGTTGCTTATAAAACATTGTATGTTCTATCTCATCCCTTCCCATTCTAATTCCTCCGACATATATATGTCGGGGATTTTAAATGTTGAGAAGGAAATGGAAGGAGGAAGATGGAAATATTGGAGAACACTAAAAGGGGATGAATGTATTGATTGGAGTATTGATTACGAGAGAAACCTAAGCAGTGCCTTGGACTTGTGACCAAGGTGTAGGCTTAAAGAATTCCTTTAAATAATTACGACACTCACCTCCACTGCTCAGGCTCACTGTTTAAACCTAAAGTTAATCTCACATAAACCTAACCTAACACAAGACGTGGCAATTAGATTGTAAGGTACTCACGTGACCTTGATCGGACCGCACAACACTCACTAATCAGAGACTACTTCACTTCTTGAGAGACCGTTCACGACTAAGACTTCAGTCAGACTGTCGATGGCATATAAAGGGTCGTGGGTCCAGACTGTTAAAACAACGGAAGTGACTACTACCCTACTTCAACGCCATAGATACCGATGACGATTCGATTATTCGATAGTCTTTTACTAATCTCCGACATATATATATATATAAAAGGTTGTAATTACTTGTATATTGTTTATCGTTGCTTTATTCTAATTCATAATAATTTTCCTAACCTAAAGGTAGTGTGGAAGAGATGGCTAATAAGCCATAAGACCGCCTTTTGTGTGCCACTGTTTTTTACTATAGATTAATATTATAAGTGGTGTGCAATAAAGAGTTAAATAATTAAATAATAATAATTTTATATGTTTAATGTACTTGAGATTATATTTCAGAAAAATAAAATACAAACAACACATTTACAGAATACAAATGACTTACATTAGACGCCTAACTTAAAGATTAATCTCAACGGATCCATGAACCAGAAAGTTTAGGAACCGCTGTCCTAGCGTATACTTGATATCAAACTTTCTAGTACAATGGAGGGCGGAGTGATCGTGACTGGTGAGTCGCCCTCCCATCACACTCGCAGCATGATGTGACTCATTGATCCATAGTCCTCTTGTTGCTGTATCTCCGCGGATGCGGTTTATTTATGACTAATCTGTAACGGTTAATATTAATTGGATATTTTTAACTGTTATCCTTGAATTTTCTTAAGAGAGAATCTGGGCAGTGGAGGCTAGTGTTTCAATTGAATAAAATGATCCTTTAAACCTACACTTGGTCACAAATCCAAGGCACTGTTTTGGTTCCTGTCGTAAACTGCTGGACCAAACCATATATGTAATGGAGCCTTCTTGATCTTCCTCAATGGTAATACTGTAATACTATATGTACGTAATTATGAAAGCCAATATTCACTCTATGAAATAAGTCCTCATGTTATCGCTTGTCTATAAAGAGATATAAATTCTTAAATAAATTGTCATCCCAGTACAAAATTCATAAAATATATTAATTGTAACTAACAACAATATAAAAAACATTTTAACCGACTTCAAAAAATAAATATGAAACTCACAAAAAGTAAAAAATAAACAAACTTAGATTTTTAACACCAACAACAACAATAACAATTGTACTGTGAACTACTGTAACTGTTCAATTTTTTTTTTAATATTTTATTTTTCTCATTTTATCAGCTTACCTTAATATCTTCAAAGTATACAATTAGTTGTCAGTACGTCCCCATAATATTTAAAGAAGTATCCTCTAACTCCTAACCGTTGAGGAGTTGTGTCTTCCATCACATCACCTCAGCAATAACAATATCTGATTATTTTATAGATCAAAATATGTGAATAACATAGTAAGTGCACTCTTTCGAATAAAAAAGAATTTCTCAAATCGGTCCAGGCTTCTTCGAGAAATCGGAGAATTTAGAACCTCCGCCTTTTTTAAAAGTCGGTTAAAAATAGAAGTAAAAATATTTTTTTTATAAAGATAATCACAAACAGTGACAATACATATAATTACTGTTCTGTTAATATTAATTTCGTATAACAACTAAGGCAAATTTTATTTAATTTATTTAAATAGAAGAACAGACATTTCTAAGAAACTCTGCATTAAAACTATGCATTATAAATAAACCAATCCTTGTTATGTAAAACAATAATGAGGAGAATTCCCAAGCAGTTTAACGGTAAAGAACTTATAAGAGGCTTAGACAAACTTCAAAAAGTTCTTTATCCTTAAAATTAATCCTAATATTTAAGAGCGCTCAGCTCTGTTCGTCGTAATCCCGTCAGTGATTTGCCTCTCCAATTGCGTTTTAATACTAAAAATCCTTGTAAAAAATCCCAACGTTTTAGGGTTCCGCATTCTCGTCCTGTAAATGCCTTTTTTAATAGTTATGATATTGGCAATATTACATTGAGTAGCGCTTTGAAACGGTAAGAGGTAACCAAATAAATACGCCGTCATTACACAAATCATTATTATTACATCGCAAGTAATTTATCCGTAAAACTGACGATCAATATCTAAAGTATAACCCTCAGGTGTAATATTCTACTGTCATAGTGACGTTGTTGAATATTGTTGAAATAAATTTGAATAAAACTTGTAGTGGCTATGAATTAGTGGACAAGTCGTGTTAATGTATAGTCCAGAATGGATTTAAAGCACAGACACCTGGTTGTACTGTTTTATTATATATAGATTCCTTATAGTAGCTTAAATAAATTGTGCATTTTTTATATCTATATTACAGATGACTAACGAGTTGACGTATTTGTAAAAGCTCGCAATTGACGTAATAAAAAAAAATTAAATAAAACTATACTGCAAAAACTACCGAATATGTTACTTAACCTGATATACTCTCAAATAAAAAAAAAGGTATTAACTAATAAATGAGTACTAGTAATAATTGTTATAAGATGTACAAAGTATAAAAAACTAACAAATTCAACAAAAAATTTTTACAAAAATTTATACGGAAACTGGAATACTACAACATGTATGTATTGTATTTGTAAAATACTATATTTTATTCGTATAAAAAATAAAGATTGATAGTAGAAAGGGACAGAAGATCATCCTTCTTGTTTTCACTCTCCATTAGGACTTTTACTATAAATTGTATAAATAATGAATAAATTAATATTGAACAAATAAGACACTAAGAGAAGATTTAATGTTTTAAGACGTTAAACAAATTTTATATTTAGTGATATTAATAAAAATGTTTTTCCATAAAAGGTTGAATTATTTAATAATAAAAGTGAAAGAATTCGACACCCATTAGCATCATAAAACATAAACCGAATAATGTGGGCGATAATATCGTATGACATTCTCTGTATAAGCACAAAGTAACGGTGAATGGGTGTAGGCCACTGGGCAACAAACATTTTATTTTAATCAGACTTTTTAATATTATTTTATAACACATAAAAGTTTTATAATGAAATTATCTGATACTATATGTTCTTATCAGCTACTCTATGTTAATCACACCTAAATAAAGTGTATGTTAATGCCAATGGAACCTGAAAATAGAAAAGGACTATAAAAAAAGTCGAAGAGCATTTACATGTGATATAAAATAGTCAGAAATATATTAAACATGTTTGTCCTTTGTGCACTTATTAATGAAAACTTAAGATGGTGGTTAAGGTGCTTTCACAAACTACGTAAAATCACTCGCTTAGTTTAACATTTCACCCGTGAGGGGATTGGTTTAAACACAATTCCCCTCTTCCACGGGATCCAGCACTCCTTGGTGGTAGGGAATCTATTCCTCGACTCGAATCCGACCGCCAAGTTTCAGGTTGAGCCGCATGTGAGCCAAATCTACTTCCTCAATCTTGCACCCCATTAATGCTGCGGTTCCGGTGAACACCGGGTTTCTGCTCAGGGTCCACTGAAACCGCAGCATTCTTATCTTCACACTTCCCTCGTCACTATTACTATCTTCGAGGTGGCAACCCATCGACAAAACAAGAGTTACTCCCTTATATTGTTGATTTCCATGGGCGACGGTAGCCACTTACAATCAGGTGGGCCGTCTGCTCGTTTTCCTCTTAACTGCCATAAAAAAATTTAAAAAAAAACATTCATTGACGGCTTATTACAACCAAAAGACGTCAGTACTGCGAGTACTAACTTTTTTAATAATTTAAAACCACCTATCCAGAATGAGGTTCTTGGTTAAAAAAAATCTATTATCTAAAATCTAGATTTCTGTTGAAGGATAGATTTAAATCTCTGCGAAACTACTTCCACCAGGAAAATAATTTTATTAAATGCAGATCTCAGTCTATATCCTGTCTATAGTAAAGTCACTAGCACACGGTTTATAGTATGGTATAAGTATATTATACTCAATACAATAGGGCCTAAATTAGCGTGCAACAAAAGTCATCAATCTATGGCGCCATTGTGTGCTTGAGCGTGGTAGCGCAAGCGGTTATTAACCTTGTCTCACTCAAATGAGTAATCTCATGGATTTTCTTAGGTCCGGATTACTAAGTTATGAATAATGAATAACCGTGTTTAAATATTATAGGAAATCATTAAAATATTTGATACTTCAGCAAGGTATGTAGATATTTATTAAAGTGTGTCTACTACTACACTTTCATAAATATCGTTCTGTTATAATAGGAAAAAATCTCATTTTGTACGCAAGTATAATAATATTTTAAAACAAAATTATTTTGTTTTATTTAACTGTGCTTAAGAGTGAAAGAGATATTGCTTACATTAAGAGAGAGAGAGAAGGCGAGAAAGAGTATATTTTGTACACAAAAAAGAGCGATAATATTGAATTACTTAAATATTTTTTTCTTTTTCTTTTTTCCGTATATAACGTGTGTATTATAAAATGTAGTTGATATTCCAAACCAATTTATTGTAAATATTGTTTTCCTTATCAGTGTTAAGATATTAAATGCAAAATTTCATTGAAATATCTATAATAATGTCTAAGAAAATACATATCTAAAAGAACAACATCTAAAGTATACAGAATGAAGTTTCAATAATACCTTATGGATGAAAAACATCAAGATTCAAATGGAAGGCTAATATAATCCATATTTGAAGAAAGCAAATAAACGACTTTGTATTGTATAGGTAAAGTAAAACAATCGCGATAGTATTCAACGATCAACGCAACCTTGTAACGAGCACCCAATTTGAATGCCACAAAAAGTTTCTAAATCACAGACTTAGTTGAGCTCATTGTGTAGGCGGACTTCTTGGTGGGGGTTGGCGTAATCTGTGGAATTAAGCGGATAATGAGTTACTTTTATAATATTACTTTTGAACTTTTCGATAGCAGTTTCAACAATAAACCTTTTCTTCCCTACCAATTGTTCTCCCCGTATTGTTTCCTGTTTGCAGAATTGACTTTCTATATTGTGAAGAATTTGAGAACTGGACTTAGCGGTTTCAAGTCAAACCTAAGAAATCATAAGTAAAATATGTCTAGTAACTAAGTAAAAAAAAAATTAAAAGTATATTTAATAAAATAGACGTGAGGAATACGGAATACAATTCTCAGCTATCTTACTTTAGTAGTATTGAATCTTTTCCTCCTACTGGATTGTGACCACCAATATCCAAATCTGGATGTCAACAAATCCTGTTAATTCACTTTTGCTACAAATGGTTCCTATATATCTGGATAATAGACTACAACACTATGTGTTTCCATTAAAGCAAAATGGAGAAAATGCCGTAATTTTATTATTCTACAAAAATATATTTTTACTAAGAATTTTCATAAGAAATCAATTCTTTAAAAATAATTTCCGCTAAGTATTAACGCATAATTCCTACAACTTAGAACATTATGTATTATCAGAAGTAATATTATAAGAATTCGTATTATTGATTCATATTTTATGTTTGTTTAAAAAAGATAAACTGAGTTATATTATCGGAAAAGCTTTCCAGAGTTTTTCTGGTTTCACTCTGAAAAACAAAACGTCTGTCTGTTTATTTAAGATTTAATATTAAAAGTAAACGAGCCGAAGCAAACAGTAATATAAAATAATTTCTTTTAATATACTACGTCAGTCTCATGCTTTTCCGGTTATGTAATTAAATTATTTGTACAGTCACGACTAACGGTAGATAAAATTTTCCTTTTCTTCTTGAAAGTAATTATTAATATGTATATAAATATCATTTTTAAAAATAAAATAACTTTCAGAAAAGAATGTAAATCTATTTATAAACTGACATACAAATACCACTATTAGATTTATATATTTCTACGAAAATACGGGAAATAAAAGGCAGAGATGAAATATTTCTATACCGTTATGAGGAGTTAACAAAACATTATTACTAACAGCCTACTCAGATACTTAATGAGGTCATAAGTTTGGGGATTTCCCGAAAACCTTTTATGAAGAAAAATTGTTTGTTTATAGACTCTTAACAGCCCTTATTTTCTTTGGTATTTTTTGCCAGAATTGCCAGAAAATGTTAAAATATTACCGGCAATTAAGGTTTTTGTTGCCTTCTCTCTACCTGTGTTGCATTTGTCTCTCTTGCTTTCTCTCTCTCAGACAAAACTAACATCCTAACCATCATTGGCATTTCATCAGCTAAGTTTATTTACAGGGAAAGCCTGTGTGACATAGGCAGGTATTTTTTTATTATTTCTTACAACTATCCTATAAAGCCCAATGGGACCCAACACAATTTATATTTCCCTACTTTCATATATGCAACTATAAATATATAGTTATATAATAATTGTTATATAATAATTGTAATATAATACATTTTAGAACTTGCATCTGTGAGTTTCGATACACTACAGGTTTTAAGGATAGTAGGATTTAAGTATTTTAGGCGTAGTGGAACTTAAAAAGAGGTCCTCTAACCGAATTTACCCGCAGACACATTCCATTCTACCTAATTAATAAGGTCCATCATTATATCGTATAAAAGTTAGATTTAGAGTTCGTCATCATCTTAAGCCTAAAATGGGAAAGTTTTAGGTATCACACATCTTTGAGAAAATTATCCATAACTCATTGATGAGCAGTTTTCTTCCACCAATTATTATTATAGCAATATTTAATTGCTTAAACCCCACATAACTCCAAAAAGAGTCAGAGTTAAACACCGAAGTCTTAACCCTTGTTAATTTCTGCTGTAGATATGTAATTAGAGTTATGAAAGTTAAGGGGCCAAACGAACAGACGGTACTACCAGATGATAAGTGGCCACCGTTGCTTATGGACATCTGCAATACAAGAGAGACTTGTTTTGCCGATGCGTTGCCGACCTCGAAGATGGAGTGAGGAATGAAGAGAAGAATGCTACGGTTCAAGTGGACCCTCAATAAGAACCCAGAGTTCACTAGAACCACGAAGAAGGAGAGGGGCACGTCTGGCCCACAGGCAGCTCGACCGGAACTTGGCCGTCGGATTTGCATGCCACCAAGGGCTGCTGAGTTATTCACCTCTTACGAGATGCTCTCCCAGCATCAGAAGGGATTATATTCTAACTTGTCCCCTTACGGGCACAAAACGTTGATCTTTGGGGGTAGAAATAAACCACCACTTTGAAGGACAACAGTGTAAAGCTTATAACTTGAGACCATAAACGTGGGAGGTTGTAACGCTACATACAGCGAGCAACGCATCTGCATCGTACATCGACCTCAGATTACAGCGAGTGTGAGAAGGCCGTGACGTAAGATTCGCAGCCAAAATACCTCGTGATTCGACTTAAATGTTTGTTTTACGAAACCCGCTGCCACCAACCAACGAGAATTGCTAATAGAATACATTCAATTATTCACGTATTTTGCTTTTTGTTGTAATTTTTTACGAGAATGACTCTACAAATACTCTTTGAATTTGTTTCCTACTGTTATATGTTAAATGATTAAATTGTAATCTGATAAGCCCTTAATGGTGGTTATAATAAACATTTTTAATATACTAAACTAACATTGTATTCAAATATTGGAGGTTATTTTAATTTGGATATTGAACTATTTGATATATTAAACTCTGGCCTCATACTAATATCAATAGAGAGTAAGCTTGTGGCTACTATAATTTTGGCTTGTTTGATTTTAGCGTTTTCAAACTTTATACGAAGATTTATTAAGACATGCGCATAATGAAACTAATAATAATTTAACTAGAGGTTCAATCTGCTGAACAAGAATTTTGTCATAAACAGAATAAAATATAAAATTAATTTAGTTTACGAGTGCAATAAAGAAATAAATCAAATACGGAAGATAGAATACCGGGATGAAGAGGATTAGAGAATGTTTTTAGGGTTCCGTACCTTAAAAGGAAAAAAGGAACCCTTATAGGATCACTTCGTTGTCTGTCTGTCTGTCTGTCCGTCTGTCAAGACCCTTTTTCTCAGTATCAAGTTGAAATTAATATCAAATACTCAAGCCTGCGGTCCCTTGCTGCTGGCAAAAAACAAACTTCTAAGTCCACGCATTAAAAAAATATGACCGTTAATGTGGTCACTCATATAATTATAAGGTACTTCCCATTGACCTAGCGTCCTGAAATTTAGCATGAAGTAAGGTCTCATAGCACAAATAAAAATTAAAAAACTGTAAAATTTTTTCTAAAGAAAAACGTGAAGATATCAAGTTGAAATTTATACAAAATATTCTAATCTCTAGTTCCTTAAATATGTAAAAATATCAAACTGAAAATCCAAAAAATGGCTATTTGTGGTTACATCACGAATATAATAATGTTTTATATATTTAGGATTTGACGCAATTTAATAGTTACTAAACGAATTCAGTCGCCACCTATTACCTTGACGACGCTTAGACGTTGTATGTTTAAATCAACCTCAAATCATCTCTCCAGACGCATGTTCACACATTCCCAGACTTATTTATGTGTTAGACAAACTTAAGTATAGTTAAGTAATTAACTAAAGTTAGTTTACAAATCAGGTACAGCTGGTCATTAACAGATCTTGATTAGTGGTGCGCACTCGTACTCGTACTGAACCTCGTTAGAAGCTTTAATTAACGTACCAAAGTTCTGTTCTGCTTAGCTATTTAAGTGAAATACACACTGTGTGTGTAAGTTAAAACATTAATCATTAAATATTTATGTCTTCGCTTCATAAAGGAATATAAAGAAATCTACAGAAGCTTGGATTTTGCTATATATTTTTAACTACACATTTTTAAGTGTCGTACAGTTAAACATACATTATTTTAATCATATTTATGAGTACCTTTATAGCGAAATCTATAAGTGAAAGAATTATTATTAAAATAACATCGGTAATTCAGATATTATAAGAATAAAGTGAAAACCTTATAACATTAACTCCGAAGTCTAATTTATATCCAACAATATTAAATTTCAGATGTCTTAAATAGCTGTTTATTTGTAAATATAAATTCAAAATAGAGCAATTTTACTCGCGAGCAATGTAGAAGTACTCCAATAATCCACGTAATTGTGTCCATTAGATTCAAGTATTTCTCAGAAATTACAAAGACTATTATATTGAGGAAAGGTGGAACGGTATAAAAATGTTATAAAATCTTTCTACATAGATAAAAAATAAAGTTCAAAAAACTATAACCCGACTACGTAAAAAAATGGTCTGAAAAGAACATAACAAGAAAATAATTCAGATAAAAACACAGAAATGCATAAGTATAAAAATGGTCAAGGTAGAACCGTGGTCTTAGATTAGTAAGGAACATAATGTTAGTTTTTATTTGCTTAAACGAGTGTATAACAGCAACGATTGGCCGCGCGGACTATACGACCGCATTTTAAACATATATGTTGACTTAAATAATAAAATATATATACATATTTGTAATGTGCTCGCCAAAACCTTTCTTTTGATACCAAACACGTGATAATTGGCTCAGTTTAATTTATTTCGAGGTTAGAATCTGAGGTATAATTTCCGTTAAAAAAAAATTATAAAATTTTTGACACCGCATTCATGAAAATTGGTTCATTAGTTTAGGTGCTAGAGTGGAACATACAAACATACATACATACATAGACTGCCAAAATCATAACCCTTCCTTTTGGCTTCGCCGTAGTCGGGTAAAAAACAATGTTTTGTTTTAAAAGTTGGAAAAAGTTCCTATTAAGAACTTTTTATGTTCATAATTATCAGGACGAAGTCGAATAATAATTTCAATATTTCTCGCTTTCATTTTCCAAATTAATTCACTAAAAAAGACCAAATTATCTTTTGTAAACAATTAGAGTAGTAAACTATTATACTTTTTCTATTATTTTAGGTACTAATAAAGTACACGAATTTATCTTTAACTTTATTATATCATAATTATTATCGTTATTATATTATTTTTAAACTGTTGGGCAATGGGGCAAAGTATGCGGCATGGCCGTCACAACTCTCATCTCATGGTTATCACAACCATAGAATCATAAAAATTAAGAAATCAGCGCTACTTGAAACAACTTTTTATACTAAAAACGTTCGGTATGACAGTCCAAAAAATATGTTGAACAACACCAAAAATATCAAGTTGGAATAACTTTAAGCTACGTCCATGTATGGGAACAACAGTTTTTTTTTCATCATCATCATCACGACCCTTCAATGGCCCACTGCTGAGTCGGGTCTCCTCCTCAGAATGAGGAGGTATTAGTCCACCACGCTGGCCCAGTGCGGGTTGGCAGACTTCACACACCTTTGAGAACTTTTTGGGAACTCTCAGGAGTGCAGGTTTCCTCACGATGTTTTCCTTCACCGTTAAACCAAGTGATATTTAATTGCTTAAAACAGGCATAACTCAGAGTCAGAGGTGTGTGCCCAGGATCGAACCTCGGATCTCCCGAAAGCAAGGATCCCTCAGTACGCACTTGACGATTTCGTTATACTATTAACACTAAGCCTTGCGTAAGTCGAATTTTCACAATCCATATAAAGAATTAACCCTCCAAGAGACATAGCTTATAAGGTATGAATATTTAGATTTATTTGCTGAATCTACCTGGTCCATGCAAATTCTCCTCCGAAGGCTTATCTTACGACTGGCAATCTCGACATTTCTTAGGGCGCGTGCATATTCAACTCGTTATTGGAAAGCCAGCGCCAAACATGGCGAGGAATGCGACAATAGTCTTAAAAACCGGCATTTTAAAGGCTAAAGACTTTTCAGTTAATGTTGAATTATGGCTTAACAGTGTTTAAAAAGGTTGAGTTTTCTTATAAACGTAAGGAACAACAATACGTATATATATGTCGGATGCTATAAAGTAAAAATTTAATGGATGGCCTATCATGAAAAGCTATACGGCCTGGATATAAATAATACTACGATCTCGTACTATTCTAAAAGGAACCCAAGCAGTGGACTTGTAACCAAGGTATAAGCTTAAAGGATCCCTTTAATTTCAACACTCGTCTCCACTGCCCAGGTTCTCTGTTTAAACCAAATGTTAGGATAACAAAAGGATAACCTAAACCTAACTTACACTTCCGACATATACATTAATTTTAGAGAGACAGCCGAGCTTTCCTTTACAGAATTCTATAGCTAGACGATCTATGGCTAGAAGTTCATATTGTTTTATTTAGCGAGTATATAATACATAACATCTATCCTGATAGATCTGAGGTAGTCTGACAAGTAATATTATATAGTTAAACATTATCCTAAGTAGTGCAACTAATGTACTCGTGTTTCGAAGTCTGATCGATATTTTTAATATCAAGTAATGAGTTCGAATGTTGGAACAAGAGTTTACATATAGTAAAAGAACTCATTAAACCTAGGTCTCAAGTCCCAGGCACTGTTCGGTTTCCTATCTAGATTGATTGATCTTTTGATTGTTACAGCGCAGTGTGGTTTTTACATAAATGATAGAATAAACAGTTGTATGTGAAAGTACTTTTTACTACAATATGTATAATGTTTTCTTTTATTTATGTTGTGGTATTTCCTTCAAAGCCTTATTATCGTCGTCGGCTGTCTGTCTGTCATACCTTTAAAGGGCCGTCTGTCGAATAGTAAGTAATAGATAACCGGTTGAGTTTCACAGGATATTGTGTTAATTACTAATGTTGTGATAAAAAAAAATGTAAAAAAAGGTAACCGTCTAATATAATTTTGTATTTTCTTATTTTGACATTTCATTTATGCCAAAAATGTTTTATTTTTAAGTTGTAACTTTATACTTTAGTTGAACAGTCTTATAACAATTGTTTCTCAAATATCAATCAGTTCAATTAAGCAAGTCAGTTTTTTAAATAAATTAATTCACCAAAAATAGCAGTCCAAAGTTTATGGAGTTTTTTAAAAATAAATATCTGATTTTTTATTAAATGTATGATCATATTATTTTTCTCTCTTTTCTCTTCAATCAATTATGGACTACTAATATTAAAACCCGTTTAAAAAAGATATTGAATTGGTATTCTTTACATGATTTATCATAAGAATTGAAGTATTTATAAAAAAATTATATTTTTCAAAATATTTGGGTATCATCAATTTGGTTACACGTAATACAACATGTAATTAGTATGGAAACTCGACCTTAACTCCCTGCAGTATGACACACACGCTGAGTTATTTGTGCCTTGCGAAAGCTGATTGTGACTGATAAATACGATTTATGTAATATACAGCTTTGTTTAAGATATATCAATCCATGAACTCCTTGACATCATTTTGTGACAGCTGCTCACCATCAGGTTTAATATTTATCTAAAAACTTATTCATCTTCCATTGCTAAAGACAATGTATGTAACGATATCGCACAGTAACAGTCATAAAACAATAATAATATGCACTTAAAACGGAACACTGAGTAACCAATATTAAACACTTACTTCAAACCTAGTCGTGGTATAAAATTAAAAGTAATACCCGCGAATATATCAAGGGTGTTGCCAACTAAACGCCTAGAATATTCTAAATTAGAACACACATCCTGTTTTTTATACTGCACACACAGGCTGGAACTGACAGGCAGCGGTAGTGAGGGTAGTAAAATGTATAAAAAATATTTCAGTAATAGCTCACTTATTACGGGACAGTCGGTCGCTATACGTCTCAAAGTGAATAGTTTTTTTTAATGATAGATAAGGGACAAACAATCAGACGGTTCACCTGATAGAAAGTGGCCACTGTCGCCCATGGACATCGGCAAAACTAGAGGGTATCTCTAGTTTTGGCGACGCGTTGCCGCCTCAAAGATAGATAAAATTTAGCGAGTTTTTTAAAATTTTAATTTTCCAACACTCCCTAAATTGCTACTTTTCTTAAAATGACTTCAAGATAACTAATGATTATTAGAAAGATTGATTTTTTTTTAATTTTGATCCGAGACGATTAAAATGAAGAAATGTCCTTTAATCGCGTCTCATGTTGTTACATATTTTATAGCTTGTTCGCGCTTAACGGTACGCTATTCGCATGGAAACGAGGTCAAGTGTCAGACGATCCAATTAAAACAAGAAACCACTTCTGTAAAATATCATAACTATAAAAAATAAGAAGTGACAGACAGATATTTTTAGTACACACCTACGAAGGAATATTGCAGTTTTCTAGAATTCGTCATAACAAATACTTATATATCAGTCATTCTCCCTATCTGTTTTTCCGCTAACTTCTCCCAAAACACTCCACAAATATTTATAAGGTTTTTACTTATTAATAGAGCGATAAACATGTAATTTTGATACAATTTAAATCCACGTGCAAAGTTGAAAAGGGTCGATATTTATAATGAAACAAGAAAATCTGTATGTCTTGTTTTCGTACTGAATACATTGATCATAATAATGTGATGTAACTGAATCCTGGCTCAAAATATCTTAAACTTTGATCTGAATATACACATTATGTTATTAAATACGTATTCGTATTATAAATACAAAAGCGTTAGTATGATCTTTTTTCACGCTGTAAACGTTCCCGTTCCCGAAAAAAAAGATATTAATAAAATAATTCTAAAAATATGGATACGACTGAATAATATATTTTTTTTTAAATATTGACTACATCCATACAACTTTTCATCCCCCATTTAAACCAGTTTTTCGCATTAAAAAGCCTATGTTCTTTCTCAGGTTCTGGTCTATCTGTATACAAAATTTCATTTTAATCGGGTCAGTCGTTTTGGCGTGAAAGCGCGATAGACAGACAGAGTTACTTTCGCATTTATAACATAAGTAAGGATTCACGTGCTTCAGTTCCATGCGTTTCCAAGCTAGGTTTTTCTAGAACCCATCCTCTTTTACAGATCATTTTACCTCAGCGAAGTGAAGGCAGGTCATCTAATAATAAACATACGTAAATGCAGAATATTTTTATTTGTAAAATATGTATTCAATTCTGGTCTAGTGTGGATATTATTTTTAGCAGAGCAATCGTAACGGTACGCAGCTATTCGCATTCGAGGTCAGATGTTAGGTGTTCCAATTAAGGAGATAACCGTAACCGCTACTATTAAATTGCATTGCTTCATTTCTACATACAACTCAATATAGATAGATAGATAGATATTGAACGGGACTGAGATAATGTCTTTTGGATACAGTTGCTTGAAGCGATACTCCACACTGCAACTTATCTTGATTTATGGATGAGACATTATTCTTGTAATGCCTTGTAACATAATAGAGAGCGGATAATACTTTAAGGATTCAGTTAACGCTTAATTACATTGCCACTGATTATAAAGATTTGATTATTTATACAAATTATAGCTTATGTGTTATTCTGATGTTTAAGCTACCATATTGTAAAGTTTCATCAAAATCTATTCAGTAGTATTTGCATGAAAGAGTAACAAACATCCATACATTCTTACAAACTTTCGCGTTTATAATATTAGTTACAATTAATTATTAGTAGCTAAAAGCTTACAATTTTACTTGATCTAATAATTTCAAATTATCAAATAGTTATTTAAACTTTTAAAACGAAAAAAAAATATCATTTAAATGAAGAAAAAAGTATTGTACTTAACCTATCAACACAATACCCATTTCGCTTAATCTGCGATAAGTTTCTGATAACAAATAAAATTTTATAAAAACATCTAGTAGTTGTATTAATATCCAGTTATAAAATATTGATCTGGCTACTGAACAAATTAATTAAAAAATTTATCCATCCAGTTGTTGTATAAGTAGATTAAGTAAGTTAAGTAACTACTTGTGTTACATATGATTTAAAAAAGTTTCATTTCTAAATATAAATTAGGTATCAAATCAAATTAAATTATAAAATGAATGTCTCCAAAGTAAGAGTTGTATTATATTGCTTTGTTATTTTATATTTTTAAATCAGAATAAAAGTTAAATCACAGTACGATGTTACCTAAAACAAGACAACTTATTGTAGAGTTAATTCGGTTTAAAACAAAATTAATTTTTACTGCATTTCTGCCTATGTTAATTAAAAGAAACTTGAAACTCAAGAGGTCTTGGGAACATTAAAGCAACTAATTTTATTAAAATAATAGCGTCTGAATGATAATAATTAGGTAACCATAAATACATTTTTGAAGTTTAAGGTTTTCTAATTAAATGAAATCTATGTGAATAAGCTGCAAAGCAATACTCTTCTATTTCTGTTCTCATATGAGTAAAAGGAATGCATCAGACAAGAGCAAATAAATTGAATTGGAACTAGGATTGGTTTCGTCGAGTGTTAATGTTTATGTCTGATATTGCGTTTGCAGAATAAATAAATTTACATTTTTATTCAATCCTACGGTTTAAGTGACTTTAAAATTACTGAATAAATAAATAATTAAACCCACGGACTAAAAATCGTTTATTTATCAGTAGTTTTAGCCTAAGCTTTAACGTTTATTTTAACTATTTATGCTATTATTTAGCTATAGCTTTTTAATTTTTCTATAAATAAAATAATACAAAGACACTTCTGTCCTTTTCTTGCTCTTTTTTTTTTTTTTTTTTTATGTAACTAGGTCGGCAAACAAGCGTACGGCTCACCTGATGGTAAGCGATTGCCGTAGCTTATAGACGTCTGCAACACCAGAAGCATCGCAAGCGCGTTGCCGACCCTATCCCCAATTCCCCCCAGGAGCTCTGGTCACCTTACTCACCAACAGGAACACAACACTGCTTTAGAGTAGTGTTATTTAGCTGTGATCTTCTGTAAGGTCGAGGTACTACCCCAGTCGGGCTGCTCCATATTTGACGACAGCAGGAAGATTCCTACTGTGCCCTACCTCAGTTGAAAAAGCTCTTTACTTTTTGTTAATCATTATACAAAATAGGTGAAGTACTGCGACTCGACTTGCGGAGAATATGAAACATATAACCTGTAACTTAATACAAAAATAAGTTTTCTAAGATAATCTACTGAAATTTAGCACAAAATCTAGTTTAAAACAATATTAAGTATACATGTACTATTGAATAATAATAGCTACAATATTTCAACGTCTCGTGAGAATGAGTTAATAAAGAAAGACATGCTCGAATATTCTGTATCGCCAAACATGGACTAATCATACAAAGCTAAAAAGAACCAAACCAAATACGATCCGAATTTGTAAAACAAAAAGCAGTTTCTCGGGCTTTGAAGCCAGGGAGTATCAAGGTGAAGTTTGCTATATAATAAGACAGATATGATACCTACAGCAATAGGTATACACATACAATTTAGATTGAGGCGAGCAGTGCCTGGGGCTTGAGACCCAGGAGCAGGTTTAAAGAGCTCTTTCATAATGTATAATAAAGTAAACTTACATGGACCAACAGAAGGGTGACCTTAACCACGACACTATAACACTAACTTCCATGTATACTGCACGAAAACACCAGAGAGACTGAGACTAATCTATCGCATTTAAAGGTTATATATTGTCTTCACGTCGGTACACTTGATATAAAGTGATCTACCCGCTACTACTTCTTTATACACACACAGTGTTGCTAACAAGTTCAATATAAATTAATCAATTTAATTGATGAACAAGAAAAAAATTTATTTTTATCATAAAATCATCAATTTATGTTTTTTCGTTATCTGTTTTTGTATGTTTCTAATAAAATAGAAAGATATTTTTTTCATCTTAAGGAAAATGAGAAACGCATTGCAATAAAAAGGGGTCAAGACTCAACTATGAGATAGTTTTTTTTTATTGCGAACAAAACTGAATTAGTCACTCGAGGAAAACTGCAGGAAGATGAGAACACTAATGATGTGTAACACTCTTTACTTTATGATATATCATAATTAAGATAAACTTGTAGACCCCAATTATAAAGTGTATAAAGTCTGCAGTTAACTGAGCTTAGACTACTAAATATTAGTTTACTTAAGATTTACCTGCAAGGTGATTAAAGATATTTAACTGCAACCACACTCATGAATATCATGTTGTAGTTTTCTTGATCATCATCATCACGACCCTTCAATGGCCCACTGCTGAGCCGGGTCTCTATATTAGGCCATAGTCCACCACGCTGGCCCAGTGCGGGTTGGCAGACTTCACACACCTTTGAGAACTTTTAGGGAACTCTCAGGAGTGCAGGTTTCCTAACGATGTTTTCCTTCACCGTTAAAGCAAGTGATATTTAAATGCTTAAAACACACATAACTCAGAGTCAGAGGTGTGTGTCCAGGATCGAACCTCGGACCTCCCGAGTAAGACTTGAAGTTTCAACCACTGGGCCATCACTGCTTCTTGATATAATCGTACTAATATTATACACGCGAAAGTTTGTAAGAATGTATGGATGTATGGATGTATGGATGTCTGGATGTATGGATGTCTGGATGTATGGTGTATGTTTGTTGCTCTTTCACGCAAAAACTACTTAATGGATTTTGATGAAACTTTACAATAATATAGCTTACACATCAGAATAACATATAGGCTCCAATTTATAATGATATAGTGTGAATTATCCCAAATATAGTGGGTGAAACCGCCGAACGCAGGTCGTCATTTATAAAGCTCCATTTCCAGCCTTTTCGACATGAACATAGATTTTAATATCTAACTAAAGTTTTATCATTTTAGTGAGCACATTTCTGTCCGACTTGGTAACACCTGAACTAAACCACGGGTTTATCGTTCGCCGCCATTGTTATAATATTTCGCACGAAAAACAATTTGTGCCGCTCGAGATTTGAAACAGCCAAAACATAATGCACGTCATAACATTATTTTAAAAATTGCTATATGTCTGTATTAGTCGAATGTTAGTTTGTTGTTCAACAATTGATAGTGTATAAGATTTTTTTATAAGTGAAACAGCTTAATTCTTGTAAATTTTATATCAAACTTTTTGGACATCAAGGAAAAATGTTCAGATATTCTAAGAAATGTCATATGTGTCCGAAACTGTATGAGTCAGGTTTAGTCATTGTCTACCTGAACCCAAAGGCTTTTAGATTGAGACCTTAAATATTATAAGGGAAAAATATACTGCTCATATTTATTAATAACCTTAGAGATTAAGTATGCAAGTAAGAAGTGGTTAACGAGCAGACAGTTAACCTTATAATAAGTGAACAGTTATAAACAACCTTTGCAACATACATTATCTTCTAGAAGCAACTCATCTCAATGAGTTGATTTAAAAAGTCCGATTCAAGTAAAAACTGGATGATGGAAAAAGTTCACCGTCATCCATGGATATCAACAATATATACATGAGCTTGTCTTTTATTCATAAGTTGCCGCTTTGAAGATTAAGTAAAGAGAGAGAGGAGAGAGTAAAAAGAAGAATGATGCAGATTCATGAAACTCACTTTTACCCGTGAGGGGATAGAATAGAATACTATTCTCTTCTGCCGCTGAGAAAGCATCTCGTAAAAGCCGAGTAACCCAGCACCCCCTTGGTGGTAAGGGATCTGTTCCCTGACTGGCTTGCGACCACCAGCATGCGAATCTGACCGTCAAGTGTCATAGACGCGTTCCGGTCGAGCCGCATGTGGGCCACACTTACCCCCTCCCCACTCCCATCCCATTAATGCTGCGGATCTAGTGGACTCTAGGATCTAACTCTGGGTCCGTTGAGACCGCAGCATTTTTTCTTCTTCACTCCCCTTCCACTCTATCTTCGAGGATGCAACGCATCGACAAAACGAAGGTATCTCTTGTTTTGTCGATGTCCATGGGCGATGGTGGCCACTTAACATCAGGTGGACCATCTGCTCGTTTGCACATCTCTTACGAAATATTTTCCAGTACCAGAGAAGGTTTAACAGAACCATATGATGATCTAGGAAGATCATTTAAAGTAGTAAAAATATTAAGTAAATAAAAACAACATTAGATCTATCATTTAGCATCACGGTATGTATACTGTACGGTATTGTTAATAACTTATTCGCTCACATTTCCCGCCGAGGTAACGGTATAAGGCGAAGTTCACAGGGCAATCGTCGTGAGCAATTCGTGCCAGCTGTGAGCAAATTGCACGATATGCAAATACATTTCTACTGTGTGATGTTAGTATTATTGATTTAACATGATATTTCCTACTATAAAATATGTTCTTATATCATTTTCGTGGCCCATAGTTTTTACTTTGGTAGATCTAAGCTTTATTGCCGCTCTCTGAACTTCGAAGCTTCAGAAAATTAAAATTAACTTTTTCTGTTTGTGGGGCTAAATTATTTACTGTCTCCTTTGGTCCCCTTTTTTTCATAGAATAAAGATGTGCTTTAATGAATCATCATAAAAATTTATTCACGAAAAAAATCATATTTAAATAAAAATAGAAAGGTATTATTGTAATTTCATTCAAATCTATGATTTCTTGGTAGATTAACGTATTTGTGTTAACATTCTATTTTTAGCGTATATTTGTTAAAGCCATAATCGCCTACCTAAAGAGGATGGCTCAAATAGACTCATAAAAGATATTTGGATTATCAATACTGACGCAATGGGATGACGACGAAGATACTATTCCAGCAGATTTGAAATAAAAACGATGTTTAGCCGTTTGCTCCTCTCTCATTTAATCCAATTTATAGAAGCTGAACAAAATCATCATCTTAGAAGAATTTTATATATTTTTTGCTACTCGCCTACGTCACCCAACGATCGGGTGACGGCCACGCAAGGCCACAACCGTTACACAAAGACGCCGATGTTCCTAAAAAGAGCCATAAAAACAGATTTCTATACATCTAGATAAAGACAAGGAACTGAGCTCAAAATATTCACATATTTATCCATTCGTTTCTTACAATAAAGTAATTTGCAAATGCATTTAACGAGTCGAAGATATTTATTGAATTAATTTCACAATTCAAAATTGATGGACTTTAGAGTTTATTTGTTATATTCACTGTACTATTAGGGCTGTCTGTATCTTTCGTTGAATTAATCGCCAGTTTTCAATAAACGGAACAGTTTTTAGCTCAGAAATATTAATTAATAAATCGAACATGGTTTTAAAGTGAGGCTTTTAAATATGTTGAGGAGATATATGCTATAAGAATAAACAGTTATCCAAAATACTTGCGTCAATATAAAAACTACCAAACCTTTGATAATTTCATTTTTAAGAAAAAATATAATAACCAAATTTAATAATTGATACGTTATGGAAGTGTATATAATAGCAAAAGTCTTATCTAACCATCCCAATATTACCCTAAACACTTTTTATTCACTTTAAATCTTTAAAAGAAGAAATATTTAACAGAGAAAACAGATAATTGCTCAATAGACTAAAGAAAGGATTTTAAAAGGAAAAAAAAATCCGAACTGTTTCTCTTTAATTATTGTGCCCTCTTGTTAAAGTAAAACGTAATTTAAGACCAAGTTCAAATACAGGGAAGAGAAAGTAGTTATTTAAATATTTTCTGGTCGAAAGACAGCATGTTTCGAGCCAAGTTCGGAATGAAATGTTGAAATATCCATGCGTGACGCCTCACTATCTAAATTGTATAGAGAAGAATTGTTTAAAATGTATATGTAAAATTTGTCAAAACATAAATTTGAATAATACAGTCACTGTAAAATATACATGGTCAAACGCATAATAATATACATAATATAACGTACAAAAAGAAAAAAAAATCCTTAAAGATTTTTTAAACGTAGGAAACTAATAATATTTCTTATAAATTGAATGAATTTTATGAAAAACTGTTATTTTATTTCAACAACTATCACCGATCTACCTAAACAATTTAACATTATCTACAATATTCTTATAGGAAATAAGTAAAAATGAGAGCCAAGTTCATGTGAAAACGGTCTAGATAAATCAGACTTTACCAGTGAAATTAACCTGAAAATACACTTATGACCCAATTATAAAAATTATAGTTATTGAAATGTCAATAAAAATTAAAATACACTTGTCAACCACTTGTGAACCAAAACATTTTTTAAATAAGACCCTAATTTACATAACTTAGAAGCGCCGAAGCACAAACGTAGTCGTCACGCGAAATGCATATGTTGTAATATAACATGCTAGAGTTAACACACACAATATACTTGTTTAGAGGGAATTCATAAGATTATTTTTGTGGATTAACGACCTAAAACGAAAACTCATCTGACCGATAAATAGTTTAAATTTTTCTGCTCAATATTTTCCTTTCAATAACGAAATGTAAATCGCAAAATCAACAGGATTATATCAGTAAAGAGAAGAACTAAGGAAACCTACTGAGATGAAGCTGAATTATGGATAGCCAAGTCTTGAAACTCATAGAACTCATGGTCAGGAAAGTTCTGAAATCGTGACCCAAATACTTCTCACTTTGTATACCTTAACAGTGTCACATGAATTAGTCGAATATAGGAAGACCTCTAAAGATTGCAGGTCTTCGGGGAGAGGACGTGCATCGTTTGATAGAGAAAGATATGCAAATAGTCTTTTTAGTAAATATATTAACATATATACGAATTAAATGCAGTTTTTGGTGATGAATTAACGCCAGTTTACCTTGTAGAAAAGAAATGGGAAACAGAGCATACGAAACATCTTCACATAACTGACAGTGCCGAATTCGCCAGAATCAAGGATGATTCCTAAACACTAAACTTGCTTAAAAAACTTGCCTTTGATGAAGCGCTAGATCAGTTACAAAGAAGAAGATTATCTTATAAAACCTTAAAACTTAATATGAGCTTCGGTTCACTTTTTGACGTGACCTTGATAAGATCAAGGGGAGAATTGTAACCACAGCGCGTCAAATCCCTTAGCTGGAAAATTGTTAAATACAATAAATACCTTAGCAAAATAACAATAAGAGGTAATAAGTTGGAGACAGTAACAGTAAGACAAGACTTTCAGCTATTAATTATCGCCCACACAGATCTAGTGAGTCAGTGAGTCATGTCCGACCCACGCTAGGATGCCACCGCCATTGTATGCAGACGTTGTAGCTTATTTTGAGAAAGTGCACGCACTAAGAATATAAATTCTGAGCCGATTCACCAAGATTTATATTTTTGTACGCCTATTACGCCTTTGGGTATGATGGGCTAAGATAATAGCAACTTGTTTATAGATTGTAGTTTTATTTCTGACGTTCTAGAATATTCTGTTATCGGAGTGGGTCGCACATAATTAACTTTTTATACTACCTTGATTGGAAAGTTCCATTACATACTTGAAGTTTAGTTATTGGGAAATATCGTATGGATTATTTCGAACTTAATAAGGCTTTTCTTTTCTATTACTTAATATTATATTGTGACCTCTCGACCTTCCTTTTTTACTCACATCATAGTAGCTTCATTTCTAGGGTAAATAAAAGCGTTATTTTGTCCTCAGCACGAACTCAGGAATTTTACAATAATATTTTTATCGTGAGAACAAAATTTTCCTTTGGTTGTTTCAACTCGCAGCTTCTCCTTTCTATTACATTTATTCGTAGCTATGAATATTGAGTTACTCGCAAGTTATTCACAAAGAAATTATTATTGTTTACAATTTTAAAAGACGCAAAGGATTTACGGATTAACAGATAAAGCTCAACAATGCAAATTCTTCTTCTTTATATAATTTAAAATGTAGCTTTGAGGATGATATTTTCCCCTAATTTTTTTTAATCCTAATAAAAATTCCACGTCTCAAACATCCTGTTTACCTAAACTAAAAACCTGAATATTGTGTATTTGATTTAAAAATAACATAAAAACAGTAAATTTTCTAAAATGAATCTCATTTATCCACGCTTATCATCTTTTGACCGGTCTTACTCCATTAGTTTGAAAGGCTTGCATTATTAAATGCCCCGCTACAGATTCCATTTCATAAAATAATAAATGAGTAGAGTGGCCTTTAAAAATACCAGATGTGAAACTTAAAGGTTAATAAAATACTTTTTCTCAGGCAGTATTGACCCAGTGCTTTAAATAGAGTACAATTTAGACTCCGAAATTAGCAGTTTTCATAGTTAAGATTCTGTCAAACTGTCAAAATAGTTGATTTTTAACCCCTTCTTAGAATAAGAAAACAACGACACAATTATTAAAATATATTGTGACTAATACCGGCCATGTTACGATAGAAGTTACTTAATAAAGTCTCGTAGAATATGAGCGTTCCGGACGCACCGAATTTGGGACCTTCTTCTTCTCTTTACCCTACCGATAATGCTGCAAATCCAGAGGACCTAATTTTTGCACATAATCCACTAAAAACTAATCACTCTTCTTTTCATTCTTCGTTAAATTTTCAAAGCTTTTTATAGTAATTTGTAATTCAATCTTAATTTTCTTCGAAGTGACACATTTGTGTACAAACGCTACTCCATTCTCTTGTAAAGCTGCATTTTACTTTGTAATCAGGCGCCCCGCAGCGTCAGACCGAGATCACTACAGCTAAAACCTTAATATCGTATGTCTGTATGCATTATATCCTACGAACAAAAATCTTAATTAAGGACTATTCAGATCTAGTCTTAGAAATTGTGGGAGATTTGTAGAAATTAAAATATTTCATCTATATCTCAGGACTTACCTCTCCATTAGATCACTGGATGTTTTTAGGTTATTTTTTATTATTATATCTTATCTCTTACATAATTTTATTTTTTTATGAAACATGTTATTGAATTTAACAAGATTGAAAAGTTTTTGTTACAAGGAATGCCAAAATAATTTTAATGTCTAAAAAATAATACAAAAACTTACTTAAACTTATACACATACATAGTTAAAATAATTTAATATTTAGTGCTAGTTTAGTACGAAATTAAATTTAAATATTTTTTTTTCATATGTACTTTAATATTTATATTATATATCGGGTTAGAAAAATTTTATGAATATTAACTGACAGCAACAATTTTATTTAAAAATCTCGGCAATTTAAATAAAGCAAAACAAGTTCCTCCACTAAAATATTGCCAAATCTTACGCAATAATAATATTTATATTAAATTCCAATGTTTTTAAACTAATATTTTGAAAAATCGTTTAAGATAAATCTCACGACATCTTACCAGAGGGGAAGGAAAGGTCGGAAAATCGCCAAAAACGTCTCACGTAATTAATGGACGCCCCCTTATCCAATAAATCTTTCGTTGTTTTATATAGCAACAACTTTCAAGTAGATCCATTAAATATAAAGTAAAGTAGGTGTACGAGTACGAGAGCCGCACCCTTTTTAACGTTGTACAATAAATGTACCCGATAGATATAATCATATGGCGTTGGTCAGATGCCAAACAGGTCCAAGTCGTTGACCCCTAAATTAGATTACTTATACCACTTTGCTTTGCGACACGAATCTTTTAGCGATTTTATCGATTTTTACTAATCTTAAAATTATATAAATAATTAATTTTTATAATCTTTATATGCTATATACTTCGTTATGCGAACATACCAAAATAATGTATATGGTTTTGTAATATTTGAGAGAGCAGCAAAAAAAATATCATAGAAAAATATGGTCTTCAAATCAAATAATAATTTAAAAACCTGTAATCTAAATTAAAAAAAAAAACAATTTGTCTAATATATGACTTATTCTATTTTTGTTGTTTACTTAGTTATCAAGACATGAAAGATTTTTTTTGAAAAATCTTACGGAAAGAGAATAATTTCAATAGACAAAATCTCAATGTAAAAAATATGTGAATGATAAAGATAACATTCTTTTCGGAAGAACGATTTTACTTATCAGAGAACTTTCTAATATAATTGGATATTTTCCTGTTGTAAAGAATCTCTGGATAACTTAAACCTCCATCATATAAATGAAGATATCATTAATGACCATGAATTGCTCCATAGCCTACCTACCTTAAGATTAAATTGTTCGTGAGTACAGTAATATTTTTGTACTACAAAACACTAAACCTCGGCCTATTACCATTTCGTAGTACACAGATTATAATGTTATAAGAATATTAAGATAATAACAGAGCACATCTTCTCCACTTATAAAACAACTCGTTACTATCAATTTGGCCCCCATTATTATAACGACGATAATTTTACAACAAACACTCAAACATTAGGAGAACTTAATGATATTCAAAGTAATCAACTTGATAGCTAACTGTTGCTCGCGACTTCGTTGTTGTGCCCTTCTAAAATATAACAATTTAGTGGATTCGATAAAGTACCAGAAGTGCATAAATATCACACTTTGGATAAACTAACCAAAATTATCGTATTTTAATAAAATATTTAATACTAACAATAATCGTAATCTTATATGTAGCTTTACGTGGCTTACGCCGTATTAAAGAAAGTAAATTGTTTGGCTTTCTTTATTTTTAAAAATAAGACCATCGTGAGTGTAAATTAACTTATCTAAATCTCTTTACAGTAGGATGAATAATTGAGGAAAACATAAAGGACAAATATAAATGGAAAAAATATTTTATTATATAGAAGTTATATAGGAAGTGTGTAATTAACCATTTCCATTAAAAAATTATATAAGTAAATTTTAAACACTTAAATTAAAACCCGACCACGCCAAAAGCCACCAATTACTTAGTTTTGAAATTGCCTTTTCGTAAGCTTTTCAATTCATGACTAGAGAGCGCTATACAGAATTTAACTTAATGTTACATCGTATTAATAATCGTTTTACATTTCATAAAACTATACTATTCAAAATAAATAGGTATATTTCACATATATCATGTAGTGGCGCCATCTGTCAGAACTCGTATGAACTAAGTGAGTAAAGCATTGAAATGATAGTTGAACTTTGCGTACAGTGACAGCGCGTCAACGACAGTCACTTCTATCCAAATTATAGCTTTAATAAAAAATCGTTTATTTATTTGCTCATCAAGACATAAATACAATTTGAGATATGTACAGATGATTTTATGATACATACCTTTTACCGCAATCCAAACTGCTACTTTTGAGCTCTTTTACTAGAGACACTTTCTGTGTCCGTCTGTTCCGGGTCCTTGCGCTATTTATGTCGTCATCCTTTAATGGCCCGCTACTGAGAAGGGTCTCTTACTCAGTGTGAGGAGGGGTTAGGCCATAGTCTACCACGAGAGCGTGTTGACAGACTTCGCACACCTTTGAGAACATGGAGAACGCTCAGGAGTGCAGGTTTCCTCACGATGGTTTTCTTCACCTCTTGAAACTTTGATCGAACTTGGATCTTCGGAGTAGACATCAACGTCTTAACCACTGGGCTATCACTATTCACTGCTTGCTTAGTAAGTCAATAATATTATTACATAAGTACATTTCTGTTAAACTGATTCGATCGCTTTCTATTATTTGATATAAATAATTCCTAATAAAACCTTCACGAACGACACTTCTATATCTAAATATTTAAATTTATTAAAGTAAATCGAATTGTTGAAATTACACGGTCTAATTTAAAATTTTCAATCTATCCACTTGAACAAAACTCAAGTCACAAATAAGTAGCAAAATAATCAAACATTGAAAAGATCCGAGGTCAACGATCTCTGATTATGACAAGTTGGAATTACATCCGGCTTGTGTTTGTTAGAAACTAGCGTTTTTAGTGACTTTTCCTGTTAATAAAACATCATTAGATGATTTTATCTCACTTATGTATATGACTATGCTTTTTTATTATTTAAATCTTAATGATTGGTATACGAAATAATCATAATAAAATGTGAATGTTGAAATAACCTGTAGCCTTTTTAAAAAACCGATGTGTTTATGCATTGCATCGGAAATGACAAATATTGGACACAAAATAATGCTTTTAAAGATTTTTGTCACTCTGTTTACTTGTACGTGAACGTCTTTGAAGTTAAGTATTTACAAAAATGTAATGTAGTCTTACGAATTTAAAAAATATTATCACTACACACTCTGAGCAAATATAGGTAAATGAAGCGATTCTATGTGTTCTTAACAAACACGTCCTCGCACCTCTCTGGTAAAAACACAGCATAACCCTTAAAATATAAATAATAGTTTCTTACCTAAAACGCCTCTTTTACCTAAACAGTATAAGACTAAAGTAATATCATATCAAAAAGTTAAAACGAAATAAACATTAAACTACTTTATAACGATATTATTTTAATGTTTATTTCCTTGTAAAAAATCGTTAAAATTAAAATTGAGTCTTTAACTGACTAAAGGACGATGTTAATGGGAGTAAGGTAATCCTTTACTATAAAATATGGCGACTACATCAATCAAACAGTACTTTTATGTCGGTTAATAAAACCTCCTTACTACAAGTCTATGCATCAATTTTATTCTGTCATAACTTGAGCAAAATATCAAAAATGATTTAACTAAATACCATCAAATTGGTCTTCAAGTATCGAGGATAAGATGCGAAAATATGCTTATGCGAGTAAGCGCAAATTTACGATGTCTGGAATACAATGAACAGGAGGGATAGTAGAAATGGCAACATTTTGTAAGGAATCCAAACTAGTTTTAGAGTTAACCGCCAGTTTGGCTTCGACAATCGAGCTCTCTAGACGATATTTTGATTACCAAAGCTTTAAAGATCATACGCGTTTGAGGTTTAATGATATTAAACAATGATCTGTTCAGTAAAAGTCTGTGTTATTATTGTTAAAATAGCTTGTAGATCTGCACTTACGTACAAGCTTCAGACACTGCTTAAGTTCCGTAGATACGTTTAAATAGTGAAGATTATAACTATATTACTCCATATATTAATCATCCTTTGTTTCTGAATGATGAATATATAATATAATAAAGGCAGAAACAAACAGTTTAAAATTTATGCTAAAATCCTATATCAATTTGGTTGAAATTATTTAGAGTAGTTTTGAAGACACAGATGGAGTCTGTTCTCATAGAGTCAACATCTACAATTACAATACAATATTTATATATAAATAAAAAATATTTTTGCTTGGAAAATGCGTCAAGATTATTATCTGTGCCATAGCTAAGTATCTATAATAGGTATAATGGGGCTTTGTCAGACCAAAGCCTGCGAGGATCGGGGGGCGTATTCCTATGATAATACTATACATTAAGTTATAATCTATTTTCTTATGGAACAAACCTTATAGAGAGAGTCATGGTATATACGTAATATATACACTAAGAGCCAGTCTCCTATAAATATATAATAAATACAACTTTAGAAAACCATCGGTATATTTATTAATGGTAAACCTAGACTCCATTATTGTTAAAATGTAATAACAACATAGGTAGGAAATTATTGTAAATACATACATAAATAAAATACATAGTAAATGACAGGTTAATGATGACCACATTATATAAGGAACTCAACCACATTATAAATTTGTTTTAGAAGTTTTTAATGAAAATTATATATAACAGTAGAAAATTATAGTCAGAAAAACAAAGCATACATAGTTAATTGTTAACAATTATATAGAATCAGTAGAAATTTATTCTATTAGAAAGAAGTAGGATAAAGACAATGGTAGACTGATGTATTGATATAAAGAAATTTTTTGTTTCATTGCCTTGATAATAAAATACCAACTTCTATTCTTATAGGGGAGAGTCTTGTCGTAGCCTCCCAAAGATCAAAAGCTACAATTTTAAAAAAATATAAGTAATATTCAATTGCTTTAATGTTAAGTTTTATCCATCAATGACATTAAGACAAATATGTTTTATTTTATTTTAATCCAGTGTCGTTTATTTCTAACAACACAATATCGAAAGAAATTTCGTTGAATCTAGTGTTCAATAAATTCATGAAAAAAAATCCTAAAAATAAATCTGAATAGCAAAAAATTAATGAATGCAACGTTTTTTTGATGAATACCTTACGTATGTCAGAATACTGGTCATATCAGTTATTACAAAAAATATAGTGATAAAATAAATTTAATTGGAATAATAAAATAGGGAAAAAATACTGGAGATAAAACTAGTTTTTATTTAATGGTTTTATTGCTATGTGAAAGGATTATACTAACTTACGTGGGAGGAATCTTTGTTAATAAAACGTGTGTTATATAACTTATATATAGATTTAAAACTACTGGACAAATTTGCATTCAGTTCAATCATTTTTATTAATTCCAAATTTAATATGAAACATCAACTAGAAAGACAAATAAAGGTTTTGGTGGTATACAAATAAACATTGGGTAGTAACAAACCTGTTACTTCCTATTCAAAGACCGATAGTTAATATTTATTTTATTTAAAAGTAACAAGTGTCTCCAGAATAGTTCTCTTTTATCTTGATAAAGCACTATCCCACTGGATAGCCCGTGAACAGCTTATCTGCCCACAAAAGCCTTGTATTCGGACTACAATACAAAATAACCTGGATAGCCTATACGGGAAGAAAAATTTAATCTTGATTCACTTAAGATAACTTCGACATTGCTTTTAAAATAGGAAACATTGTATAAAAGACCTTATTCTCAAAATGTAATAAGACATAAACTTACAAAACCGGGCCTAGACTGAATATTATCCATTCGCTTGGTCTCTACATTGTTGTTAAGAAATTCAACTATTTTGTGCTATATAAAATAGTAAATATACGCTAAGAAAACTAAAACCACTTAAGATTTATGAAGGTGTTTTGAAATTTAATTTTATAGTGTAGTATCATTAAAAAAAATGTCTACGCTTTGACATAGATAACAATGATTGGAATAAATACTATCAAAGATAAATCAGCAGGTTTTAAATAGTATAAATAATCTATTGCCTATTTCTAGCACGGTGAAAATGATAAAGAAATATTTGAACTATAATTTTTTCTTGTTGATGCTGGCAACTCTTTCATAATTAAAAGTCTGCAATAAGTATAAATATATTTAACACCTTCAAGCCTAACTATAAAGAGTGTAATGGAAAACAATCTACTCATTTTCTTCTCAAATTTTCAATTTTAGCCAGTTACGTACCAGTTATGGTTAAAGGCATGATTTCCTGGACTAATAAATTATTTTTTGCTCAGTCGTAATTATATTTTTTATTAAATCTTAATTATACATCTTAGGAAAAGGATATCCTATTTTTCATAATATGTTGTTTTAGTTTTTTTTCTTACTTTTATTTGTTAATTTCCTTCCTAACAGACCTAATAGATTAGTAGCAGAGCTTTTAAGTATTAATATATTACGCTTTTAAATTATACAAAAGTGATTTTCTTTAAATCTAAATTACTATTTTTAAATCTAAATTATTATTTTATTTCCTGCATTATGTCAATAAATATAACATTTATATGGAAGCTTTTCACGATTTTTCTAAAAGCCTTTCAAGTCTATCATCTTTAATCGGATTATACTTAAGGAATGAAGAAAAATCTGATATACTTATAATTTTTAGACGATTAACGCTTCGGGCTAATGTAGACGTCGCTGTAATACATTTTATTTTTACTCTACATAGAAACATACTCGTGCCCTGCAGTGAAAAGATAATGGAATTTTAAATTAAACTGAATAAGCATTTATGGCGTATTTTAAATTACTCTTTAAAGATTTTATACAAATCCTATTTAACCGAATTTTTTACCATGCAAAAATTACAGGGTGTTAAGTTTAACGTCTGTGTATCTGTATAATTATGTCTGTGTTTAACGTCGTAGCTCCCAATTTAATAAACCAATTTTTATAAAATTTTTTGCTTGAAAGCTGATGTGATCAAGACATTTATTATAAATATTTATTTATAAATTTAAATTTTGATTTTATGTTACTTTAGTGGTATTTCCAATATATTGCAATCTTGTGCTGAAATACTGCATTAATTATTTCCTCAAAGAGTTTAGGTCGAACAATATAATCAAATTTATAGTAGTTTCTATTAATAATTATAAAATTATTATTGTAATATTTTTTCTCAAAAATTAAGTGTACCCCAAACGAAAATAAAATGTTGAAAAAAAGTTAAATTCAAAATGTTAATAATATAATATAATTAATACATTATATTACTAAAGAACCTCTTTTATAAAGGAAATTTAAAAAGTGTTATAAAAGTAACATTCAAGTGACTACTTGTTATACTCATTAGTACTGTTAGCTGTCGTATTCATATACATACACCAAACCATGTTAACTAATAATCGCTAAAGTTGTGTGTTAAATTATTCTTCTATTAAACACCTTTCCTCAGCTCTGTAAGTATCAAATGTCTTCGTACACTATTTTCAACCGACTTCAAAAATAAAGAAAAGGAGGTTATCAATTCGATTGTATGTTTTTTTTATCTCTTAACTCCGTCATTTATGAATGAAATTAGAAATGTCTTTTTGTATTTAATAGGGTATGCTTACAGATTGGCCCCATTTTTTTCAAAACCAGTTCTGATGATAGGATCCTTAAGGAATTCGAGAGAACTCCTCTTCACTAGAGACTTCAAATATAAAAATTCTTGCATATTTTATTTTATTCTTGTATATTTTTATTGTCCACTGTCCTAATAAAGTGAGGTTAATAAATAAGGTAATTATTATTTACTTTTAGGGGCATTTCTTAGTTTAAAGTCGGTTAATTTTTCTGTTAAAATATTTAATTGCTTAAATATTTAAAAGTACTAAAGGCTAATTAGAGACTCAGAAGTCATAGAGTGGAGCTGATTGAGCTGACCCTCTCTCGTTTCGCCTTGAGAACTAATTTTTCTCTTGAGCGAACCTTGCAGTGAGTAAGAATAAAATGTATCATATCATGCATGGTATTTATTGAAACGGTCCCGAAATCCATTAATTTCAATAAACATATAAATATTTATAATTTCAAAGTGTTTAAACATAAGACCAGATAGACATCCCTTGGGGCAGAAAAATGGTACTAAAAGATAGCTTATAGGGAGGTATAACCATAAACCACAATTTAAGACTACAAATAATACGGTAGACATCATAATTAACTACAAAAATAGTAATCCATTTTCTAATTAATTTCTTTTCATTAGTCTTTTATAACTTTCTTTAAAAGTGCAGAGACACTTTAACAGCCTTTTGTTCCGTATTTTGAACAAAAAGATATAACTCTAAAATCTAAAATCATTAGTCCAGTATCAGATCTGACATATCAGTCATCTAAATCTAGAAGTATAAAAAGAAGCTATCAATAACAGTCGGCCCGCCTTGATGCCTTGACGTGTTGAAAAAACGAGCAAAAACCTGGCCCTGGGCCCCGCCTGTACATGTTCTACTAACTGCTAATATATTCGTTAGATATACTACCTTAGTCTGTGGAATGCACGATACTTTAGCTTAAACCAAACGTTAGACAGAAAGGAAAAATTCTTAACGACTTCGCCATCTTCCCTCAGTACAGGGAAGCGCCGTCCATATGTGCATGGACGTGCGGCGAACGACGGCGCCAGGGAGTAAAAGACGCCGTGAAGCTCAGGGGGCGCCAGAACGATAATATAAATTGATTGGTTTGATAAAATGTGGTTCAAAGAGCGCGTCGAGCGAAGCTTATCAAGATTTACAAAAGAAAACATTGTAGACAAGTGCGCTATACAAAAACTACTGGAGAGGGGCAATCAAGACAGAATCCGCCCATTTTTCGCCGCTCTTCAAGTATAGGCGCTCATAAGTATCTGGCAAGATGGCCCAGAAAGTGCTTGGAGCGTGCCTGCCTCAGTATTGCCAACTCTAATAAATATCACTAGGATTGAATGCGCAGAAGTCACTATTAGGGCTTTTTTAGTAGGGAGCGCGGGCAAGAGTAACGCGTCGCACGTGATTGGTTCTTATGCGACGTTCAATTCCCGCGCGTCTGCTACGTCAAAGATGGAACTGCCAATACAGGCACGCTCACAATGCGCAACTTTACCATTTTACCACATTGACAAAAACTGTATCCATTGTGTAAAACTTGTTTTGATTTATACTCCAAAAGTTATCAAAAAAATTGGTAACACTAAAAAGTTGTCATCTGTAGTCGACAAAGTGAACTAAAGAATCATTAATTAAATATATATATATTGGTATACAAACAAAGCCGCATTATCTTATATGTATATACTTACTACATACATAGTTTAGTCGACAAGTTGAAAATGGTCTAAAAAAGAGACTCTGCTCTTAAAATTATGTGTGATAGCTCATTGCATCCGGAATGACGACTAGAAAATGTGCTAAAAGCCTTAATCGAGTATTAACATAAAAATTTGCAAAAGTTATAAGCAATTAATGATGAAACAAAAAAGCATTTCGTTCGTCACAATATTTAATAAATTTTAAGAACTTGTAAAAAAAGATTATAAAAGAGGAGGAAATTTCAACAAAAGCGTGTAAGACGCATAGATTATTTTTAAGGTAATTAATATAACATATCCACTTGTGCAATCGTTGACCCTATTTTATATAATAATTGAAACAAGTTTTGATACCAAATAGCTGTACAGTAGTTAATCTAGTAGGATATAATCATCCAGACTCTACAAATCTGTATAATATACTAGATGTTCCTGCATCGCTTGGTATCTCACCTTTCACTGCTATTAATTCTGAATCAATATTGAATTTCACTGAATCTCATTATCTATTGATTATGTTGTATTAAATTTCAATTAACATACCACTATCTATAATTGTCATTATTAAATTATAACATTCCAAACATTCAATCTTATCCTGGAGGATTGAGGCAGGAATTAATAAAGAAAGTTGACAATAAGCTCACTATTTCCGCTAAATGCAAATTAAGTATTAGAGATTAGTTTAGCATTAGAGTAGAGTTGAAAATTTAAGTTTATGATGCCCACAATTGCCCTATGTTTGACATTGCCTCTTATTCATCGACCAGCCAGACAAAGATTGTGACTAAACCTGTTTGGTTTTTTTTATTTATCACCCATCAAAGCCCCATAAGTTCTAAATGTAGGTGAGATAGGTTTCTTTTAAATTTTAAGACATATACGATTAAAATTGTCGAGACAAAATGTGATTGAGATATACTTCATTCTGTTTTTACTTATTTGGTCAATAAATATATATATAAGGAAGAGGAATACATCAGGCAAGTCTGGTGGGATTCCCAAAAAATGACACTTTTTTTTTGAAGATCTGTATTTTAGTAAAATATTAGCCCCCAAGTACATAAAATGTAAAATTATAAAGAAATACGTTTTAGAGGACATGACGGGAAATAACTTAGGTATTTGGCATATAAAAGACTTTAATATAGTTGGTAAACAATGATTTTTCCCGTTTTCATATGGATGCAATAAGTATATCAAAAGTCTTCGGTTAAGAACGTCTTGGATATATTTTGTTTTTTGCTTGTAAGTAGTGGTTTAAAGTAACAGATGGTTTAAAAGATATAAATGTTATTTTCGGATTTTATGTCCATAAAATCCTTATATCAAAAGGGGGGGTAATGTAACGTAGTTACATAGAAGTCCGGAGGGTGAGGCGAGAGACGGGCGAGGGGAGTAAGCACTAAAAATATCTCAATCTAGTCAAGTCTATTTTTTTTTGAAGATCTCTGTCGCTTATCTAATAAAAGCAATTCTATAGCAAATGTCTATTGTCATAAACAAAGGACGGTTAAGCCTGTTTGAAGATTATAGCAATTGTATTCAATCCGTGCTGTAAACGATTCGCGGTGCTGGCGGGGCATGAGACGTCGGTGACCTTTAAGCATTTCTATGTCTTGTTCATTTCAATATCTTCGATCGGCGCCCGCCTCAGTTCGCCTGCACCGCCTGCGCCGCCCTTTTCGTTATTTTCCTTTTGTACTGGTTGCTACATGTTGCTTTACTTGCCTGCTTCTTACTCTTATTACATAAAAGAATCGCTTCTATAATTAAGTTACTTAAAAGTATTACTATTGTTTATTAGAGATCCTGTTGTTGTTCCTGTTGTGTTTTGAGAACATTTTCAGCATGCTATTTTAATAAGCTTGTCGAATAAATTCACATCACGACATGAACATTCGACATATTTATATTAGCAGTTCAACTGACTAAAAATTATATTTTCTCGTTAAATATTCTGTTATTGTGCATCACGAATAATTAATTAGCAGCAATAAGTATAACCAAATAACCACAAAAATTAACATAACATTTTTTACCTATATATGACGTAATAAAAGCTCAAATTATGAAATCTAGCTTTATTGAACGACCAAACTAACAAACTTCACCGCTTTATTACATTAATATACATTAATTCTACTTTAAGATATTATTATCTCATTTAGTTAATTTTAAGTACCAATTACTTAAGTAATTGGAGCTCAATGGTTGAGACATAAAATTGATCTATATAGATGAGGGGTTGTTTCTCCAAATAAGACTAGAGTTATTTCTCGATAAAACGAATTTTAATATTTCTTTGGAACTCTTAAACGAGAAAATAGCAACGACAAGATATATTATTTATTAAAAAAACAAAATTGTTACAACACCTGTGCACTAAATATTGAACCTGTTTGTGTCAAGGTGAATTGCAAAAGCTGGTACAAGTTCTTACTTGGAGATATTTTTATGAAGAAAATCACGGTAGTTATATTCAAAATTACTCAAAATACAACTAAATACTTTAAAGTTTCGTATGGTAAAAGTAATGCCCATAAAATGATTATATGGTAATTTTTTTTCGCTCAGAAGCTATTGAATAGTCTGCATCTGCGTATCTGAATCTATATGTACAACACGTTAAAGGCTGGATCGTTTTCGCTAATTTTTTTTTTATTGCCATTAGAAGAGGCTCTTATTTAAAAAAAAATTAAGAAAGTTTTATCGCTTTCGATGGTATAAACTTTGTTAATGTAAGTTTATGGCATTGACATAACTGTCAGTCATTTAACCAATATTCATAGTTAAGACAGAACAACGTCTGTCTGGAGAGCTAGTCCATACAAATAAATAAAACTGGAGTGTCTGTTGTGATGTATACTCGGTACATGTACCAAAACATTTTTTTTTACAATTCTGTCTGACTGCCTGTCGGTCTGTTTGTGATTTTGATGGGACTTTCACTGGCAGATAGTCCATGCAACAAGGAGTAGCTTAGGCTATTTAACATCTCGCTATGACCCATAGGAGCGGAGTAACACGCGAACGAAGTGGCGCGAGTCGACTAGTTTCCTATAAATTTCTCGATGAGCGTTTAGTAGATATATCGTTATGGGTTTAGTATTTTTATTGGACAGGAATATATATCTAAGTAACCTCTATATAAAAGTGAACTGAATTATAACCCAGAGAGGCTATAAATAAAAAATAAGATATGTTAAACATGGAGCACAGATCCTAAGAGCTATTTTCGTCGAGTTTCCAAGATAATCGAGGTTGTTAGTAGCTTTTATTAACCCTGTATCCCATAAGGGTGATTTTACATACTTTCAAAAATAATAAAACTTTGACAACGAAGGATATTTTTTATAATCTTACATGAATTTATCTTTCTCTTAAGGTTTTGTTTGAAGCTCTGTTATTAAGTTTATTTACGTCGCTTTGTTATTAAAGAATGTTTCTTTTAAATGCACATTCTTAGTAGTATTTAAAAAAAAGATTTTTAAACCTAAAATAAATGGATAGTCATAATCGTATGATACAGTTGAAAAAATTATCAATTACCACCAAATAAACATCACTATGTATTTAAAAGCGAGCTTAAAAAGGACTCATAAGGGCCTATTATTTTAACTTCATTTTGGCTTAACGCGGCATGAAATTTATTGCAAGGATGGCAGTAAAACGTTTTTGGTATAAAAGTGCATTTTATAAATATTAAACTATTTTTACCATTTGTTTGAACCATTTGTTACAAAGTTGCAAATATATTGTAATAGTTTCCGAAGACTTCGTATTATAGTCGAGAAAGAAAAGCTGTAATATAAATGGTGTTTGTAAAATTCACACTGCTGAAAGCTGCAAAGAAAACTTTAATCTTTACTTTATAAATAAAGTAGAAACTATTTGTCTTGTTGTGCACTTTCTAAATATTTTTACTAAACGAACGAATAAATACAATCGAAGGAAAATCTTATCTAAAATCTATATTATAATTTTAATATAGTTATTTTGCTATATTTTAAAATTGGTTTGCACTAACCCGTTTACGTACATGAATTCCTCTCTCCAAGGGTTGCCTGGAAGAGCAATAAGGTCGCCTTTGAATGCCTCTTAAAATTTTGTCTGTAAATTTCAATGCATAGTGTTAGGTATAGATTACAAGTATAGACTACAGACTATCATCCATTTCCATCTACCCTCAATCCTAACTTTCCTAAATTCGGTGGGTAGACAAAAAAGAAGTGTCAAGCCTTCATTAACGCTTCGACTTCCGCACGCTTCTTACGGATGACCTCGGGTCGAGCACGCATCGCTCCCTTCGAGTATATGTCGGACTTATATTCACGCAAATAACGTGAAGTGAAGTGTTTATTGTGCCAAACGCAATTAGCAAATCAACAAATTCGCGGGACTTGGGTAAGGTGAAAGTGAACGTTCGCGACTAACCATCTCACGCGGGGCTATATCGAACCAGGTAACCCATCATACCTTTTCTTTACCCAACACCCCTCGTGGTCCTTCGAGCCGGATTCCTAATTTCCTATAGAAAAAAATCCTTATTTCTACCAAAATCATCATTTCTCATATTTCAATAGTTTTATGCTGACGTCATATGACGTCACACGATTCATTTCAAATCGTAATTCTAAATTCCTGTAGTCTGTGGTAAAATATTATTCTTGCAATATTGGCATCACTGTTTCATTCTGTCAAATAGTGTCTTGTCATTATTTCTTTTATTTACATTTTGTTTTCGATTAATTTATTGCATTTAATTTTAATTTTCTTTTGATTTGAATTATTTTAACTAAATAACAATGGCAGACATTAAATTACAATACGTAAATTACGAAATTGCAATGAAAAACATCGAACATTTGTATGAATTTAGCAGTAAAATAAGTATGCAAAGTCCTGTAAGTGTTAAGGATAAACAACAGTTTCTTGCTCGTTTCAAAGATTTAGAAAGGTATAGGCAGCGATTGGAAGAGAGTTTTTCGTATATGACAGCAAATATAGATTCTTTAGGTAAAGAAAGACATCAAGAAATTGAAAAGAGTTTTAATGTTTGCAGTGATATGTTTTACTCAATACAAGTGTTTCATAGTAGTTTGTTCGAGTCAGAACCAGGTTCTAAAAGTGATTCACAAATTGCTTCGAGTTCTAATTGCGAGTTTCATCTTCCTAAAATATCTTTAACAAGATTTACTGGTGTTCATACAGAATGGCCAAATTTTATTTCTATTTTTAACAGTCTAATTCATGACAATAAAAAGTTAAGTGCAATTGAGAAAATGCATTATTTACTAAGTGTATTAGATAGGGAACCTTTATCTTTAATCAAAAACTTAACAATTTCTACTGAAAATTATGAAGTTGCATACAAATTGTTGATGGAGCGTTATGACAACAAGCGAGCAATAGCAGATAAACACATTGAGGCTATACTCAACTTACCTAACTTATCACAAATAAACTTTAAATCCTTAAACAAATTTTTAAGTACTATTAAAGAAAACATTAATGCATTAACTGCCTTGGAGTTTAATGTAAAATCATGGAGTTTTTTATTACTACATATTATACTTAGAAAATTATCTACAGAATTTAGAAGTAAATTTGAGTCAATAATTAATCCTTTAAATATACCTACTTTTGATAACCTTTTAGAATTCTTGGAAACTCAATTAAGAATTTTAGAGAATATTTCAAGCTCCAGTTTACATTCAAAACCAAGCACACATAATTCTTTAAATATTACTGAAAATAAATCTCACATAATTAATTCAAACACTACACAGTATTCTTGCACTTGTTGTAATAGTAACCACAGCATTTATAACTGTACAAAATTTAATACTATGACACCCGAACAAAGAAAAACATTTGTCATACATCATAAACTCTGTTTTAATTGCTTGAGACCTCACCACATTTCTAAATGTTCTTCAAGAAGTGTATGCCAAGTATGTCATGGCCGTCATCATACAAAGCTTCACATTGCAAACTCATCATCACACCCTGAGCGTGCAGAGCCAACATCTACTCCCAAGAGTAATGAAGCTGCTGTGTCGACTACCAGTTCCACAGTCCAACTTCAATCCTTACATGGTGCCGATGGTGCATCCACCATGCTTCTAGGAACAGCTTTTGTCGGGGTTCAAGATGTTAATGGTTATACTCACTCGGCTCGTGCCTTGATCGACTGTGGGTCACAAGTTTCAATTATTTCAGAGAATTTAGCTCAAAAATTAAATCTTCCTCGTACACAATCTTCAGCAATTTTTGGTTTGGGTGCAGCATCAGCTCAGCAAACTAGGGGCATGGTGCATTGTAGTGTTAAGTCATTAACAAATTCTTCAAGTATTTTATCTTCTAAATTTTTGATTTTAAAACGCATTACAAATAATCTTCCATCGGTTCCTGTCAACAAATCAATCTTAAATTTATGTAACAACTTAGTATTAGCAGATAAAAGTTTTACCACTCCGGGACATATTGATATTCTTTTAGGTATTGACTTATATGATCAAATCCTCGATGGTAGGAGATTCAGTCTAGGTGAAGACATGCCTACTGCCTACTCTTCTATCTTTGGATGGATCATCATGGGTAAAGCACCCGCAGCATCACTGCACACCGATGGTGTGATGTCGATGGCCTGCACTTTTGATCTCAATCTTGCACTCACCAGGTTCTGGGAAATGGAAGAGCCTCCCAGTCAACCTATTCAAGATCCTGAGGATGTTCAATGCGAAAGACATTTTTGCGAAACGCATAGCCGGGACGCTACGGGTCGCTTCCTAGTTCGTCTACCCTTTAAGGTAGATCACAAACCTTTAGGGGATACTCGCATCAACGCATTAAAACGCTTTCATAATTTAGAGCGTAGATTACTCAAAGATGCGCGCTTACGCGAACTTTATATTAATTTCATGCGTGACTATCTTGATGCCGGTCATATGCGCGAAGTCTCTCTCCTCGACACTAGTGATCGGTATTATATTCCTCATCACGGAGTTCTACGTGAGCACAGCAGCACAACGAAACTCCGAGCTGTCTTTGACGCTTCTGCGTCCAGTTCGACGGGTGTCTCGCTCAATCAAGTGCTGATGTCAGGTCCTAAACTTCAACGGAACATCGAAGACATCATCCTACGTTTTCGATTACATAAAATTGTATTCACTTGCGATATCAAGCAAATGTATCGACAAGTGCGATTAGACGATGCTGATTGCAAGTATCAGACCATATTCTGGCGCGAATCTCCTGACACATCTTTACGGCAATTTGAATTAACAACTGTCACTTACGGTGTTTCCAGCTCAGCTTTTCAGGCAATCCGCGTCATCCATGAACTAGCGCATCTCAATTCAGACAAATTTCCGCAAGCCTCTCAAGTTTTGCTGAATGACACCTTTGTCGATGATATTGTCAGTGGCGCTGATTGCATTGACTCTGTCGAGGATCTCCAACGGAATCTTGTTAGTATTCTCGCACAGGGTGGTTTTGCACTACGCAAGTGGTCCAGTAATTGTCAGGAGTTTTTAAACATGTTTGCCTCTGACCATTGCGAGCTTCCTTATCACTTCGAGCATGGAGGCGATGATATCTTTAAGGTTTTGGGCATGGCTTGGAATGCTAGCAACGATAGTTTCACGTATCGAGTAGCCGAAATGAACCAAACCATGACCATGCGCGGTGTTCTTTCTAACATAGCTCGCCTTTATGACCCTTGTGGTTTCCTAGCTCCAGTGACTTTTTACGCAAAGCACATTATGCAGAGGCTCTGGTCACTAAATTGCAGTTGGGATGATCCACTTCCTACCGAAATTCACAAGGCATGGTTATCTTTTATGTCTGATTTCAATCAACTTCACAACGTCTCTATCTCCCGTTGGATACTGACTGATCAACCTAGGGATATTCAACTTCATGGTTTCAGTGATGCTTCAGAGCGTGGGTACGCTGCGTGCGTCTATCTACGCGTTCAAAATTTTTCTAGTCAAGCTTCGGCCCAACTATTGTTGGCGAAGTCTCGAGTTGCTCCTCTCAAGCAAAAGATCACAATTCCCAAATTGGAATTATGTGGTGCTCTCCTCCTTGCTCGTCTACTTGAGCATGTAACTAAAGTTTTTTGTCACAAATTTAAATTCAGCAGTATGGTAGCCTGGTGTGACTCCAGCATTGTACTCACGTGGCTCAAAACTTCTCCGCATATTTTACAAACTTATGAAGGGAATCGCGTATCCCAAATTCAAGCTTTGGTTCCAAGTCTTATCTGGAGATATGTACCATCTTCAATGAATCCTGCCGATGTTGCGAGCCGTGGGCTTTACCCCTCGCAACTATCAAACAGTTCACTTTGGTGGTCTCCTGCATGGCTTGAAGCAGATTCTTCAACATGGCCAGGAGACATTCCATCTTTGAGTGAAGCGGATTTGCCTGGAGTTAAATCTACCCCACTCATGTCTAATGTTGTCGAGGTTTTGGAAGACTTTCCCGTTCTGCAGAAATTTAGCTCGTTTCCCAAGTTACAATCTGTTGTAGCTTGGTGTAAGCGTTTTTTGCACAACTCGCGCTATCCGTCTAAACGACGTACTGGGTCACTGTCGGTTCCAGAATTGAACGATAGTCTAAAAACCATTGTCTTTTTGGTGCAGTCGAGGGAGTTCTCTTCATCAATCAAGTTGTTGCAAGGTAACAAACCCCTTAAAGATGGTCTCCGGCGACTAAATCCATTCCTCGATTCGCAAGGTCTTCTTAGGGTAGGTGGTAGACTTACTCATTCCAATATTGCCTACGATTCTAAACACCCGCTTTTGCTTCCAAAGAGTCATCACGTCACTCGTATTCTCATCGATCACTACCATCGCATGTTTTCACATTCTGGTGCGAATACTCTTTTTAATTTGCTTCAACGCAGTTTTTGGATACTTTCTGCACGTCGAGTCATACGCCAACAAATATTTCAGTGCCAGCATTGCTATAGGTTGCGTCCGAAATCGATTGATCCTTTCATGGGTGACCTGCCAGTTCACAGAGTCACACCTTGTCGACCGTTCCAGAAGGTTGGCGTTGATTTCGCGGGTCCCTTTCTTCTGAAAGCATCACGACTTCGAAACGCTAGATCGGTTAAGGCTTATTTGTGCATATTTATTTGTTTCACCACCAAGGCAGTCCACTTGGAAGTTGTTTCCGAGCTGTCGACAGATGCCTTTTTAGCCTGCTTTGATCGATTTGTGTCTCGAAGGGGTCTTCCAAGTGATGTTTTTAGTGACTGTGGAACAAATTTTGTTGGTACTAACAATTACATAAAGGATATTATACAATTACTCAAAAACTCACACGATGAAATACATCAATCTCTTGCTCGTCAACAAATTGTATGGCATTTTAACGCTCCTGCAAGTCCGCACATGGGCGGCTTGTGGGAACGTGCATTAAGGTCTGCAAAACAAATTCTCTCACGTATTATTGGCGATCGCTCACTCTTTTACGAAGAGCTCGTCACAATTTTCGCAAAAATAGAAGCCGTGTTAAATTCACGTCCATTATGTCCACTTAACAACGATCCAAATGATCTAGATGTTTTAACACCCGGCCATTTTATCATCGGTCAGCCTCTATTAGCCTTGCCTGAGCAAGATCTAGAGCATATAAATGTAAACCTATTGAAACGATGGCAGTTACTGCGTCAGATAACTCAGCATTTCTGGAAGCGATGGCAAGCTGAATACCTGCACACTTTACAGCAGCGCCCAAAATGGCTTACCAGGAATACTAATTTTGAAGTTGGTGATTTAGTACTAATCAAGGATCCCAACTTACCACCGCTTCGCTGGAAAAGAGCTCGTGTGATTCGCATTTGTCCTGGTTCTGACGGAATTGTTAGGGTCGTAGAATTAAAAACTTCTACTGGGACCTTGCTAAGGCCAGTAGTCAAGCTCTGCCCCTTGCTGCCATGCTTTCAGTAATCTATTTTTTTTTTTCTATCTTGTTAGGTGTATCTTTATATTTAGTATTTTAGCTTAAACATGTGTTGCAATTTTTTTTTTTATTTTTTTTGACGTCAACGTTTAGCAAATGTTTGTTCTAATAAAAGAGCTAAGTCGCTCCTTGGGGGGCGGTATGTTAGGTATAGATTACAAGTATAGACTACAGACTATCATCCATTTCCATCTACCCTCAATCCTAACTTTCCTAAATTCGGTGGGTAGACAAAAAAGAAGTGTCAAGCCTTCATTAACGCTTCGACTTCCGCACGCTTCTTACGGATGACCTCGGGTCGAGCACGCATCGCTCCCTTCGAGTATATGTCGGACTTATATTCACGCAAATAACGTGAAGTGAAGTGTTTATTGTGCCAAACGCAATTAGCAAATCAACAAATTCGCGGGACTTGGGTAAGGTGAAAGTGAACGTTCGCGACTAACCATCTCACGCGGGGCTATATCGAACCAGGTAACCCATCATACCTTTTCTTTACCCAACACATAGTATTTTAGGCTCTTATATATAACTCGGAGAAATTGAATGAGGAGGTATAATGAAAACATTAAGAGGGGGTCATTTAAGGAGCTCCTATATGTAAAAACTCACTTACACTGCCCAGGTTCTCTGTTTAAACCAAAGGTTAATCTAACCCAAGCCTAACTTACCCGCCGACATATAATAGGTTCCAAATTCAAATTAGGAAAATGTGTAATTTTTATTTGTTTTTCGTACTGTGAAGATGAGTGAATCTAATGAAGAAATTCGATACATTTTAAAATTTTACTTTAAAAAAGGTAAAAATGCAACGCAAGCCGCGAAAAAAAATTTCGATGTTTATGAACCTAGTGCAGTGTCTATGAGAGTAGCACAAATTTGGTTCAAGCGTTTTCAATCCGGAAATTTTGATGTCAAAGATGCACCTCGGTCTGGTCACCCTATTACGGATAAAATGGATGGCATTTTAGAAAAAGTGGAGCAAGATCGGCATATCAGTAGTTAAGACGTAGCTAAAGAACTGGGAATTGACTACAAAATAGTTTTGGAGCATTTGAAAAAAACTAGGTACAAAAAAGCTCGATATTGGGTACCTCACGAGCTTACTGAACGAAACCTAATGAACCGTGTACTCATTTGTGATTTTTTATTATGACGTAATGAAACCGAACCATTTTTCAAGAAGCTAATAACTGGTGATGAAAATTTGATCACGTACGACAAGAAGTGTGAAAAAGGTCGTGGTCAAAGGTCGGTCAGGCTTCACAGACTGGTTCGAAATCCGGGTTAACTCGCAACAAGGTGATGCTGTGTGTGTGGTGGGATTGGAAGAGCATTATTCATTATGAACTGTTACCACCAGGCAGGACCATCGATTCTGAACTCTACTGCGAACAACTGATGACATTAAACCAAGAAGTTGAGAAAAAGCGGCTGGAATTAATCAACAGAAGGGTGTGGTTTTTCATCATGATAACGCTAGGCCTCACACATCTTTAGCCACTCAGCAAAAATTAAGAGAGTTTGGCCTTGCACCTTCAGATTTCCACTTATGTCGGTCTCTTCACAATTCTTTAGGCAGTGTCAGGTTAACATCACGAGAGGACTGCCAAAACTACTTGTCGCGGATTTTTGATCAGAAGCCCCAAAATTTCTATAGCAATGGGATCATCAAATATTCTATATTAAAAAATGTTTTGAATTTTCTTAAAAAATGCGACGAAACTTTTACCTCAACCTATTATTTCAGAACTAATTACTAGAAAATTCTATTTTAGTATTCCAGTTTGCTAAAGCTCGTAGTACTTAGTTTCTTTCTCTAATTACAAACTCAACACTTCTTGAGCATTGTTAATGAATGAAGCAAACCTTCAGTATTTCAAGCTACATTGCAATTTATATTTCACTAACGACTTCACCGTTCTTCGTTTCAAGGTTTAGGATCTTATCCATCATTCACAAGATTTCCCAATTAAAAAAAGACTTAAGTTAGTAGAAAAGTTTATGCTCTAAAGTATAATGCATGTTGTATGTTAAAAGGTAAAATTAAAAAATATTGAGGGGACGGTTTAGAATACTATTCCCCTCTGCCGCTGGGACCATCTCGTAAGAGCCGAGTAACCCAGCATCTCCTTGGTGGTAGAGGATCTGTTCCCCGACTGGCTTGCGAACACCAGCATGCGAATTCGACTGCCAAGTGTCACAGACGCGTTCCGGTCGAGCCGCACGTGGGCCAAACTTGCCCCCTCCCTCTCCCAACCTGTTAATGCTGTGGATCTAGTGGACTCAGGGTGTGCTGAAACCGCAGCATATTTTTCTTCTCTCCCCCTTCCCACTTTATCTTTGAGGTTGCAAAGTATCGACAAAACAAGAGGGTGTCTCTTGTTTTGCCGATGTCCATGGGCGATGGTGGCCACTTACCATGAGGTGGACCATCTGCTCAATTGCATCTAATGTACCTTACATTATTCCAACTGGAAACCATTAAACCACAAAGTAATAAATAAAATATCAATAGAAATCAATTAGAATAGAAAGTAGAAGGTTCTAGTGTAAAGAAGGAGATATATTTAAATTCTAGAAGTTGTAGAATAGACTAGCAACTTCAAGAATGTTCAGCATTTGTAATTTTACAGAATATGACTGAGTAAACTTTAACTTCTTTGGGTTAAAGTAAATATGGAGGAATAATAGAGAACAAGAAGTGATAATTATCGTGAAAAAAATCTTGCTGAATCGCGAATCGCTTTAATTCCGATTACTAAACCCAAGCTCTTAACAAACCGTATTTATTTGCACAAGCATCTTGTTGCATCTCATATTCATTATTAGCTTCAAGTATGCGGTTATAAGCTTTGTGAAAAACGTTTCCTATAAACATATTCAAGAAAACTAAAGCGAAATTACAGAGACTAAATTATAGACACGACTCAGGAACCTCGGAGTAAACCCGTACAACGTAGGTGCAATTAAAACTTGAGTCAGTCGTGGTTTAACAAATTTGATACTAAATACTCGTACCTTAAACTCTATACGTAGTTTATATAATTAGTGGCTAAAGCGGGGAGATGGATTTTGAATATAGTTCTCAAATGCAGAATTTTCTTTAAAGCATATTTTATAGGCAGAGGATTCCTTTTCCTATCGTAGTAATTGAATAACCTAGTTTTTGGATGTATATAAATACATCTTTTGGTTTTCATTTTTTTTAAAGAGATAATAAATGATCAGTCTGATAAGTCGACTCTACTCTAGATAATTAACTTAAATCTGCAAATAGTTGCCATGACTTGGGTGTATACCTGTGAGCTATATGTATTACCAGACAATTTAATATAATACTAGTAGACCCGCGCGACTTTGTCCACGCATAGCTCCGCTCCTATTGATCTTAACGTGATGATATATAGTCTATAGCCTTCCTCGATAACTGGCCTATCTTACACTGAAAGAATATTTCAAATCGGGCCAGTAGTTCCTAAGATTAGCGTGTTCAAATAAACAAACTCTTTAGCTTTATATATTAGTATAGATTTATACAATACACTAGCTGACACGGCAAACGTTTTTTTGCCTTATAAATTTATGATGGGCCACCCTTGTCATTTAGGGGTATAAAAAAAAGATGTTGACCTATTCTCAGACCTACCCGATATTCACACAAAATTTCATAAAAATCGGTCGAGTCGTTTCGGAGGAGTATGGTAACTAACATTGTGACACGAGAATTTTATATATAAGATAAGATTTATACAGATATTTAGTCAATTAAATTGTTTATATTCGACAGACAACAAAAAATACTTATGACAAAGCTTATTCCACAGATTAAGTATCCCTTTTGACTTCCAAAAAAACCTCTATCTCACAAATGAGATGTTTTATATTCATATGCATATGTAACTTGTACTTTAAATACTCAAAGTCAAGTTCGGCTAAGAGTTTCTTAATAACGTATAATCCGATTTACTCTATTCAAAGTAAGCCTCTATATTATACTACTAATAGTGTGGTCTTGGGATACTTGTTATATTATATAGAATTAAATATTAAAGTGGTTTGTTCAGGTAGCTAAATTTTTTACTCTTAATCTCTATATATATTCTCTTCCTTTTTATCCCATAAACAAAGAAACTAATTTTTTCTTTAAATTTTCCACGAATTTTAGGATTTTCCATAAAATCTTAACTAAGCCGATGATTTTATATAAATTCATCAGTTTGTCATAGTTTTATTTTTGCTGCTTTTCAGAAACAAGCATTGGATTGGCGAGAAGTATAATACCAACAAATATCTTGCGGCAATCGACTTTAAACTACGAGTATAAGAAGATACAATTCGTAAGAAGCAGAACAGATGAACAAAAATGATAAACGTACAGTTAATAAAAGATTAATTTTAAATCTCTTGCATTAAGGAAGCACTTAGCACAGACCTATCAATTTTAATATCGAATAGAAAGATACAGATAAAGGAAGGACACATGGACAGACATGATAAACATAGTAAGTGGTAAACAATTACATTAAATTGCATTGTGAAAGCACGGAACTTTCCGTTGTATATTACGAGATGCAGTTGTGAGAGCGGGTTTTTATTTCTCCAATACTTTACTACTTGAGTGACCTCCGAGCAACGTAAAAAATAACGAAGGGTCCAGCGAGTCGCACCAACACCGCCCTTAAGAGGCTTTACTCTTTTTATTTAAACCAAAACACTCCAACATTTTATTTTGCCGTGGAGACTTGATAGTTTCAATATCTACAGTTTTCATATGGTTAAGTTTTGGTGATTTATTGCTTTCTGATTAATCTATTTAAAATTTGGTTTAACTATTTTAATTACAAAGAAAACTTAATTTATTTTGTCAAGTCACATTCAGATGTTAACGAACTTAAAAAGAAATAATTTAAAAGGAATTATTCTATTAAAAATATACTGTATACACTTCTTTTAGGCATAATTATATCATTAATTCAAAAAAAATCATCATTATATCAAAGAAATAAACCGATTTTATGGAACAAATCATCAGGTTTACATATATATACAATTATATAGCGAGAAAGATTAATTAAATTTTGATTAATATTATATAAGAAATCTTTCAGAACCATGTCAATGTTTATGAGAATGAGCTAAAGATAAATATATAGCACAAATATTGAATCTTTATCAGTTTTCTCGAGCATAACATGCCAAAAGCAAACCTGTCTGTCCAGTGCACCCGACAATACTCTGAGAAGTATTCTATTATAAGGATCCAATATTCATACTAATAACAACCTGCACTTGATAGGCAACACAACATGAACTGTATATAACGTAACTTAAAAGAACGAGTACTGTATTTAATGATGGCACATTAAATGACGAGTTTGAAGCCAGGTCACAAATAACTAAAGAAATTTTAAACTTTTTAGATTGTATTTAATCAGATTTTACTTAACTCTGAGGTTATGATAATGAACTTGCTCGTTAGAATATTAATTATCAATAATAATAATTATATCTATGTCACATCGAAGGTACTTAAATATATTTCCTTATAAGTGTAACTAAACGTATTAAATATTAATACATTAATGCAAATCAAATTTCTTCTAATCAACACTTATAACAAAATATTTATAAATAATAACGTAAATTGTCTTTAAATTAGTGTTTCTCATGAATAGTTTCTCCAGAAATCTGGGGACACGTAGTGCTTGGCCGTTTTGCTACCGTCTTATATATTTACTAGTCGACCCGCGCTACTTCGTCCGCGTGATGCTCCGCTCCTATTGTTCTTAGCGTTCTCAGTAATTGGGCTATCTAACACTGAAAGAATTTTTCAAATCGAAACAGTAGATCCTGAGATTAGCGCGTTCAAACAAACAAACTCTTCAGCTTTATATATTAGTATAACATATATATTCAATTTATTTTTCTCTAATACAACAGTTCTTGTAGTATCAAAAAAGCTAAGCCACTATTGGCTAAGGTGTAAAAGTTGTGAAGTTAGAGCTTGTAGAGGATGGGCTTGTAGAGTTAGAAGCTTGACTCGTGAGATCTGATAAGTTTTGGACAGTGCGAGTTATATGGTCTCCTCTTGGCTACATTTTACATGAAAAAGTTTTTGTTGCGATAGAGATCAAAATCATATACATAATTATACAACTCAAAACTAAGTCCAGCACTGAATAAATCCATCTATCGATATAGATTAATGTTCGATTATAAAATTTGGTAAATAATGTTTTATCTTTGAATAATGCAATAAAAAAATGTAAAAGGATAAAACTCATTCAAGTTCACTCCGTTCAAGTTGAGCGACTTAGGCCGTGGTTAGTTAGGGAAGCCTTACATTTAACAGTATTAAAGAAAGATTTGTCGTTTTTCTCTTTTAAATTACAAGTTTACGATTCACTAGTTCCAATACTCAACCCTCAACTCTTCAAATTTAAAAAGATGACTTGTAGTTTTTTGCTGCAAGTTGTTGAACAATTTAAAGTGTGATTCGTGTTTATTATTATTAAATTAAATTATCGTTAGAATAAAATATATTTTATCTACATTACAAGAGTAAAAGTTAATTCTATACTTATATTAAAACTCTTTACTAATATTTAAATTATACAAAATTGTAAACGTAATGTTTGGTTGTAAAATGAAATGTCTTGAACTAATATGATTTGATTATTCTAATAATAAGCAACGCTTCGGTAATCCGAATGATATTTAAAATGGAGTGTCCATAAAATTTAATAATTCGGGTCGGTGCAAAGGCCATGTAGGATAGAAGGACTAAGAGTCAAACAAAAACGACTAACGGCATTAGAGTGAAATTGTATGCACAAATCTTATATTTAAGTTAATAAGTTGATACATGAGAAAGAAACTGTGAAACTGATTCGCATTGGATCCAATTCTGAAGTGTCTGCAGATTAAATCGTGGATACTTGCTAATATATTATACTTTTAAGTAAGGTAACATTTAATTTTCTAATTTAAAAATTGTTGATTCTTTATAAAATGTATCTAAGGCGATTCGTGCGTGCGATCATTAAAATAAAATAATAAACGCTTTAATAATATTATGAAGAAAGTTGAGAATATAAAGAAAATAATAACAGTTTACATTTAATAATAACACGTAGGTATAGGACGCGAGCGCAGGCGCAGCGCGGGCGAGGCGGGGCGCGCCTACCTGCGACGCTCCCCAAAACGAACAAGAGATCGCATTCCTGGCCGTGGTCTGCGCCCGCGCACCTTAGCTCTAGGGTTGCCACTACAAACTTCAACAAATTTAGCAAATAATATTTATTAACAAAATATATTCTAAGCACTCGACCCGCCCTTACTTCGATATGCAATTTTTTCTGACATCAATACAACTGTGAACTCGCAGTAGTTTTTACGTCAAGAGCATACAAATATGTAAATAGATAGACAGACAAACATTTTGTTAAATGAATGCTTTGCCTATGGTGTATCAAATAAAGTTTCCTTAAATATCTTCTAAGTGCAGACTTGATATTAAAATCGTTTAAATAAAATATTTAAAGTATTGGTCACAATTTTTAAAAGCAGGTTCTTCTTAATGCTATCTATTAGTAGATTGAGACCCAGTTGTCCAAAATTTTCCGTTTTATTATATCTTCTTTAATAATTAATATGATAGCTAGAGATATCCTTTCGACACACATACGATTTATATAGCTCTGCTGTAGCGTGAAAACGTACAATGCTGCCAAACACTGAGAGCAATATGCTCGGACGATAACAATTATACAGAGTGCATGCGTCAAATACCTTCTTTAGAGTTTAATGATATTATGGAAGTAAAGGGTGACTCCCTTTACTTCCATAATATTCACGTCATCTAAAAAATAAAGTACCTACAATATTAGATCTTATTCACTACATTCAATTTATTTTTGAACAAGTCATTGACTCATTTTCTTGCATCATTTTCGACTATTGGAGAACTAATTTATTTCATTTTTTTACATCTTTATTCATCACGTTATTGCTAATACTTTGATTATTTATGTTAAGGACAAAAAACACAAGCAGTCCAGTCAAGCAAGCTCATAAATCACTATTTTTTTATACTTTTTGGGCTATATCATGCAGCTAACATTTAAACACGTTTTTAAACGTTTTATCTTAAGTAGACTGCATTTAAAAATATCAATTATCTACCAATTATTTATAGTATTATGGACTAAATGATATTAAAGTAAAGCGTGGCGTAAATCAAATGATTCAAACTCAACTATAACTTATCTATAGGTTTCAAATTTTCAGCTCCTGGTTCAAACTAGATAAATTTAGATACTATATCTCCCACAGCTTTCCAATAAGTGTTACTATATTTTTTTTAAAGTATTTATCTTTATTATAACATATTTTAAAAGATATTAATTTATTATAATGAAGATAATAGTATAATACTCCATTTCAATCCAATTTAACTACAAACTTCAAAATATGTCGATATTACCTGAAATTTTTTTACTCTCCATATAATAACATACAATATTAAAGCGAAAACTCACTTTTCACTTTTTAATGTGTAAAGTCACTGAACTCCTATACAATTATTGTGACGAATTTTTTTGAATGTTTGATTGAGTCCCTGGATGGTTTAGATTATATGTTTCTATACATACAGTTTACACTATATTTTTAATAATACATTGGAAATTTAAAGAGATATCAGTACATATAATTTACCATAAACTTATCGTGTGGCAACCCTAAAGATCCCTCATCCCGACATTCCCCACAATGCGGAGTGTGGACCTGTTGCTGCGCTGGCCGCTGACTATAAATAATTCAACGCGAACGATTAATTCGTGCCCGATACCGATTCATCTGTCAATTAATGCGTAGGACAGGTAAGGGCCAAAGAGTTGGATCTTATTATTTGGGTGCTCACTAAATTCACTTATATACAACAAAAAAGGAAACAATGTCCCGGCTTCGTTCGAATGCAACATGACCAATCATATTGAAATGAAACTTAACAAAAATAATATTTGAAATCTTAACATGACGCCATCTAATAAATGTTTGCCGAACCTTGATAAAAAAGATGCTAAATTATTGAGGAAATAAACTAACTAACAGCACCATCTATTAGAAAGTTATGGAACTTAAAATTAATTACAACCCTTCGGAGGTTATAAATTGAAATAAAGCTAACCTAGCTAACCTACCTCTCAAGTTGGATATTTATCTGGGAAGATTTGATAATTCTGTCACTGGTAGAAAGCTATACTATGAAAGGGTAGTCGTTAATTGTACATAAAATTATAATTGTTAGTTTTCCACACTTTTTATCGGCTTTGGGTGCATTTGTTTAAACTTTTGTATCAAATTTCAAAAATTCTTAAACGTACATGGGACGTGAGCACATTATAAAGCTACGCATCTTCAAAATTAATCTATTAATATCGCCTATAATAAAAGATGTTAATGTTTCAGAAAAACATTATAGAAAGATCAAAAGGTCAGACTATGTGTATAGAATTCTTTACTCTCCAATTCCTTAACATATTATCTGTGAAAAATTCAACCTATTACGTTCGGAAGGTACTGCTCTTTTACTGTACTTACAGGTTTATTAAATATTAAGTTATGTACAGATACAAGGTATGCTTAAAAGTAATTAAGTAACGCAGTTGTTATTTTCCTTATTTTCGTCGTTAAATCAGTCGACTTATTTCTGGGTTTAGACCCAGAAGACGAGTTTATTATTAATGACTTATTGAAGCATATCAAGTCCTTTTACGAGTACATAGTTTTTACAGCAAAAGCACAGTCAGCCGGAAAATATTATTTTATTTGTACCAATGTAACTGTATTTCTAACCATTCTTTCACCATGACTGAGGTAACGAATATAGAATAAATAAATCTTTTACTTCATCAATTCAAAGGTCTAATGATTAAAAGAGCCGACCCTATTCAATAATACTCTGCCGTGCTTGTGATATATACAGTAAGTGCCTTGTAGACACTTTCGAGAAAAAGGCGGTAAAAGATTTTTTTTGAACTTTTGACATTTCTCCCGAAATATGATTTAAACCTAAGTCTTTTAAAATGTTTAACATAAACATAGGTTGGTTTTATAATTTGTATATTTTTATTTTATTTTAGAAATAATAATTGAGTTGTAAAGTTTGAAAAAGTATTTATCCTAAGGGATGAGTAATTAAAAAATAAAGCTTTCCTTAGTATTGGTACAGTAAATGTGTGACTTACTGTAACAATCTTTAGTTTAAAGTACATGCTGCAACAATGATTAGGAAATTAGGTAATTGTTTAAATAGAATAACAAACATTGCACAATTTGCTTAATATAACTTAATCACTTACTGTATTTATAGGTAGGAGTGTAAAGTGTAATTATGGCATCTACCATAACGCACCGGACAGAGGACATAATCATCGAAATCATACACTTTATTTTTACCTAACATTTTCTCAACCTGGTGATGAAAATGGTCAGCTGACATAAAAGTATGTCCTGGCTCGAAATATCGTATCTCGATAGTATTCGCAGATATAAGGAACTATTAATAATCTCTACTAAAAACGACATCAAAGCCCAATTTTTATTTTGGGATGCGCAGTTATCAGTCCACAAAATAACATGTTCGGCATCTCGTTTGTGAAGCAAAAAAGCCCTAAATGTCGAAATTATGTCATGTTGATGGCGACCTGATATCGACTAACTGCAAATGGCATTACTTCTTTGGATGTCTTTCCCAATGGTACAAAACTTTCATTAAAGGCAATTATTCTGGGGCCAAAAGATTGAGGCTTTATATTGGTCTAATCTTGGCAACATGATCACTTTTTGTAAATCTAGAGAATAACGAATAGTAGTTTTATCAACAATGGCATTATCTACATCTTCTTTATATTTTATTCGGCTTTCTGTATATCTTACTTTATGAGCATTATACTTGGTACAAACATCACAGGTAATATCAGGATTTATATTATGTTCTGAATTATGTAATTTGAATATTGCACATAATTCACATTCTTCATTTCCTAGATGTGTAAAAGATATGTTTAATTCATTTTTTACTACTGTGCGGTAAATTTCTAGAGATACTTTCAGATCGGGAAACTTTTTACAAAAGTTTTTGTACATGATTAGCACATTAATATCACTGGGCAGATACAGTTCATTAGGAGCATGCTCTCTTCGGTAGTGGGATATTGCAGGATTGTAGCCCGAAACATGATCCTTTATCATCTTTCTGTCTATTTTATTGGCTCTTTCGTAGACTCTTTCGTAGACCCTGCGATCTTTTTGCTGATCGACGGGTTTCTTTAGGGCAGCAAGAACTCTCTGATCATTTCTTGGGTGATACCCCAAAGTTGTTAGAAAGAATTGTTTGCCAACTTCTATTCTAATATCATCACTTTTTGTTAGAAAATATGCATATGTCACTTTCCTTTTTGGTATTTATCTGCTTGTTTGTTTTCTTCTTTCACCAGCTTTGATTTCAACCATACCTTTAATTAATATACCCTGGGATTCTTTGCTCAGTTTACTATAATAATTGTTTATTACCTTTCTTTGGTCTTCATTAATGCTCGTCGAACATTTTCGTCTACAATTTTCTAAGCATGCCCTTTTAAGTGAAAGCTTTTTGATCAGTAATTGTTATTTTATTTTCTTTCTTTCTGTTAATGACTCTACAAACACCTGTCTTTTCCGTGGTAAACCAGTCTTAGTCAATCCTTTTTCTTCTTGTACGGGATTATTAATTACATTTAATGGTTCCGAATCATTCAAATTAACTATACTGTCACCATTAACTTGAATTGAATTTTTTTCTAGAAAGGAGTCGTTTATATTAATATAGTGGGGGTTATTAGTTTCAATTGCTGTAATATCTTGCTCTGGAATAAATGTCTTAACACGAGATATCAATAAATCTTCGCAATCAGTGTCTGTTGTGTCAGAGGCAGGTATAAGCTTTGTTTATTATTAATTTGTGAGTTTTCAATTTCTTCATCCGAACATGTTAAATTTTCATTACATTTGAGAAAATGTTCATCAAAAGGCTCTTTCTCAAAAAGCAACCTATCAAAGTCACTCATATCATTTGCTATTACAGCACTGTGTGAATTTTGGTACTCATTATCAAAATTAATTTTTTTGGATGATCATTAAAATTTACGTACCGCTGCCATATTTTATTAATGTCGGTAACTTCACGTTGTTCATACATATCGGTGTGCTAAGAGGATAAAGGTATGGAAGAGACACCGGTGCTGCTGCTGCTGGCACAATCAGTTGCTGGTAAATTTGAATGATGCCCACTTGAAGTATAATATAACGGTGCTGTTTTTCTAGCCAAAGTCATAATTCGATCTCTTCTGGACGTCATCTTGCCTGTAAAACAAATTAATACAAGCAACACCTTCACACAAACAGCTAAGGCCATAAGCTCAGTACACCAATATATTTGTGGCGATGTTAAAAAATACAACACAAGTTCGGCAATTAATCAACGATTTGTAACGACAATATTTTATAAAACTAACTTTACACACTTTTAAGCTTCAAGCCCTCTTGTATTTTTTTATTATATTTTTGGTTAATATAATTACAATTAATATTCGTATTCGTTAAAGTAGTATTCGTTGCATCACTAATAACTTGTATATTAAAAATATAAATTTACTGACGTGATAAAATTAAATAATGTACCTAAAACTAGTGCCAAACTTACTATTAAGCTGTTAATAATATTTTATGATTGCACCATAATAACTGCCCAAATGTTATAGCTCCGAATACAAAAGCTAGTGATTTTGGCGCCAATTTTATTCTTCGACGAACGTCAGCCTCTAGTATTGCGTGGTTCCCGACTGCAATTTTACGTACTTGCTCCACCCCGCACACCCGTCCGGGCCCAAAACGCCTTAGAATATTTGCAGTAAGTAACGTGTTTACCTTACTTTTTCCAGACCAGTCTCCGCATATTACGAAGCATTTCTAAACATATTACAGTAGGTAATCTTGCTGTCACTACGTCTACGCATATAAATAAATATTTTAACTCGCTGACTTATCATAAACACAGTAAGTTCCACATACTGTACTTATGCTAAGATAATGTAATAATACATTGCGAAACTCTTAAGCATTAATATAGCATATACTCTTACTGTAAATATGTTAAGGTTTCGTATACCAATGTTTTATTTCCATCATTTAATATAATAACAGCAAGTACCACTTACTGTTAATATATTTCAGTGATACTTGGTAAAAAATACTCACAATTTAAAAATAATAATAGCAAGATTACTTACTGTAGCAATACCTAGGAAATGGTTTTAAATTTATAAAAAAATCTACCGCATGTACCCATACTGCATTCATATTAAGTATGCCTTGGCGCAACATGTGTCTTACTGTAGTTATGCTTAAGCTTATTTGATTTTCTATGCCACATCTTCAAATTTTAAAAATACAGAAATGTAGATCTCAATCTCTACATTCCAAATATGTACTTAACTCAATATCGGCAAAAATGTGACTTACTGTAATTATCATAAGCGCGGCAGTACTGAACTTCTTATATTACTTTAAACTAGATTTTGATTAGATTTCTATAACAAAATAAATTATAAATAGGGATTGTTGTCAGCCGAGTCTGGTCCAATGAGTAATAAATGGTGGTAATTCAGGCTCGCCTCTAAGTGTCTTTCTGCCCGCGTGCAAAACCGATAATGCCTCTCGTGACGTGACGGCCAAAAAAATAAATCCTCGCCATCTCCTACAAATATAAAATAAAATACTTAAGGTTATTATCCTCGTGACGTGTTGACAAAAATTTTCTCTCCAAGCAGACCAATTGTACTTTACGTGCATTTACAGTTTTGTTAATAACTTTAGAAACAGTTGCCCCTTATTGTCTCGATTCGCCGCCCCCTTAGAACTGCCGCCAGTGTGCAACACAGGCCTTGCGCGCCCGTTCACGCCGAACCTAGGATTTTGTTTACTAAGTTCGCAAAGCTTGGATTCGCACTTTTGATAGCCTTTCAATGACTGGCAATTCCTTTAGTTTTATTTTAATAATACCTCCCCGCCTCGTAAAAATATAACCTCTCTTTATATGATAAGTAAATTTAGTGAACATTAATATGACAGTCCTATGTCTGAAGTGCTAATTAGGTTAGGTTAGGTAGGTAGGAAAAATGTTTATTTAGGCTTTTTGGAAAAATCATATCATTCGTAATATTTGTATGAAGGCTCGGATATAATATGGACGATTATTATAAATCAATGAATAAAGATAAATGTGAAGGTATGGAAAGCCGCGAGCAGAATCAAGTATACCGTACAAGTTGGTTCGGCGTATACAAATAATTATAGCCTAGTCTCGAGAGAGTCTAGACCGCTGCGTGCGGTCTGTGTTGCCATACTCGTGGAACTTGGAATATTAACATCGTCATTTAAATATGAAAGCGTTTAAGATGAACACCCTTTTCCTAAACAAATCACGTCGGTCCAAAACTTTGAAACAATAGTTTCATAATGATACAGTTCTTTAACATAAATTGTTTTACTTGACTGTTTCTATTACCAAAATTAAAAGTATAATCAAGCATTCGTGGTAAACTCCAATTTCCCAAAAGAAATTTTAATGCTTTTAAAAGATATAAAATTGACAATTTTCGATAATTTTAATGGTTTATAAATGTCTTCAAACATAAACATTATTTTTGATGTCTTGGCTAATATTTTGGTTGATGCTGTTGAAGAAAGTAACAGACTTTTAAAAATGGCTCGTTAGTTTTGATAGAACATATGTTATAAATTATTAATTCAATGTTATAAGTATAATTAATATCGCATTTTTGGTATGAATAAATATTAGTACACAATGGATTACCGTCATCCAGAATGAAAGAAAGCGCAAATTCATCTTTTTAATAAAAATTCTACAATAAACCGGTAAGATTTTCTAGAATTTATTGAAAGGAAATAATACGAAGCAATTTTATCGATAAAAATGAAATATCGTTTATTCAATCTAGCGTCTGGTTCACATGGCGATTGAACTGAGAACTCATAATTAATTTAGCAATATAAACTAAAGGCATTCATAACAGATCTCTCTCTGTCTGTCTGTTTATATGTTTGGAGACGCATCCCGAAAAAAATACTGCACAAATTGCAATTGCAATTGGATATGGTTCACAGTTTTATTAATATATTATTTAGGCTTTACATTATTTAAACCAAATGTAAAAAATAATATTTAGCCCATTTAAAACTTTTCACACAAATTAAAAATTATAGTTAACTATTAACTATTATAGTTTTATTACAATTGCTTTAGAAACGTAGGTATTGAATATATAGAGTAAATTTCTAGAAAATTGTTTCCTCAGCGACATTTAATAACGACTGGATAGCATAAAAACCTTCCCTAAGAAAACATGTATTTCAGTTAGAAATCGTATAATTTGGGAACGATAAATATATTTTTCTTTCTATTAAAATTAATATATCTAAACAATTTTGAGACCCAATATAATTATTTATTTATTTTTATTTATTGATTTTGCCTGCCTTATTTGCCGCTTACTATAAACTAATTTCTGGAACCCGTAAGAACATAACGCTTAGATATTAGATTCGTTACGATTATCACGAGTTTTTAGAATGAAATAACTTTATCGCCTCACAAAAGTTTCTTCAAAATGAAATGATAGTTTTTGAATGCTAAAGAATTTTTATTATACAAGTGAAATTAAAATAGTTTATCATTCGTAGCAATACTTGCAATAAACAATGAACATAGCCTTAATAATTGAATGATAAAAAACAAAAGTTTATCCTTTTATAAATGTTCTGTAAGTAGAGAGAATACTTTTAAAAAAATCCCAATCCCAACTTTAAAGTTGAGTATTAAGAAACACTAGCAAAACTGTTTGATTGGCAGGATCTATTAGATTTATAAAATAAATATTGACTTATCACCTTCATCAATACCCGTTAATAACCCTCTGCTAAGCCGGATCCTCCTCAGGTTGAGGAGGTTAAGCCATAGTCCACCACGCTGGCCCAGTGCGGGTTGGCAGACTTCACAAGCCTTTGAGAACTTTAGGGACTCTTAGGAGTACAGGTTTCCTCACGATGTTTTCCTTCACCGCTGAAGCAAGTGATGTATAATTTCTTAAAACACACATAACTCAGAAAAGTCCGAAATGTGTACCTCGGACTTAACCAATGTACCATAACTGCTTTATTGACTTCTATAGTTAAATGTTAGGTGACGAGATACCCCCGGTCTCAAACCCCAGGTATTGCACGGCTTCTTGTCTCATTTGCACAGGAATCGAAGATACTAAAGCAAGAAATACAACAGCATTCTGATCTATAGACAACTTTCTTCTAATAAACAACCTGACTCGAGTAGATACAGTAATTAGAATTGCAAAGTAATCCTAATGAAGTACGATTAATCTTGCCGTAATTTATTAATGGCGAGAAATGTTAAATAGTATTTATATAGAATAAAACATTGTTTTTTATGTATTACTTGACCTTATTTAATACAATAATTATGACTCAACTTCAGTCCCAACAAATTTTAGGTTGCCAGACAATCAATTTAATAGAGTAGCAGGGTTGATCAGTAGAGGAGATTATTATAATGAACTCCTTAAACCTGTACCTGGGTCAAAAGCTCCATGCATGGCTTAACGCATTTACCACAATATAAAATCAATGATTCATAAGATTTGTAGCATGGTAACTATAAATTCTTCTAACAAAATCACGCCATCGTTATTCTACTATGCAAATAATATTTATGTTGTGACACATATACAATCACACAAAAACGGTTTAACGAATTTCAATAAAATTTAGCACACTAATATTTTACAAATTGGATTAATACATAGTCTACTTTTATCCCGAAAAAAGCAAAGATTCTGTCGGAAGAAGGGAGTATTCAAACAAATCGGATCAACAGATTTACATACAGGTACTTTATAAGCTGTATAAACTATAGGATACTTTTTTATGCTGGAAAGAAGTATAAACCCTGTGATATAGAATATTTTGTGTTATAGAGAATATATGTATGAGAGTGAAGTTTTAGAAGAGTGAATCGTTTAATGTGAGTGAGCGTTTTAATTCTCTTTGGACCCAATTCTGAAGTTTACGAAGTTACGGGCAGGTACTAGTACTTTATATAGATAATCCACGAACAATAAGATATACACTGTATGTACGTATATGTGCTCGTGTAGGTAGACACAGACACAGACATGGAAGACAATCTGAGCGTAATCTCGGACCACTTCGTGACCGAACTCGTGCGCATGTACTGAGTAGTGATTGGCGCGTTGCGGCGCGTGTGTGGGTGTCCGCGGCTTACGTTTCCATTACACTACACTATTGGGTAACTCCCTATTGCGTTCTATACTTAATCAAATTATACTACACTTTTATACCTACATGTTACATCCTTTGATCTTGAAAAGAACCATTATACAATATAGTCATTACATTATTAAAAATTCTTGGAGTGCTAGAGCCTGGATCTCTCAGATTCACTATCCGGTTTACTGTTTAGCCTAATTCACAAAAACTTAAGAATTAGTTTTAATAAATAATATTACGTATAGTGCACCCGACTGTTAAACTTAAATCTAATTTTTCCTCTGAAGAAAGTGCTGTCTGTGTTGTCAGTCACAACACCTATTTCGAAAAATGGTAAAACAATGTGTACGAGATTTATAATATTAATTGTTTTCCGAAATAAAAAGATTTTCTTTTGTTCTGTGCCTGAAAATTCAAGCTATCTATAAATATAGCTATCATGAAATAAAGTTTTGTATGTTTTCTGCAATAACTAAAGTTTTATAAGGAGAGTTTACTTCCATTCTTTCTAACAGCCAACACGTTTATTAACAACCGTATTGATTAGCCTCTGTCTTTCCTTCTTTACGTAGGTGGTCGTATTTATTGTATTGGTAGTATCAAAATTAAAATATTACAATAATCGTAATCGTCGCAACAATGCGCACAGTAATAAAACTCGTTTAACGATACGCAGGCTACAGGCCACGGCTAAATGGTTCATCCGCGGAGTCAATGCACGCAGATTCGGTTGCGTTTTTTGCGAACATGTACAAATATATAATACTCTATACTGTATAATATAAACTCGTGTAACTAATTGTATGTTGTACTTATTCATAGGAATATTTACGTATACATAACTATTTTAAGCATCTACGAACTATGAACCACAGGCTATATTGTCTTACACATGTCCCTCTGACAAAAGTAACATAATTAATTTACAAACTTCATCATCATCATCACAACCCATTAATGGCCCACAGCTGAGCCGGATCTCTTCCTCAGAATCCCAGATATCCCAGAGGAGGAGAACTCTTTCCTTACGATGTTTTCCTTCACCGTTAAAGCAAGTGATATTTAATTGCATAAAACACACATAACTCAGAAAAGTCAGAGGTGTGTGCCTGTGTGGGGGATCGAACTCGGACCTCCCGAGTAAGACATCAATGTCTTATCGACTGGGCTATCACTACTTGAGTTGCATAAACACTCAATAATGACGTCACTAATATCAACGATTTTTTTTGACTTAGCACAATAAAAAGATTTATTTAAATCCTATTCTCATCACAACTCAAGACTTGACACATACAATAAAATAGATTTTTTATATTTACAATATAGCTTTTTATATTATTCGTATATAGGATGTCTCTCTATCAGTAACGAATTATCAAAATACCATCATTAATACTTACAAACTTTATTTGTTATATTTTAGTATATATATATAGATAAGTTGGATAATAACCACGTCGGTTATTTAAGACAATATGATATCGAAAACGTGTGAGAACTGAACAGCGCAGGCAGGAAGAATTGTATTGCAAAAAACCTGACAGTTTCGAACCTGTGCAACCGGTCTCACCGAATCTCTCCTTACAATCCTAAATTATAACCAATTGTATTCACACAGAAATAGCATTTAAGACCATAACTATTAAGGCTAATGTCTTATGAATGATTTATTATCACATTCGTTCGTTGTAAATACCATAGCTATAACTGGAGTGCTGTAAATCAATCGAGTCGGTCGTTAAATATTTTCGTTAACGAAATTATATATAATTGTATATATAAAAATTTTATTTATATATACTATTCATAGAGAAACCGTTACTTCACCATATAACTCAAAAAAATCTTAGTTTTGTTTGTACAATTTAATAAAAGCTATTTTTTTTATTTCATTAGGGTATTTGTAAATATATTATGTGTACGAGCTGACGATTTACCTGAAATTTCAATAGTTAAAATATGATTTTATATAAAAGTAATTAAATCCGGTAGAGCTTGTTTGTATAATATATTAAAAACGTTAGCAATTGGTTATAATATATGAAGCAATATAATAAAACTATTTTTATTAAATATTGTCTCTCTCTCTTTTGGTTAAATACATCAGCAACATAAATACGAATTATATTTTTATTAAAAAGGATGTCTCTACGAAAATAAGAAAAGTTAAAAACAAAACAGAAGTCATGACCTTAAATTGTAATATTATGTAAAAGCATTAATTATATTGTAATTTAAATATAATATTGACTTGTTTTTGTAACATTTTATTTGCAGAATGTGCAAACAAGGTCATTACGTATTCAAAAATATACACAGTTGAACAGTTCATTGAACAAACACGTTACGTCGAATTTAATTATTTTAAGAGATGTTAATTTTTGATAAAACTAGCGACCTGCCCGGCTTTACACGGGTAGAAGAGCATGTGTATCTCACTTTAAAAGAAAAAAGCTCCCGGGCGGCTTGACTTTTGTCGTATTTCAACCAATTGACGCAAAATGCTATTAAATTATATGCCTAAATCATCCTCATGAAATGCTGTGTCTATTAGTGTAAACCACATGAAAATCCGTTCAGTACTTTTTGAGTGTGTTACAAACAAACAAATGTAGTGAAGTTTGGGAGTTTAATCTCCAATTTTATCACGAACAAATAACAATACTTTCATGTACTAATCTATACTTTAACAATAAATTATAACTTACTGCCAACAAAACAAAAAGATATATTGTGATATAATAATACAACATGGACGTTACCTTTCAGGGTTGGTGATGATGAACTCTGAAATGGAAAATGAATTTATTTTATAGGATTTCTTTAGGAATGACAAGCCTGTAATAATTTGTAAGCTTTTGACTAATTCATTACGGAATAAGCATTTCTTCCTTACTTATATAATAAGAAACCCACCCTCGATTACATTCGATCTTATTAATATTATAATTCAAGTTCACTGCAGTAGCTGTGTTTTAATCATAACATTATTGGTACATCTACTAACCTATATATAATATATATTACCTATATACAAGAGTGTAAATTAAAAATTTAAATTACAAGTATCGATACCTATACGACATCGATTTAGAAGATCGATATTAACTTATATGAGCTAATTTATGTATTATTGAGAACAAAATTAAAAACAGCACTCAATACAACCTTAACAAATATTCATAAAATGCAATAAAAATACAATTATTGATGAAATATATGTCGGAGAATAGTAAACGATTATCGAATAATCGAATAGTCATCGTCTTCTATAGCGCTGGAGTAAGGCAGTAGTTACTTCCGTCGTTTTGACAGTCTCGACCCTTTAATTATATTTTTCTACAGTCTTAGTCTTGCGCGGTCTCTCAAGGAGTGAAGTAGTCCCTGGATAGTGTTAGGAGTTAGTTAGCTAGGAGTGCTGTCCGATTAAGGTAAAGTGAGTACATTACAATTTAGTTGCTACGTCTTGTGTTGTTAGGTTTATGTAAGTTTAACCTTGGGTTTAAACTGCAAACCAGAGCAGTGGAGGCGAGTGTCTCGATCGAATAAAGGATATTCTTAAGCCTGCACCTTGGTCACAAGTCCAAGGCACTGCTTAGGTTTCTCTCGTAATTGTTAGAGATCATATTTGATTATTTATCGATTCAGTAGCAGTATCTACGTTGCGTATACCCAATAGTCCATTCAATATCACTTAAACCTTATAATGTTTTTTAATATTCCCCGCTCCCCCTTCCTTCTCATTATTAAAATCCTCGAGAATATGTTGCTACGGTACTTTAAAAAAGCAGCATACTCAAGAAATACTGTTTCTTGTGTTACTAGATTGAAATCATTGTCAATATATGTATATTACTATTGTCACGCGGCTCTTAAGTTAGCAATGAGAAGATAGTCTTCAATCGGCTAAACAGATCTTGATTAATTATGGCTAGGTAACATTTCGATTAAATTACTTTTCGAACAAATAAAACTTCGTCAGAACCAGTCAATTATCTTGGGCGCTACAACGCCACAGACAGACATACAGATGCTCAGATACACGTGTTAAACTTATAACACGCTGTCGTTTTAAGCGTCGGGGGTCAAAAAATTGTCAAAATCATTGCAAACCTTAGGGAGATTACCTTCTACTTTCAGTCTTACTTACAAAGTTTACTTCTTTATAACATATATAAAATATTAATAACGATATGACAAACTACCAACCCTAATAGTCAAAGGAACAAAGCTATCGTCACAAACACTGGCTTTTCCCAATACATTCAATAGACAGAGATACAGAGAGAATACCTTTATTGTACTGTTCAACAAATACTTTACATTTATTTCAATACCAATACTAGCTTTTATTTGTACTTTTCTCGTAAAGAATTATGATTAGTAAACCAGCTTTATTTCTTATCAAGGTCAATGTTAAAGACTAAAGGTAATCTAAAGGAGGAGAAAAATAAATAAGCTGTATCAAATATTTTGCATGCAGCATTGATATTTATATAACATTTATTTTTTACGTATTATCACCAAAATACCATTTATAAATAAAACATTTGAATACTTTTTAAATTTTCATTGAAATTGAATTTTATTTTACAAAGGCAAAGTACACTCAGCTCTATAATAAAGACTATAAGAATTTGATACAGCGTATATTTTAAATTTTATTGTTGCTATGGGCACTAATGGATCACTCGCATACCGATAAAACTCGTCGCTTCCGCGGATATTATATAACATTTTATTGATTCATCTTAAACTTACCTCATACATTGCAGATCTTCTTAAAACCTATACCACCATATGTGCTGCAAGCGTTCAATGTATACGACAAGAGTAACTTCGTGTGTGATGTGGACGTGAATCCTGATGGTGTAGTAGATGGTGTGGCTCCTTCCCGCCAGTCATCAATTAAGCGGCTGGTCGAGCCGGTTTATTCCATATAAATGTATGTACGTAAAACTTGAAGAAATGCGGTAAGTGGTGTACTTATCGATCATTCTTATCGGCCGTTATAATGGTGCTTCATTTTATAATTGTTGCCGTTTGACCAAAGATTGCGTTGATTTTTTTTGTACCGTACTGACTATTATGGAGTGGAGTGTAGATTTTGTAACAATATTAGCAAAAACTCTTGTAGCAATATCAGTTTTTTACCTATCTCTATAGTTAAAAAATCTTTTAACGTTTTATATGTGACGAAACATTTATTAACAAATTATATACTGAACCTTATCGAAAATGCACAAACATGACAGTATTTACTTACCACAATTTCAAATCTTTTTGGAATTTTCTAAATTTGGATGTTAAAGGTTGGTGGTTCGGGTTCACGTGTCTCACTTTTCTGTGAACGGTGTGCTCTTCTGGATTGTGCCGTACGAGTCTGGTTATTCGATCGTCGAGCTACCTACTTGTGCTGTGCTGTCACTTTAATGTGGGCAGAGTGCTCTTCTGGGCTGTGCCATACGAGTCTGGTTGTTCAGATTTCCGCGGATTATAGTAAGGTAACCTTTTGATTCCTTGTAAAAGGTTATCGATGAAATATTAGTTCATTTAATTCAAAAGCGAATCGTTGTTACAAAATAAATATTTAAAGCGGCGCTTTTAAAAAAGTATTCAGCAAGTTGGTATAGCGCCTTACAAAAGTCGTTCAGTGTTTTAGTATTAAACTTAACAATATTTTGTACAAGTCCTGCACATAAGAAAGCCCATTCAATTATTCGCAAAGCACTATAGCTGCAAGTATGCAACGTCAGGAATTTCTACGCACCTTACAATTTAGTGAGGCCATTCCAGTACAAAGAATGTACATTAACACTTTAATGGATACTCGCTGGTTCCGCAGCTTCATACTGCACGCAAGAAATATCCGAATGAATTTTAATGCTAATATTAACAGAGCTTCAAAGTGTGAAGGTACATTAAGAATTTTTATGCTAAGCTATGTTGAGCAAAAGAAACATGTTTTTATTAGGTGTCTTTTATTGTTAAGAGAGTTAATGCAACCTTTTTTCCGTACTAATCGAGTTGTTCCAAAAGAATTAAATTCTAATTTAATTGCAAAAAATTTGTACTAAACGGACAAATATTAGTAAAATATTCCAGGTTCCATAGCGAAGCGAGGGAGACAGCTAGTAAAATATAACTCGGAGAACAATGACGAGAAGGGAGGAGGAGGGGATATATTGAAGAACACTACAAGCGGGGTGTGATATTAAATGGACTTTTGTGTAAACGCAACTTAAATACTGCTACTTGAACCTATAAAAAAATAAACATTATGATCTCTTAAATTTACGACAGGAACCTAAACAGTACCTTGGACTTGTCACCAGGGTGTAGGCTTAAGGGATCCCTTTATACAATTGAAACACTCACCTTTACTGCCCAGGTTATCTATTTAAACCTAAGGTTAGGTTAACTTACGCGTCGACATATATAATTGTATAAAATTGATTTAGTAGTAATTCTCACTTCACCGATCTCAGAAATAAAGTGTATTGAAATTTATCAATAACTTAGTGAAGCGAGTGTTAAATAAATTCGTCTCCATGTGTGCCTAGTTTTACTACAATCGGTTAAGGCATTGAAGCATGAAAGCATGACAAACAAACTGCAGTATATTTAGTTGTGTTTATAGGAAGTTGACTTTCCTTGGGTGGTCCACATCACGTATGGAAAAATCATATGTACCTGTGGTTTTACTCTAAATTCCTAAGTTACCTCATCTTGTTCAATCTACTGTAAATAACCAATAGTTTAGACATAATGTCAAATGATTTCAAGCGACGGAAGTTACCGATAACGTCATTAATTCGTCCGTAATTACATAGATACGACACGATATACATTCCCCATTAGTTCTACAGTGCGGTGATCGCGTCAATATATTACTTGATAACCGCTACTAGCAAACTAATCACAATATTTCCTTTCCTATATTATATGTTGAATCTGTAACTAAGTAATAATGTACGTGAGAAGACAAGTTAGAATACAATTCTCATCTGTATCTGCAGCAAAGACGCATCATTCTATTATTTTCTGATGAAGATGCCCTGTTTCTTTTATAAAAAATATATGTACTGATATTATAGAACCGTGCAAAAGTTGAGTTGTCAGTTAAGTTTTCAAGCGTATCCCGTTAAATCACTTATGTATATGAAGTTTTGATGTAGAAACCCATGTAACCTTGGGAAAGAACCTGCTTTGTGTTGTGAGAATAAATCTAAAGTGAAGTTATATAGGAGGGATGTTATTGTGTCATCATCAACACCCGTTAATGACCTACTGCTGAGCCGGGTCTCCTCCTCAGAATAAAAAAGGATTAGGCCATAGTCCACCACGCTGGCCCAGTGCTGGTTGACAGATTTCACACACCTTTGAAAACATGGAGAGCTGTCAGGAACTTTCCTCACGATGTTTTCCTTCGCCGTTATAGCAAGTGATATTTAATTGCTTAAAACACACATAACTTAGTAAAGTCAAAGGCGTGTGCCTAGAATCGAACTCGGACCTCCCAAGTAGACATTAACGTGTTGAAGTTATTGTGTATGTGAAGTTAATTATTTCTCAAATTAAGAAAATAAAAATTATCTATGTTATAAAGAAGAAGCTTCTCGTACAAATAAAGAAGAAGAGGGGACAGTTACAAAAAAAAATGCGCTTATACTTAAACTGTTTATTCTAAAAGTAGCATTTACGCAACCACGTTATAATTAAAACTCGCAAAGTTTTTCGTGGTGAAGCACTCCAAGTCCTGCTCTGATACGTACCTACTTTTAATTTTCAACTCTTTTCTCGGTGATGAAATTTTCGCCCTTTAATTAAGAAACTTTGATTACGGATCTTTATTTAGCAATAAATTTGGGAGTGCCGAGATATTATCTTTACTAAAACTGTTTAATCGATTTTGTTTATTTATTTAAAAAAAATATTTAAGTGGCCATAAATTTACCTTAGTTACACAAAAATATATTTTTACTTTGCGGAGACTGGTATTAAAAAATTGATGGTTAGCAAATCAGGAGCACTGTCATATAAGATTGAATGATTAGAAATGACATTTTTCAATAGTAATTGAATTGTTACTTGGAAAAGCAACAACGACATTAATAAGCAAGTCCTATTACGTCTACGAAAAGCTTTGTCTTCATTTCAAAAAATATAATGAACAACAAAAGTGTACAATTTTATGGTTTTATAAGTTTTGGAGTTTCAAACGTGACTTCACGTAGCATTCGCAAGCTTCTGACGTCATTGCTCAAATATTAGACCGGTCCTGTATAGTCTACCTTCTAGACTAATTCGTTAAAATAACTTGTTTAATTCGAAATCTATAGTTATTGAGAGCTAGGAAACTGGAAATACTGCAACATAGTTTCTCAAAAATACAGCGGTAATTGATGAAAAAAAGTACAGACCAAAATCACTTGCTTTAACGGTAATTAATCAGTAAATATCACTTGCTTTAACGGTAATTAATCAGTAAATATCACTTGCTTTAACGGTAATTAATCAGTAAATATCACTTGCTTTAACAGTGAAGAAAAACATCGTGAGGAAACCTGCACTCCTGAGAGTTCCCTAAATTTTCTCAAAGGTGTGTGAAGTCTGCCAACCCGCACAGGGACAGCGTTGTGGACTATGGCCTAACCTCCTTGTCTTTCTAAGGAGAGACCCGGCTCAGCAGTAGGCCATTAAAGGGTTGTGATGACAATAATGATATGTTTCACTAAAAAGTTCTTCAGGTACTCCTCACCTAGACAACCTACCCTATCTGCTGAATCTGTTTTGATGAATTGTGGGATATCGTCTATGGAATATAAGTTACTTTTTGTAGTGAAATTGAAACTTTAGTTCCGACTTAATTTTTACAACTAATCCTAATAAGACGCAGAAACCAAGAAGTACTCAAATATGTAAAAAAATTCTTATCTCGAAACTACTGATTCGATTCTGAAAATTGGTATATAAATTGTCTGATAAAAACTTCTTTATTCCTGAGTGACATTTATAAACTGTCCATAAATGTTATAATTAAAAAGTCATATTTATTCAGCAACGGGTTATATTTAAACTTTAAAATTATGATTATATAATCTCTAAGAGCATAATTCAATTTATTTATGCACTAAATCATCGTGTAATAGTGACCTCACGACTGCGCTACACGCGAGAATGCAAATGAGCTCAGCTAGTTTAGAGAAATGCGATTTTATTCTCCTTTTATGGCTAAGACGGGCTTACATAGACTTGATGCCGTCTTTATCCCACAGACTACACAAAATTTAACTTTATTTATTTAGATAAAAGTCGAGAAAGAGAATATTTTATCGTGTCTAACCGGGTAGAAAGGCAAAGGGAAAAAAACAAACCTAAAAAAGGTAACCTAATAAACTATTGTTTACGTGAATATCTATCTATCGCGATTATTTAGTTATAAATAACTGAGATTGTATGTAAGTGCGTGTCTACCTTTAGTTATTCCTACATCTGTTAGGACATGACAGACATTTGCATTGAAATAGCTCTGGACTATTAAATTCACTACTTGGATACTATTTAGAATATGTAATGTTGCGAATACTTTAATATATTGTAAGAAATTTTGAATCCAATGACTATATTTAAGACAAATATTATCTCACTAAATTTTTGATGGAGTAATTGAATCAGTTTTAATTAATAAAAAATAAACGTATGCTCTGAATGTACGAATCGAACAATTATCTGAATTATTATTTCCTTGTAAACTGTACTTGTTAGGACTATAAAGAACACTTTAGAAAATTAGTCAAATCGAACTATTTCATTTGTAATACGCACCAACGTTTTTTTCTCTTTTTTAAAGTTGTTAAAAAATAAATAAGATGTATCTATTCTTCTATCTCTCAGTTATCTATCTCTAGTATCATTAAGTAATAATTACTGTTCATACTACATATTCGATTGTTTCTTCGGTCGGCGACCTCCAAACGGACGGTCAAAAAACCGCCAGCGCCGCGGGCGCTCTCATACACTTTATATATATAAGATATACCACAGTGAGTGTGGAGTTAGGTAAATAAAATTTAAATTAACACTAATAATCAACTCTGGATTTGCTCTGACCTATTTGTATTAGTAAAAATCGTATCGAAATCGAATAATAATTCCGCTTAGAAGAAGTAAACAGAAAAACATATGGAGGCGGATCGTCCATCGAAAAGTAAGGGTCAATGCTTACGTTTAACTTGTTTCAAGTTAATAAAATACACTGCATATTATATAACAAAACGTACGCGTTTTCGATGGGAGTCAATATAACGCTACTTTGGAATAAGAAATAAATTTTCTCCACTATTACAAGAGCTAGACGATTAATCTTGATACTTGACAACTATAAATCTTAGAAGCTTTACATTTTCTTTAAATAATAAATACTGAGAAATTGTAAAACTCTTTCGTTGAAAATATAAAGCATTATAAGATTGCTCTGTAACGAAATAATACTGATCAAAAGTTTTCTTAATACAGAATTGTTTGTATAATAAATATAAAATGTATAAGATCTAAACTGTCAGTGGACGTTCGAACATTTATACATAAACAAGTATCCATGCTTATAGCCTATGGGGTACCTCAGACCGCATTCCTGGACCCACGCCCGCGACCCGCAGCCCGCTCTCACCACCAACACTACAAGATGCACATCAAAATTGGACTAAAGGTTTAACTCCTAGCGTTAAAGCCTTATTTCCTACAACTCCAAGATCTTACAAAATGGTCGGAACAATCTTTTCAACTACCCTTAAGCTAAAGCAATAAGGTCTAATTTCTTTTAATTCATTTTGTTTCATGTTGCCATGTGACATGTCTACCACTTTCATTATAAAGGAAGAATCCTTATTAAAAGTAAATAAGGTTTATTTTTCCGTAACTTGACAGAAATCGTAAAACAATTTCGATTCGAGTACGTTACATCGTTATTATTTCTTTTAAACCACGGAAGAGGTTAATTTAAAGCAAATAAACTGTTTCGTGGTTGTAAATACATATTAATATTATAAATACGGATTAATGTTTTTTATTTACGTAGCAATGGTATAACATAGATGTTATTTTGGCATAAAGATGTCAGAAAAAATTATTATCTTGTCAGTGCTTTATTATTACATCAAACGATTTGGTTTTAAATACGAATTTGAAATTTATAGTTTTCTCGCTTACTCACTCAGAAGAATACTTATTAATTTAATGCTTATTTTTCTTGGGAGAAATTAAAAAATGTCTGTAGTAATTACACACACGAATACTTTTCTTTAACTTACGCTCCGTCGAGCTGGAGAAAGTTTTACAATATAGCTTCATGTTTCACTTACAACTTAAAATATATTTTATTGATACCCAATATTGATTTCACTGATTTGATATATATCAATAAAGATTTTTTTCTTCTTATTCTTCTCGAATATCTAATAATCTATTAATGCAGTAGTACTCACTAACTTCTGCTGCTCCGATTTTTTTTCTCCTATACAATGAAATTATTAAAAAAAAACTAACCGCATTAACAAAAATTGACCAATTTCATTCATTTCTATGGACTACTCAAGCTTGAAAAAAAATACTATGTCAAAATTTGTTTTTATTATTTTTTTTTTATTTTATTATTTTAAAGAGGGTTTAATCTTGACTGATTATATCACACACAAACATTATTCACATACATCTTTTTAATAAAGCAAATGGACAGCCCCACCGTATCTTGCGATAAGTGAGACGCCAAAGGCTGTTGCACCAGCCTATATTACTGCTATTAGAATTTAAATATATTTGACGACACTCGTTGCAGGGATATTCCATCAATATATGATACACATCCTCAACCACAATACATAGAGAACAATCGGGAGATTAAGCCTTATCCATCTATGTCAAAGTTCATCATCACGACCCTTCAATGGCCCACTGCTGAGCCGGGTCTCCTCCTCAGAATGAGGAGGGTATCAGGCCATAGTCCACCACGCTGGCCCAGTGCGGGTTGGTAGACTTCACACACCTTTGAGAACTTTTAGGGAACTCTCAGGAGTGCAGGTTTCCTCACGATGTTTTTCCTTCACCGTTGAAGCAAGTGATATTTAATTGCTTAAAACACACATAACTCAGAGTCAGAGATGTGTGCCTGTGTGAGGGATCGAACCTCGGACCTCCCGAGTAAGACTTGAAGTCTCAACCACTGGGCCATCACTGCTATGTCAAAGTTGATTTCACAAAAAAGCACCCATTGGTCCTGAAGAAAGTTAACCTATATCTCCAACAGTTTAGGATTTTCCCATACCGTCCAAGTTAAAAAAAAACAGTCTGTATACTTAGATGAATAAAAAATATCTAAAATTCGAAGGTATTTGTTTTCGTTTGTTAGTAATAATTCTGCTTGTTATTTATTCAGTTTAACGGTACTAAAAGAGATCGGAGTGGCGAACCACATCAATCATTATTCTACTTTCTAAGGAAACATTATATCGGAGTATTGCATTTCTAAGCCCTGGACGTAGAGCTTAATTCTAAAGAAATGGTATCGATCATTTATTATTGCCAGACAGACAATGAATTTTTTCTTTTTTTAACTTCATTTCTATAAAGTCCATAAACTAGTCTGTGTGACTGTATGTAGTCAGATTTTTGTGTTCCTAAAGAATTAATTTACAGCTTATTTATATTTAACTAGGCGACCCGCTACGGATTCACACGGTTTCCCTACTAAATTCGGTATGTATTATACATATAAACCTTCCTCTTGAAACACTCTATCTATTAAAAAAAACCGCATCAAAATTCGCTGCGCAGTTTTAAAGATCTAAGCATACAAAGGGAGAGACAGACAGCGGGATCGACTTTGTTTTATACTATGTAGTGATATATATATGATAGGTAATATTTAGGGTTTTATAAGCAAATCTATAAAGAATGCGACTTTTTATAGAATCTGGGAAGTTTTAACGAAAAATGCTTGATCTGATTATACGAGTATAATTCACTAATTATTTACATTTATCAAAAATAAGAAGCTTGTATCTGCTATCATATAATCTCGTTTCAGCAATATATTTCATAATGAGTGTATAAAGCAGAGAATTGATCATAAAATTCTCAGGAGATGCATAATAAATTGCTCTAAATGCCTTGACTGTATACTAGATTTTCATTTAAAAGCATCATAAAACGTTAGACATAAACAAGAGGACCAGTTCTAGTTTGCGTCTTATGTTTTTGTCTTTATAACGAAGCTCTCAAACTGATATCTTTATCTACTTTATCGCCTCTTAAAATATTTTATTAATTAAATATATGCTTTAGATTTCTTTGTTTCATGTTGGTCCATAAATAAAAATACGCCATCATTGGAAGTACGCCATATTGGATTTAGTTAACCATACTTTAAGATTCAAACCAAACTTGTAGAAAAAAAATTAGTTTAATCAGTTAGGAATAACTTGTTTATTGCTGTATTTTTTATAGTTCAAACTGAAGTGGGTCTTATATAAGAGACGTGAATGTCACTTATCTTTTCATCAAAATATTGTTCGTGTTATCATACGTTTGTAATGAAAAATGTGGTAAAGTATGTTGATTCATTTATATGTTAGCCTCCATAACCAACTTGGAAGCTGGTTGGATAGTCTGTAGACATATTCAATATTTTTTTGAGGTAGTCATACACACTTTGCCCTTTTACCCCCTGGAGACTGGGGAATGATTTTCGAAAAAATATTTTATGCGTATTTCATGACTTTCAATGAAGATCCTTCATACAAAATTTCAAATTTCTAACCCTTATAGTTTAGGCCCTGCGTTGATATGTCAGTCATTAAGTCAGCTTCTCCTTTTATATATATAGATTGTGATTGTGATAAGAGCTTTAGCCTCTTGGTTCTTAACAAACAAATCCCTCACTATACATCCCACGCATATCACTGGTAGAAACGCAGTCTAAAACAGAAATCATCATCGGAAAATATCTTAAAATAAATGATTGATAAATCAACGAAGCTCATACATGCTAGTGTCGTTTGTACAAAATATTGTTGTCTCACGAAGCCTTAATAGACGTTTTACATGAGAACCAACCATTAAAGGTTATATGCGATGTTACATCACATGGAAATGCCATTTTATGTAAATGCAGGGACATGAATAATACTGCAGAAGTGTTACATGAAGAAAACACGTGTAAATAAATGAAAAATATTTTAGTATAATATATTTAAAATTGTATTTATATGCTTTTAAAACAGTACTTATTAGTTTATCACTTAGGGGCCATTCATTTATTACGTAGGACAATTTTCGCTAGTTTTTGACTCCCTCCTCCTATTATAAGAAAAAATAAGAATAGACCTACCAATTTTAATATTTATTACGTAAGAATGTAAAGGAAAAAATCTCCTTTTTTTAATGTTTATTCTTCGAAGTAACGATATTTAGAATTGTTTATTTTTAATTACAAGGATAGTGATAAACTGGTTTTGATCATTCATCCTTACCTACATAAGATTTTCAGTCCAGGAGCTCAAATCGCTTTTTCAAAGTATAATTTTAACTTTTCGCATATTTGTGATCTTACGTAAGAACAATCGAGACTCCCTCCCACCCCCTTGTAAGAAAAAATACGACATGGTCGACCGTAAATCGTCTAACGTAATAAATGAATGGCCCCTTATTCTGTAACATTCAATAGATTATATTTTTTTTGATTCTATCTATAATTTAAAGTTGCTTTTAATTCTCAAAAAATTATAATTTTGGTAACAAAAAATTTTTATTATAGGTGATTAAGAAGATTAAGAGGCTAGTACTGAAAATATTATAAACTTGCAATAATAAACAAATCACAGATGCTACTTCTGTTATATTTCTTTTTCTAAATAGTAAGACGTGTTATAGTGAAATCAATTCTAGTACAACTATTAAAAGGCATGAAAAACATATATTCACTTTATTATTAATAAATATGATCGCAAATTTATAGTTTGCATATAATATGTCGTAAATAAAATTTATCTGTGCGTTAATATACTTCTCAGTTGGAGATCATGCTTAAACTTGTAAGTTTTGCACTGAAATTTAAATTTATAGAAATTATACTACAATAAAAAAATGTCCACAGAGATCAATATAAAAGAGATAAAGCGACATTCTACGAGTACTTAGAAGTACTTAGAAGTGGCTAGCAACATCGGAAACTAACTACATCATGATCTAGAATTTTCCACAGATCGTGGTATAAATTGCAAAATCAAAAAAGAACCAAGTTTAAATTTTTTTACCATAATCAAAGTGTAACTAAAGTAAAATAAGAAATGGAGAAGTTACAGGAGAGTAAGGATAAGTTGGTTCTAATGAATTAATAATGTGGAAAGAATAAATGTCTTTTGGCAGAAAACATCCCAAATTTTTATCCCATATCAAACGTAACAATAATAAAAGATTTTAGGACTAAAATTTATAACTTGGTTTATTTTCTATCTACTGTTAAATATGATGTTGGCAACACTTATAATTTGAGTAGCATCCTTTTATTTGAGGCTGATATGAGTAGCATTTTTACTTTCTTGAATGTTGGTTAACTGATAAACACAAATCAAAGAAGTGGGGATTGCAAAATAAATACACCGTCATGACTGAATAAGGATTAATTACATCGCGAGTATTCTAGCATTAACTCTGAAGCTCTGATTCTAAAGTATAACTGCAGGAGTAAAAGTGGCCACCGTCGCCCATGGACATCGGCTTAACTAGAGTGTATCTCTTGTATTGTCGATGCGTTGCCGCCTCGAAGATAGAGTGAGGAGGTAGAGCGAAGAGAAGAATGCTGCGGTTTCAATGGACTCCGAGCAAGAACCCGGTGTTCATTGGAACCACAGCATTAATGAGATGGAAAAGGGAGGAGGTAGATCGGGCCCAAATGCGGCTTGGCCTGAAGGCGTTAGAGACACTTGGCGGTCGGATTTGCATGCTGGTGGTCGCAAGCCAGTCGGGGGACCCCCTACCACCAATGAGGGTGCTGGGTTACTTGGCAGAGGGAAATTGTATTCTTATCCGTCCCCTCACGGTTATATTCTAGTCAAGCCGTCATACTGTTAGTCTGCGTATAAACTACAACTCTTGTCTTTCTTCTTTTATTAATTAACACTACCTATGTAAAATACTACATCTATAAAGGAAAATATATAAAAAAAGTAAGAATAGGATCTTACTTATTGAGAAAATTTATTGAGCTATACTTAGGATTGAATTGATTGGTTGAAACCTTAATAAAGCGAGTTGGTTAGTACTTGCTTAACTGTAAAAATAAACTATGAAGTATTTAAGTTAAGTTTGAATCATTCTAAAGCACTTGTTCCTGTCGAGGGCCTCTCGAAGAAATCTTGAACTGGTCTGCGTCAGTGGCACTCCGGCACGCGCAATGTAAACTATAATTTTTTTTTACTGCACCATTTGTTTTTCTTGACAGAGCATGAAAATGAAATAATATTTAAAACTAGATGACTCAAACACTACAAATAAAGGTTTTTCTACCCTACTAATATTATAAACGCGAAAGTTTGTAAGAATGTATGGATGTGTGGTCTCACCCGCTATATTTTAGATAATTCACACTATATCATTATAAATTATAGCCTATGTGTTATTCTGATGTGTACTACTGATGTGTAGCTATATTATTGTAAGGTTTCATCAAAATCCATTCAGTAGTTTTTGCGTGAAAGCGTAACAAACATACATACGTCCAGACATCCATACATTCTTACAAACTTTCGAGTTTATAATTTTAGTAGGATTACTTGTGCGCCTGAAAACAAGAGTTTTAACAGACATACAGACGGGGAAACGTACTATAAGGGTTCTTTTCTTTTCCTTTTAGGGTACAAAACGGTAAAGGTATGCCTGTTTTATAGCATAAATAATTATTTAAACGATTTGGTGTGTCCCTGAATAACAAAAATATATTTATAGTAAGAAGTAGTTCTAAGTTAATTGAATGGATGTAGATACGTGTCCCACAAAAATGCATAAAGCGATCCTTTTAAAATGCAAAATGTATTAAAAGCAATAACACGTCTGGCAATAAAAGCAAAGAAAATCTTAGACTTAGAAGTTTTAGACTATATATCAGTCTTTATGAGTTTCCAAGTATCCTCGTGAAGCAGTGAGATGGACGAGTGTCTTTTACGATGTGAGAAACCGTCTGCAGAACCAATTGTCTGGAGTACGTAAATTTTATATGGAATTGAATTGTAAACTGGATAAGTTCTTAGATTTATTATAAACTATGGAGCTATCTGCTTTAATGGGTCTTTAAAGTTTCCTTTATGAAATGTAGTCGACCCAAAACAAAAAACGCCAAAACAACGCCTTTTATATCGCAATGTCCTTTATAAATTGAAAAGCCTATTTATTACTTTAAAGGTAAGTGCTTATAACCAAGCTTAACGTTTGAAAGATAACAAATAAAAAGCTTAAGAATTTGTATAATATGTTAAGTTACACATACAAAAGACATCAACGAGTGCAATGCGCGTGCGCATCCCTACAATTTGTAATTACAACTGTTCGCAAAACTTCATATTTCAAAACTTTGTAAATAAAAAACATTTTATAATAAAAATAAAAAATATTATTTATTTAAGAAGATTATTAATTTATTTATTTAATAAATCATATTTGTTTTCCTTTATCTTAAATGAAAATTCCATTATGATGAAATTTATGTGACTTTTTTTGCGAATTACAACAAACTTAATAAAAAATATTATGTTTGTCAACTAGCGGAAAATTATGAATAAGTTCTGATAACCAAAAAGTATATATAATAAGAAAAAATTATCTTAAAATTCAATAACAGTGACTCATAAATCTCATCAAGAAATTCCATCAAAATCTTTCCAAGCGTCTAGAAAGTTATCCTAACTATATAATCTATATATATACTAATTTAAATCACTAAACTAATCATATGTATTCTTGTAACATACTAACAAACAAGCATTTTTAGCTCACTTTAAAATAACAATGCCTCATATTTAGTTAATCAAAAGGAACATGTTTTATTTCCGATAGCACGAGTCTATTTAGCATAACCTACTCGTTCTCGTATTGGTTCAACACTTATGTATGTTTGTTTGTTACATTGGAGAGCGGACTCTAAGTGCTCGGATTGAACCTGCACCATCATCGTTGGTTAATGAAGCTATTTATATTGACATGTACATTTTGTATGTTAAGCAATTTTAAACTACAACTCGGTCATCAATAAACAAACTTTGATAACATACCATGAACATATAGGGCGGTAAATTAAGTTACTAAATTATTATTGTTATTAACAAGTTATTTCAAAGAGAAAATTTATTATTTCCTTCATCCCAGAATTTATAAAAACGTAAAATAATCTTTAATAAAATTAGGCCGCACTTAGATATAAGTGAAGATAAGCTGATAATATGCAGACTGCAGTGTCCATATACAGCCGTACCTTAGAAACTGCATTCCGAAGCTCGATCTCGTACAGATTGAACCAAATATCTCATATCATAATTTTAAACAGTTAATAAAATTTTATATTTAATAATAGTTTGAAATTTCATATGTAATTTCCGTTAAATAAGCGAACACTTTTTATGTCATAATAATTTATACAAAACGTTTTTGATCATCACGTAATAAAATATAAAAATTAAATAAAAATTATTTTTATTATTTTGAAATAATAAAAATGTAAATTAATTTAATTTTTGTGTGTTTTAATGTTAGCCTAATTGTTTTAAAAAGTATATATTAAGCTATATATGGGTGTATATAGAGAAACAGGTAGAGGTGAAAATATAATCCTTATCTTTACTAATATTATAAATGCGAAAATAACTCTGTCTATCTGTCGCACTTTCACACCAAAACTACTGAGCCCATTTAAATGAAATTTGGTATACAGATAGTCTAGAATCTGAGAAAAGACATAGACTACTTTTTTATGCAAGTCAAGGGTTGAAAAGGGGGGATGAAAAGTTGTATGGAAGTATCGTCATTTTTAGAGCTAGAAGCTTGATTATGTTTTAAGCTGTTGATTCGATATAAATAAAAATGACATTCAAAGTTTGTTAAAGTTTTACCCTCTAGTGTGTAAAATAATAATAAGGAATAGGGGACAAAATTAAAATGCTACCCAAATACACTATTCCACGCGGACGAAGACGCGAGAACAGCTAATAAATAATAAATATGTGTTAATTTTTTATTTATTTAATTTTTGTTTTTAAGCCATGTGACAATTGGTGGACAGTCAAAATTGGGATTACATATTTTATGATAAATACTAAATTAATTTATTTTTCAATAATTCTGATTCTTTCAAAAATTGTTTTGCTTTCTTGACGAGGACAAGCGATGATAATAATTTACCATCAACTGAAATGCCTATTTCTTTACCCTCGATTGTCACAAAAACTAGAATATGTTAACAAAACACGAGATTTAAAACTAATTTGCAAACACGACGTGAAACCAGAACACTAATTAAATCTGTAACCATTTGAATAGATGTTTTGTATGAGATGAAAGCCGTGATCTCGTGCTGGGAAACTCAAACGTAATTAACCGATACTGCTTGTTTCATTGCTGCTATACTAGAATATTGAAATGGTGACTATAAAATGTATCCTTCCGTTACTCCCTTTATGGGTAATCAAATTAAATTCAAACTAATATTACGCTAGTATCTCGCTATGGCTTCACACGTTAAAAGATCAAAGTATATAGTTATCTCAGCCACAAATTTATTTATATCTTATTGCTATTCCAAGTTTTTACGATTACTTATTTTAGGGTTTCTGAATTTTTTGACAACAAGTGAAGACATAGTTATATGCCGGACTTCTTTCACTTCTATATCAATTCTTATAAACGTTTTAATTTTAAAGTGTCTAGCTTTTGAGACTGCTGATGATGTAAATCACATCTAATTCAAATCTTTTTAGACAAAAATACAGCTCGGAGATTTATGATGAGAAGGAGGGGGAAAGAGTGAATATTGAAAGGACTATTGGGTAAACGCAACGTAGATACTGCTACTGAACCGATAAATAATCAAATATGATCTCTTACCATTACGAGAGGAATTTGACGCAGTACCTTTGACTTGTGACCAAAGCGTGGGCTTAAAGACGTCTTTTATTTGAATGAAACACTCGCCTACCCTGCAAAGGTTTTCTGTTTAAACCTAGATGCTTATGAGCTTGAAAAACACACAGGATACTTTTCACATTCGTGGTATAAACGATTTGTGATCTGAAATATCAGAAGAAGTCACGGGCACATACTAGTATTATTATAAATAGAGTTTACTCTAAATTAAAACAATGTAGTTAACAATAATGAACAGTCATTTCCATCCGCAGAATCAAAACGCAAATTGCAGTATTTGTATGAACAAATGCTGCAATTAATAGAAGTGCGTACATCGTGACCGCAGTAATGTTGAATGCAACCACAACTTTAAACTGGGCTTTATTAAGCCGACTTGGATTACAAGTTATTATATTATCCTTTACTTTCCTTTACTTAACGTTAACGATCTATACGAACACAATAACATTATATAAGAAAGATCTCCATCTCCAATCATCGCAATTTTCCATCCCATTAGATTACGAAAGTAATTTACAACTCGTCTAGACTCTGACTAAACTTTTGTATCTTATTAATCACTAGCTGTTCCCGCGACTTCGTCTGCGTGGAATAGTTATATCAAATCCTAAAAATATATAGCTCTAAAAATGACTAAACTTCTAGACAACTTTTCATCCCTCCTTTTCAACCCCTTACAACCCTTTTTTCGCATTAAAAAGTATCCTATGTCCTTTCTCTGGCTCTATACTATCTGTATACCAAATTTCATTTAAATCGGTTCAGTAGTTTTGGTGTGAAATCGCGATAGACAGATAGTCAGAGTTACTTTTGCATTTATAATATTAGTAAGAATTGTTGAGGATAATTATAACTTTATAGCAACACTTATAATTATACACGCATTTAATATAGAAAGCTGAGCAATGACTAGGACTTGTGACCATGGAGCAGGTTTAATGACCTCCTTGACATACAAAACTACTACTTGCAGTCTTATATATAAAATTCTCGTGTCACAATGTTAGTTACCTATTTTTCATCCCCCTAATAGTGATAAGAGTGGCCCACCTCAAATTTATAAGGCAAAACAACGTTTGCTGAGTGAGCTAGTTATTCATAAAATATTATTTATTTATTGTGTGAAACGACTAGGCTGACTTTTTCACATCTATATGTGGTAATTTTTATCCCGCCAAAAACATTCTGTAAAAAACTAGCCAAGTCTCGATGGAGCTGCTTGTTTATCTCTAAAAAATAATGAAATCTAGACAAAGTCGTGCCAAGTCTAAGGTTCCTTACTGCGATTTCTTTATTATTATAGTAAACGTTGTGTGACTTGGCCGTTGAAGGGTACACAAGGGTACAAAACCAGGTGCTCCATGACACCATTGCACCAATCTGTCGCCAGAACCGCTACCCATTGACGATGGAAGATTGCCACTTGGAAAACGTTGATTCAATAACCAGTCAATTGTAGTTTGGTTGGGCTCTTGTGTTTTCTAATCAGGGTCACCAGGTACTCCAGATCTTCGATTATCCTATAGTTTTCCTTTTATGTGGCCATTAAACCCTAACTCTGTACCAAATTTCAGCTCTCTGAGTTTATGGGAAGTATTAGTTCTGATTTTGATGATCATGAGTGAGTGAGTGAGTGTCACAAATGCGAAACTTTGCTTTCGCTTAACTTCGGAATTAAATGACCTACAGACTTGAAATTTCGGATTTTAAGTATGTGATTATAGCTTACTGGATGACGACAGTTTCTGCGTTCTGGTCTTATCCAGAGGTTCTCAAATAGGGGCCTGAAAATGCGGCGAAATGATTCCAGTAAAGGATCGGAAGAGTCGGTACGGCAGTGTTTCTCTCTTCGGTACGCTCGACTTGGCAGGGGCACTGCCCTGATAAGTAATGTTAAAAAAATTATTAGCAAAATAATGATATGACGAAAATCGAATTTGCACTTGAAAATACAACACATATTTTTCTAGGTTATACAATATTTTTTTTTATATTTTAGAAAACAAGTTACGAAAGAATAAAAATTTTATTAAATGCAATCGTCAAATAAAAAAAGTCTAAAGTATTTTTTTATAGTGGTTACTAACAATAATTCTATTTATATATATATAAGCCAATACTATCTGACTTAATTTTTAAATACATTAATGGGGATCAGATTTTTTACAACACGCACCTGTCTAAAGGCGGAGATGATTTCGATGACTCGATACTTTCGGACAAATAAAACTACAAAAAAAATATTGCTTTACTAAAATGATTCATAAGAGACAAGCTTTAAGATTGAATTTTAGTATTTCTAATTTAAAGTTTATGTAATTTATTAGGGATGCGTAGACCGTACACAACCAATCCTACAGCTTCTTCTGCTGTAAGAAAGGCCATCTAAGGACTACCTAATAAAAACAATCAGATACCAAGAAGTAAGTGATAGCCTGATATCTTGGACGCTCCGCCATATTGGATTTGGAGTGAAGTTATTTAATTTTTGTATTGTTCTCACTTCTCAGCACGCATATTAGGGCGGCGCATAAAAACCGACTATATTTTTTTTGGAGTCTCGAGTGAAAAAATGTTAGTTTTTGATGTTTTAAGAGCCCTCTCTAAAGGACAGCTCAACATTTTTTAAACTTATAATCGTCAAAAATTGTTTTTTTTTTGTTAATTTTTTTCTCGTTGCGATAAAATTATAGACCAAAAAAAATAAGTTTCTGAAAGTTTCAATACAAAATTTAAATTTTGAAAGGTCTCTCATAATTTTTTTTAATTTATTAGTGCATTACTTTAGATTTTTTCGAGCGACCTTTTAATATTCAAATTTAAATTCCATACATTTTTTATTTGTTTAGTACAATAATAGATAAAAATACACAACGAGATGAACTAAAAATCAAGCACAATATAGAAAACATATGTTTTTTTTACAAGTAAAATTATTAAATTAATTTTTTTTTAAAAATTTAAAACAAGAAAACGAACATTTTTTTCACTTGAGACTAAAAAAAAGTCGGTTTTGTGCGCCACCCTAACGCATATATTATGAGTGCCTAAAAATAACTAGTCCGCTATCATGGATTATTCCTCATATTGCATTTAGAATGAAGTGTATTTGCCGTATTTTTCTCAACAAATTCTCGTGCTAAAAAATTACTAGTCCAAAGATTTGCTTCTTTAGATGTGAGCTTTTATGGTTTTTTGCTCATATGCTTTATTCTTCTATACTTCCTTGCCTTTGTGATTCTGTATTCCTCTATGCTTCAATTCTTCTATGCTTATATGTTAATATAATTGGATGTTTGTTTGTAGGTAAATCATGCAAAAGCTAAGCTAATTTAAATGATACTTAGGATACAGATATTAGAAAAATAACTGCAAGATTACTGAACCACATGCTCGAGAATCCAACTCACGCTTGCCCATTATTTAATGTCTTCCTTTTAGAGGGTGAGAAGATATAGAACTACCTGCGTCGTATTGATATCCAAGTTTTATAGTATTTTATATAGCAGGGATGCTTTGTATAATTCCTGAGCGTTAAACATTATTATCTGTATTGAATGTGATCGGTTTACCGTGGCAATAAATTCATAACAGAATTTAATGGCACCTGCTTCGTTGCAGACATTCTTTGGTGTAAAAAGGTTTTATTACACAAGCAAAGAAGTAAAACTACTGCAATAAGTTGGATTTATATCAGTTACGGAACGGCCAGGCTTCGCATGGATAGTAGAGCATATTATCCCACCATACATAGTTTTGTTATATCTCAAAAAGGGATTAGACAGCGTTATCGATGAAAGCTCCTAGAGGACTTGTCTTTTTCTAACATTTTCAACAACTATCGTCGTATCGTCATATTTCAAAAAATTTACACAAAATCTTAACAAACCTTTTTCAGGAATCTCTCTATTTATTGGTTTAAACTACAAAAAAATCCATTCAGTAATTTTTAGTTAATCGCGAACTAACATTTGATTTGATTTTGTCTTATAGTATGCTGTATTATATATGTCGGGGTATAGTTGGATTAGGATAATAATGGAGGCCGTGTCTGGCTATAGTTAGAGTAGAATAATAATAAAGATGACTAGTTGTCACTCCCTTCGCGTCATTTTAATATTCGGCGACTTTAGATGGCGAGTATACGACTATCGAATAATCGGAATATGAGCAATATCTACGGCACTTTATTCAACGATTTTAGATAGCTTCAAACGAGTAATCGATTATCGATTAATTGGACTATCGATTAATCGGAACGCCAGCGCCATATTTCTTATTTGTTGATTTACTTCTCCCCAGTAATGGAAGGGCATTGTTACTATTGTCTAGTCCCTTAATATTCACCGACTGACGCAGTACACTCTAGTCTCTCGACAAGTATCTTTGAGTGAACATCACCTGGAGTTCAAGTGTAACAAATAGTGTGTCTGTCTTCTTATGACTTAATATATTTTTCCGTAGTATCTATTGATGAAAACTGCATTCAAATCTGTTGAGTTTTTTAAAAGATCGAAGCTAACAGACAGCGAAAAAATGAATCGAGTGCGGTCCTGACAGCGGACTAGTAAGTATATTCTATAAGTTTTCGGTCAACGCCATCAATATGTACTCATATTATATTTGTTAGAAAATCTATAGACTTAGGACGGAGAATAAATTTTGTGTAATGTAAACAAACCCCCGAAAACGAGGCTATATATCTGCGAGGTTTTTCATAACCGGTAGCTTCAAATTTATTAATTGCTAATAAATGATTTTTTTATATTTTATGACATATCATTAATTTTCATTATGCATGTAAAAACTGAGTCAAGTGCAAATAGGCGCAAGCATCATGGGTTCCGTATTACATAAACCGAATCCACTAGATATGTTTAAATAATTTATTTTGTTACGTTTTTAACTTTTTAAATAATTAAATCAATATATAATAGAGACAAAAAATATATTAAAAAACAGTAAGAACGTCAAGGCTTGTAAGACCTACGATAGAGTATAAAATCTGTCTGGATGTTAAAAGTAGGTAAAGACATTTAAAAGTTGGTAATAATTCGATATTAAGAATATCATACTATATATACTTAGTTATCAGAAACTCCAGACATTTTGTAAGTTTGTAAAACTTTTACTACACGTCATCAAAATTCGGAGCATCTCCTAAGTCTGAAGAAAAGTCTGATAATTTCTTGATGCCTTGTAAAAATTCATCCATCATTTATCCTTACTAATTTATTTTATTATAAATGCGAAAGTAACTCTGTCTGTCTGTCGAGCTTTCACGCCAATACTACTGAACCTATGTAAATGAAATTTGGTACATAGATAGTCTAGAGCCTGAGAAAGAACATACGTTACTTTTTAATGCAAAGAAAAGGTTATAAGGGGTTGATCGGGGGGGTGAAAAGTTATATAGAAGTATCGTAATTTTTCGAGCTAGAAGCTTGAAACTTATTTTGTAGGCTGTTGATTTGATATAAATAAATATGACAGTAAAGTAAGTGAGTTAATGTATGACATTCGACGCAAACGAAGTCGCGGTCACAGCTATAGAGGCAAAGCTGTCATAATACTGCAAGAAAAACATAGTTCATATTATTCCAGTAGAAAGGAACCCTAAAAATTAGCAAGATATAGCTCAAGATTTAATTTTAAGTAATTTACAAAAATTGTTCTCACATTATACATTTTTTGTGGTCTAATGCAAATGAACAACTTTGTTAATCAAATTTATTGAGATGATTTAGTCGGTTAGACGCGTCTCATAAATCTGGTTTGGGCTTTAAATTTATTATGAAAATACCTAAAATGGTTGGCGCCTGTGGCGTTAGATTGACATTGATAATAAAATTAAATCCGAAGATTATAAAACGGCCATATTTTTATAAAACATTAACGAAGTTGATTCACCATTTTAAGGGTTAGGTAAAGACGTTCCTTCTTACTAAATATTTTTATTGAATAAAATGAATGAAAATTAAATTTCAAGAATTAATAAAACAGTGACTATTATTGTTCTCGTTTTCAAAGTTTTCGTCTTCTTTTACTTAAAATAAAAAAAGTCTTCTGTTACATTTGTTTTGATTCCGCACGCTCCTCTGATCCTATCCGTCACAGCCTTCGTCGATAAATTTTCCAATTCGAATTAGTAGTTCCTGAGATTAGCTGTTTCAACCAAACAAACAAACTCATCAGTATTATAATGTTAGTAAAATTAATAATAAAGTTGTATCGATTATTATTCAAGTAAATTTCCTTTTCATCAAATATTATAAACAATCTACACAAATAAATAAAATTGGAATGTCTGTTTGTAATATTAAAATAACCGCTTTTTACTAAGGTTCCGGCTAATCTCAGAAATGGCTGGACCTATTTTGGCGGGACTTTCACTGGCAGATAGCTGATGTAACAAGGAGTCACTTAGGCTATTTAACATCTCGCTACGACCCATAGGAGCGGAGCAACACCCGAACAAAGTTTTATTCCAGGGACTAAATTTTGCATCATTTTTCTAGATAAGATGGCGGTTTGGAAATTCGGATATTCGCGAGAAAGAAGATAGAATTTCTACTGTAATGTGTTGGTTACCTAACCTCCCTAAAAGAACCCAACGTTAACCAAACGAATGATTATTATATTTACTAAACGATGACATTGTCTAGTCTGTGGTCGAATTAAAATTTTCCTTGTCTTTTAGAATAAGCTATTTTCAACCTTACTCCATTGTATTAAGGTTTTAATTAACACATTTAGGATATAGTACATGCAATTGACAGTATCGAGTCGTGGCGTTGGTATGAAGACCAATGGGCTCGTCCTATGGGTGTGCGGTGCGATCCGGCTTGCAATTAAATTCTTATTTAATCTGTTGTTTTATTTGCTACAATTTATGGAACTATAAAATAATTTAAAAATAATTACTTAATATAGTGTAAATGGTGAAAACAGCTTATAATTAATGTTGATAAAATTCAAATCCGCTAAGTATATCGTTTCACCATTCATTTTTTGAGACAGACGTGATTGTTGTCATCGTCAGTCGCCTAGAATTTATAGTTAATTAAAAACTTACTACTATCCTAATACGATAAATGTAAGTACCTAAGACTATCAAACTTTACTTTCTAGAATGAAATGTAATTGTGTAATAATAATAGTAGAAAATTCTTTAACCTAAATATTAAAAAAATGCATTTTCTAAATTTTTGTCAAATTTGCTTTACATAAAATAGATTAATTAGAAACGTTTTAATTGTATATATTATTTTATGCCTCTATTTATCAAGAGGATTGATGTTCGTTGCATTTTAAATATAATAATACCATACAACTAAGCCGGATCGCACATTGATCAGACAGAAGAAAGTATGGGTGGATGATAGCGTCGGAGGCTGCGACCGGCTGGACCGGTTATGCTAAACCCCATTGTGGTCAGTACCCCGCCCCGCCCCGGCCTCCCGGCCGCAGCCCTGGCCGCGCTCCCGGCCACCGATACACGAGGGGAGGTGCAAAAACCGAAATCAAAAATAATTTACTTTGGTTGCGGTAATTTTTTAAAAATTCGAATGATAACCAGAAATCTATTGGTTTGAAAGTTTTGGACCGACCGACGTGCGGTCATGGTCATTTTTAAAGTAAGGATGTTTTATAAATTAATCGTCTTCAAATATAATTAGTAGTTACAACAATATAACATTGGTATAATTAATTCTACCATCAGAAATAAGACTTCTTCACATTATTATTGAATTAAACCTTAAAACATTTTATATATTTAAACAAACTACTAGTAAACGTTATAACGATTGTATTATTAAAAAAATTGGATATTTAAATCATTGTAATTGATAATTTATAATATTATTTCATCTTACGGCCCATATGAACAGAGGAATTAAGATAAATTTGAACCAATACAGTAGCGACTGCTATTATATGATTCTATAACGAAGTCAGTTATTTCAATATCATTATGCTACTACTAACGCCATCTATTGAGGAGTAGTGGTGCTACATACATAAGGTAATTTGCTTTTTAATGTAAAAAACAGTATTTGAATTATATTTAACTAAATTTCGTTATTATTGTTGAAATATTTATACAAAAATTAACCCATTTTAAAAATATACAAGTTTAACTCTTTTCCATAGACACAGGAAAGATTTTTAATAAATTTTTTAATGTTGGTCATCCTGATTTTCGATTTGAAGTTATGTCAACTAATTTTAATGACTATTGTCAAAATGTTTTTCTGACGTGATTTGCCGATAAAATAACTTGAATAAATACATTTTTATGAACATGGGTGGTTCCCAAAGCACTAGAAAATTAAGTGTCGACAATGAAAATTCGATTCAAGTGTCGCAAGACGCCTTAGATCGGATACAAGCTCAGCTGAGCGCTAAAGTAAATATGTTTCACCATTACATAATTTACATCAATGTCATGTATATTAAACAAAATATTAAACTTATTTTGGGTGCACTATTTATTTTCTGTATTTCTTATTATGCCATTGAAAATCCTACATGCTTAAATCAATAGCTATCTTAAAAGAAAAGGCTTGTCATATCCTTGTATTTTAAGGTTAATGACAAACCAATCTAATTATTAATTTAGTATAATAATACTTTATAAATGCTGAAATCTTCTGAATCTAATAAACTTCGTTGTTAAATTCCAGCAAGCTGAACAACCACCTCCAAAACCTCAATATGCACCACCCCCGTACTATGATTCAATCAAACAACAAGAACGTGCAGCTGAAGAAGCTTACTGGGCTCGGCGCATCGAAAATTTAAAACGGGCACATGAAAAAATAAACAGTGGCATGCAATTGGAGTACCAAAAGACATTAAAAGAAGCTAATGATCTGTTTGCTCTTGTACAAGCAGATAAAGTTGTAAATAAACTGCCACCTTGTCAAGATGAAAAAGCAAAGGTACAGGTTCAAACTTATAATAAACTAACTTTAGTGACATTCAGGGATACGCCAAGCATCTTCTTCCAAATACTTATAAGCGCCTATATGTAAAGACCTAAAAAAAAGTCTACAATAATCTGACTGATTCACTCCAGTAGTTTTGTATTGTGCCCCTGTCTATTATTACATTACATTTTTTAAATCATGTTGACCTTGTCTCGAAGTGCTGATTGGACCACCTTTATTTTAATTATATTTTCATTCTGGCATCCCTGAAAACTTCACAGGGCCATTTCAGCCCTTACTCTTATGGACAGGGCATCCCTGGTGATATTGTTACTGTAATAAGAGCTTCAGAAGTTTTCTGTGATGGCTGCATCCAAAACTTTTTAAATTAGTGTGAAATACAAAAAGGCTGATATTTGTTACAGATTTACTTTTTTACTTTGTATAGATAAATGTATGAATTTATTTTGTGCAACTATTGTCACAACTATGCACTATCTATCACATCTGTAGGTTGGCAAATGCAGGCTTATCTCTAAAAGAGTGACCTCTTTTAGAGATAAGCCTGCATTTGCCAACAAATCTTAATAACATAATTGTATTATTTTTCTTCTGTGGTGTAAAGAATATATATTATTTAAAATATGATAAAAAGTAGATTCTTTGGCTGCACTTTCTGTTGATGATAAAGCTCTGTTTATACACTTATATAATATATTTTTATTTAATTTTTTTATCTTTTTCAGGTGCTGGACTGCTATAGTTCCAATCCCAATAAATCACTTCTGTGTTCTGTGCTAGTGAATGAATTTAATGAGTGTGTATGCAGGAGTAGGATTGCTGCTGTGTCTGCCTCTTCTTGAGCGATATTTATAAATAAACTGTTCCCACATACATGCAATAACTAATACTGGGTGGCCGATGTAGATTTAATTATTGATTTATGAATAAATTGTTAATCTAAAGCTTTCAATGTTTTTTCTTTATTTAGACATCAAACCAGATAAAAGTAAAAATGCATGTTCCGAATAAATATTATTGTATTAATGCATATAGCCTGTAGTTGTAAGTAGGGTATATATAAATAATTATTTATATATACCCTACTTACAACTACTATACCATGTTTTATGTTTAACTGTTACTATTATTACTGACAGACACCAGATTTTCAGAAGCATAATATTGATTTGTATCACCATAGCAACCCTGTCCACTATTCAATAGTTGAAGTCAAATACATATTTGTCTTGATGATTAAATAAAATTTCAATATAATAAAATGGCGTCAAATGATACGGAAAAATTACAAACAGAGGAGAAAAAAAGACGCGTGCCTCTTTACCCTGGATTTCCTGAGCTAGCTAGATCAGATGTCAGCATTTATCCTTCATATACTACATTAGCTTTAGCATAGTAAGTAAAAATAATTCATCACAGTTTATAATAAATAGGAATAAAATTATATTCAATGTCGTTTTTTTGTTAATATAAAATGATTGACTATATAAATTGAATAGACAACCTACATATTATGCAACTTTCTATTAGTTTACTAATGATACTACAAATAAGATTCGTTCAACCATTTTCTTAAACTTTGAACATAAATAATTATGGACCTCAGATTCTGTTTTTATTTTAATAATTTATGAGACAAATGGTGATTTTGTTGTAAATTGTACTAGTTTGTTAAAATGTAAGGTAGAAATGTACAACAGAATATTACGTTTTTAACTATTTTTAGCCGAGTTGTGTGCCGTCACCGTTACCATTGGGCCAAGGTAGCCCAACGTCGGCAGTTCATGAAGGAACTGCACAGCTTTGAAAAGTTGCAGCCAAATGCATTAGATGGAGTTCGAGTCCACAGAGAATTCTCTCAAGGCATTTTGTCACACAAAATACCTCCGAGACGATATGTACAGAAGCTGACACCTGATCCTTTGAATACTCATCAAAGAATGAGAGTTGAAGAAATAATAAGTGGAAGAGTAAATTTTAGCCAAAAATAAATACACTTCCTAATTCCATTATATATCATATTTTCTTTTCTACAAATGAAATAATTTCAGCAGCCTAGACTATTTTCTTTATTTTTACTCCCAGTAACTCCAATAAACTTTATGATGCTTGCATTAACTATAGGGCTCTATTACGGCAAGATGCCCCTGGCCCGGCCCCCAGAAGCAAGAGTGCCGTGACCATAACAGGATTGTTAGGATATTGATAGACAGACGAAAGACGGAAAACAAAGTGATGCTATGTTGTGTTTTTCCCTAACAAAAAAATATTTGTCATTGGATAAGCTTCTTTATATTGGATAGAGGGCCCCAACTGATGAATTTGCCAGGGGCTAACTTGTACCATATTATAAAAATTCTAATAAAAATTATATAAATAATCACTATAATGTCCAAGATGTACAATATTTTTAATAACTAAAATAAAATAAAAAACGTAATTTTATCATAAAATTTTAATGAAACAAATTGTAAACAGTTAAGTTCTTATTTATTCAATGTTACTGGTAACTTTCTTCTTTTTTAATTTCTTACTCTTTTCAACATTACTTTGTAAGTAATGAGCTTCCTTCTTAGCTTGAGATATTTCTGCTCTCAATCTCTGTTTCATTGCTGCTCTCTCATAAGCCAGTCTCTCACTTAAATGGATCCATTTGAATCTAGGAATATATTTTATATTCCATATCATATCATAATAACGAGACTTCTTTCTTGAACCAATCTTTGTGTTGTTTAGATTTGTTGCCACCGCTTTAGCAACTTTCTTCTTTTCAAATTCTACCCAACCTTCAGTAAATAAGTTTGGCACCCTTTTTCTTTTCTCACCTGGCTCTGAAAGTAAAATTTAATTCATATAGAATAAGAAATGTGCCTGTCATATAAGAGTAAGTTTGGATATTTAGATGTTTCTTACTCAACCATACAAAAATGACACTACAAAAGAGTTTGATTAAATATTTGCATACAGATATATACATATAAGTAAGAAATACTTTATAAGTAAAATTACATTGAGTAATGAGGTAGATTCTGTCAGAGTGAACATGTTAGTAGGAAAGCAGGTAAACAAATATCTTTCACTCTGAACCACATCCTGAACTTAAACTGTACTAGTTTTAAAAACATTTTCAAGAACTTAAAGGTTTACCTAACTATACGTTAGGTGGACAATTACATACATGTGATGCTGAAAGGGTCTCTCGTTACTATAAGTATAAACAAAAAAATAATAACCTTAAAAACTTACTTGTACTTGATTGTAGATATACCCGGCCAACATCACCAAACTGACTAAATATCTCCCTTATCTTAGCTACATTCATGTAGGGAGGGATAGTTGATAAATAAACAATCCCACGCTTTCTTGTTTTCGTTTTTCTAATTAATTTTCCCGGTTGTGTGTCGTCAACACTATTATCGTTACTAGAATCGTAATCTGAACCATTTTCCGGTACTCGCTCCATTTCCAACGTTGGCATAATTTTTTAAGATTAATTTTCTATTTCTTAATCATTAATTTAAAAATATTAAAATACTTTACTAACTAATAACAAGTCTGATAACCAAATCAAATTTCAAAACATAGTCATAACACATTTATTCAAAATCACAGATTAAAAATTAGTAATTTTCAAAAATAGATTATAGATGATTTATTTTTTACCTATGGATATTAGTTTGGGTAAGTGTTGCTAATAAGTAAGTTTTAGATTACCCATTACTCCAAATGAAATATATAAGAGTATAGATTTGGTTTTTGTAAAAAGGGGGAAAAAAGTTATTTTAAACCGAGGCAAGTAATCCAGCACCTCTTGGTAGTAAGAGACCTGTTCCCCAGCTAGCTTGTGACCAGCATGCGAATCCGACCGCCATATCTTGGACGCTTTCCAGTCGCGACGATTGTAGGCCAGACTTTTCTTGTCACTCTCCCATCCAAATAAAGCTATATCTTCAAGGCGGCTCGGAAAAACAAGAGACACAATTATTGCCGACGGACACAAACAGTTAAATTTATCGGCTGAATCAAGTCTTTTTAACAGGGATAATGCGCCAATGTGTTCTCATTAGTGCATTATTATTATTTAATCTGGTAACTCAATAATTAAGTACTACCAATTGCATAATAAAAACTATTCTATCAAGTGTCAAGCTTAAGCCAATGACATATGACGTCATAACTTTATAAGTCATTTTGATTGTAAATTTGATGTAAATCATTGAAATTTTATTAATTAAAACTTGAAACACAACTTTTGAAGTAATTTTTTATAAAGAACCTATCATGGGTTGCGATGGTGGTACAATTCCGAAAAGAGATGAACTCGTTCGATTAAAAAAAAAGCCTGAGCAGGTAAACCTTTATCGTTGTTTCGTATAAACAACTTGTAGTTCTTGATTTCAGAATTCATTATATCGATTGCATTTAATTTACAGAAAGATAAAGACGCAGAGCGTTCTTTCAAGTGGCGTAACTGCGCCCTTTCTCAACAACCTCTGCAAGAGCCTGTAGTGGCTTGTGGATTGGGACGACTGTACAGCAAGAGTTCTGTATTGGAAGCTTTATTGGATAAAGAGAGAAAGCCAGAATCTATTAATCACATCAAAAACATGAAGGTAACATGGTGAAATTTGTACTTGTTTTCCTTATTTTGCCTGAAGTGAGAAAAAGATACAGAAATCATAAGGTTCTTCTCTATGTGTCTTGATTAATAATCATTAAATTACTACAAAAAAAGAAAAATGAAGCAAGTTGTCTTGATTGTTTTGAGTTTTAAAATAGAGCATAAATTAAAACCAATAGTAAGAATTTATAAACAATGTTTAGATACTAAACTTAGTATGCTTATTTTTAATTTATGCTTTTTTGTATTAAATAATTATTTTAAAAGTTTGATTTATGATATTATAATATTTGAAAATATTACAGGACATCAAAGATCTGACCCTGGTAAAAAATCCAGCTTATAAAAAAACTGATCATACTGATGGTGCAGTTGGAGATTGTAGTGCTCCTTACATTTGTCCTATCAGTGGGTTGGAAATGACTGGAAAGTTTCGCTTCATATTCTTGTGGAGCTGTGGTTGTGTACTCGCTGAAAGAGCACTAAAGGAAGTCAAACAAAATATTTGTCATATGGTAATTAATTATATTTTAACTATATGATTCTATGTTATTTCTTTTTTGATATATTTCATTTTATAGTAAATTCATGACAAGTAATGGTTCCATAGAATGATAATATTCTTTTCAAGAAACTTTGTAGTCCAGAGATATGCAAAATAATTTATAAAAAGTATTCAAATACTTAATGCATATACTTTTTACATTTTTTAATTTTAAATATGAAATATTTACTTTTATAAGTTTAAATAAATTTGGCTTTATTATATTATTAAGTTTTTTTTGAAACAATTGCATTCTTTTTCACATCATATAGTATAAAGTATATTGTATCACATAATTAATAGACACCCGCTAATTAAAAGACACCCCCTAATTAAACAGAATTAGGAGGTCCGATAAGTTATGATTATGTCAAAGCAATTATGAAAATATGATTCTTCTTTGTCCATCATTGGTTTCACTATTATATTTGTACATATGAAAAACAAATATTACTTGTTTTGTCAAAATAAAGCACCATAGAAGCTGCTTAAAAGTTATATCATTGGATTTTCTATTAGCTGTCATCCGTATCAAGCTATTTTGGACGGACTATAAAATATTAAATTAACAAACATCTATTACCCATCAGTTCAGTGTTGCCGTAGTGAGATTACTTTATCACATTCATTTATTGATAATGACAAAATTTATTGTTGTCAAAATGTATTTTGCATTTTGCAAATACAAATTAAGCCAAATTACAAAATGTTTTTAATATTATAGTATTTAAATACAAAATGGAAATAGTTATTTAGTATTTCAAAAATTTTAATCAGATTTTTAATTATAACATTATTACAGTGCCAGCAACCTTTCACTGACAATGATGTTGTAGTACTAAATGGAACTGATGACGATATAGAAAAATTGAATGAAAAAATGTTGATACGAGTTGCAAACAGAAAGCCCAAAAAGGTCAAATCAGAGAAGACAAAAGAGATTAAAGTAGAGTCAACGGTCACAGAAGCACCATCAACATCCACAGAAACACCATCCATATCCACAGATCCATCAACAAGTTCATCATCTATAGAAATTAAAAAAGAAGAACCACAAGAAAATATTAAGAAAGAAATTGACACAATACCTCTATCATTACCCAAATATAATCCAAATAAGCCAATGCGAGGTCACTTTGGGTCCAGTAAAAGGGCACATCCAACGAAATTGGAACAGGACCCTTCATACAAGAAGACTAAGAAAGACTACAGTATTGCCAAAGATCCTCAGACAAGTGAAGTCTATAAGTCACTGTTTACCTCTCATAAGAGTGATCAGGAGCAAACAAGAGCTCACTGGGTTACCTATAATCCATTTTATAATTAACTTTATATTCTGTCCATCATAGCTTGATCGATGACAGCTTGTCACTTAGACATAACTAGACCTGAGGTCATGGATGACCTTATGTCATCAAAGTTTGATTTGGACTTGCTGGTGCAATCTTGTAGATTTATAATCAGTTCCCAATCTCAAACTCAATTAAATTAGTTGAATCATTACTTGTCACTATTTGCCAATAAAGTATGATAATTGTCACTATACATTTCACTGTCGCAAAATGCGGTATTTCATATGCGTGTTTTGCGATGACAGCTGTGTAATCAATCAAGCTATATTGGACAGTGTAGTTAGTTAATCCTGAACATTTTGTGCCTTTGTACAAATTATTTTAAATAAAATTGATAAAATTAAATGTTTTGTTTATTTTACTTGTTTATGAATACCAAACATGAGTTTTTTTTTTTTTTAGCAATAGATAAGGTGCAAACAAGCAGATGGTCCACCTGATGGTAAGTGGCAACCATCGCCCATGGACATCGGCAAAACAAGAAACACTCTTTCGTTTTGTCGGTGCGTTGCATCCCCGAAGATAGAATGGGAAGGAGAATGGGGAATGAAGAAGAAAAATGATGCGGATTCAGCGGACCCTAGGCAAGAGCCCAGAGTCCACTAGACAGTTGTTTGATTTTCTGAATCTAATTATCTGTCTTACTCTGGACTGTTCTAAAAATTCTCAATTTTTTTTTATCGTAGATAAGGTGCAAACAAGCAAATGGTAAGTGGCCACCATCGCTCATGGACATCGGCAAAACAAAATACCCTCTAGTTCTGTCGATGCTTTGCAACCTCGAAGATAGAGTGGGGGAGTGAAGAAAAAATACTGCGGTTTCAACGGACGCTGAGCAAGAGCCCCGAGTCCACCAGATCCGCAGCATTAATGGTAGATGGGGGTAAGCCGGCTCGACTGGAACGCGTCAATGCCACTTGGCGGTCGGATTAGCATGTTGGTGGTCGCAAGTCAGTCGGGGCACAGATCACCAACCACCAAGAGGTTGCTGGGTTATTCGCTTCTTACGAGATGGTCTCCCAGCGACAGAAGGAAATTGTATTGTAGCCCGTCCCCTCACGGGTAGTAGCTATCATAATAAATCTAATACTGCCACACTCAGAGATGTCAAACAGTTACTTAAGGCTCCTTATTATAAATTAATAATTAATCACGCCTAGAGTCAATTAATGATCAATTAGTCTCAATGACCATTAAACTTAAGTCTAGCAAAACCTTAACTTAACTTCGTTAATGAGTGATTTGACGATGTAGAAATTAGAAATAACCGTCGGACTTTTTAGATTTTATGGATTTTGTTTGTCCAGTTCCGTCCGTTTGCTTACAATCTAAAATCAATCGCTTTTTGACGAGTTACGTCAATAAATTATTTTCGTCCGCCGTGAAAGTAGTCACCCTTTATATGCAAAGCCGGAGCTTGTGGTTCCTCAATTGAAAAAAGAGTATGAAGGAAAGTCTTGACTTATTACAAAAATTTGTGTTTAGAAGTAATTAGGTTTGAGTTGTTACTTAGAGTTGTTTTAATGTACCAAAAAACGCATAAAATGGAATGTCATTTAATCTCACATTACAAGAAGAATATTGCACTAAAATTGCACATTAAATTACATATAAGCAACGTAAATTATAAATAAATCATTTAAGATACATCTATGAAATAAAAAAAATCCATGTAATTGTTTTTACTAAGTTTCCTTACTGCTATTAAATTTTCATTTTATCTGGCGCTTACGGTACAATATACATATGTTGGGGAAAAAGTTATTTCTCATTACAGTATGTATAAACTTGTAATAAAATCTCTTTGGCTATACTACTTTTATCTGGCTGGTTTTGGTATCATTACAAGTTTACAATTTAAAGAAGATAATTCCAAATTCAAATTAGGAAAATGTGTGATTTGTTTTTCGTACTGTGAAGATGAGTGAATCTAACGAAGAAATTCGATACATTTTAAAATTTTACTACAAAAAAGGTAAAAACGCAACGCAAGCCGCGAAAAAAATTTGTGATGTTTATGGACCTAGTGCAGTGTCTGTGAGAGTAGCACAAATTTGGTTGAAGCGTTTTCAATCCAGAAATTTTGTTGTCAAAGATGAAAGCTGATAACTGGTGATGAAAAGTGGATCACGTACGACAAGAACGTGCGAAAAAGGTCGTGGTCAAAGGGCAGACTTCACAGACTGTGGCGAAATCCAAGTTAACTCGCAACAAAGTGATGCTGTGTGTGTGTGTGGTGGGATTGGAAGGGCATTATTCATTATGAGCTGTTACCACCAGGCAGGACCATCGATTCTGAATTCTACTGCGAACAACTGATGAGATTAAAGCAAGAAGTTGAGAGAAAGCGGCCGGGATTAATCAACAGAAAGGGTGTGGTTTTTCATCATGATAACGCTAGACCTCACAGATCTTTAGCCACTCAGCAAAAATTAAGAGAATTTGGCTGGGAGATGTTAATGCATCCGCCGTATAGTCCTAAACTTGCACCTTCAGATTTTCACCTGTTTTGGCTCTTCAGAATTCTTTGGGCAGTGTCAGGTTAACATCACGAGAGGACTGCCAAAACTACTTGTCGCGGTTTTTTGATCAGAAGCCCCAAAATTTCTATAGCAATGGGATCATGTCCCTACCTACAAGATGGCAAAAAGTTATCGAACAAAATAGTACCTACATACTTTAGTTAAATGTAAATAATCTATATCAAAAAATGTTTTGAATTTTCTTAATAAATGCGAAGAAACTTTTTCCCCGACCTAATATAATAAGTAAAATGAAACAATAATTAGAAAGAATCATTAATATATCTCTACAAATAAAAAAGCTATGAGACTTTAAAGTTGCGCTTGTAATAATAATTTCGTTTCATCCGGCAGACCAGCGTGTGACGTCACTTCACCTAGTCGACGAGGTATACATATCAATTTTAGTTAATTATCACTTTGTCCTTCTACAAAATCTTCCATTATGCTAAAATAAAAACTCCACTACTTATAAATAACAAATAAACTTATGTAAAACATCTACAAGCAGCGCAAGCACTCTGGGGCGATGATCTCGACTGTAGGTGAAATGACGTCACGTCCGAGGCACAATCGTTCCACGCAAAAATACGTAAACGCAAATAATGTGTTTCTCAATAATTTATTGATGGATTTCAAAAACTTTCACGGGCATATTAGTTTCGATCTATATTTCAATTCTATTTTAAATATAGCATTATCAATATCATGAAACTTCTCTATTAGACGAGATGTCGTGGAATTTGTGCTTATTTAAAAAAATGTACTTGATTAAATAATACTAATTAAATTATACACAGTAAAGCAAGTCTATTATTAAATTTCTAGAGTTCGCGCAATTTATTATTGTATTGGAATGTTGAAATGTTTAATTGTACTTCTACGAATAATGTCCTGATGACTATAGTCACTATAAAATAGTTTAAAATTGATATTTATGCGTTTGTCTCTTGCACAGACGCCAATGTAGCTTCTATAATCAGATTGAAGTCAAGTTCATTGAGACTGGCTTTTGCAGTCAGGAGATCCAGGAATGTGTCCAATGGTGACAAGCGTTCACCAGAAGGGAGCGCTGCTATACCTGAAATAAAATGTGCTTAAGAATTTTCTGACGTATTAATAATTAAGGTAGTAATATACTACTATTCCATAGTGACTTTAAAATTGGGTCCATCACCTTATAGATATATTTTACTGGTAATGGAACAATACATTGTGAAGCTTACAAATTATACAAAGGAATAAGCTACATACAAGACAAAATTGTGAGTTAGAAATTAATAACTAAAAGTAAAAGCAACGAGTAAAATAACTAAAAACGTTTAAAACGAAGATATAAACATATGTACAAATAGAAACATTAAGAAAACAATACTATTTATAATTCAAATTTCTAAGTTCAGTAAGAAATCCACCAAGCCTACTAGAGAACAAATCAAGAGAGCTGTATTTACTATTGTGAGCATCACACGCTCGAATCAAAAATCGGTTTTTTGCTTGATTCGATTTACACAGTGGTAATGCAAATAGGTTTCTTAAACGGGATGATGCTTTACGACAGCGAAACTGGACATTTTCCAATAAGTATTGTGAGTCGATAATACTATTTAAAATTTTATATAAAAATAGTTGGTCTTTATGTTTGCGACGTTCCTCTAAAGATTGCAATTTTATGTCAAGGTTACCAAATGTATGTTTAAGACTTCTAATATTTTTTCTCTGTACTGATTCTATTTCATTTATGTATTTTTTGTAGTTAGGGCTCCATAAAGTGGAAGCATATTCTAGATTAGATCTCACTAGTGCATTGAATAATAAAATTAAGAACTAAAATTTTTGAAATCTTTTGTTTGCCGAAAAATGAAACCTAATGTTTGTAAAGCCTTACCTGATATTTTGTTAATATGAGAAACGAACGAAAGTTCAGAATCTAATTGTACGCCAAGGTCTCTTATTTGAAAAACTCTCTTTAACTTATTATTGAAAATTTGGTAATCAAATAAGATGGGGTTTCCTTTACGTGTAAATGTTAATGTATAACATTTGTCAACGTTAAGTTTTAATTTGTTGATTTTGCAATAATTTGAAAATATATTTAATTCATTCTGAAACATCTGACAATCAGTAGAAGATTTTATGATGCTGTATGTTTTTGTATCATCAGCTTATAATAGAGCTTCGGAATTTTTAAAGCATTTAACGATATCGTTTACAAATATATTAAAAAGTAAGGGTCCCAAATGTGAACCTTGAGGCACGTCTGATGAGATAGGTGAAAGAGGAAGTAGAAGTAAAAGTAACCCTTAACTGCTACCGCTTGGCTTCTATCGCGCAAGTAAGATTCGAGCCATCTCAACAGATCACCATGTATACCAATATTCTCAAGTTTAATGAGAAGCAAAGAATGAGATATTTTATCAAATGCCTTTGAGAAATCGGTATACACAGTATCTACTTGGTACCCACTATCCATTGCCTGCAAAACCACGTCGGTAAACGCACATAAATTGGATTCTGTCGATCGTCCTTTGACGAAACCATGTTGGTTGGGAATTATAAGCTGTCTCATTACAGGGAACAATGAATCGTAAACTATTTTCTCAAAAAGTTTTGGTATAACAGAAAGTTTTGAAATACCGCGGTAGTTGCGTATATCGTGTTTATCTCCACTTTTAAAAATAGGAACTATGATTGAACGCCTCCATGTTTCAGGTAATACTCCAGTAGCCATTGAAAGTCTTGAAATGTATCGCTAAAGGTTCAGACAGATTTTCGCTACATCGTTTTAAAAATATAGGATGAATACCGTCTGGACCACTTCCTTTGTGATGGTTTAACTGAGATAAATATTTTTGAACGATATGTTTATCGATATAAATTTTACTTATAGTGCAGTCATTATTGTCATCACAAATAGAATTTATTGGAGCAGTATTAATTTTATCTTCTTCAAAAACTGAATTGAAAAAGGAACTAAACATATTAGCAATCACTAAGCCATCAGTACCAATCTGGTCATTGAAATACATTGTTTCAGGCATGGAGTTACAGCATCTTTTCGAGTTGATATAAGACCAAAAACTTTTAGAACTGATCCGTAAATTGTGGTCCGCGTTAGATACGAAAGTATCATAACAATGCTCTTCTAGCTCTTTAACCTTTCGACGTATCTCAGAGAACAGTATATAATCATAACTTATATTTTCCACTTTTTATGCATTTTTAGTATTTTATTAATTAATTTAATCAATTGACGGCTATACCATAAGGGATACCTATTTTCCCCTTTTAGATACTTTGTAGGAACAAATTCGTCGATAACCCTATTAACAATATTACAGGATTCTATTTTATATCATTTTTTTCTTTATTATATTTTATCATAATTTATTTGTTAATGTTGTTTTGAATGCCTTCGATTCTAACCGTTACAACAGCGAAATTTATAACCCTACCAGTATCCTTAACCGGTCGGTGTGGCACATGGTCACGCGTGGGCGCAGTCACACCACTCAGCAGGGCTGCGGCGTGGTCGCGAGCGCGCAGCAGGAGCGCGGCTCGGTGCGGCCACGCCGCCAGGGCGCGGCGACCACGACCCTCGCCCACTATCTGGATGAGGCGGAGCTTGTTGTTCACTGTGCGTTTGTTATCATCATCCTTGCCTAGAAAACAACACAAATATAGTAAAATATAGTGAAGTTTTCTTGTATAGTAAAGGAGCATGATTTTCCATTAGAAATACTAACTTTTATATTTCAACGTTAAATTAATAAGAAAATATACGTATCAGATTTCGTTTTATATAACCAAAATATTCAAAAAAAATTAAGCCAAATGAAAGGTAATGGATTTACTATGGAGTAACTCTTTTCTTAAAGAAAAAACATGTTTTTTATTACATTCCCCTGTTATGCAATTGATTAATAATAACTCACTCGCAATGATTGCCTTCAGTACATCTATCTGCAACTCGAAAACATTTCTGTGCACGTACTGCACGAACGCGTGGAAGGGTAGTGTGCGGTATCCCAGGTACGTAAAGAAGGAACTGAAACCTTGCGGCAGAGGGAACGCGATAGAATCTGTCGCCACATAATACTGTTCAAGAATTTTGAACAGAATCAACGCGTGTGTCGGGTCCAATTCATCTCTGAAATTACAATAATAATGTTAATGTGAAATGTATTGATAATATTTCTGAATTACGTTGTTAATATTTCTTAATCACCCATCAGCAACATTACCTGGAGGTAACTATTAACTTCATTAGTGGGTGTTATTAAAAATTTTTTGAAATTTTAATATTTAAAAAAAAGGTACACAAACCCGAAGCAATATAATGATACAGGGAGAAAGGGAAGTTTTAATTTTCTCCCTGTATGATTATAACTGGAAATTAGCGCCACAATGCACTTAAAAAATCTTACCTAATAAATAATCTTTTGTCTACTCGTTTATATAATTCAATCTAGAGATCATTCAAATATACATCACGTATTTACTAAAAACACCTAGTGCAGAAAAATCTATTTGGAATGGAAAAAAAAACGAATCTTAACCAAAAAGCAAAAGTACAAAAGCTAAAAAAAAACATGTGATAGCGTGACATCCACCCAAAATGAATTGCTAAAACAAAGACACTTGCAATCTCCTAAAAAATAACTAGGTGAACGTAACTCAAAATAATGGAAAAAAAACAACAATTACTGAACCAATATTAAAAAACAATCACACAGCCCAAAAAAATACAAAGAAAGCAAAAACCAATGGCTTCCACAAACAAATATTTATTTGAACTTGAATAATGGTAACCATAACCCAATCATACATGAAAGGGAACCCTCTCGTTTGATGTGGCTGGGGTACAGCCCCGACGGCCTTGACCGCAGCCTTGCAGAGCGCTCGGGCTGCATCGAGCTGTGCAGCTGCCCAGCGCGTGGCCAGGGCGTGCACCCCACTCTCTAGCCCCGCGTTGCCATTACTACTCTCCGTCATTAGGTGCACACTCACCGCACGAAGATTCTAGAATTTATTATCTACCTTCAACGACAACACCATCTAGTATTGTATTACTAGTTAACGAGCATTTGCAGTTCAGTCGGTATATGGACAAGATTTTACTGTAAAATATTATTAAGAAAGCATATAAGCGTATTTTTTATAATTATTGCAGACTGTGGCTCTTAATTCTTTCTGAGAGTAGTATTTTTTGGATTATTTACACTATAGACGTGAAATCAGTAACAAAAGCATTAGAAAAAGCTGTCAATCTTTTATAAACTTGTCCCATTTTGGTCCAATCGTCAAGGACCACGTACCATGATGTTCTATGACGACTATCTGATGTTTGATGATTATCTGCTGTATGTTTCCCTTGTAAATTCAATAGCATAAAAATAAAAAATATTGATATTGATTTCATTTAAACATAAAAATCTAATAGGTATGTTATAAAATGATCAAAGTACTAATTACACACCGCAGCTATAACATGTTCCTGTTTGCTAGTGGTGCACACGTCGAGTTCTACGAATGGTAACATGTCCTGCGCCACTAGTGAGGGGCGTCGCGTTGGTATTGGGGGACCGGTGGGCGACATAGGCGTGCTACAGCGGGATAATGCTTCAGGCTATTTATGAAAAAAAAATCTTTTTATAAATAAAGAATAAATTATGGCACTCCACTCAGTATACAAAAAAGACTGAAAAAAGAATATTTATACAAACTTTCACTATCTTCTATATTTTAAATCATGTTTGCTGTAATTTTAATAGTCAATCTATTATTGTACCTGATAGCAATGTAGTGTAACAGCGAGCCGCTCGCGAACATGGTCGGGACGCAATCGATTTCGTGGAGTAGCGAGAGCACACAAAGCACTCCAAAGTCTCGTCCAAGCATCTTCTAAAAACTGCGCCACGCGTTGTCTCGGGGCTAGTACAACAGCCGCTGCTGCGCCACGCCACAGAGCCATCACTGACACGCATACGGAGACATTACCGGCCTATTAAAAAAAAAGAAAAAACAATTTTGAAAACCCTCAATAATCATGTTCTTGGGAAAAGATTTGGTCCCAAGAAATCTCCTAGAACTAACTTTACCTTAACGTCAGTGAACTTTAGATGCAGACTAAAAGGCAGCCAGTTCATCAACGGTAAAGCGGGTGCTGGCAATGAACGTCTTGTCACCGCAAACGTCGCACCCACCAAGTACTCTTGCATTACGCGCTGCAGACCGCCGAGTCCGTCGTTTTGATTTAAACAATACCAGGATATGAGCTGCAAACAATAAAAATATATGAAATTTATTTTCTACAATACAGACAATGCATGCAATTAAATATTTATAACTTAGCATTCATTTTTACTCTCTAATTGCATCATGCAAATAATTACCTCTTCAGCTAAATCCATATTCCCCTCATGCTGTATCAAGTAATGCATGATCGCCAGTTTATTCTCAATAACTGAGTAATTCTTAAAAGTGGAAGTCAGATCTTTCTCTGTAATGGCCATGGTCACAACATCTAGGGTGTTCAGATCAACCATAGTGTGCTGACCCCATCCAAGAAGAGGTGCTAAGCTAGGTCCATTTTCAGTAGCTTCCATGGGAATTACAATGTGACAACATGGCTCGTGGTGGAGACTTATGTCTATCAGATGTGTGAAGAGCATTGGTATATTTACGAGGAGATGATTGTCTGAAGAAAGAATATGAATATAAAGTTCAGTTGAATAGAAAACTTAATGTAATTACTTAAGTCTTACCATTATATAATGTGTATGATGGACGTAGAGATTTAGCGAGAGACCAAGGTAGATCTGGCACAACACTGTGTACAACACACCCATGATGTAACAGAGTCACCGAATATGCGAAATTAACTCCGGAATCCTTTAAATCCACGTCGTCAAGAACCAGAGAGCTGGTGGAATCGTCCAAAGGCTGAAATTGTATTAGGAGATGAGATTGATGATGCTTACTTACTTTATTTGAAACTTCAAAAGTGCTGCTATTTCTCCCTATTTTTGCTCACTTTTTTTAGCTGGTGTTACCGACATTATTGAGATTCAGTTATTTTGATTTTACAAATTTAAAATATAGAGCGTACTTACCTTGTACAAGTAATGATGACAGACACACAACATGCCTCTCTGGTCGCACACTATATACAGATCTAGACTACAATCATGAACCCGGAGGGGTATTGGATCATCCTCATACGAGCCACAGGCTGCTGCAGCTCCATGTGCTCCTGGTACGTGCGGCAAACTGAGAGGAATGTTTAACTGTGGAAAAAAATATTTCTTCTAGTTTTTTTTTCAAAAAAGTTCCTCCAACTAAGATAGGTGATGTGATGATAGATGATTATTTTAATCCATCAAAAAAAATTATATGGTCCTCAATCCCCTACAACTCTATATCTGCAAGTAAATCCTACGAAAAGATGCAAATGGCTTGTAGGATAGAAGAGTTTTATTGATACAAAAAAGGTCTTTTTGGATCTTAATGAAATATTACATGCAGAAAAAGCATAAGAAACACATTGGATACTTTTTATCCGAGAAAGAAATTAAGTCTCCGGGGAAAACGTCAATTTTTGTACGTAGGTTGTATTTTCTTAAAATTGGCTGATCGTGTGGGCATGAGACAGTAATTAAATATATTAGTAGCAGAGCACGGAGATGAGAGAATGACTTTTCGATTTAATCTGGACAAAGCCGCGGACAAACATTAGTATCTACAAAAAATTCTATTTACGCAACTATTTATCATTAGGCTATGATAAAACCATGACGTATCACCCTGGAGCCCCAAACCGAACTCGAACCAGACGGTAAACACATTAGAATATATTATACGCTGTGGAAACAGAATCAGATGAGCGATTTACGAAAGTGGTAATGAATAAAATATTATGGTGAGGTCAATGGGAATCGCAGGTGAACTCATTTCGATGCCATAATTTTGTAAATGTGATAGGATAACTGATGTGCTGTCGTTCTCGTCTAGAAATATACATAGACTAGATAAATTATTTTAAAACAGTTTTTTTTTCAAACCTTATCTAGTAAAGAAAATAATTAATACAACATGAGAAATAAAACGTTTAAATGTGTTAGAACTAAACAATAATTTTATGTAAAGGGAAAAAGAGGGAGACTTGATACTCCCTCCCCTTTCTTTTCAAGTTTTAATCAAAGAACTAAAAGATATTATGTATAAGATTTTTTTACTTTTTTACACAGAAATTTTCTAGGAATTGCCTAAGAAAGAACTAAGGTCTGAAAATGTATCATGTATCCCATGTTCTGGGAGGCTTGAAACAATTGTACTAAAAATCCGCCACAAAGTAGACAGATTATTTAGAGGTTGTTTTGTGCTCTTTAATCTTTATTTAGGTATATCACACAGTCTTAAATTTTTGGTAATAACTTAAAGTTAATCCTATCTGAATATGTTATCTTTAAAAAGTTAATAATTGTCTATTTAATATTAAAATCTCCGTTACGATTTGAAAAAAATAAAACTTATAATCCTCTTTGAAGATGATTTTACTTATGGGTTAGAAAGTTTTATATAAAAATGTACAGAGTATCCATGATTCAAGTCTATACTATTTTACAGTCTTTCAAACTCTGTAATATTTTAAACTATTTAAAATGTACTTTTAAATAAATGAACCACAATTTATTAATGTGAAATATAAATAAGTGAAATGCCAGATTTACCCCCTCCCTCTCCCATTCCATTAATGCTGTGGGTCTAGTGGACTCTGGGCTCTTGCCTGGGGTCCGCTGAATCCGCATCATTTTTCTTCTTCATTCCCCCTTTCCATTCTATTTTCGGGGATGCAACGCATCGACAAAACGAGAGAGTGTTTCTTGTTTTTCCGATGTCCATGGGCGATGGTTGCCACTTACCATCAGGTGGACTATCTGCTCGTTTGCACCTTATCTATTAATAAAGAAAAAAATTGCTACGCCCCACTCTAAAAGGGGCACATCGCAAAAGTCGTAAGAAAAAACTGGTGGTCTTTTTTCTTTTGGTCGCTGCATTGATGCACCGGACACGGGACACCAAGTCTTTCTACGCGAAAACTGCAAAAAAAAGCATGCAAAATGAGACGCTTAGGTTTTTTTGCAGATTTCACATAGGACGAGTATTGTTTCAAATTAAACCAGGATAGTATCTCAAAAATTGATAATTTCGTATCTAGCAAATTTAATCATATGACGTCTCGGCAATTTAGATATTTTAGTACCTTTTTTTGCTAGTCGCCGGGAGGCCTCGCTCTACAAATAGCAACAAGCCCCGCGCTTAATCCGAGACTGGAACAAGTGTCTCTCATTTCCCCTAAACTCTAAAGTCTGCTATTTCTCTTTTACTAAAAAATGGGAAATATTTAATTACTTAATTTTTTATATCAAAATACAAACAAGTAACCGGTTTTTAGCATTGATAGCAAAACAGGTCAAACCCTACTAATAAATAGGACACGTTAAATAATAATCAGAACCTGTTTAATATAATATTAGTGTTGATCTGTTAAAGAATATCAAATTCTTTGGGTATTCTTGATCATCAAGTATCGAATATCTACTTCTTAGGTATAAACTTTCAACTGAATAAAAATTATTTAAAAATTAATTTAATAGCATAGTCGTATGTAATTGTCCATAATGCATAAGAAACATTAATGGTTTTTTTATGGTAGATAAGGTGCAGATGGTCCACCTGATGGTAAGTGGCCATCATCGTCCATGGACGTTGCATCCTCAAAAATAGAGTGGAACAGGGGAGTAAAGAAAAAATGCTCCGGTTTAAGTGGAGCAAGAACCCAAAGTTCACTAAATCCGCAGCATTAGTGGGATGGGAGTGGGCGGGGGTAAGTCTGGCCCACATGAGACTCGACCGGAACGCGTCTATGGTGGTCGTAAGCCAATCGGGGAACAGATCCCCTACCACTCGGCTCTTATGAGAAGCTCTCCCAGCGGCAGAGGGGAATATTAATTTTGTATAAAATGTGAAAAATATTATTTTGTATAAATATTTAACTTCAATTGACGAAGAATTCACTATTTCCTTTTAAAAATTGATAAACAAGACACAATGTTTAGAATTGTATATTTTTATTAAGCAAATTTGCTACCATGACAGATAGCAGTACTGACTATAATATTAATACATTCCATTGCAAGAGGCCAAAATGTCTCAAAAACATGCTTTATTCAAAGCTTACTGCGTCATGAGAAAACTTATTTTATACACAAATGCGAAAGCAACTGTCTGTTACGCTTAAAAGGATTTTGAGGAAATTTGATACAAGGTTTGAAGGGGTTAAAATAGAGGATGAAGTGTATTTCGAGCTCTTTGATCTTTTAGGTCTTTGGGAGTTATTTATATACACAAACTCAAAATAATCTTATTATAATCATCATCATCACTTATTAATGGCACACTACTGAGCCGGGTCTTCTCAGTGTGAGGAGGGGGATGAGCCATAGTCCACAACGTTGGCCCAGTGCGGATTGGCAGACTTCACACACCTTTGAGAACTTTAGGGAACTCTCATGAGTGCAGGTTTCCTCACGATGTTTTCCTTCACTGTTAAAGCAAGTGATATTTAATTACTTAAAGTCAGAGGTGTGTGTGAGTAAGACATCAATATTTTAATAACTGGGCTATCACTGCACTTAGTATAATCGTAGTAGTATAATTGGAAAGTAATATTATAGAATTTAATAAAGTCCAGATCGGAAAATTAAAATTTGTAGAAGTGTTTTCAAATTATAATTGGAGACATTTTGAATCTGTATTCGACTAATAAAAAGAATTCAGAATCTAGCAAAGATCTATGATTTCTGCTAGATATGTAATTTTTCATCTGTAGTAAATCATTAAGTAGCACATTTAAGACCCAAATATGTAAGCAACACAAAAATATTTTATGTCCAGCCTATAAACTCCGCGTGTATCATGAAAGAAACAACACATTCCCAGTAAATAACTGGCTTTTAAATGGCAAATGAATCGCATATGCTAAGCTTAAAGCTTTAACTTTTTTAAACACGTCTTCAGGACACAAAAAGACAAGTTTTTTGTTAAACTCGGTGCCATTGTCCGATTTCTATAACTCTGTAACCGAGAACATACGCAACTGAATTTTAAATAATTACCTTCCATTTGTCTCCTTGTCTTATGTGAATGACTTGTTGTAAACAGATACAAATGTATTCCGTCTGCCGAGGAAGTAAACAAAATAGTCTGAGACCTAGAGCACTGTAAGGCTTCATTTTTTCAAAAGGTATCCTGTATTTTATGGGATACGTTCTGAGATGCTTTAGAGTGCAGTTCCCTTCTGCAACTAGAAAAGCCACTTGTAAAATGCGAATACGGCATCTATTTGGTGGTAGAGATCCTTCTCATTAATAGGAATTCCTATTAATGCTGTGGATCATGCGGTTCTGCCCTCCTTTCTCAACCTAAGTAGGCAAGCTCTTCCCTGCATAGATTTTTTAGAGCTTTAAATTTGTATATACAATGTTCATTGTTGGAAGAGACCCTGATGTATAACTTGTGATGGCCAAAGTAGTTATTTTAGATCCCAGGGGAAGCAAGGGCTATATGTATTTAAACAAGCAACCATGTTACTCTTCAGTGTTCAGGTTTTGATACTCCAGAAAAAAAGGATTTCAGCTCAACACCGAAAAACATGGCAAGTGATCTATAGACTAAAATATGAGTAGCCTACTTGTAACTAGGAGAGTTAATAAATATAGATTGATATTCAAAGGTAACATTCTTTATCTGTTTTGTTGTACTGTCTATAGTCTATACTATTTTTCTGAAGTACTTCATGTAGAGCTTTGTTATAATGTTTACTAGAATTATTTGTGGTCATATCATAAACAACAATAACTATATTATCTGTCTTAATTTGCAAAGCTTTATTAATTAACTTTATATGTATGTAAATTTGAAAGGATATAGATTTACAAAATCAAAAAAGAAGTCTAGTTCCGTGAATTTGCAACAAAAAACCTTCAAGCACAATATATTATTCAGTATACGAATAATGTTTCATTCATAAATAGTTCATCTAACGCTGTTTAACATAAAATTTGTAAGTATTGTTTTAGCAGAAAAAGAGATAAAGATTGGATATTATTTTTATACAGATATTAAATTCAGAATAGTTTTTTTCTTCTATTTTATCTTATGATTTATAGTTTTTTTCTTCTATTTTATCTTATGATTTGTAGTATATAGTAAACTATTAAAATATTTTTTGATAAATTCAATACTTACCACAGTCTCATGCGGTAAGTCAGCATGGAATTGTAGTGCAGACAGAGTTGGAGTCAATTCCGAAGGTGATTTGATTTCTTCCCCTTCTGCAAAACTCTGTGATGGTGCTCGGTAATGAATGTAGAAAAGAACCTGATAGATTAAAAATATAATTACGGATCTACCATACATATATCTTTCTACTATCTTGTCATCTATTGCAATAATTTTTAAAACTATTAAGAACTAGCTACTCATTCTTTCTTTGTTTAGTTATAATAACATTAATGTGCTCATCCACCTAAATAGCCCTTTCTTTTTAACAATATCATTAGGCATCCTAAATAATCAATATTACTTGTACATAATATAGCTCATGACAGACTCATGAGAATTTTAATTTCATCATCTATCTGTTTTTTTATTATTTTACTAGTGATATTATTGGAGCATAAACATTAAGAAATATAATTTTTACTAAAATGAAAAAAATTACATACTTGATTCACACAGTCCCACTGTGCCCACGAAAATACATTGACTATGGTCTCTGGTCCAGGATAGATTCCATCAAACCCCCATTTCTCCGACCCATCATCACACTCATTTAAGAATAAAGGTGAACGGTAGATTTTAATACCTGAAAATGTATTAAAGATTTATAATTCACTAATTCATAGTTGCAAATACTTATTTGCTGATTATACTGTTCAAGTTGAATAAGATATATAGTCTTCATCTTTTATGGTGCGGGAACTAATTCGGAAAAATTCTGTCCTCTAGACTATAGAGAGCAGGATAACATCATAATAATTAAACTACAATTTTTATGACCAAAAACTTACTAAGTATTAAGATTCAATTACAATCTATCTAACTTATTAGATACCAAGAACCTACAAGACAATGTTACTAATGTTAAGTTAATGTTAAGCTACAGATTGTAACAATCAGCTATGTTCTAATTACAATATACAGATTGTAACAACATAATTAACAAATAGGTTATTTAATAGACTAATGAAATAATAATTTCATCTATTTGAAAGTAGCCTCTTATTACAACTCACATTCCAAATGTTTGAAAAGCAGGAACCTATCATTTCTTATACCAGGGCTGTACTTATTACTCTTTCCATAGACAAATTGCAGCATTATTTGTTTAGTGGAACCTTCTTCTACTGCTTCTGGAATGTATACTTTATCTGGTAACAAAGACACAAGGTAAGGATAATATACTGCCTCTTTAGATTTCTCTTCATTATCCTCCAAATCATCTGAGGGCAAAACTTTTACAACATATACAAGTAAACTGTGAGTTGAATTGACTGAGGCCTGTATTATATTGAGTCTCTGTTCAAACGTATACAATCGAGTTAACGATTTTGCTTTATTGGTATAGACTCCTATGTTCATTACATCTTTGTCTTTGCCTGAAATCCATGTTAATATTTGTGATCCGTCTTGTTCTTGTCCGACTAAACGCCATTCTCGTGCTGTTACTTCTGTAAAAAAGTAGTCTCTCTATTATTCTTTACATTTCAACTCAACTTCAAAAAACCAAAAAAAAATAGTGCACCTTCTTCGCCGTTCAACTGCAACACTCCGCAAAGCTTTACAGCAATATTTTGTGCTGACATGTTTGGCTGTATAAAATTTGTTGAGATTTCACCGGTTATTCACATATTATTTAATATATAACTATGGCGTCCCTTTATCAACATATAAATAGTATACGATATTAATATTGACTTTCCTTACTCAAACCTATCAGCTGGGGCCCAGCTGTACAGTCAAGTGAAGTTTGCTAAGACAAGCGTGCCAACTTTGTGAAACAAAATAAGATGGCGCCAGATATACGAATAAACCAATAGAATGCTATTACATAGATTATTCCTTTATACGTTTAAATATTTAAAAAAATATTAACATTATATTTGTTCCATATTAATCTATTGTTTTTAAATATATATAAAAAAAAGAATAGTTACGATAATTTTTTATTAATAATATTCATTTTCAAAAATTGGTATATTTAATAAACATTTTTTCTATGGTTATTTAGTATTTTTTTTAAAAGTGTGTTACTAAAGGCGTTTAAAAATACGTGTTCGAAGCAAAACACCTACTGCTACAATTAATCGAAAACATTTAAATCTATCTAATATTTTAGGCAACTGAAGATTTCTATGAGAAACGGAACGTAATTATTAATGACATACGGTTTCAGTAGAAACAAACGTGAAGTTAGCAGTTTGTTTAGCTCGCGGGACACCGATGTTTTACCGCGACATTTTCGCGCGGAAAGCCGGGCGTTATTGAGCCGTGGAAAGCCGAAAAGAGATTCTAAATTTGCAGTAATACCTAACTTATAATATTTTTGTGTTTATTTAACGTTAGACTCATATTTGTGTGAAATTAAGACATCTTTGTAGTGTAATTGTGTGTGATATTTGGACTACAGTATATGGTGTACAAGGAAATTTTGTTCTGAAGAATTTGGATTAATTTGTGAATGATCAAGTATGTTTAAAATCAATACTTAGTCTGTCTAGCATATAATGTTGACTATGTCTAAGATAAATACGTTATCAGCCTTATACCTTCGTCTATAATTAGGTTATAAATGTAAGGGAGGCGATAAGGTAAGCCTAATAAGCTTTCAACGGTTTCGGTTTTTGTATAGCTTTAAATCATTTTATTCGATTACTCAGTCCTCACATGATTGAAAATGATCGTATTATGCTAAGAATGTGCTATTTTTAACAATTTCCAAAAGTGGCAGGACCGAGAAACCCAAGCTAGCGACGTGTCTAATGGCGCTGACGGGAGAATTTCGCGCGCGATTATGACGGATTCGTGGCATTTTTTAGACCAGCTGATTCATTATTTATCACATTTTAGTTAATTCTAAGTATTAATCATGTATTATACTGATCATAAACTATAAATTTCATAAAATTCGGCGGCTAAAACTGCCTCTAAATGTGTTCTGAAAAAATTTCTCCCGCCAACCAGCAGGGGGCACGCTTTGTATATTTTGGTCAAAAAATCGTCTTCTTATGTTAAATAGATTATGTGTTTCGTGTTTAGATCCATTATTAACGTCTTAACTTTGATTTAATTTAGTTTATTTTCGAAATTATTGCCTTTATCACGGTTGTCAATTAACATAACCCTATTTGCGGTTTGAAGATGACATGGTAATTTTAGGGTATTTATTCTAACTTTTCTTTATATTATCGTACAGAATATTATATATACTTATTCATTAATCTGTTATAGACACCAGAGGCTGTGCCATCTGACCTGTACTCTTCAATATGGCGCAAGAAGGGTATGTACAGCTGATCATATATTATCAGATATTGACCTTGCTTTGAGGTGTATAATTGTTATATAATATATTTCAGGTCCTTCTGTGAGACTGATGAAAAACGTTCCAATTTGAAAAGAAAGAGAAATTCTACAGATGATGAGGTATTTTACTTTAGATAAGAACCATAATAAGTGTTTTGGTTGTATCAGTGTTAAATGTATCTGATTTCACAGGTTGAGAATATGCCCCCTATTAAAATAACAGTTAAGGCAGAGGAGGATTTAAATGAGTCAGGAAATGTAGTGGTGGAATCGTCCTCATGTTCAAGTGATGATGAAGCCAATGAACAGCCTAGGAGTGTATTTACAGACATAGATTACAATGCAGATAGCTTTTTAAGCCCACCAAGTATACCTGATCTTCCGAATTATGTATTAAGCCCATTAGAGAATGTAGCCAGAGGAGACAGTACACCTCATTCCAATAAGAGGCCCAGGTAACTTGTATTTTTTTTTTGTTAAATGAAGTATTATATTACTTAAATTTAAATCTAAGCTTAAGTTTAATTAAATGTGTTTTGCATAGTAAACTACATTATCCCACCCCACCGAAGAGGAAGTGTCCTTTGCCAGGCTTATCCTGGGCAGACCCTACAGACGTCTGGAAGACTTTGTGTGAATGTGATGCAAAGTCCAGCATGAAGAAAAATCCCAATATGTTTGACAATCATCCCAATTTGCAGACAAGGATGAGAGCTATTCTACTGGACTGGTTAAATGAGGTAAGTTAAAGAATTAGCAACTGGAATTTACCTAATTTTTTTTTATCTAAGACTGAAAATTTTGGGCAATTAAAGAATTATATGTATAGTAAAATAATACAAAAACAGTCAAAGGATTTTTCCCCAATATTTCCTTGTCATATATTATAGGAAGTTAATAATTTTAAATTTACAGTCTTAAGCAAAAACCTAGTTTTAGAATAACCAATAATTAGGTAAGTAATAATATTTGCAAACTGCAGATTTTGTCTTGACCTGCATCTATGTGGGTCACTGTATTGAAATACATGACTTGTCACCTTTTTTCTAATCTTTTAATTAAATTTACCTAAACTTAAATATGGTGTATTTTTCATGCTGCATTTCAGTATTGATGGTAAGTTTATTCAATCTGGAATATTATTATATTATAAATAAGATTAATAGGATTTTTTAAAGTTAATTCTTAACCTTAAAATCAGAATGTGTGTTTATCTATAGCCTTATACATCTGAAACAGATAGATTGTGATGGTTTTTTTTACATAAAGTACTAGTGGTTTCAGAGCATTGACCCCTTTTTTCGACGTCCATTGACCTCCAGAACCAGCGCGTTTAATATAATTGCAATGTGCTTTTTATTTCATTTCTACTATTTAATCTGGTTTCGATTTGAAGATCTACTTGGAATATGAGTAATTCTTTATGCAAAATAAAATTCCGGTGGCCCGCATCTTCGTTAACGTGTATGCAGTATTTTGCAAATAACACGTGTTTCCGAGATTCTTCTATTAAGCGAAACGATGCGAAGAAATCAGCTTATATTTTATTTTAAATCTATTTTATTCGTGTCGTATGTACAACTTGATGACAGCTAGGAAATGCTGAGCGAATAATTTGATTTTATAGACGTATGACATAATTTATATTAGGATAGCTAACTTGATTTGAATACGGTTTTTTGGAATAAAAATACGACCATATTGTTCTTTGAGAATTTCCGCGTGTTTGGGTTCGATGACGCGAATAACAATGTGTTTAAGAAGAGATTTTATTAATAGACATAATTTGTCGCAGACCATTAAAAATTTAGCGGAACTCAAGCTCTTATTTATTCAGGCTAGTACGAGTACGTAACGTACCTATGACGTAATTATTATCAGACACTTCGTTATGACCGACGCGACTCACGCTCTCAACGACATCTATCCGTATCAGTTTCCTTCAATATGGTTGCATTTCTAAGGATTTTAGGATTTCTGTAAATTAGGAATCTATCTTTCGTAACATGATCCATACTAGGTATAATATTATAAATGCGAAAGTTTGCCTTGTCCTTCTTTCACGTTGTGACAAAACGACGTGAGTTCCCTTAAGGGCCTGAAACTACTTTGACTACCTTATTTTTAGTTTTTTTTTATAAAATAATTAATTTTCATTATATTGTTACGAGATAAAAATATTGAGGAGCTAACGAAAATAAACATATTATTATCCTGCAGAGACTGAATATTTCTGGGATAAAAAGTCTCCTATGTGTTAATCCAGGGTATAAAATATCTGAATGCCAAATTTCATTGAAATCCGTTCAGCCATTTTAGCGTGATTGAGTAACAAACATACATACTTGACACACCTGATCGTGTACGATACAAATATTTCTGCCAGTATATTCATTTAACTTTATTTTATAACTAGTCGACCCGCGCTACTTCTTTCACGTGGTACTCCGCTCCTATTGGTCTTAGCGTGATGATATATAGCCTATAGCCTTCCTCAATACATGGGCTATCTAACACTGAAAGAATTTATCAAATCGGACCAGTAGCTCCTGAGATTAGCGCATTCAAGCAAACAAACTCTTCAGCTTTATATATATTTTTATTTATAATAAATCAGGCTAATAATGATGAATGATGGAACTTTTTTATATATAAATCCGATTGAAACGTGATTTTATAATCTCAGAATAAATATAAACACTTCCAATAAGTTTTCCAAAAATGTTTTGTTTTCGATGTTAAGACAGTTAGGTGTGACGTTTATTAATAAATAAAGTGCAATCACCTTTAGTTGGGGTCACCGTCAACCATGGCCATGCAAAACCAAAAATTAAAACCCATTATTTTAAGGTTAATTGAGTAACTAGTCGATCCTCGTGACTTTGTCCGCGTAGTCCTAATTTCCTTACGACACGACAATTCTATGATTTTATTATATCATTATCACCTTTTAATGGCTTACTGTTGAGCCGGGTCTCCTCAGAATTAGGAGGGATTAGGCTATAGTCCACCACGCTGGCCAAGTGTGCCAAGGGTTGGCAGACTTCACATGCCTTTGAGAACATGGAGAACTCAGGAGTGCAGGTTTCCTCACGATATTTTCCTTCAACGTTATAGCAAAGAACAGTCGTCGGTGTGTGCCCAGGATCGAACTCGGACTTCCCGAGTAGACTAAAAATAATATAATCCAGACTTAGGACAGTTTTAGCAAAGTGAGGGCGGGTTGCTAGTCTCAATATTATGTTCTGTCGTTCAACATGGACACGCCTTAATCAAAGTTATCCGGAAATATTATCTAATTCTAGACACTTGTTACTGAAGAGGCTGATAATCCTTTAGTACTATAATTCGCTGAATAAAATTTCGCAATCTCGATGCAGTGTTTATTAATAAAATAATTCTAATTTTGATGACTTCCAATGTTTCCCCTTCTTTAGGGTTCCGTCGGCCTGTCTGTCATCAGGGTGTATCTCATGAACCGTGATAGCTAGACAAATACTAAAACAGAATTAAATAAATATTTAAGGAGGACTCATTAAGGAGGATATAACAAACGTGATTTTTTTGCCAAATATTCGTACGGAACCCTTTGTGCACGAGTCTGACTCATGCTTGGCTGGTGTTATACCCCGTTTCCTAGATTTAAAAATTAAGCATAAAAATGAAACGGCTAACAATGCGAAATTAAAATAAATATGCACGTCTCCCAGGGTGTTTACAGTTTTGCATAATATTAAAATGCGACCTAGTTAACAAAACTATGCGAATTTACAATATATTATATACTAGCTTTTACCCGCAACTTCGTTTGCGATATTGAGGTAGTTATATTAGCCAGTAGATCGTCTGTACACATATTTAATAATTTGTGAGGCAGTCATAATAAATTTGCACCCTTTTAAGGGATGATTTTCTGAAAAATAGTTAACACGTGTTTTATTCCTTCATACTGAATTTCATTTAAATAACTTCAAAAACGGCAAGTTTCATACTAATTTTGCCCCCTCGTTTTACCCCCTTATGGGGTGAATTTTCAAAAAAATCCTCTCAGTGCTCCCCTACGTTATAAAAGGAACCCCTGTGCAAAATTTCAAGTTTCTAGTCAGTCAGTCAGCTTCTCCTTTTATATATATAGATATATTAGGGTAAATCTATTAGTAAGGTTAGCTAATATAGCTGAATGCAGTTTTAGATTGATAGTGTTAATTGTTAGGAAGATAGAGGATTTTGATCTTTTGTTATTTACGTTTACCGTAAGGCTGCACTACAGTTTTTGCTTCGGGCGGTTAATTTAACGTATACAAATTCTGTGATGGAAAAACTGTAAATACGGTCGCTTGTATTAATATCTTTGAATGAAAAAACTAGTTAAAATCTGCTACAGCCAAGTTATGTTTGTATGTGGCAAAAGGGTTATATTGAAAGTATGACAAATGCAAGTCGAACTCGCGGACAAAAGGTTCCGTACCAATATTTGGCAAAAAAATCACGTTTGATGTATTGTACCCCCTTAAATATTTATTTTATTCCGTTTTTAGTGTTTGTTGTTTATAGAGACAATATAAATACATCACTTTTGAATATTTCAACAGTCTAGGTATCACGGCTCTTGAGATACAGCCTGGTGATAGATAGACGGACGAACGGATAGCGGAGTCTTAGTAATAGAGTTTTATACCCTAAAATGGCTGAACCGATTTGGCTGATTTTGGTTTTGAATTATTTGTGGGAGTCCAGGGAAGGTTTAAACGGTAGAAGGATAAATGCTAAAGATTTTTATAATTTTATATTATTCGTGTACCTTAAACTATATATCCCCGTGAAGGGACGGGATAGAGTACAATTCCCCTCTGCCGCTTGGAGAGCATATCGTAAGAGCCGAGTTATCCAGCACCCCCTTGGTGGTAGGGGATCTGTTCCCCGACTGGCTTGCGACCACCAGCATGCGAATCCGACCGCCAAGTGTCATAGACGCGTTCCGGTCGAGCTGCATGTGGGCCAGACTTACCCACTGCCATCCCATTAATGCTGTGGATCTAGTGGACTCTGGGATCTAGCTCAAGGTCCATTGAGACCACAGCATTTTTTCGTCATTCCTCCTCCCCACTCTATCTTCGAGGATGCAACGCATCGACAAAACAAGAGGGTATCTATTGTTTTATCGATGTCCATGGGCGATGGTGGCCACTTACCATCAGGTGGACCATCTGCTCGTTTGCACCTTTTCTACCATTAAAAAAAAATACAAAATTGGTAGGTATGAGAACAAGTGTACAAAGGATTGCTTATCTCTTAGAAGAGATCTCTTCCAGTAACCCCTGGATATAGGAGATGAATAACAGCTTTATACGTAATAATAACTAAAATATACTACATACAAACATATATACCTACATAATGCTTTACATATATTAGTAAACGTTAATAGATGTATTGTTATAACTGCGTATAAAATAACAGTTGTATCCCTCCTGGGTGTGATTATGCATGAATAGATAGTAGTACGATAGAGAGGGGTTCGTAGAAATGTGGTCCGGTGAGTGACAGACGGTTATAATAGTTGATTTGTAATTCATGCCTCCCTGAGCCGCCGTAGCCGAACCACACCACCCTACATCGGCCGCGGGCCCCACTTGCTACATTTGAATACACCTTCGCTATAACTATAAATAGCTAAATACCAATCGTTCACTTCTTAACCGACGGCGCGACGCAAAGGAAGATAATGTATTATCAATCTATATATAAATATAATATGTATGTTTCCTTGCGACACTAGGGACCAAATGCGTGGGGTGATTTTAATTATTCTTACGTCAAATGGGAAAATTCAATCTATTAGATATCACAAGTTAAATAATTCTGTTAAGTGTGAGTGTGGAACTTGCGCACTGAGGGTTCTGTACAATTTCAATTTACCCTAAGTAAGTATTGTTGGCCGTTTACTCCCGACTTTAGTAATGCGTGTTTCAATATATTCAAACTTCTTTCTATATACAGCTTATGTTTACAATAAAATGACATATATATAATTACTTAAAGATTAAACATAACATGAAAAAACCGTAAGAGGCGCCTTACTTCAAACTATAGACTAATAAATTTAATAAATACACAAATTATTTCTTTCATTCGTGGAATAAAATTAATTTGATTTTTTAAAATTGATAATTCTTAAACTTAACACATTAACCAGAGTTTAAACTATAAAAATATTTTGTATCTATATCGAGGGCAGGTATAGCTATGTATAAATGACCATATTTATTGATTCCTTACACTTAAAAGTTTCTCGGCCTCAAGTGATTATAGACTTACATGTTTAATATTAATTTCATCTTAATACCTTCACTGTTTCTGAGGAAAATGCTCTTTAGGGACAGTCAAAAAAATCACGATTCTAGTTGTCCAGGACCTACAATTTTGTGAGTAACCACATTTATTGCGTGGACATAAAAGTTTGGTTTTTTGACAACTGCAAAGGACTGCAGGCTTGAGTATTTGATATTAATTTCTACAAAAAAAAAATAGTGGGGGAAAATTGCTCATTATGACCTTGCTGCGTGCCTATATTGGCAACTCCATCCGCGACGTTTACTATTTTGACAAATAGCAGACGCGCTGCTCTCGCCCCTGATAGTAAATTCTGCGCATTCAAGGTCAATCCTATACTTACGTGCCGGTAGCTACACCTCCACATTATATGAGGAAAAGAGTCTTGACAGATAGAGGGACGACGAAGTGCTCCTATAAGGGTTCCTTAAATCCTTTTTTGGTACGGAATCTTATATCTATAGGAGTACCTATAATTGGACAGGTTGTTGGAAATATCCTTACATTTCATGCTTTTTGAATGACCATTTAGGATCTACGAGTGTTTATGTAGGCACAGTAATCACCATAATTTTAGAAGAAATATCTTGAAATCTATAATGCCTGCCTCCTGGAGGGAGGGTTTGTATTCATGGTTATCGTTTTATAAATACCTAAACACTAGAATTGCTGAAGATAAACATGCATTGTTATTTAAAACAAACATCCGTATAATTTTTTAAGGGTTTGCTTAACCAAAAAATTTTTTTTTTTACTTTTCGTCAATATTTATTTTATTTTTTTGAGTTATATTAAAAATTATTGAAGTCTTTTTAACTTTTGGTTAAAAGGTGTTGGTTTGGTACTGTTTATAAAATATATTCACCCCTCTTTAATTGCAATATGGCTCGTGACAGGTTTTTGATATTTCTTTCATTCTGGTTCTCCCCTCATATTAAAAGAAAAGCGTGTTCTTATTAGTTTATCTTTTATTCTATAATGAAATCAACTATATACTGTGTCTAGGCATAGATAGAAGTAACACGCGTCGTATGAGTAGGTTCATGTGGGATATGAAACAAAAGTATCAAAATGAAGTTATTAAAATGTTTTTTCTAATACTTAAATATCTAATAATTAAAATACATGTTTAAATCAGTGTTAAAAAAAGATCGAAAGGAAAAATTCAATGGACTAGTGGGTATTCCCCTTATTTAAATATACGGTGTGTTTATACATTGATCGATTTTTGTAAATATTTAATTTACTATGTGTATGATGCGATTTTGAAAATACCTAGTCTAGAAATTTATTAATATAGGTCTGGGATTGTTGATCTGTATAGGATTTGAAATTAATAGCCTAAACTAGAAAGGAAAAAAACACACTTGTTTAAAATAATTTGAACTATTTGTTTCATAAAATTTATGGTGTCGTGGGACACTGGATAGGAACGAAGATCCTTATTATAAAAATAATATTTTTTAAGTTCTATTCGAGGTATAAAGAAAATAATTATTCAGGTATACATTTTTTATTATGATTTTTTTATTGATAAAAAAACTACTTTCTTTTATTTACAATGATTTATAAAAATAATAAGAGTCATCACTAAGACTATACATTACACACTGTATAGCCATCATACAAAGACTATACATAAATAAAATAGAAATTCTTACTAAAACCAATCAAAGGTGTAAAATAATTAACCATAAAATGTGTTTCATCGCATGCGCTGCGGAAACTATTGATGATAGAACAAAAAAATATTCTACAATATTATAGAACGTATCAATATCTACAAAAAACTTCGCGAGACCATATGTCCAACTACTGTAGTTATGTCACTGTAACTACTTTTTTACATTTTACAAGTTGATAGAAATGCCTAGCAAAATCAGACCATGTTTTCATACCTTTGTATTAATTCTTATCCAAACAAATTATTTCGTATTCAAGACTGTTTCAATACCTGTTAAATACTTTTTGAATTATTGAAATCAGACATTTCATTCCAAAGATATTACGAAATAAAAAATGTCAATATAAACAAAATAATATAATCTTACGTTACGGACGTTTTGTCCCGGTTAGGGTACTTTTTTTTCCAACCCTGGTTTAATTTAAGTAATAATTCATGTCAGCTGTATAAAGTATTTGCATATTGACACAGGTAATAGGATTGCGAGAGCTCACGTACGATTTATTAAATCAACATACACTCCTTATCATAATGTCTACTAATAACTCGAAGACCATAATTTCCTATGTAAAATATGGTCCAATCTTAATTCTAATATAAATAAATATTCAAGATGGCCGCTACAGCACACCCCTTGTGAGGCGACTGAGCCATGAGGGGTAAAAATCCTAATTAAACGTGTTTATACCATCAGTATAGATACAAGAAATGTGTGTCTGTTTTGTTATAAATTTATAGATTTTAATATTAGTTGTAAATATTGTCGTAGCTAGGGCGGGCGGGCGGCAGCTCACTTGTATATGCTACGCCGTTGCTACGACCGTAGTATAAGAACTGTTCACAGAGGCGTTATTATGATTCTCAATTCATCCTTTTTGGATATTGAATATAGAAGGAGATACGACGATCGAAACACAGTGAAGCCTTGCAAGATATTTGAACGATACTTACATGAAATCCTGAAAGTTTCAGATCTTTAACATCACTGGTTTTTGAGAAACGCAAAAAATCTTACAAGGTTTTACTATGAAAGCGTTGTGTTGGATGTACATGTTGTCTTTTTAAAATAGCCGTATTTTTCTCCTAATGTTGCAGTTGTGGGATCTAGATCTTGGATCCGCTAACTTTTGGAATCTTTTATTTTGAAAAATATTTTAGTAAGCAAGGTCGGCTCATATGTAATCAAATATTTATTCGGAATTTTTTGGTGTTCGTTTTATCAGCATGATATACGAAACCACAAAGCACAGCAACAGAATTGATATTACTGCAGTGCAATGAGCGTACAGGAAACTATTAATGTAATTAGTACGTAGGAACTGCTGATGACGTCATACTATAGAATACATTTCCTACACAGCATATTCACATAGAATATGTACATATATGATTAGTATATAAGGGTCAAATTTTATCTATTTTATTTATAATTAATATTGTTATGTATATTATCTGTATGTTATTTATTATTTTAAGTAATCTTTTTAAGCAGCAATAATATTTCTTTTCTTATTGCCAGTACACCTACCAATATTTTTTATTTCTTACCGTACAACTTCACCTTAAGGTTACCTGGAAAAGATCTCTTAAAGCCATTATTATTATGTCAATATTTAAAGTGTGTAGTCTTAGTAATATTATTTTTTATTGTTATTCGGTTATTGTTGTTTCATGACGTCGTAAAATAAAAAAATATTGATCTATTACAGAGCAAATACTTACTTCTAAATTATAATTATGTATTCCCCTCTGCCGCTGGGAGAGCATCTCGTAAGAGCCGAGTAACCCAGCAGATCCTGTGAATCTGTCCCCCGACTGGCTCGCGACCACCAGCAAGCGAATCCGACCGCCAAGTGTCATAGACGCGTTTCGGTCGAGCCGCATGTAGACCAGACTTACCCCCTCCCGCGCCCATCCCATTAATGCTGTAGATCTAGCTCAGGGTCCGTTGAGACCACAGCATTTTTTCTTCTTCACTCCCCCTCCCCACTCTATCTTCGAGGATGCAACGCAACGACAAAACAAGAGGGTATCTATTGTTTTGTCGATGTCCATGGGCGATGGTGGCCACTTACCATCAGGTGGACCATCTACTCGTTTGCACCTTTTGTACCATAATAAAAAAAAAACTCTTCAATGTGATTTTGCATCATAGTCAAGCGCCCGATAATGACGGACGATTTAGACTGCGTTTCCACCAGAGTTGTACGAGGAATAATGTGTGTTGAGAAAAAAGAAGCGATTCCATTTAAAAACTCTGGTGGAAACATAACCTAAGATTGACTAAAAACTTGGAATACTTATGTCATAAAAATACGCGTATAACTCCTCTATAGAAGTATTTCATTTGCTAACGTGGTAATATGCTGTCACTAGTTCCAGTGATCTTTTGATTATAAACGGTATATTTATGAGGTTGTTTGTTTGTTGTACAACAGGTATGCGAAGTATACAAGCTGCACAGGGAGACGTTCCACCTGACGGTGGACTACGTGGACCGGTATCTGTCTAATACTGTCGATGTACAAAAGGGACGCTTGCAACTCATAGGTAACTATAACCAAAATACATTTAAAAATTTGTAACTTAATTTCTCGTTAATTGTTTCTCGGGTCGAAGGAATGAATAATAATTTTCATTTACGCAATCAAACACAGAGTTCGTAACTCTATATAGACTTTACCATTTAAATAAATATTAATTGAGACCGACATAACTGTAGGTTTTTCGCAGTTTTCAGGGTAATCTTTGCAATTTACTTAAATTTTAAAAGGATTAATTATGATTGAATAAACTTCAGATTTAGATTTAGCGGACCAAAATACATAATTTTTTTTTTTACTTGATACGGGTAAAACTGAATTCTCTGAGGTCAAAAGTACAAACCACTTTTTTTGTGAGCCGATGTTATTAGAGTTCTGTGCATTTATTTACGATCTCCAAATAAATCATAGGTTACCTTTTTTTGGAAGATATTTAAACAAGTTAAAATAATTATAAAGAAAAATTCTGCCGAAACCCGGGATCGAACCAGGGACCTTTAGATCTTCAGTCTAACGCTCTCCCAACTGAGCTATTTCGGCTGTTACTTATATGTTGAAATATTTAAACCTTTTCGCATTTATTCGCAAAAGCAAAAAATAAACATTTTCAGGTATAACATGTTTGTTCATTGCTGCAAAAGTTGAAGAGGTATATCCACCCAAAATAGGAGAATTTGCATACGTAACAGACGGCGCGTGTACTGTAGAGGAGATACTGCTCGAGGAGCGGCTCATCCTCAAGATATTATCCTGGAGTATAACACCCATCACAATCAACAGCTGGTTAAATATATACATGCAACTTGCGAGTGAAGGCCGCAGTGCGAAACGAAGGCTTTTGAGCGAGAGTGATGTTGGTGTTAATGCTCTAAGAGGTAAGTTGAAGTATTTTTATAAGACTCTTCATATCTAATAATCTTCAGGAGTGACACTGAAGTCAAGGATGCTAAAACTTTAATCAAGTCAAGTAATAATTACTTTATGACTAGTAATCTAAATGTTATACGTTCAGCCAAACTTGCGCAAAGAGAAGGAAGGCGGAAGCAAGCGCATAGACATCAAGTATTTAGCGGCATAGATGTATCCTCAATCTTCCCTATTTCTTTTGGTTATTTGGTTAAACATTTTTTAATTTATAATCATAATTTTACCCCTGAGTTGAGACGGGTTAGAATATTCCCCTCTGTCGCTGGGAGACCATCTCGTAAGAGGCGAGTAACCCAGCACCCCTTTGGTGATAGGGGATCTGTTCCCTGACGCGTTCCGGCCGAGCTGCATGTGGGCCAGATCTACCCCTCCCTCTCCCATCTCATTACTGCTGCGGTTCCAATGAACACCGAAAACTTGGTTGCGCGGTAACGCATCGACAAAACAAGAGATACCCTCTAGTTTTACCGATGTCCATGGGCGACAGTGGCCACTTTCCATCAGGTGGACCGTCTGCTCGTTCGTCCCTTATCTATCATAAAAAAAATTATTGATTTCATATAGATCTTACTGACTACAGAGACCAAAAGCTAATTAAACACGCCACATTTTTAGGTATATTATTAATGTTATTTTTATACGATAGTATAATGAAAATGATCGAAACATTTGCTTATTTTATTAAATAATGCTTAAAAGATTCGAATACAATGTAATGTGTGCACGATGCGCGTGTGTGTGTGTGCAGGTTACACGTTCCTGTTCCCCCAGTACTCGTCGCTGGAGTTCGTGGTGTGCGGGCAGCTGGTGGACCTGGCCGTGCTGCACGTGGACGTGAACAGGTTCGCATACAGCGCGGTGGCCGCGGCGGCTATCGCGCACTCCTTCAACAAAGAACTGGCTTTGAGGGTGTCGGGTAAGTCTCCACGACAACCGCACCAGTGATTCTTATTTTTTTTTATTTGCTTTTAAATATTCATATAATTATGTTTATTAAAATATATTTTATGTATAAATAATAGATATGATTTAGATTGTTGTTATTTTTATTTCTAAAATGGAAGTAATTTGTTTTTTTTAATAAATACATATATGTTTTGCATCCAGCTGTCTCCTACCTTGAATAAAATATGAAGCATATAATGTCATCTTATTTTATTATATAAATAAAAATAAATAATAAGCGTATAACTCGAGAATGGCTTGACCAATACGATTAATTTTTTTTGTATGTTCCTTAAGGCCCACGAAAGGTACAATAATAATAAAAAATTAAAAATATGACTAACGAAGTCTGCTCGGGCAGCTAGTTTTGAATAATATCCGGGAAAATTCCAAATGAAGGAGAATGGATAAATAGAATTAATTGTAGCAATCTGTTATGGTTACGATTTAATGTTTTCTAATATATAATAGGTTACTCATGGGAAGCGCTAGAGCCCTGCTACCTGTGGCTGGCGCCGTGCGTGGCGGCGGTGCGGCGCGAGGGCAGCATATGCGCGGTGCGGGGCGGCGACGGCGACCACCTGCAGCAGTCGGCAGGGCTCCGGCTCATCTGCCCCGACGTCAACGTGGACGAGAGCCATCGGATACAGACACATAATGTATCTTTAGATATGTTTGTGAGTATTTTTTACCAAACTTTGAGGTTATTAATTGCGAAATGCCAAAAAAATTGAGCTAATATTGATTGATGGAGATGGAAGAAAGTTATGAGAAGTCTTTAATTAAACAATGGATCTAGTTTTAGCTCGTTTAATTCGTCTGGAAGAGTGCTCTGTGTTAATAGTAAAGACAACTGGCACAGAATATTGTTCCCTTAAGGGAACGGGTTAGGTGTAGTCAGAAACATGAAAAGATGAAATTTTCAGTAAATTTTTTTTTGCGATTAAATTATTTTATTTTATAAAATTAATAACATGGCATCATTATACAATACTCACACTTGAAGTCACGAATATTTAAAAAAAACAATTTCAATTTCAAAAGTTATAGCAGTTTGTGTTGACCCAGTCCTTGCGGTGACCATGTCCTTGGAGAATCATTGAAAATTTATCGAACATAAAAAATAGTTTTATAAATAGATAATCTTGTGCCTTATCAAAACTTTAACTATAACTTTTGAAATTCGTAGTCACGAAATCTTGAAAAAAAAAATTTATAATTTCAACGAAAATTATTGAAAATTCTCATTTTTTCATGTTTCTGACTACCCCTAACCCCTTAAACTACGAAATACATTTGTGGACAAAATTCCAAATGAGCACTAAACCACCCCGAATCATAGAAATGTACAATAAATAAGAGTTTGACAATTTATACCGCACTTTTAAAGACTTGTATTTAGGGCTTATAAAAAAACTGTTTGTCCAGGACCAAGTGTACCAGCAGCTATTAGAAACCACAGACAATACGGACAGCACAGAACATGTGCTGCCCCCCACTCCCCCGCAGTCCGGACACAAGAGCCCCGTGGCGGCCACGACGACGCCCTGCAGGCCTCCCGAATGACGGTGTACTGTGCAGTGACTAGACGCAAGTGTTGTGACGCTATTAGTGTTAAGTGACATATTACATATGGACGCAGTAGAAAATTGTTTTACAATTGTATACAGATAAGTTTTATGTTTTCTTTTGCTATTTATTTTCATATTGTTTTTTTTTTTAAATCAAATAGCAAGAGACCACAAAGTATTTATCTTTTGGATTTGAAGTAGAATATACAAGTTACCTGCTTTGTTATATTTCTAGCTTGTGTATTCTATATATATGTATATTATATCTGTGAATGTGATTGACTATTTTAGGTAGAAACCTTGGGGATAGTCAGAAAATTGAATATGTATTTTTCCTGATAATTAAGCTACAAATAGAACTAACCTAACACTGTAAAAAAAAGCCTTACTACTGCCTGAAATATAAATATTATGTATGTACGTGTTCAGTGGTTCACACTGATTATTTAGAAAAAATAATATTAATTTATTTAATAGAAAATTATCTAAATTATATTTATAGTAGAAAAAGACTTAATGTGAGAGTCTAAGGTTGAGATCGGTCAGCAATTTGGTATGAAAAACTTACATTGAGTGACCAACTGTTTATGACCAACTAAATGTCGTACATTTAGAATTAAACTGACCTAACACAAAATTCATTTCCTTTTTAATTTTGTTATAAAATGACTGTAAAAAAGAAGAGAATCATGGGTTATAAGAGTGAGTTAGTATCATAACAAGTTCAATAACAAAACACTCAAATTTACTCTAAATTCGCTCTATTCCCACAAATTGCAATTTGTAGTTAAGTCATTTTAACTCTAAGCATGTGATATGATTGTCAAAAGTAATATCACCACCACAATAATAAGAGCTATATTGACTTAAGCTCAGTTCTCATTACAATCTAGATGTGTCTAGCTTAATCTAGTTGGGACTGGTTTTAGTGTTCTAATGCCGGTTAATACGATTCCAACAGTCTTGCAATAACAAATAGCTTGGTTTATAGTTTCTAATTATAAATGAGGAGACGTAGATAAGAAAAACCAGTCTATTTCTCATAAAACTTAAACATTGTTCATATTTTTAGTAAATTCGAAAAAATAGGTATTAAGTCACGGGACAGCTAACACCAATAAAAAGGTGTTACGTCACGCAAAACATCATTGTTGTTGACGTTTACATACACAGTTGACACTTGACACAGATGTAAACAGTTTTATTTCTCAGACTGTGACGTCATTCAAGACGCCATGACACTATCCAGCACTTTCCGAGGTAAATCTAAATTACTTTTTTTTAAATACAAAATACGTAATGTAAATATTGCTTTTTCATTAAAGTATAGGTTTTTTGGGATAAAATAGATATTAAAGTATATAATTTACCAAGTTTTCAAATTGACTGACAATAAGTGAACAGAAACTATATTTTTTTATTAAGACAACATCCATAGCATAAAGTTTTATTCTTAACACGTGTAACTTGACATGCTTCGACATCTGTCGACTGTAACGCCATCTAGCGATAATATTACACAGCATTGTAACTTCAAAATTAGAAGCAAGTATAGATAAGTAAATATAATATATTATATTTAATATAATATTAAAATAGGTAGAACCTCCTATATTTATTTAAAAAGAAGGCCTTTCATTTATTACGTAAGACTATTTTCGCTAGTTTTTGACCCCCTTCCCTACTATAAGAATAGGCCGACCTCCTCCCCCTCTGTTTAATATTTATTACGTAAGAATCTAAAGGAAAAAATGAATGTCGCCCGCGCTTTTTCAAAGTATAATTTTAACTTTGAGCATTTTTGTAATCTTACGTAAGAACTATCGAGAGCCCCTCCCACCTCCTTGTAAGAAAAAAAAGACATATTCGACCCCCTTACCCTCCTAAATCGTCTTACGTAATTAATGAATGGCCCCTTATAACAAGTGTCCACGATTATATACGGGTAATCTTTAAAATTTTGTATCAAAAATGTAGCAATTTATATCTATTTTTTAATTTTTTCAAAAGGGTCCCACCCTTTCACGCCCATTGTAGTAATTCGAATTTAAATGAAGTTTTGGATCAATTTTTCAAAATCTTATTATATGTATTTCATTTGTATCAAACGTGGTGAGACCCTTTGACCTAAATATATTCTATGATTTAATAATGATTAAGTAAAAATAATGGTTTAGGAGTAATAGGAAAATGTCAAGAAATTTATTTAAACAATCTCGCTAAATCTCCTTCGTATTCTTTTCTCTCAGCGCGACACTGCTAAATTTTATATAAATTATAAATGCATATGTAATGTCAATAAGTCCTTTTTTTACGTTTGACGAGGCTGAACGGTCTTTGAACTTTGTCTCAAAAAAAAAAATAAAAAAAAATTTAATATAAACAAATTTATACGCTTAATGTCTATAAAGTCTTGTATATAATTCTGCCCTTAACATTAGTTAATTAAAGAAATAATATATTGCCAGAAAATACTTGTTAAGATACTTGCAAGATGTTTTTAAATAGGCTTAAGTATTAAAAGGTCGTCATAATTTTTTTATATTAATATGAATATTAAAAGTTCGCTCGAAACAATATAAAACAATGCACGAGTAAATTAAAAAAAAATTATGAGCTTTAAAAAATTTCAAATTTTAAACTGAAACTTTCAGAAACTAATTAATAGTAGAGTAAGGAGCCATCCATAAATTACGTCACACTATAAAGAGGAGGGAGACGAAGTGTTACAAGGATTGGGAAGGTCATTTTAAAATTTAAAAAAAAACATATCAAAACCAGAAACTTAAGGTGTTTGATCTGTTATTTATTTGATTAGAAAATTATAAATATGGACTTGAATTATTATTTCATCAAAATTGAGACTTGAATAATTGTAATTTACGGATGACCTCTAAACACGAAAAAAAATTGAATTAAAAAAAAAATCGGCTATTGACGATTTTAGAAATCTTAAAATGTGGAGCGATTTAAATTATATTTTTTTTGAGCTGCTTTAAACATTTAAAAAGTCTGTTTTTTAAGGCGAAAACCTACTAAGGAGGTTTTAAAAAAATTTAGTCAGTTGTTTACAGACGAAGACCAACTAAAAATTTATTTTAATTTTTGTAAAAAAAAAAAACATTAAATATTACTTACATTACGTCATGACTAAATTCTTGGCTTTAACAGTGTAACAAGTAAAACAATCCAATTTTAACTTACTAAATCAATTCGTTTAAAAAAGGTCATATTTCATTAAAAATCGAAAAGTCTACTCAAATATTTATTAAAATAAATTGATCTCATACTACTACTACTATCTTGTGTTTCTACTAATGAGTGCGTTGTCAGCTACTAACCAACTCACAAATACTAATTTGCCTTTTTTGCATGATACTAACTTTGAGATCATTTAAAAATATATAATTTTAAATCAATTTTCTCTAAAAAAAAAAACATCAATTTTTATATCTTAACATCAATGAAAATCACACACAGTTACTGTTATTTTTTTTACATGTAAAACATTTTCAAGTTCTTGACATATTTTTGATAGAATTATTCATTTGTAAAACAAACAGACTGGATAAAATAATTTATATAAATAATATAAATTTAATATATACTATATTATTATGCACTACCTCGACTGGTAAAACTTTGCCAGCTTATGCTTGCACTTGGAGAAAAGTTGAAAAAACAGTAGACGCGCGATTAAAAAATGAAATATTCGAAAAAATCCTAATTTTAACCAAAGACATTACATTTCATTACATTTGGATTGCAGGTCGATCTGTATCTAATATTTTTAGGCTAAGATGTGTCCACAAATATGGCGACTCTACTTACTTTTCTACTTCACAAAATATTCAATATCATTTTATTAACGCCTACGAGCATAATTTTCAATATATATAAATCATTTATTAATTTTTTTAATTTGAATCACTAAATGAATTGAAAAATTCGCTCAAATCTTTACTTTAATTACTTAGAAAATCATTTTATTTTCAGACTACATCACAAACATGTAAATATTCAGTTAAGTTTTCTTTGTACAAATAACTTAAATGTGCTACTATTATTATTATTTAAAATAAAATTGTTTACATTAAGAGAATTGTAAATATGTTTAAGTAAGTAAGAAAATATTGAAATTGTCTTCAACGTTGCGTAGGAAAATGAATTTTTATTTGACACTAGCTGATGCCCGCAACATATACATAAGTAAAAGTTACTCCTACCTTAAAAACGATGGCTTGAATGAAAGTTTGTATGTTTATCTTTTTGCGATAAGTGTTCTTCATCTGTATACCAAAATTCATCAAAATCTATTTAGTGTTATATGTAACCGAAACAAAGAATTTCGTAGATTGCCTAGTCGCTCTAAAAAAAGGTATGCTTGATCTTTAGACGCGTTTCGGTCAAGCCGCATGTGGGCTCGACTTACCTCCTCCCTCTCCTATCCTATTAATGTTCGGATCTAGTGGATTCTGGACTCTTAGTTAGGGTCCGCTGAAACCGTAGCAATTTTTCTTCACTCCCTCTCCCCACTCTATCTTCGAGGATGCAACGCCTATGTCCATGGGTGATAATGGCCACTTACCATCTGTTCGTTTGCACCTTATCTACCATAAAAAAAATTGTGCCAAGTTCTCAAATGTACGTCGAATGAATTGTTTATAAAAAAGTCTTTGTGCGTAATTCTTATTCGGTGATTTGCGGACGGAGTAGAATAATCCGATGAGTTGTATTGTCACGTGACAGCAGTTACAGGAGACGCTATTGTGTCTATAGAAAAAGGAAATGTTTAGTATTTTGTGACGTCACTATTACCGGCTGTATCTGGTAATGTTTTCTATTCATATCTATTTCATAAAGCGCCACTACCGTCGCTGAGATGGATGTGATTAGACCTTAAGAGTCGCCCCGTATTCTATCTTCCCATAAAGCTTTTTAGTTTTACGCGTTGATATGTATTATATGCAGTTGAGGAATGTGGGTGTGGGCGACTCTTCAATCGTAGCATTAAGTCGAACGATTACGCTTATCCACAACGGCGACTCGCCTTATAATATAAGACTTAGATTTTGTTACGTACATCGGAATGATATAAAGTTATATTCGTAGTGAATAAGTTAGACTTGTTGTAAGTTATGTTTATATTGATTGAACGAGACAAATATATGAGCGAGCGTGGGCGCAGACGCCCCGCGTCCAGTCTGCGGCGACGCCAGTGTGTGATCTCATGAGCGGAGCCTCGCTACTTGTGCAATAGCGGCGAGGATTCAATAAATGGTGTTAATGATCATTATATCTTTTATTTATTTTCTTTTCATACAAAATATATGATAATATAATTATTATATAATAACACACAAATCAGCTTGGTGTGAGACAAAAGGTAAACAATGAATTAAGAATATTATGTTGCCAAGCTGAATTGTGTATATAATATTACTGACTAACTTGATAATTGTTCATAATAATAAAAGTATAAAAAATTAATAATAAATCGTCTTAATTAACATTAATTGGCGGGCTTAGGCGATGGTAAGAAGGGAAACTACCCTCAGGTAGCAACCCAGATAAAAAAACACCTCACTAGATATTTCAATGCTTCCCAAATTATTTGACCTCCAAAACTTGTTCAAATAATTGGCTAAACTTTTTCTAATTCCAGAAAAGATGTCGCTTTTCGCGCGTCAGGGGCTTTCAGGTGGTAAGGCCGGCGCAGCAAATTAAAATTATAATAAAAAATTAAGTAAAAAGTTCCATGGACTGTGTTGTCGTTATATCTAGTGTCGCACGTCCATTCTGAAAAAAAAATACAAAATAAAAGATCGTACACAACATGTAAACATCTTGGATAATGTAGAATAAGCAATGCATATTTCTTTAAATTGAATATTCCGTTGATATGGCAAATAATGCAGTTGACTCACGTGTTTATGTCGAGGTCGGGGGCCTCCCTCAGCTCGGGCGGCGCGTGCGGCGTCAGGAACACGAACTGGCGCGTGGGGCGCGCGCGGGCGGCGCCCAACACCAGCTCGATTATTTTATCGCGATTCAGACCGTCCTGTACACATACATGATACATTTCTACAAAATATGGTTAGTATGAGTATCTATCATTTTTTAACGACGAATACCTCACGAACTTTTTTTTTTGCCGCTTGCGGATTCCTTGGTTCTTAATTTTAAGTATTTCGACTGAAGACAATAATCCTTACCAAAAAAACATCAAACTCGTCCATAAAGAAAAATGGCAAATCAACACAGTCCCACAGCGCGACGAGGAACGCCACCATGGAGAAGGTGCCCTCCCCGCCGGACGCAGAGTGCCCCGAAGTGAACTTCAGCTGTTCCTTCACGTGGTCGAGCTTCAGTGAACCCTAACAACATTCATCACATGTAATATTTTGTATAACTTGAATTTAAATAACGTTGACCCTCAAGTTCAATGATTTCTAAGACAGAGCATATAAGCAACGTCACTTTTAAGAAGAGCAAATACTGAACTTCAGACATACTGTGACCTTCTTTTTTTGACGCGTCTTAAGCAATTTGTATAAGTAAAAAAAGACATTATAGGCCGTTTGGATTGCAAATTACTAGTATTCTTAACATCTCCAACTGAAAAAGCTAAAATGCAGTCATGCAGTGACTGGGATTTGAACCCATGTAACGTTACAGTTACGTTATCAAGACAGATAATACCTGCAGCCTCTTTTATAGTTTTTATATATATATTGTTACGAGCTTGAGTTCTAGATTGGAAGAAAATTGATAAGATGCTTCGATGGTACGGAATTTATTTATAATGTCCAACTAATCTTCACAAATAAAATAATCATACACGATCGCGCACTATTCACACGTCTCCGATATTTACAGTACTCTGCTCTTCGATATCTCTTCAAATTCACTTCTTCACTCTCGAGTATTAGACTGACTTGCAATCATCCGTACAACACTATATAGAAACTTCTGGCAACTTGATTGTAGCAATTTAAAAAAAGATTATTCTGACAACCCCTGGAAAGATCTAGAGTTATACCCATCCCACTCGAACACATAAATTTGCCTAATGCCGTCATTTTTCCACAATGTCAATCATCGAAGGCTCGCGAAATTTCAGACAAACCTATCCTTCTCGGTTCATCGTGCCGTCTTATTCTATTTTGACATTTTCCAGCAAGTTCGAACTAAAGCTTGGTCTAGGCATGAGAATTATTTTGATGTTGATTCGCAACAATAAATTATATATACATAAAAATAAAAGTACTCGTATGATATATGAAAAAATGGAGATACCTGAATACCACGCATTTTAAGTATCTCTTCGAACCGGCTTTGTACGAGGCGACTAATCACATTCTGACGCAGTTGGCATAGCTTCATATGTTTGTTCACTCTCTCAGTCATCTGCAACATTTTAATTTATTATTATACTGTAAGATTTAATAGTTATTTATGCAATTGTTATATTATTATCAATAGTTGTGTACAAGACTTTATCTACACCCATCATTAAATCCTCTATAAAAGTTTCTGAAACAGTTAGCTTACTGCCAACATAACACACCAGATAGCCACTCCTAGTGACCTAACGTCATCCATTACTGAGTATATACAAATACACTAAGTATTGATGAAAAAATCATTTATTGTAGTCGTAATGAGCATGTTGTACAGTGACATTATTAAAATTCACTTCAATATGTTCTTTAATGTTGGAAGGTTATCACTAATTTTTTGTAAATAAAACAATAAAAATGGCGGAGATTCGAATAACATATTTTTTCAGCGCACGACGTTCTAGATAGTGAAACGCGCGTGACTAACTGTTCTTTTCTTGAAATTCATAGATACCACGCATCGCGCATCGAGCAGTAACACAGATCACAACTACACAATAGATGCCGCATTCAGGGCACAAAAGTGTGTCAAACGTATGTGATTTGTCACATATACGAGACGGCGCTCGTAAACACAAACTTAGTATCGCGACCAATCATCAGCTCTGTGCGGATGTCCTCGTTAGCTTTTTTTCCAAACGAATTATTAAATTTTAAAGAAATCGAGAAATTATTAAAGATACGAGAATGAGTTCTTGTGCATCAGCATAAATATTTAACGTTCCTATCCCATCGCTACAGCAAGTTTGTTATTCAAATGACCGACCCTCACCTTCCTCACCAAATTTCCACACTAGAACAAAATGTTCAATATGCGGAATCTATTGAGTAGTTGTGATCTGTGAGCAGTAAGAACGTGGCTGTCTGTTGAGTAAACCCTTTCATCATCTCAGCCACAGGACGTCCACTGCTGGACATAGGCCTCCCCCAGAGATTTCCAGTACGACCTATCACCTGCGACCTGCATCCAGCGGCTCCCTGCAGCCGTGACCAGGTCGTCTGTCCATCTTGTGGGAGGCCTTCCAACGCTTCGACGTCCTGTCCGTGGTCGCCACTCGAGAACCTTTCTGCTCCAACGGCCATCGGTTCTACGGGCTATGTGCCCAGCCCACTGCCACTTCAACTTACTAATCCGCTGGGCTATATCGGTGACTTTGGTTCTTCTACGGATCTCCTCATTTCTGATTCTATCACGTAGAGAAACACCCAACATAGCCCTCTCCATAGCACGTTGAGCGACGCGGAGCTGGCGCACAAGGCCTTGAGTGAGAGACCACGTCTCAGATCCATACGTCATCACTGGTGACACACACTGCTCGAAAACTTTCGTCTTCAGGCACTGAGGTATTTCCGACGAAAAGACGTCTCTTAGCTTCCCGAACGCTGCCCATCCGAGTTGGATTCGACGATTGACCTCCTTCCTAAAGTTGGACCTACCTAATTCGATTGCTTGTCCCAGGTAGACGTAATCGTCAACAACTTCAAGAATAGAGTTCCCAACGGATACTGGAGTGGGTATAACATGGACGTTCGACATGATTTTCGTCTTGTCCATGTTCATACTTAGACCCACTTGTTGGGAAACCCTGTGGAGATCATCGAGCATACGGTTAAGATCTTCCAGGGATTCTGCCATGACTACGATGTCGTCAGCAAATGGAAGGTGAGTGATGTACTTGCCATTTATGTTGATGCCTCGTCCTTGCCATTCCAGGAGCTTGAAAGCATCTTCCAGTGCAGCGGTAAAAAGTTTAGGGGAGATGACATCTCTTTGTCGGACACCGCGCTGCAGAGAAATGGCTTTCGGATGACATGGTGGCGTTATTGTACAAACACTTCAACACTTCGATGTATCGATAGTCGATACGGCACCGCTGGAGAGACCTCAACACAGCCCATGTCTCGATCGAATCAAAGGCTTTTTCATAGTCCACAAACGCTAAGCATAATGGCAGATTATACTCCTCGGTCTTCTGTATAATCTGCCGCAGCGTATGTATGTGGTCTATGGTACTAAAGCCTCTTCGGAAACCAGCTTGTTCGGGAGGCTGGAAGTCATCAAACCTGCGTTCGAGACGGTTCGCGATAACTCTCGAAAACAACTTATAGACATGGCTCAGGAGTGAAATGGGTCTGTAGTTCTTTAGAAGGGTTTTGTCACCCTTTTTGAAAAACAGAACCACCACACTCCTGTTCCATGCCTCCGGCGTTTTGCCCTCAAACAAGGCGGAAGAAAACAACCTCTGGAGCATTCTGAGGATCGGCTTACCGCCCGCTCTCAGAAGCTCCGAGGTAATTCCATCCTCGCCTGGCGCCCTGTTGTTTTTAAGTTGCTTAAGAGCCATCCTAATCTCGTACAGGCTGATGTCCGGGATGTCTTCGGTGTAATGTCGGGTAAGTCGAGCTCTTGGGTCTTTGGCCGGACTGATGACAGGCTTAGCAACCGAGGTATAAAGTTGTCCATAGAAATTCTCTACCTCTCTCAAAACTTCAGACTTGTTCGACACTACCTTGCCACCATCCGTCTTCAGCTTAGTCAAACGGCTCTGTCCAATAGACGAGTTTCTAGCGAACACTTTTGAGCCTTTATTTCGCTCTATCGCTTCCCCAATACATTTTGTATTATAGGAGCGAAAATCGTGTCGCATAGATTTCGTAAAGAGTAAACCCTTTGCGCAGAAGGAATTTGAGTGTTATTATGAAATTCAGTACAACATTATGTAATGGTTATGAGGACAGGGGTTTTAATATTCACAATAAGCTGTTTCAGAATCTTTTATAGAGGATTTAAAGCATGGGAGTCGATAATATTTAAAAAAGCTGCCTTTATATTGTCTTTTATATATTATTATTTAAATATTGACTCAATTGCTTATTACAATTACATATTATTAATAATTATTTTAAAATCGTAAATTCTATGTTTTTGTACCCCCCACATTAAATCTACTTATTATTAAAATGGTTTTTTGTGTGTAAATAATATTTGCATGCCTTAATTTGGTAGAACATTATTCGGATACATTCGGATATTTATAAGTTTTACTCTAAACACTGATTTTAATTCTGTGAGTCTCAATAATAATTAAATAGTTGATAGTAGTTATATAGATCAATGATATTCCGAGTTTATGCGGATCTGATGTAACAAAACTCCCATATCTACGGTGTGAAATCCAATGCGAAAAAAAACATCACCTACAGTTTCCTTCTTATAGTCTTGGGTAGTTAGTGAACGACTTAGTTCGGTAGAACGCTCCTTTAGGTGAACTATACCAACCAGTTCTTCAATGATCTCGCTCTTAGTTCTTTTTAGTTCTTATATTTTTTTAAATCGAATTATTCTACGGATGCTTATGTTTCATCCTTATTTTTTTCTATAGTGTTTTATTTCTAATAAAAAATCGATATATACTTCATATTGAAATGGTTATAAAAATATCAATATATCGTTCATAAACATGGATGTTTCACTTGAGCGCTAAGCTTCTTTCATCCCAATATGGTCGCACGTTTATATAGGTTTACGGTTCAGTGTTGCCAATTATTATTATTTTTATAGATTAATGAACAATAATGTAAATTAATATAATATACATACTGTTGAGAGTAAGAAATTATATATTTGAATACCAAGAAATTCCAAGAGTTTGGAAAATAAACAACAAAATTTTAATCTCTAAACAGAAAAATTAAAGGAGAGGGTTAGTCTTAAATAGGACAGAAGAATATAACCTCGCTTATAAATTCGTCAATCTGTCGCAGCACATCACTGACTTCCTTGTAAGCGCGCATGGTCTGATCGAGCTGGTCGCGCACCTCCTCCGCGGAGATCTGCATCTTGGAGAACGAGTCGATTTTGTTATTCACCTCTCGCAGTTCAGTTTCTATGTCATCTTGACTCCTGATAAAAATACTTATCAATTATCTCATCACTCTTCAACTTGACTGCACACTAATTATAATACATAAACCATTAATCTACATAAATTTCTATTGATCACTTTAAAATTGAAACAACCCACTTAATATGTGAAATACATATTTGGCTTATTACTTTTATATTTAAAATCTCAAAATAAACAACGCCCTTACTAGGATTGTCTTATGACTTGCAACCCTAGTCACTATTATTGCAACAACGTAAGAATGGCAACAAATTAAATGATTAAATAAATCTACATTGACGAATAACAACAAATGAAATAAATTTGAAATAGATAATAAGTACATTAGGCCTATTATATTCTGTGCAGGTGTACCTTGGATTATTAATTTTTTTTCCTCGGGAGATTGCATTTTTTGTCATAGCTTTGATAGTCTCATATGTCTTTGGTAGTTCCGAATACTTTTCTTTTAATCCATTGAGTATTTCTTCCATTCTCGTGCATTCTTTCATTTTTGAGCTACGGTCTCTCACACTTTGACTATACTCTGATTCCTCGTGTTCTAATTGTACCTGTAAAAATAATAAAAATAGAGGGCATATAGGAATACTTATACTATTGAATGCGCAGAAAACGCAGTAATTGGTTCTTAAGCGACAGTTCTGCTCTCGCCTTCCTGCTATTTGTCGAAACATTAGACTACTTATACCAAGTGCGACTATCCCCACAACTTTTGCTTACAAGTACACCTAACACCTGCCCACTATAATAACTAACTTTACTGTTAGAAAATTGATTAACAATTACAGTGAAGTCTACATGACTGCTTTTAGCATAGGTTCGTACAATGCGAGTATTCGTATGTAATTCACACACCAACAATCTTTAAAATATAAATACTTACTCGAAGACTTTGAATAGTATTGGTAATATCTGTGAGTTGTGACTGAATTCCACCTTGTTGATCTTTAATACTCTCAAACTGTTGGCTAATTTGTAACTCCTTATTTTGTAACACCTCAATTTTCAACTCCATTTCACGTAAATTCTGTTTGGATATTTTCAACTCTTCTTCCTTTAAATTGCAATACAAACATCATTATCATCAGTGTATATAGTAAAATATTGTTAGTCATATTGATTTGTTGCTATTTATAATATAGCAAAAAATGTTTACTGTCTAAGTGTTAGTGTAAAAGGTGACGACTGACTCGTTCGGCGCACTGTGGCTCGCTGCAGCGTTGCAGGGAATCCTGCGCAGCGACGTGCTGTTGCTGCACCTGCATCATGCGTTTTTGAAGCTGGCGCCTCTGCTCACGCGCAACCTCGCAGGCGCTCTTCACCTCCGCCGCCCTGCTATTTTGCTGCTTCAACACTTCCTGTGCTGACCGTAACGCTGCCTTACACATAGGGATTTCGTCTTCCACTTGCCTAGGTTCACAAAACACACTACTGACTTACAACAGACTAAATAAAAAAAAAAAAAATGAATAATACTGCTTATTATGTCACACTCAATGTATAAAAAATTACTAAATCTTCTTTTGCAATCTAAAAGCCATAATATTCAACCGTGAGAGGACGAGTTAGAATACATTTCCCCTCTGCCACTGTGAGAGCATCTCGTAAGAGCCGAGTAACCCAGCAACTCTTGGTGGTAGGAAATCTGTTTCCCGACTGGCTTGCGACCACCAGCATGCCAATCCGACCGCCAAGTGTCATAGACGCGTTTCGGTTGAACCGCATGTGGGCCAGACTTACCCCTCCCCCTCCCATCCCATTAATGCTGCGGTTCTAGTGAACTCTGGGTTCTTGTTCGGAGTCCACTGAAACCGTAGCATTCTACTCTTCATTCCTCTTCCCCACTGTATCTTCAAGGTAGGAACGCATCGGCAAAACAAGTAGCAATCCTTTACGAGTGTGTACACATAATGTAGAATTTACCTGAGAACATGTGCAGTACTGACGCGCAGCACGGTGGCCGGCTTGGCGCGCCCCCCGTACGAGCGGAAGTTCGGCGCCGGGTAGCAGTCCGAGCAGTCCTGCGTCACGATGCGCCGGCAGTTGTCGGGCACGCGAGAAACGTCGGACGCCAGGTTGAGTGCTTCCCCTAAAATACATAAAACACTATTGTAAACAATTTAAAATTGCTAATTTATTATTATTTAAATATTTATTGTACATAAATGATACAGTAATATTAAACTAAAAATGACAATTCATAGTAAAGTACAAAGGGTGGCCTGTATTGGAAAGAGAGGAGGTGGAAATAAAGGTGGTGTAACTACAGAATACATAAACACCTAAATAGTAATATTATATAATATGTACATATACAATTAAAATAAATTAATACAATATAATACATACAATTATAATAAACTAATACAGTAAGGATGCAAAGGGCGGCAAACAGCGATCATCCATTTAACCCGTGATTAATAGATATTCAGAAGGCGAGCACTGGTTAGTGTCATGCAATACATTGAAACATATGGACTAAACAAATATACAAAAATCGCTTTAAAAAATTTTGTATACAACTTATGAAACTACAAGTGATATTGGAAAATTAACTATATTTTTTATACACATTTGAATAAAAAGTAATAAGTATGAGACTGAAATAATTCATTAATATTACCAAGATTTTTTGAAATTTATAAACTAACATAAGAAAAACTAAGTAATATCTTGTAAAACATTATGATAAGTTTTTTTCAAAACTCTTTGAGGACAGTTTTCAAAATAAATAAATAAAATAATAACTTTGGTGTGGCACGAGCATAGTGGTCTCGAGCGCAAGCTCGTCTATGAGGAAGTTGGCAACGACGTCGTCAGACACGCGCAGGGCGTCCAGCGCAGAGTCGCGCACTGCGGTGCGCCGCACGTCGTGACGTCTCTGTAGGAACTCGCTACACGTGACACCTGGCTTCGGCTCGTTGCTTCCCGAGTACACCTGCCAACAAACATACAATACAACACCTATGTCGCAGTGCGCACAAAGCCGTAGCAATACGAAATATACATACTTTTGATTGATCATACTTTAGATTAACATACCAGGATGGTTCTTAAATGTTTATAAATAAGATATGATGGAAGACAAACCTCTTTAATAATTTCTAAAAGTTTCTTTGCATCGTCCGAATCGTTAACACAGTAGCTGTATATCTTGGCGCCCAGGATGTGTTCCAGAGCACTGCCCCATCTTTCGTCGTTGATCTCCAAGTATTCACCTAAATTATATCGTGTTATAGCCCTGAATACGTTCTAATTTTCTTAAACATATAAAAGACACAATAAACGCTACTTTATTTATTTATTTATACAATTATATCCTCGATACACTTACAGTTATGCCAAAACGCATATCGTGTCAACATATCTTTAAAGATGAGACAACGACATATTATACACAATAGCAATACTTAATTATTCTATAGCTTAGCCGAAAATTGATGTAATTTATCGTTAAAAAAATCTAAATTTTGATGTTGAGTAATCATTTCATTCAGTAATTTAAGAGCTCGGTAGGTCAGAGCATGTTCACGCATAGTTAGTTCGAACTAGAACTTGCTCAAATCGTGAACTAAAAACTACGTCATGCTCGCACCTGTCGGTTAAGCGACCGTGCCGCCAGTCCACATCTAACCAACGCATCTGGATTGTCTACTTTATTATGAAATGATAGGTAGTAATGTAATTGGACAGAAGAAAAAAATATTGGAAAATTTGTTTGGTGCAAGGTTGGCTCCTAACTTCGATGAGACTTAAGTTAAGCAGTCACGTACCGATAGGTCCTCTGGGTGAGTGTCTGAACATGCCACGACGATCAGCTTCCTGGACACGCTCGCGTAATCTTATTGCTCGCCCGCTGTAGCGCGAACGCGACGATGTCCCATCACGCAGCTCCCTCTTGCGTTCCGTCAGCGACTCTGCACACGTCATGGATATTTCTTTCATGCTTAATAATAATAAGTAACAGCTATCCGATTGCATATAGTACTCGATACATACTATATTTCTTCGTTACCAATTATATTTTAGATATGTATTTTGTGCGTTACATAAAACACTAAATGCTTGTGAATTGACCGACGAGATTCAACAGTAATCATAGGATGTGTCATCATCATCACAACCCATTACAGGCCTACTGCTGAGTCGAGTCTCCTCCTCAGAAAGAGGAGTCGGTTAGGCCATAATTCAACACGCTGTCGCATTCGCGGGTTGGCAGACTTCACACACCTTTGAGAAATTAGTCGACCTGTCCGCACCATAATATTATAAGATAAGATATTATCCTACTAATATTATAAACGCGAAAGTTTGTAAGAATGTATGGATGTCTGGATGAAGGGTTGTTTGTTACTCTTTCACGCAAAAACTACGGAATGGATTTTCATGAAACTTTACAATAATATAGCTTACATATCAAAATAACACATAGGCTATAATTTGTAATGATAGTGTGCATTATCCATAATATAGCTGGTGAAACCACTGGGCACAGCTAGTAATATTATAAGAGAATGTCTTGTTAAAAGATTCGAGTTTTTATTATTTACACAAAGTGTTATTGAAACAGTAGGAGAACTAAAATAAAGACAATGGACATACTCAATTGCGCCTCTAGGTTGTGCACTTCCTTTTGGGCGTTACTGACTTGCTGTTGGATGTGGCAGTACTCGTTATTGACCTTCCCCTCGTAGTCGGTGGCTACGTTGAATTGCGCGCTTGTCGTCTCTAACATAGACTGAGCATCCAAAACCGACTGTGTCAACTGCGCTCGCTGTCTATCCACAGTTCCAGACCTAGTAGTATCACAACCAAGCCAAAACAATAAAACCCATATTGCAGAAAAAAAAACTTACTATTTTAAGAAACATCTATATACAAAAATAAAGTATACAAAGTTAATAAAGTTTTGTCCAATTAAACACAATATTTTTGAGAACTTACATAATATCCTCTATTTCACGTTCAAACTCATTCACTTTTTGTTTCTCTTTTTCGATGAGGCGCAAATATCTCATCTTAGAAGATTCAAGTTTTTGATATTCTATATTAACATGATCAAGTTTAGCTGCCAGTTCATGGTTTTGCTTTCCAAGATTTTCCTTTTCATTATATTTTTCCATCAAATCTTCCTGCAGTTTGCTGTAATAAGTAATAATAATTTTAATAAATAAATAGCTTCCTTGAAATATCGTTACACTTCTATATTATACTATACTAGTCAGAGTGTGGTGCATCATAAAAAAAGCCATACACAAAAACAAGAAGCCATGTTTCATAAGCAGGTTTCTTCACGATTATGTCCTTTGGAACGGAATAAATTTATCTCAGGAATATGCGCATATGAAAACACTATGAATCTCACCGGGTAGCACAATCGTCTGGTCCGTCCTGAAGTTTTTGTTTCAGCAGATTATATTCTTTTAACTTTGACTCATAGTTCTCTTTTATTCTACATGCTTCTCTCTCAATTTCAACTATCTTTCTCCATTCAAGCTCTCTCTTTAACTTTTGTTTCTTAACCTTATATTCTTTCAACACTTCGAACTGCTTTTCTTTATGTTGCAAGTCATTATACTTTCTTTCCAAATCTTCACAAGTCTAAAACATTAGAAAAGTAAGAAAAGTAAGAAACGTAAAATATTTTATTATAGAAACTAACGTGGTAATCAGTCATTTTTAAAGATTTTAAACGGTAAAATTTCTCAAAGACGCATGGACCTATTTTAGAAATTCTTTTTTTTATTCGAGAAATCGAGGGAAATTCTCAAATTTTAAAGGCACTTACAATGTTTTTCACATATTTTTTATCTATAAAATAATAAGATATTGTGTAAAATGTTATTGCTGAGCTGATGTGATGGAAAACAGAACTCCTCAACGGTTAGGAGTTAGAGGATACTTCTGTTAAAATTATGGGGACATGTACTAACAACTAATTGTATACTTTGAAGATATTAAGGTAAGCTCAATACAGCCAAGCACAAACAATACAATAATAATAACATAATATCGGCACCGACTTAACACTGATCAGTTGGTAGTGTGTTAAAAATCTAAGTTTGATTATTTTTTACTGTTTAGTGAGATCATTATTTATTTTTTGAAGTTAGTTCAATTTTTTTACATCACACTAAATATAACCATACAATAAACAACAAACAGGTTTAAATTACCTTACCAGGCTCACTGTGGATTTAACCCATGTCCAAATCCATTTGATTGCAAAAAACAACAAAATTATGAAATAAAGTTTTATTATCAATTACTTATCATTTATTACCTTCTTTTTAGCTTCAGAAATTTCTTCAGCTTTCTTCAATTTATCACGAGCTCTAAGATATTCTCTTTCTGATTGAGCTAAATTTGTGGCACGTCTAAAAAAATTGTACAATTTTTCACTATCAATAAAGGTTTTGGCTTCATCTTGGTTTAGCATTGATATTGGATTATCTATTTGTATCTCATGTGCCATTAAAATCTCCTGGATATTCTCAAATGTTGCAGACCGCTCTCTCCCTATATTTAAAATATATTAATGCATAATTATAATATGTAATAGACTGAAAGATGTATTTTCTGTAATTGTTGACTTTAAAATAAAATCAACATTAAAGAACTTATAAATAAAACAACAATTTATTATTAATACTTATTTCAATACTTCAAAAATAAAACTTACTTTCTCGATTCCTAAAAACTTTAACTGTGTAACTAATAATATTTTTGAAACTACCAATTCTAACTTAATCTTATAAATGTGAAAGTAACTGTATACATGTTAAGCTTGCACACTTAAATCAATTTTGATGAAATTTGGTACAGAGATAGACTAGAGCTTGGGAAAGAATATAGGCTAATTTATCGTGATAAAAAGACTTGATCAATCCCTTCTTAGAGGATGAAATTCATCTCAAGCTGTGTGACTGTTTGTCTTAGGAAATTAGTCATAATATATATAACTCATGTTGAAGTTGAAAATTAAAATGTAAAATATAGCACAATAATGATTTAATGATATATATTATATAGCAAGCAGTTAAATATCAAATTTTGATATACCTGATGCAGATCTAACTTTGTATCTAGGGTGACCATTCTTAGGGATAACTCTTATAATTGTAATATGATCTCCATATTCTTGGTGTTTATATGCTTTGTCACCACTATTTCTAATTTTAATTTCAATGGTTGCACAATTAGTGTTGTACTTCACACAATCTGAAATATAATGCACAACATTATTTCAATATTATTATTCATTCCGTTGAATCCATACAAATAAATAAAATTGGAGTGTCTGTTTGTAATATTAAAATAACCGCTTTTTACTAACTGCATTTGGATGTTGATTGTCTGTTTGTTTTGGCTAATCTCTGAAATGGTTGGACCAATTTTAAAGGGACTTTACTGGCAGGTAGATGATGTAACAAGGAGAAACTTAGGCTAGTTAACATCTCGCTACGAGGCAAAGGAGCAGAGCAACATGCGAACAAAGTCGCAAAGGTCGGCTAGTCAACAATATATCTGAAAATAGCTTCCAGTCTTAGAATCATTTCACAAATCTTCCTTATAACATCATAGGGATTTTAAAAAAATCAATTTCATTCCAAATGATAGAACTGAGAAGAGTCCTGGGGAGTTGCAACTGTAAACCTCAACACCTAAGCTTGCACCAATACCCCACTAGGAGAGAACGAACAGGGTTCTTGTTTGTTCTCCCCAAAGCTAATTCAAGTTTATTCATGCTCTTAAAAATTTCTTAATGTAAAATATAAAATTATAATTTATTGTGTGCATACTTTTTTTACCTTTAATGGTATAATCATTTTTTTTAGTTTACTAATATGGTACAATAATAAATGTGTTATCAATATAAACAATATAAAATAATAAACTTCAAAATAATAATTTGAAGTTTATACTACAATCTGTTTCTTTTTGTGGGACATTTAGCACTAAGTTGGAAATATAAATAAAAATGGGTCACCTCTTAACCTTATATATGCCCTTCGTAACTTAGTGTCCGTAGCAATTTGGATAATTCTTTTTTGTTGCCAGTTATTGTCAGGGCAAGGTTTGTAAAAAGCAAAAGTGAAAGGCAGAAGACAGTTAGCGAGTTTGTGGTATCCATTGCTAATCAGTGACATACTACGCTGCTACGCATTACAGAATGGAAATTCAAAAGAAATAGTGGGGGAATAGTATATTTGTAGGTGCGGTGGTAATGTATGAATGAATAAATAGCGAGTCGGCTAAATAAATAAAACTCACCTTGTAACTTTTTCGACCTATTAGCGATACTGGCCTTGCCTCCCAAACCCACAACCAGCGCTGTAAAGATAGCGCTCTTGCCACTTCCATTCCCACCAACTATAAACTTAATACTCTTATTGAACTCTACCTCAAGATGATCATGGCATAAGAAGTTTTGTACCTTAATTCCTAATATAACACCATTTACGGCTTCATATACCATTTTATTTATTACTTATTTGACAAGTCTTTTAGCAAAATAGTGGTCATAATATATACATAAACACTTTCTTTTTGTTACAAACAAATTGCGTAATTTTATAAAATTCTTATAATTATGACTGCCCGCGGCAGGCACAAATTTAATAATTATACTATTATTTATTATAGGTAATCAAAGTTGATAAACAAAAATAGAATTAAAAAAAACAAAGATGATATATAAAAAAAAATTATTTTATTCCATAAAAGAAAAGGCAAAGGTATAACACCGTACAGCCTTGGCTTTAGTAAGTTTGATATTATTTTTTTATTATTTAAAATAAAAATACAATTTTCTACGAATTTAGGAATTGCAATCTGAGATCGAAGAATTGATCAAATGATATTTTCTAAAACTATATAATTTATATATCTACTAGTATGCGTAGCATCATTATCTAGTCTGTGCTATTCACAGACTATATACTATATAGAGATGCTACGTGCTATTGTATACAAAAAGATTAATTATTTTTAACCTCTCTATTCTCTATCATCACATTTTTTAAGAAATATCACAGAGACGAGATATTAAAAATCGTTAAGAGTTAAAAATAAATATTTTTTTGTCCGTCCATATATAAATTATATTATAGAAGAATCTCTAGTAGAGAAAGAAAATCTTAATACTTGATTGTAGTCCATTCGATAGTGGTAGATTCAATATCATTTTTTTATTAAGAATCGTCATGCCTATAAAGATATGTAGATTCAGGGTTGCTAGACGTTTAATGCTAAAACAAGTATAACAGAATATATTTAATATTCTGTTATACAATTTCTATTATAAAATGTTTGGCGCTTAGTAGAAACAATTTGTGCACGATAACGAAAGCGCTAAGTAAGTAGCTGCTGTCTAAGTAAGAATCTCACAACAATGGGCCTCATTGACGCAGTGGTGTGCCGCTTTTGTGGCGAGGAAGACAACACGCCTCTTCATATCCTGTATGAATGTAGCCTGTTGGTACACAAGCTAAATCACATACTTGGTAGGTATTTTATGAACTATGAGGATGTGAGAAATACTCCTTTCAAAAAGACATAGTTTCTGAAAGCTGTAGGTATAGACAGTGAGCTATAGTATGAGTGGCGAGTCACAATTCAGTGATAACCTGGCATCCATTAGACTGGAATAGCCACTCAACAGAAGAAAGATAAAAAAAAAATTATAATATTTAGTTCTATGACAGATTTTGTTAAGGTGAAACCTTTTTTTAAGTTGTAGTTATCATAGGTCGTCAAAAATTGTCTTTAAAATAAATATTATATTATTTGTTTTGTGCCTCTTAAAGGAAAACTGCTTCTACGCTGCCAAAACTACATATTACAACAGGTCAATGCGATGTCTAAGATAATATATAAAAATGCAAAGTCTGTAGTGAAATAAGAGCATAAGTATTAAAAGGCTTTATTTAGCTTAGAATTGACGATATAGAACGAACACATAAACAATCCCCAATTTTGAAAAGCTACATGGAATATTTACAGCCAGTATTTACCATTACAAAGTTGTAACACTGAGAGCAGGGTAAATAAACGGTAAAAATTTTTCAATAGCAACACATAAATAAACGCCATATTTAATTTAACAAGAATATTGTAGATTGATTATAAAAAATATCAAAAACGTTTTGCAAATTGCGACAAGAGACTGTGTGTAATTATTGATATCTTTCTGTATATATTTTTTGTAATATCTTTAAAATAGAATTGTTATTATTAAGTAAATAAGTTCTGTTCGAGGTAAACAACTTTACATCGCATTGTATTTTAACAAAAATATTAAACTTGCTAAAGAAAATATTATTTATGCTTGTGAGTTTATTTCTAATTCATCAAATCAAATTGATATTTATAATTATAAGGAATCTCTCCTACTACAGAGAGATTGGACTATTTAATTACAATACATCAACAACTTAACGGAAATAAATTGAGGGTAAACAATATTAATTTGTGCTTACAAAAAAATGGTTCCATAAAACAATTATACTTATTTAATAGGTTAGTTCTAAAACTAGAACCACAAGTCTTGATTAAGAAGAAGAATTAAGACTTAAGGACTAACACAAATTTGTTATCCCTATAACTTGAATTAACTTGTTTATTTTCAGTATACAAAATGAGTGATCCCGTAGACCAAAATGAACCACCAAAAGATGTAAGTTAAATATTAACGGTTATTGTATAATTGAGAACCATGTTGTCATATTAACACAACACTTAATTTTTTCAATCCTATATTATAGAATTATTGGGTCACATTTTTAACTTCAGCAAAAGTTATTCATAACAGTTTATGTTGAATGTTCTTCCAACTTTTTGAAGTTAATTCATTTAATCAATTCTTTTGTAAGTTGTGCACCAGTAAGGGTTTTGAAATAAAGAATTGAAACCTGACTTCATAAAAAGTTATCTTTAAAAAAGGTTACTTTATTGTTTCTAGAATAAGTCTTTATTGTTTCTTAGATACATGAATTTAAATTGATGTTGTTTCTTTATGATACTTTAAGATTCAGAAAAATAGATTGATGATTAAGAATCTTCAAAATCTGTCCACACATTTGGACTATACCATGATGAATACATTATGAATACATTACCCTTTCCATCTTGCATAAGGCATCCATAACTAAATGTTGCTACTGTATAAAATGTAAGGCAAGTGAAGGCAAGAACAGGTTGCAGTATAACATAATAATATTAAATATGTTAATTTATACAGCCAAAAGAATTGGAAAAAATGGAAGAAGCAAAGCTAAAGGCCAAGTTTCCAAATGCAATGCTTGGTCGTGGGCCTGGAGGTCATTCAGCTTTCTTGCAAAAGAGACTGGCCAAGGGGGTAAGTATAAAAACATAGAATCTATTCATATATTACATATGTACCACTTCCAATATTAATTATTCTAAGGTCCTGCATCAGCTAGTTACCAATGACGCACTAACACTTTTATAAAACAACTGAGGGTATTTGATGGACAATGTGCAACTAACATTTATTTGAATATTTGTTAGTTTATTTAAGTAATAGTATTGTTATCTTCAAGTATATTTAAAAGAACATTTTTCCTCATTTATATTATATATTTAAAAAGAAAAAAAAATAGTATAATATTTTATATGAAGCTACACTTATTATACTTTTTAGTAGTAAACAAAGGCGGCCAATTTATAACTAAATGTACTCTTTAGTGAGGGCAGGAGAAAAATGATATCCTATCTACAGGGAAATTTAGATGGAGATAGGGCTCAACCATGTACTGAACTCCAGAGTCCTAAACAGCATGAGCCAGATTTTTATTAAAATTTATAGTTTACATGGAAAATGTGTGTAATCAATGTTTTTTACAAAATACAAAAAGATTATTATACCTAATTATTATTTATTGACTTCAGCAAAATTTTAAGGTTAATTTATTTTTGGTCAGGCCTATTTGCATTTCACATTTTAACTAAATGAATTTGATAGATATGTTTCCAGTAGATATTCTACAGATAGTGTGAGAATTGAATGCATAATTTATAACTAATCATAATTTATAAAGCTTAGTAACTGAAAATCTATTTTGTCACTTATAAGAAACCATTGTCTGTGCATATCCAGCTGTTCTTAGTGCAATTGGCTGATAGATCATAATTTATAATCTTTAACCATTTTCTTTTTCCACAATCTACATTGAGTGGTATTAATTTCAGCAAAAGTTTTTCGACTCTGGCGATTATCAAATGGCAAAGCAGAGGCCAGGGAACCTCGCGGCTCCCTTCAAAGCGCCAGCTGCGCCGGCCAAGCTGCCCACCGGCGACGCCATCCCCACGCCAGAGACAGTGCCGCTTCGAAAGACTTCAATCATACAGCCCAAGTTCCAACCCTCGAGCCAGACCTCCTAGCCGACCCTGACCCCGCCCTTATTTTTCAGTTCCTTTTAAAACAATCAAGTCCAGATAATATACATTATTAACCTTACAAAAGATGTGATAGCCATTCAAATAACACCTTCTGCAATTTCAAAAAATTTTATGTCATTATAATGCTATCTAAGTTTGTCAGATTTTTTAGAAGTAATTGATGATAAAAGCACAGTAAATACACATACAAGTAGCATTTAAGGTAAGGCGACATGTTGAAATAAATATGTGTTCCAATCAAACACTAGTTCTCGTGTGGTTGTTAAAAAAGAAAATATTTTTTAAATATTAGTCTCCTTACACATACATGATTGTTTATTTATTGTGACAAGCCTACTTTCAGTAACCACATGCACAATTACACCAAAACCGAACTACAGGCGCCGGCCAACTTAGGTTGGAGTCCTATAATATTTTAAATACTTTTGGAATGAAACTGACCATGATATCAAAATTCTTGTCTACTTTAAAACCTTGTGGTTAAAAGGTGGCTCCTTTTTATTAGTTATTTCTAAGGAAAAACTGGCACTTTTATATTCTATGTATGAGAAATATTGTGTCTAATAATATTATCTGTAGTTGCTGATGTTAATCTTTTTCTACAAAATTATGACGTCACATTTTCATATCCAACTCAGTATAAAATGAACATTTCTAAAATGAATTGATTTCAAGTAACTGTAATTTCATTAAAAAAATGGTTGTAATGTTTGTTTTGTTGATTCTCAATTTTCTATTCTTAATCGTGTAATTTTAGATGATATATTTGTCAGATGATAGATTTTCAAATATACCTACGAAAAACCATTAAGATCATGCGATACTTTGCTTATATCACAGCTTAGGTGAGGCAGCCATGTCTTCATTTCACTGTAATTTGATAAACTGTTATATTTATGTATAAAATAAAATTTAGATAGAGATGTATGAGAGATTGAACTTCGTTACTAGAGCGCTTTCAGTTCCTTCAGTGTTGTGTCAACGCATTTGCTCTATCTTGCCCTTCGACGTAGTACTGATATATTTATCGATATATGGAAATATTTTTGTATAAGTAAATAAAAGTTCCATTATCGTTTGTACTGAGTGAACGTTACGTACGAGCGGCAGGGTAGTCCAAGGGGTAAAAGATCAGCTTTTATTTTTTGTCGTTATTCACTACATTAAATTTTTGGAAGAATTAAATGTTAGATGCTATAGATTATACTCTAATATAATATAACATGTACATGAAATACTTGGATCTTGAGAATATAATCTCTATAATAGCTAATAAACATTTTAGAATCAATATCACCATTGTAATCTGTCACAGAACTGTTAGAAATAATTTAGTTAAAACTTGTTCGATCGTTATTCACGTTGTAGCTTTGTAAGATTCATTGCGTTTACATTTTGCGTACAAATCACGAATTATTCGACACGAGAGTGAAAACTGAAAGGGAATGTTAAGAGTTAGCATTATTTAATTATAATAAATAATAAACTTGGTAAAAAATATGACGCGTTTATTTTTGTATCCCCTACATTTTAAGTAAGACCTGTCTAGAAATAAAATGGACGGCATGTTTAGTTTACTCGCATCAGATGTTCAGTGCATTACATGCTCAAAAGCCATGGCTTTCTTCTTTAAAAAAATCCGACTTAATAACAAGGAGGTTCGACTGAATACATTTTTTATCTATGTTCACCGATTTTTCTGTCAATTGTGGACCGATTTTCAAAATTCTTTTTTTATTTCTATTATGGTCCCATTGGAACAAAGTCATGATCTGATGGTAGAATCCGTGGAAATCGCGGGAAACCCCCGTTTAGGCGTTAGTGCTCGTCGTTTCAAACGCACTTAGAATGTTTGTCACATATTTTTATTTTGAGATATTTGTGTATAATGTTAATGCTGAGCTGATGTGACGGAAGTCACAACTCCTCAACGGTTAAGTACAGACAACTAATTATAAAACTGATCACTTGATAGTGTGTTAAAAATCTAAGATTGATTATTTTTTACTTTTTAGTGAGTTCATTATTTATTTTTTACCATAAAATTAGAAATATATAGCCATATGAAGGAAACGGTAAATAAAACCTCAATGTTAGTATATTATTTATTTTTAAGTCTTACACAATATCTATGTTACTTTACATCTAAAGTTATTTACAAAAGTATTACTCCCAACTTTCTCATAAAGGAAATACAAAGAAATAGGCATTTGTATCTACAATCCTTTCCAACTTTAGCAATAAAATACAGATTAGAAGTGGAGTCCGTGTAATAATCGAAGTTTAATTATTAGTAGGGTTATGTACCCAAAGGTGGCCTATAACCTTAATTTGATTGATTGACCCATTTTTTTCTTTTTCGTCTTCACTGTGGAGCGCCTGAGAACATGACTAGTCTGGCGCCCAGATGTCTAAGGCTGGCCTAGACTATGGCACATTGTTTATGAGGATGTGAGATTCTATACATAATGTATCGCCGGTCTAAGAACGTCTGTTATATTTGACTGGTATCTGAAAATATACAAAAAAAAGTTTTAAAACAACTATTCTACTTGACACCAACTAAACTAACTGCATGTAGTTGGAAAAATTAAACTACCAGTCATGCCATACATGAAAATATGTATACAGAATGAGTAATTGACAATTTGTTTATGTAGAACATTACGTGTTTATTACAAAGGGCGGCCAGTCCTCGGTAAGGCGCTACGGCATCATGAGTTGAAATTTGAGACTTTAGACCAAAACCAGTCGAAACAACAAAGAAAGGGTATTTTGTTATAAAATGGAAAAATCCACAACACCTAAACCAGTGTTGCCGTGCCTTACATAATTAAGGAAAATTGCCAACATTTTATTTCATTTTAATTTGTTAATAAAGAAAACGTGTTTAGCGATCGTGTTGCAATTTATGCAGTGCCGGATTTAGGGGAGGGTAAACAGGGCGACTACCCCGGGCATCAAAAAAGAGGGGCCCCCACAATAGACTACAATTTTTTTTCAAATTCCGACTAGTAAACATACTACCTATCTTGTGGGAGTATCCCAATGGCTGAGTGGGTAGGGTAACCTACCCGCAGCCTCAGAGGTTGGGCAATCGATTCCGTGTTTGGGCTTTTTTTTTGTAAATTATATATATATGTATACAAGACGAGTCTATCAAAGCTTTCTCTTCTGAGCATTGAAGGGGATTTACTTCGGGAACTGGATTTCAGCGAAATCGTCAACGACTTATCGGTGAAAAAAGCTCGGAAGCTTCCGTTCGTTAACACTAAAACTTAATTTTATGTATATTATAATATATAATAAAAAATTATAATAAATGTTTATCTTTAATTTTATTTGGAAAATAATTTGGAGCCAGAGGGCCTCCACTCCTTTTGCCCCGAAGCCTCCACTCCTCTAAATCCGGCCCTGAATTTACGTGTTTAATGAACAGCTATTCTAGTATCTATTCCCAGAAAATATTCATAGTTCCTTCTTAGTGTTACTGAGCTGGAGTAAAAAAATGAGTGTTAAAATGGCTTGCAAGTATACTTTCTGATAAATCCTACTCAGTACATGAGATGGTGAAACAGAGCTATGTGATGTTAATTTTAATGATAACATTGGTGCAACTGTACCATTATATTGCCCTAATCTTAAAGCACGTCGGCGAAGCGTCAGCATACCTGCCTTCTGCTCCGAAGGTTATTTCATGAACGTCCAGCCAAATCCGCTAGAGATAAAAATTCAACATTTGGTGGGTACTTTGATATTTTAATGTAACCACAATGTATGGTTGGTATGAATGGTATTTTTAGTTTAAACTAACCCATAGATTGATAGACTGATTCTTTTGATTTTTAATAGATTTTCATTATAACTCAGTTATGTGATGATATGGGGCATAGTAATAAGAAATATTTTGATTTGACTTACCAGGGGTCCAGTACACATAGTCTGGCGTGGCAGCGGCCTGATACTCGCGCACGAGGTCGTGGACGACGCTACGGGACTCGTCGAATTCGTCCAGTGACTCCTTGAACATAGGCTCCTTGCGGAACACCTCGAGGAACGCTTCACGCTTGCGCAGCTTGTCGAATTGTTGGAGACAACGGTCAAACAACTGGGGACAAGTATTAGAATAAATAACAAACTATGGATTTATTACTTTTTACATGTAAAATATAAATAACAATGATTATTTATATTTAAACCTAAATACATATATTATAAATTGAAAGTCAAGTGACTAAAGTTGACTGAAAACTGGAATTTCACTAACCGAAGATATATTAGTGTGATTAGCGAGCAGCAACCCGGAAACCTTGTGTGAGGCGTGGACGTGCGGCGAGCGGCGCGACAGCGCCACTTGTATGGACGCAGGACCCCATGGTATGAACGATGCCAACTTGCGCTCGCGGATGCGCTGCAACGACTTGTGCACCTGTCCTGGGTCCACTTCACCCTGGAAACCATCTACATGTAGCCACTCTAACTAATCATCTTTTATTATATTTATTATAGAAAGTGACAATACCTGTATTATATTCAGTATTGATATATAGCAGTGCTGGTTGGCGCGGTCTGGGCTTAGTGACACCATCATGTTCTTAGGCTGCAGGAGGCGTTGCATCACATCTAATACTGTAGTTTTCCTTATCTTTGGTGCCTAAAAATATTGCATGCATTTCATAAGAACTTTAACTAGATTTACATTATTACATACATAATTAGTTCTATGTACATTTTTAGCTTTTATTTTTGAAGTATATATATATACAAGCATGTACTTACAGCATTGAGTTCATGATCAGCTGTGAGGGGTGTGTACCCTGTCATGAGAAAGTGTAATCGCGGTGTTGGGATTAATGGGGCCACCAGGCTGATCAGATCGTTGTTCATGTAAGACGGGTACCTGATCATAAGTATTGAAAAAAATGTATAAATTGAAACTATGCAGTTAATATCTATTTATTTTGTAGACCAAAGAGTACTAAGTACCTTAGAGTTGCAGTGCTTGCGCTCATGATTGTGGACACAAGTGTATTGATCTGTGCAAAGGAAGGATTCTGTATGTGTAGACGGTCGCTGGCGATCCGGTTTAGAGCTGTGTTATCCAGTACCATCACACAGTCTGCACTTTCCGTCAGCCTCTTTAGAGTCAGGAGAGAGTTGTAGGGTTGAACTACCACATCACTGCACAATAATATTTACATAGAAATTCTTAGCAGATGTAATTGCAGTAGAAAAATTATCTCATTCAACTTTTTAGGATAAAAAGTATTTTTGTTATTTAAAAATATCATTCTTTTTCAACATAAATTAACACAATTGTTTACATATATTACAAGTACACATGTTTAGTGTTTACATACCTTATTTCATCTAAGTTTGGGAAGACACTATAAGTTTGAACCAGTTTCTTAGGAAATCTGTCTGAGAGGTGCTCTAAAATATATGAGCCCATGCCTGAACCGGTTCCACCAGCTATTGAGTGACATAACACAAAACCCTACAAAAAATTCAATGACAAATTTTACTGAAATCAATTTTACGAAGATTTAGAAATTATTAATTCAAGTGAAAACATAAATCAGCTGACCCAGCTAAATAAAATTAGTCATTGACTGTTAGCATACAATACTTTAGAATATGGAAGTTAATTACCTCCAAATTATCACTACCATCAGCTTCTCTATTGATAATGTCAAACACTTCCTCATTCAATTTCTCGCCCTGAGCAAAACCAGAGGCCCAATTGTTACCAGCTCCTCCACCATGTTTTGACAGGTACACATTTTCTGGATTATATAACTGTAATAAAATGATTACAGTATATTTTAAAAAATTTTCTGTTTTATATAGATTAAAGTCTAAATTTTTATTTTTCCTTATTTGATATTCACTTACAGCATCAGCAACATCTTTGTTGTTATAAATCTAGTGTTTGGCAATTATTTAATTAATAATCTTGCCCATCATTTATATAAATCTTATTGAAAAATAATATCTGCTTGTCATTATATATATCAACAACAAATATGTAAAACGTGTGACAAATTGTTTATGTTAACAAATATAAAAAGTCAGAAAGTAATCTAAACTTCTTCAATGTTACAATCATCAGTTAGCTTGCGCAAAGTATACCTTAGCATAAGGAGAGTTCATTATTGTGTGTATCACTCGTGGCTCAAGATCCAAGAGTACAGCTCTTGGAATGTAATGATCATCATCAGCTTGGTAGAAGAATACATCCTTTCGGTCAGAGCCTGCTGTAGCAAATTCTTCCAAAATTCCTTCTGGTGATATTCCATGTTCAATACACAATTGCTTCCAAAATTCAAAACCAACTGCAAGAACAACAAAGATTTATGACTTCAATGTCAAATTAATAAACTAGCAATTAATTATACTCACTTTGGTTCCCACATTGCCCTAATTGCAAAGTTATCATTTCACTAGGCATCTTGAAAAATTATTAATACAACAAGTATTTTACCACAAAAATTAATCAATTTTACAAAATGCAACCAGCATCACTTGCTTTTAGGTAATCTTTAAGAAACTTTTAATTATTAATTTTATTTTGCACCAATAATTAAATTTATAAATAGAGGCTCGGTAATATTAAGTTTAATACAGTTTAATTCGAGATCTGAATTAGAGTAGAATTTTTAATTTAACTGACACTTTTTAAATTATTTTAAATGACAATTACAGCTTAACATTGAGGTTTTGTCAAAACGTCAAAGACAAGACTTTACTCTTTAATAGGCTACCAAAGGATGAAGTACCTGGGCCTGATCTTGGACGGTCGATGGACGTTTAGGGCTCAGTTTATCAACCTGGCTCTCCGACTCGCCAACTCAGCTGCCGTGCGTTGGGCAGGCTCCTGCCCAACGTGGGGGGACCTAACTCGACGTGCCGTCGTCTTTACGCCGGCATCGTGCGGAGTATGGCGCTCTATGGGGCACCCGTATGGGCGGATGCGATCACCGCTAGGAACGAGGCTCTCCTGTGGAGACCTCAGAGGATCATAGCGGTGAGAGTAATACGGGGCTACCGGACGGTGTCATGGACGGCGGCCACACTGCTTGCGGGCGATCCTCCTTGGGAACTTCAGGCGGAGGTGCTCGCGGCGGTGTACAGGTTACGGACGAGTCTAAGGGCGAGGGGTGAGTCGCCTCGAGAGGAGGAAGTCGGGAGGATCAGGGCTCAAGCCCAGCGAGCCCTGATCCAGAGGTGGGAGGAGGATCTGAGGTCCCCCATTGCCGAGTCGGCGACTGTGGACGCAATTCGTCCGCACCTTAGTCGCTGGCTCGGCAGGCGGCATGGCGACCTGACTTACCGGCTTGTGCAGATACTCACCGGGCACGGCTGTTTCGGAAGGTATCTGCATAAGATAGCTCGAAGGGAAGTGACGCTGGTCTGCCACGAGTGTGGTGCGGCGGAAGACGATTCGCGACACACTCTGGCAGAATGCCAAGCTTGGGGACCTCAGCGCCAAGCTATGTGGTCAATTATTGGCGGGGACCTCTCGTTGTCGAGCGTAGTTGGGGCCATGCTCGAAGACCAGAGGAGCTGGTTGGCAGTGGCCTCCTTTTGCGAATCGGTGATCTCGCTGAAGGAGGCCGCGGAGAGGGCGCCTCATTTTTGACGGAGAGGGTATCGCAGTAGGTTTAGTGGGTAGGACGGCGCTTAACGCTGGCGAGTCCCACATGACCATCCAAGGATCGGGTGGTATAAGTAAATGCATTCCCCTGCGACAAAAAAACAAAGAAAAAAAAAGGCTACCAAAGGAAAGAAGCTGAAAGATTATATACTATGTAGATGACTCCAGAAAACTTTTTAAAGTACCAACAAGTTAATGCTAAAATAAAAAGAACCTTCTCATTTAAAAAAAAGATAAGTTGGATTTACTTCTGTCAATACTTAGATCCACGTTCTCCATCTAGTTTGGTTTGGAACAAAATAAAACGTTTTCGCCAATCAATCTCCTCTAACTCTAATGATCCTTCTTCTTGGTTAGAGGCATTTGCAGATAAATTAGCTCCTCCTTTCGTTCCTTCTTTAAGCTCATTTCCATCAGCTCCTATCTCTTTCTCTTCTGATAATATGGATGCCCCTTTTTCGTTTTCAGAGCTTCAACTCGTACTTTCTCATTTAAATGATTCGTATCCTGGTGATGATGGAATTCCTTATTCCTTCCTAGCTAAGCTTACTGATGAATCGAAAATTTGTTTTCTCAACATGCTTAACAAGATTTTTGTATCGGGAATCATCCCAGAATCTTGGAGAACCCAAACAATTATTCCCATTTTAAAACCTAGTAAGAATCCTCAAGACCCAGACTCATATAGGCCAATTGCTTTGTCTAGTACTTTGGCAAAAACTATGGAACACCTTATCAAAAACCGCTTGGAATAATGGAAAGCAGAGGCCGGTTAGCCAGGTCCCAATTTGGCTTCAGAAAGGGCTTAGGTACAATAGATAGTCTTGGAATTATTACTACAGATATCCGTTCAGCTTTTTCTAAAGAGAGTATCTTGTTGGACTTTTTTTTGATTTAGCTTCAGCTTATGACAATGTTCTTCTCCCAGTGCTCAGGCATAAATTGCAACAGTTGAGCGTCCCGCCGAGATTAACTCAATTCATATGTAATATGCTCTGTTCTCGTATTATTTTAATTAAAACTAAATCTGTTTCTCTCCCTCCAAGAACTATCTGGAAAGGACTCCCTCAAGGATCTGTACTTAGTCCACTTCTCTATAGCATTTATACCTACAATCTTGAAGCTACTATTGAACCTTTCTGTAAAATCTTACAATATGCCGACGATATCGCTCTATATTTTAGTTCTAATTCCATGACAGAAGTTTCTACTCGCTTAAACTCTGCTTTGCATTTTCTAAGTTTTTGGTTGATAGAGAATGGATTGTCTTTATCCGTGGAGAAAAGTAAAGCTGTTGTTTTTACTAGGAAGAGTAATACAATACTTCCAAATATTTTATTTGAAAATCACTTAATAACTGTCACTAATCATATTAAATTTCTTGGGGTATTTTTGGACTCTCTATTAAATGGAGTAGTTCACATTGATTATATATGTAAAAAATGTGAAAGTGGCTTTAACATTCTTCGTGTTTTATCAGAAGTTTGGTGGGGTGCACTTCCCTACTCCCAAAAATTACTCTACAATGCCATAATCCGTAGTTATTTTGACTACGGATTTTGTTCTAGAACCTGTAAATAAATTGGCCATGCAAAAAATTTATAGGATTCAGTACAAATGCCTGAGAATAATTTTAGAAGCTATGAAATCTTCACCTACTAATGCTCTTCAAGTGGAGTGTGTTGATCCCCCGACCTTAATACGTGCACAATATTTGAGTGATCGTTTCATCTGTAAAGCTTTGCAACTTTCTTCTCATCCCCTGCTAAGTAGCCTACAGCACTTATCTACCCTAATAAAAAGTAACCAAATTCTCCCTCCTTTATTAAAAAGTTTCCTTAAATTTACCACTCTACCCCATCTTTATTACTCTTCTCTACAGTTACCTATTTATTCTACTTCTTTTGAAAGCTTAATTCATAATCCTTCTGTAATTTTTAATTCAGGTATCAATAAGAAAACGATAGAAGCAAATCTCAAGTTTAATGACATTATTAATTCTCAATGGTCACACTTCTTAGCCATCTTCACTGATGCATTTAGAAGTTATCGGAGAATGGTTGTGTTGGTGCCGTCTGTTGGATACCTAAGTTTAGAATAGCATTGCAATATAGATGTCTCCCCCAAGTATTAGTATTTACTAGAGAGTCCCTGGCTATTTTAGAAGCTGTTTCGTTTGTAGAGTCCCACAACATTAAAAATTCCATTAAACTGACTGACTCACTAAGTTGTCTTCAAGCCCTTCATGATAACCCATTTCGTAGTAAGGCAAGAATTTCCATTATCTATAAAATTAAACAGATTCTATATGCATCTAACCAAAAAGGTTTGTCTATTGTGTTAGCCTGGATACGGGTCACTGTGGTATTACAGGAAATGAAATGGCCGATAATCATGGTAAGCTTGCAATTAATACAGGATCTATGACAAACTTTCAGAATCATACCCACGATCTGCAGGCCTTAGCAAAAATTGATATGTCTCGCTCCTGGAGTACAACGTTTGTTCTATCAAAAACAATTAAAGGTAAATTTTACGCATCAATTCAACCAGAAATTTCGAAACGACCTTGGTTCTTTTATCATCGGAATGAATCTCACTGGGTAATTTCCACAATAAGTTGCTTACGTATTGGGCACTCGAGTACTCCGGTACACCTTTTAAAATTAAGGATAAGGGGTCACTCTTTGTGTGAAAGTGGATTGGACGAAGGTTCGGTGACCCATATTCTATTTTCTTGTCCTAAGCTCCGCTATAAACTTTATGATTTACTTCCTTCTAACATTCCCCGTCCTACTAACGTAAAATGCTTCCTCCAACTGGTTTTTAGTCGTCACGTCAAATTTGTACGTACATTTATAAGGCTTAATAAAATAAAACTTTAAAATAACATTTAACCATTTTATATATAAATATTGTTTTATAATATTTTTGTTGCTCTAACTGTTTTTGTGTTGTTGTAGATCTATACTAACATTTTATTCCTCCTATTGTGATGTCTCTCTAATGGAAACTCAAGCAAGCAATATTCTAGTACAACCGGCCAATCTCCTTTGTGTTTTACTCAATATACGTGACATTGGCGGAGTACTTTGTGCACACATGTTGTTGCACACCTGAAAGCCATAAGTGAAGTAGAAGAAGAAGGCTACTGTCGAGTAAAGTAAATATGGGTACTCGCAACTCGATACTTTTCTTTCAATGATAATGTCATTGAATTTGCTTTCATATTGAAAGATCTCCTAAAACAATTAAAAACTTATATTCCAAATAAACATAATTGAATTTTAATTACACATCGACGGCAACTCAGTTTAACCAACTCAACCCTGAATAATAATTATTATTTTGTCTTCCTCTCCTTTATTGTAATGAAACAGATCAACCGAAATCAGTAAGAAACGATTTTTTTCATTTCAAGTAGTTAAATTCTTTAATTTGACTAACGTCAAAATAAATATTTTATGATCATAAAATAAAAAACACAAGGCTGTACCATGTAATACCTTTGCCTTAACCATTAAGAAATTAAAACAAAGAAAAAAAATTGACAACATCTTTGTTTGTGACAAACGTCAAAAAGTTCAAAAGGAATTTTTCTTCGTGCAGTGGGTTCATTTATAAAACTTCGAAACTCGCACAAAATTTATAATACTTTATAGAATTTATAATACACATGTATCGATATGAACTTATAATTAATTATTAAGTGAACACTGGTGATTATATTAATTAAGTCTGATTTGTTTTAATGTCTAGGTAAAACAATTTGGTAAAGTTGGTGGCCTTCGTAAAGTTATTACTTAACTCTCAGCCTACGACAACTATAACTTAACATTGTGTTTATATAGTATTAATTAAAAAATTAACAAAATAACATATTTTACAGTGTTTTCTTTTCTATTTTTTACAATTTGTAAATGATATAGTTTGTTTATTTTGATTATTTTAAAATATACTTATTAGCCATTATTTTTAATAAATGTTATAAATTCAGGAGAAATATTTTTCATACTTTATTATTGATTAGATAAATAATCCTCTGCATTTAGTCAAAATGCCTAGAAAGTTACTTAAATTTTTAATAGTGTTTGATAACACATCTCTACTGTATTTCCCTGGTCAGTTCCTGTCTGGGAAAGTTTTAATGGAGCTGCAGGATGATACACCTGTTTTAGGTAAGTAGTAATAATATAATTCTAAATTCTTTAGTGTCCACCTACTTAAACTTGTAGTAAAATATGTGGGATGGGAGGTCGGCTGGCCATTCTTTTGCCATGAAACTTTTGTTAGTGGGGAACTATTATTTTACATATGTAATTATTAATAAATTTATTTATTTTCTCTTAAATATATGCTATGCATATTTATGTATGACTGTATTATATGTGTAAATTATTTTTAATTTCGCATAGAAAAAAACCACAGATAACGAGTTATCATTTGGGTTAAAAAAAAATTTTTATACCACTATTTATTAAATTACTAAATGCTTAATAACTATGTATGTGTATTTTATGTTATTTTTTATTAAAGTTTTATTTTTCATTTAAATTACATGGTGAATATTTTATTCTAGGTCTCCACTTCCATGTGGTAGGTGAAGGTGTTGTAAGAGTCGGCTCAGGTAGACATGAGAGGCTCTTTGACAAAGAAAACTACATTGATTTCAGAATGCGTCTGTTGGGTGAACCAGGTATAAAATAATTATTTGTTAGCCATATCTACTTATAAACTAAAATAAAAGAATTATTTCCATTTACTAACAACTTGATTATACTCACTAAATTTCTATAACTTGGATAATTGGTAAAATCATAATTGATGTAATGCAATTGTGTTGTAGGCCATGGTGCGTCAGTTCTCTCACCAGGCATACACAGTTTTCCATTCAAGCTGGGCCTCCCTATGGGTTTACCATCCACATTCCTGGGCACACATGGATGGGTGCAATATTACTGTAAAGCAGCATTAAGAGAGCCTAATGGTTTGACTCATAAAAACCAACAGGTCTTTATTGTGATGAATCCAATTGATCTGAATTTGGAACCTCCTGTTCTTGCTGTAAGTATGTTTTTAATCTAGTTTATTATAGGATAAACATTAAAAGTAATTAAAAGGCTATTATATTATTAATGGATTTGGAGCTGAAAATAGCAGAATTAATTACATTGTAAGTGGTTTCATTAACCTGGTATACTTTTTATTCCAATTATACTCTACTAGTAACCCCGGGCTGCTTTAATATGTATGTATCATACAATGTGTCCCAAAATTCAACAATAAGTGGGCACTGGAGCGTAGACCTACTCATAACTAACTCTTATGATATTTTCATCTACCGTGTACATAATTATTCAAACATTCCTGATTTTTTCTGCATTAGCAACTTAAGAAGCATATCCATCCACCACGGTCCTTAAAAATCACAGAATCTGTAGTTTTTTTACAAAAATCAGTCAATTTTTTTTCTTAAAATTTTCAGACTTACTTTCAATGCACTTTCTCTCATCTTGCTGTAAAAATCATAAGTTGAAAATATCACAAGGGGTATGAAATGTAGAAGTATTCTAAGATACTTATTGTAATTATGTAACATGGGGACCTTCAAAACTCGCGTATATCACCAACTTAAAGACCGGCAACGCTCCTGTAATTCCCCAATTGCAGGAGTCCGTGGGCAGAGGTGATTACTTAACACCATGTAATCTGACTGCTCGTTTACCTTCCTATTTTATTAAAAAAAAATATGAGATATTTTTTTTTCTTGAGTAGTTTTGAGTTGGTCCCACCATCCACGCTCTGGTGCACGCTTATCGTTGAATTTTGGGACACATTATATGTATAAACCTTCCTCCTGAATCACTCTGTCTGTTGGTGAAAACCACATTAAAATCAAGACAATGGTAGAGATTTTGTTTAATACCATGGAAAGATTTAACTTGATGTTGAACTTAAGGTAAACAAAGAAATCAATTCTATCATAACCTGATTAATACTTCAATGTGGATATTTTTTTAATGTAATAATTTTAGAACGCAAAAAGTACATGTATATAAGAAAAAGTTGTGTGTGTAAGTAAAAAAGGTGAAAGATTTTGTTAGCGGCAAAAAATATTTAATGTTGACATGCTTCGCTGTTTAGTGATTAAAAGTAAAAGTATTTAAGATTTTACAAAATTCCTAACAATTACAATGTACGTAGCGACTAGCGAGGCCTGTCGTTGCTAATAGCTTTTTACACGAATGATTTCTCAACGCCTTATTAGGTTTGCGACACACACAGACCGTATCTCTAACGAATAGCACTCATACATTATACGAAATAGTGCACGTGGTTGCTATACTAATTACAAGTGTGGAACAATGTCGTCTATATAATTGTAATTATACAAACCATTTAATATAAATTATCTATATATTAAAGCATCTTAATACATACTTCAAAAATATATACACATCTCGAAAGAAATCGGGTAAATTAATATGTATGTCACCGTAAAATTGCGATAAAACTATGGTGATCTAGATTCTACAAACTGTGTGAACGCATTCTGTACTGCCTCCTGAGAAGAAAACTTTTTATCACGTAGAAAATTGTCCAAATCACGAAAAAAATGGTAGTCCCTTGAAGCAAGGTCTGGCGAATACGGAGGGTGACGAATGGTTTCTCACTGCAGTTCCTGTAGAGTTAAAACGATTTTTCGTGCTGTATGAGGTCTCGCGTTATCGTGGAGCAATAATGGTGAAGATCGATTCATGAGTCGGGGCTGTTTCACTGCTAGTTTTGCTATCATTGTTCGGAGTTCGGCACAGTAGACATCTGCCGAATAACACCACGCTGAGACCACCAAACGGTTACCATCACCTTTTTATTGGTAAGCTTTGCTTTAGGACACTATTGCGCCGTTTGACCTGAGGTCAGATATTGTATTTTTCGCTTATGGTTATCGTAAGATTCTTTACATTTCACAATTCGATGCAATATTCCTTTACAGAAGTATCGATTCAACTAGGCAACACAAGTTTCAACACGCGTTTCTTTTTGCAGATCAATCAAATCACGAGGCACCCATTTTTCATATTTTTTTATTTTATTGATTTGACGCAAATGAGTCAATATTGTTGGTAAGGTAACGTTAAACCATGCCGCTAATTCCTGGGTAGTTTGGCTTAAATCGGCTTCCACCATCTTTTTCAATTCATTGTTATTCACCTGTGGTGGCGGTCTTCCACGTGTAACCTTTGATTTGACGATCACCAAAGTGTTTCAACCAAAATCGCTCGGTGCGTTCATTAGTAGTCCCCTCTCCAAAAGGTGCATTGATATTGCGAGCTGTTTCTGCCGCGTTAGTTTCGCGCCGGAACTCGTATTCAAAAACACTCGATTTTCGAAGTCTAAGTCTTTCTTGGCTAAGCTGAATAAGAAAAACAACTGAAAGTCGATAATCAAATGTTGCACATTTTTTAAAAAAAGAACTACGTGGGTACCATGTAAAAAAAGTTTCATTCGAAAATCTCAAAGTATGAAGGTTCTATGTCAATTCGAAGTCGCTATTACAATAAAACTATTATAATTTATCGAGGTAAAAACTACAAATCGTGAATCAGGAGGAATTTACCATAGTTACAAAACTATTACAGCGTGCATAATGAAAATAGCAAAAAATTAGAGTGGACAAAATAATCTTCTTAGTCTTAAGAACTTGTCTAACGTTTCGGGCGCTTTTGAAATATATAATTTTACGGCGTCTCGCCTTGAATGTATTCAACCACATAACCGTTTCGTGGTTGTTGACAAAGAAGATTAAAATCTTCTAATAATATAAAAATAATACCTGTTTTGTCATAATATTATGATAATTAATTTAGAAAACGGTAGGAACAGACGAATATGCATTTTTTGGGTTTGGGTAAATTTTGAGTTTGGGAAAAATAGGAATGAGAGGCATAAGAAATTAAGTGAGACGACAGATGAGTTTTACTTATAGACATTTATGTTTCTTATTGCAGCAAGAGTTCGAACTAACAGTGGAGCACAAGCTGGGCGTCGGGTGCGTGGGAGGGGGCGCAGTCAGCTGCCGGGTGGCGCTGGACCGCGGCGCCTACGTGCCGGGGCAGAGCATCTCGCTCTCCGCCAGGGTGGACAACAGGTCGCGGACTGCTATTAAAGCTACACGAGCTGCTCTTACTGAGGTACATAGTAATACTCTTACATTTGACACTAGGTATTTTATTGGAGGCGTATTATTGTGGTTTACAAATTCCAGACAATCCAATACAGCGCTCACGGTAAAGTAGCTGCGCGCGAGTCGCGTGAGCTGGCTCGGCTGGCCCGAGGCAAGCTACGTGCTGGTGAGTCACAACTGTGGCGCGGAGAGCTGCTCTACGTGCCTCCGCTACCACCCACTAATCTACGTGGCTGCCACCTCATCTCTGTGCAATATGATGTTTTTGTAAGTTAAGAATTAAACTAACTTAAATCTTCTGAAACTAATGTAACATCTAAACTGCACTGAAAAATTCATCTGTAAAGTAGTGTAGTGAAAAGAGCATAACATTGAAATATTAGTCAATTATTACAAGAGAGAGAGGGGGATAGATATAAACTTCATTTCATTCTAATGGTATCAGTGCTGGGCAAAATACATGATTTGCTGTAATTGAAGTACAAGTTACAAAATACATAAAATGAAAATCTTATAGGGTCATTCCATAAGCAATCGTCTGAAAATTAAAGGAATTGTCGTTGACCAATTTTAGACTTCGATGTAACTTTGAGACACTCTTCTTAAAGTCCCATAAACAAAATTTACACAAATGTAATTTTTTCAAGCAAATTTAATTCATTTCACAATAAATGAGTAAAAGTTACGTAAAAATCAAAACTAAACGTATTTTCTGAAAAATATGAAAAATGTTGTGTCCTTAACTCTACAGAGTCATCTAAACAAACTTAGTAAATGGATGGATAAATGGCGCATCAAAACGAGTTCTCACAAATCAGCGCATGTTACTTTCACGCTGAGAACACAAAACTGCCCACCTGTTAAACTCGGAAACGACATCTTACCACATTCACACTCAGTGAAATACTTGGGGATGCATCTTGATAGAAAGCAAACATGGAAAACTCATATCCAAAAAAAGCGAGAGGAGTTAAACATACGGGTCAAAAACCTAAACTGGTTAATAGGCAGAGGATCCAACATAAAGTTGGAAAACAAAATTCTTATTTATAAAGCCATAATAAAACCAATTTGGACATATGGTATCGAGCTATGGGGATCAGCCAAAAACTCCAATGTTGAAATCCTACAACGTTTTCAAAACAAAGTACTCAAAATTATAACAAATGCACCGATATTCATCAGAAATAGTGAACTGCATGAGTACACAGAAATTAATACAGTCAAAGAAGAAATAGAACAGAATAAAAGCATACAAAACACGTCTAAATACACATACCAACATGCTTGCCACAGCATTAGGTGACCAAATAAGCTGCAGAAGGCTGAAAAGAAGCCATATCATATATCTTCTGCATTAAAGATGGGACGGTTTCCTCGCTGGAGGAAGGACTCCATCCTGAGATAAACTCCTGCAAATAATCTGCTAAGGGCATCGCCGGCCGAATATTAAATTAAATAAAAAAATTCTGAAAAAGTATTTTGAAGCTATAAGTATTTAAAATACAAAGTACAAAATACATTTTTAGAATCATCATCATCATCACGACCCTTCAATTGCCCACTGCTGAGCCGGGTCTCCTCCTCAGAATGAAGAGGGTATTAGGCCATAGTCCACCACGCTGGCCCAGTGCGGGTTGGCAGACTTCACACACCTTTGAGAACTTTAGGGAACTCTCAGGAGTGCAGGTTTCCTTACGATGTTTTCCTTCACCGTTAAAGCAAGTGATATTTAATTGCTTAATTTTTGCCCATTTACCCATTTTTAGAATGTAATTGAATAATAAAAATACAAATACCAAAGCCATTGCTCTCTATGAAAATAAAGATGGTTTCAAATCCACGATATGAAAATGTGTACTTTAGATTTATGCACACGAGATATATTATACGAGAAACCGTGGTTGTTGATTTGTCTTTCATGTTGTAACCTAACACACATTATAGTAACTTTTTGCACATGTACAAGTTAATTTTGATGCCGTTAACTTTTCTTATGTTTCTTCGTAATTTGTGGTGTAAATATTGTACAAAAAAGTAATTCTTCTTTGGTGATCGCAGCCGTAAGAGGACGGGATAAGTCGCTAGTATGTTTTTAAATACATTCCGAACGTGTGTGATATAGATAAGATTATAAAATTGTTATTTATTGTATTTCAGTTCATAATAGAACCGAAGAGCTTAGAGAAGGAAGTAAAGCTGCAACTGCCGATACTCCTGGGCACGTACCCGTTCCGCGACGACGACGAGCCACAGCCCCATCCGCCCACACACTACCCCTCCACGTTGCCGGTGTTCCGCCCTTGGTTACATGATAAACAGTAAAAATTAGGATACAAGCAAAAAGAGGAGTCGAAAGTATTTATAACTCGATTATCCAATCAGATCGTTATCCCTACGTATTTATTCGGCCATAAATAACGATACGCTAATAATTAGATTGTAATATTCTAATTACAATATTAAGCATCTAATTGAGAGTTCAGGACAAATTTTAACAAAGATAATTTTATTCCAATATTATTATTGAATCGGGTATTGCAGAAATCCCATGAGTCATATTTTTTTACCAAACGGGGTTTTTGCGTTTTTCTAAAATAACTTCATATGTTTAACAAAAATCACATAAGTCACTGTAATTTCAAAGGAGAATCATCAAGTATCAAAACAACATTATTGCTACTCCTGAAAATATTGCTTGACTTATGGGGTTTCTGAAATATCCGATTCAATTATTATAGAAAATTATATATTTGTTTATAGGTTTAAGCTTGGTGCTCATTGATGTGATTATGTATTAATTTTTTTAATAACTTTTTAAAAATATACACCATTTTAAACTTTCATGTGGAAACACTAAATTTATCTTATGCAACGAATATTTGTAATATATCTTATATTGTGTAACTTATTTTAAGCATGAATAAAAAAAACTAGTGCCATTACACAGTGTGCATGTTTCTGCACAATGCATTTTTTTAGTTCGGCATAATTTTTGTCAAATATTTCGAGCTTTATAATGTTGTGGTACCTTTAAAATTTCGTTATAAACTATTTTATACTTAACATTTACATATTATATTAAACGATTTTTATATAAGAAAATTAATATTGCATATTGCAAAAAAAGAATGTGGCAATGTATAACTAACCTGTGATACCAGTCCGTCCATTTATGTGTTATTACTATGTAATAAGAGTACTTTAAGGACTTTATATAATCGATATATGATATTAAACCTATTACTCATACATTTTGGATATTTTATTTAAAATATTTTTTTCCAAAAGTATCAACATTTTTACATGATTTCTTTTAAAATCCAATACATACATTTTATAATAAAAAATATTGTGTACTCAGGATGACTTATCTCTTTAAAGAGATTTTTCCATTAACCCCGAGTAAATATAGGAAAAAAAAAGATTCATCAAGATCATTTAAAAGTAGTGTAGGATATAAGAGATAACAAATGATTAATAATTTTCACCCGTGAGGGGAGAGGTTAGAATACAATTACTCTCTGCCGCTTGGAGAGCATCTCGTAAGAGCCGAGTAACCCAGCACCCTTTGGTGGTAGGGGATCTGTTCCCCGACTGGCTTGCGACCACCAGCATGCGAATCATCAGTGTCTCAGTCAGGTCAGATCTTCCCTCCACCTCCCTCTTCCATTCCATTTCTGCTGCGATTCCAATGAACACTTAGTTCTTGCTCAGGGTCCATTGAAACCGCAGCAGTCTTGTCTCAGACTCTATGTTCGAGGCGGCAACGCATCGACAAAACAAGAAATACCCTCTAATTTTGCCGATGTCCGTGGGCGACGGTGGCCACTTTCCATCAGGTGGGCCGTCTGCTCGTTTGTCCCTTGTCTATCTTAAAAAAAAATCATATTTAATTATATATTATACATATATAAAGCTGAACTATATCTTTCTATATACTACATAAATTATTAAAATATATATAAAACATATTATTAAATCGAAAGAGTTGCTTTAGTCCGAGTTTGAAAACAGCAGTTCTTGGGTTATCGTTGTAGATGCTGCTTGATAATGAATTCAAGAGTCGAACACCTTTAACTGCGAATGAATTTTCATAAAAAATTGTTTTATAACTAGGTAACACAATGTTATTATAGATGACCTGACCTGAAGGTCGTTCTCTAGGGGGGAACATTTGAAATAGCTCACTTAAATAAAGAGGAGTAGAATTTATCATTATATTATAAAGGAGCGTTATCACATGTTCTCTAAATCGCTGTTGAAAGGATCAAAATAAAACAAGTTATTGACTTCAGGACATCGCATCTGCGGTTATTTTTATTAAAATCCTTTCAAAGTTAAGAAATGAGGGTACGGTTGACAACAATACATATGCTGGATATAATATTGTACCGAGTGCAAAATGACTTTTCGAACCCATTAATTGAAAGATTTCGCCTCCAGCTCACGTCGAATCTAGCTTCCTTCGGGTAAGAAAAATAACGCTTTTTGTACTCGGTATGAAATATACTATTAATGGATAATTCTGTAACGAGTTTCCCTGGCATGAAATTGAAATCAATCAAAAAACTACATCACTTGATTCTTAGCTCTACATTTATAGTCTTTACAACCATTTTGATGCATTAATAAACTACACCTAAAGTAGAAATTACAACATTTTAAAACGTATTTTGAATTTTAAAAATACCAACCAGTGACGTAACGTCTAGCCACAAAAAATTATATTATGTCACCTATTTTTTTTAACAATACAATATTTGTTGAATTTTATCAAAAATCGCTTCATTAGATTGATTTTCATTCAAGCTTTAATGGTGGAAAGTTGTATTTTGCAGCTTTTGGTAATCTTGGTTATAATATAAAAATAAATATATGTATGTTACCAATGATTTCAAAAAAAAGGATAGGCCTTGACATATATTTGCTTCCTTACTATATCTGTTAGAATTCATATGAACGTAAGTTTTAAAGTCACTTTTGAAACTGTATCATAATTTTGCATCTCTATTAGTTATTTCTACGTTTGAGCAGAAGTTGTGGAGATAGTTGCTTACTGTGAGCGTGTCTTGGTAGTTCAATCCATGACGTCTATTCTGACAAGTGCGAGGGTGGATACACCCCCACATGACACGCGACACGCTCCTCTCCTCCCGCATTCCCCGCTATCTTATACAGATACCTACTCTATGTCCCATGTAGTTGTTATCTGTGCCCATAGCCAAGGGTTTATTTCAGCAATATATAAGTCAATGCAAATGATACTATTTTATTACATAAATATATAGTTTTGGTACTTCTTGTTCTACCTCATGTCTGCTATTCTACACGAATTAATGCAGTTATTAACACCTCAATTGGCTGTAAGACTCCAGTTTTGTTGAGGAGAGTGAGAGTGGTGTGTGGACTGGAGGTACGGTTACGCCATCTTGTTAGCGAGCGCGAGGTGCAGCGCAGAGAGCTGCGCGGTCCACTTGTCGAGCGCGAGGTAGCGAGCGGCGTCGCGCGCTCCGCTGGACAGCTCCAAGGTGGAGTGCACTTGGTCGATACGGCCGCTGATCGTGCTGCGAACAAATTCAAAACTACAGTGAAACATGCTCAAATTGATCCTTGTATATGTTATATGATTAAAACCCTTTTAAATGTGTAAATCAAAAATCGAGACCTCAGTTATATTTTTATAACAATTTATTGTTCATGTTTTCATATTTAAATAATGTTAGGAAATTATAATCAGATAACAAAAAGTATTGATACAAGTATATAAAACCCCTTAGCAACTTAAAATTTAGTTATAAGTATATTGTATTAATAAAGAAATGTAAATTGATTATAAATTTGTTATAAATCGAAAAAAAAGCTGATATTAACTTATTAAAGAAAAAATAACGATGATATATCTAACTTAATGTATACAAATACTGTAAAAACTTTATTTTTCTTAAAAAAAAATTAATAATTACTTACTTATCCAAAATACATGTAACAAGTAGATTTTCAACTTCCTTCACATCAATATTTAATTCCTTAGATATAAATGGTATATGGATTCGGGTATATGGGCCAATAAGCTTAATGAGGACCTGTGTGCGAATATTGCGCAACAAGTCTTCTATATGTTCTCGTATGAATGGGTCATCCATGATATTATTTCTATTGTGCTTTAAAATCGCCTCAAAATCGTTGATGTCATTATTTTGATAAGCCATCACTAAATTCGTCATTGCCAATATTTCGGGATCGTTTTTGTAAGGTTTCGCTTCTTGAGAGTCGAAGGGATTGATGCCAGACTTCATAAGCCTACAAACAATATTTAAATGTTAGTTATTATATGTATGTCTAACAAAATCCCAGCAAACTAAACTCCGAAGTTAGCAAAGGGCCATGGAGAGAAGCCTGTGGGGGAAAAAAGGATAGGTAAGGTCATACACACATTAATCAGATAAACAACAAATGCCCAAGATGTGGTCACAAAACTAAGGAGCCTTAAGTGGAAATGGGCCTCACACAATAAGGGGGATAGAAAAATGGAGCAAATGCGTGACCCTGTTGGTACCCTAGAGATGGAGAGAGAAGGAAAGGAAAATCATTGAAGAGATGGGAGGATGATCAGGTGAAGTTTTCTGGAAAAACTTGGGTAAGACTAGCGGGAGATAGGGGAAAATGGAAAGTTTTGGAGGAGACCTTTGCCAAAGGGCACACAGATAACCAAAACAAAATTAAGTATATATACACAAATCAATATACATGTTTTCTGATAAATAAATAAATTTTATATGTATATATAAACTTTCAGCTTACTCAACTATTTTACTGTAGTTATACTACAGTAAATACACAAAAGAGTACTTACATATTAGCTAATACTAAATATTTAAGGCATGTAGTGCGTCTAGGGCTGCCAGACTCATCATAGTTCTTGAATGCCTCAAAAAAGTCTGTATGAGCCTTCTCAAATTCTCCTTCACGCAAATGCATTTTTCCGCCGCACTCTGAAACATATGTAGTAGTGTTTCAGATGAAAGAATCCAAGGTTTATCCAACGTCTGATTTTTTGGCAAATAATTTATTCACTAGTCGAGCCGACCCGGCTTCACCCGGGTGTAATTTAACACATGTATTTAGCCGGAACCGCTATGTCTTTACATAGTAAAGAATAAAAAATAGTTATTGTGGGTTATCCCTAAGAGATAGACCTATGCCATCGCGGACTTTTGTGTAGACATTTTTAAGGTGTACAATACTGAAGTACATTATTTTGTTCAGTCAACATTTGAAATGCAAGCTCAATAAAATGTGTTTATTTACGACTTCACATTAGAAAACTTTAAAATTATCAGTGTTCTGTGTAAGTCTACTATATTATGTATGTATTATACATATAAACCTTTTTCTTGAATCAATCCATCTATTTTAAAAAACCGCATCAAAATCTGTTACTTAGTTTTAAAGATCTAAGCATACATCGGGACAGACGGAAAACGACTTTGTTTTATTCTATGATAATAGCACAGAGTTAAAAGCATAATTTTAGAATAATTTCTTTTATAAAATATTACTAGAAGTTTGAATAACAATTAGTCAAACTCTATAATTAATTTAGTTAACTTCTAAGTGTAGATATTATACCCTATTTTAGTAAATGGTATAGCAATACATATTCACCTCTAATAACTCCCATGATAAGTGGATGTGGTATAGCAGACTTAATGTGTAGAGATTGTTCATAGAGAGCCTTTAGTTTCTTATTGTTCTTTTGTGCGGTATACATTTGTATCTCCAGTGCATATATTTCTAGAAGCTGTGTGCCCTTCTTGAGGTCATCTTCACCTTCATCAGTCTAAAATGAACAAATTAATTTAATAATAATAATAATAATAATCTTTATTCAAGTAACTTAGACTCAATTTGTTAGTATACATTAGCTTATATTCTATGTTAGTAGTCATTCTAATCATATAATAATAATTATAGTGTTATTTAGAAAGAAAAAACAAATTAAAAATAAGTACGTGAAATCATTTCCGCGTCAATCCATTAGAAATGGCGCAGCAGTGATTAACGTATACGCAGTCTAAACGACTTGCAATCATATCAAGAATGCTGTTGGAGCTGCTCCGCAGCCTACGCACCATCGATCCACATCTTTATCGCATTGTGGCGAAAAAACAATCTACACGGGCCTCTGCAAACATCCCTGATGCACTACAAAAACCAGGCAGTCCCAACAACACTCTGAATGCATTATTATATTGGACTCGAAGAGCATTATAGGCTTTTACAGAATGCTTAGCCCATAGATTGCACGTGTAAAAAGTTGTACAGTATGCTCTAAACAAAGTAATCTTGACGTTTCGAGAACATCGTGCAAACCTACGAGCAAGCATATTCGCTCTCACTGATAACGCTCTTCGTTCCCTATCGATATCGGTGTTGTCGTTGAGGTCGGGTGTTAATATATGCCCAAGATATTTAAAATTGAAAACCCTTTCTAGGGCAGTACCATTTAGGAAGATAGGTGGTACTGTAATTGGTATTTTACCTCCGGCCTCAAAGACCATTACCATACTTTTCTTGGCGTTATATACTAATCCGTGCCCTTCCACATAAGCCTCACAGATGGTCATCAGTTTTCTCAGTCCACAAACTGAGGCACTCAAAAGTACCATATCATCGGCGTAACTGATATTATTGACACAAACTCCGTCTATGTAACAGCCAATTCTAGAACTATTAAGCCTACCTATCAACTCATTCACATATAGGTTGAAGAGAGTTGGCGAGCTCAAACCCCCTTGCCTCACCCCGCACTCCAACCCATAGGTATTCGATAAGAATGATAGTCTTTAATAAATACTTAAAACATTATTTATTTCTTTTCACCACAGTCCCATCTATCTGCATGCAAAAATTCACCAAATTTTATTGGTTAATTATAGTAGCAGTAAAGTAGGCTCAGTATTTCATTAATAGGACAGATAGCATAATTTTCACTCTCAAAACTAAATTCTTTTTAGAGCCGAAAAAGTTAAATAAAAAAGTTGAAATATTTAGTTTCAAATTCATCTTTCTGTCTATCACTAATATTATTTAAGAGTCCTTGTCAGATTAAACTACATAAAACTTTTAAACCAAAGAAGTTTTTGCTTACTTGACAGCTTTGATGCAATTGTTTCAGTATCTTGGCTAATTTATTAAAATCTCCTCTATCATAATACAATTTGCCAAGTTTTGTATTAGTTTTGAACCACAACCTGTCATTCTTGGCATCTTTCAAAGCCTCTAGCGTTGTTTCATAAAAGTCTTGTAGTAACTCCATCTGTATTAGAATGAAATTAAATGTTTAAAAAAAATTTTCAAAATTAATAAAAACAGTTTTTATCTCATATCCTTACTAATATTATAAATGTGATAGTAACTCTCTCTGTCGCGCTCTCACGCCATAACTACGGAACCGATTTAAATCAAATTTTGTATCCAGATAGTCTAGAGTCTAAGAAGGAGATAGGCTACCTTTGGAAGTTATTTTTTTAGGCTGTCGATTCGATATAAATAAATATGACATTCAAAATTTGTAAAAAAGCAAGCATTACAAAAATTCCTCAAAAATTTAAAGTTTCAATATTAAATACACATATTTTATTATACATACATTTCTAGAGGTAGATATGTAATCAAGGATGGAATTGATTGACTTTTCTGAATGGTTTCTTGTGACTGCACTCTTGATGTACGTCAGGAGTTGCTTGTATCTAGACATCATTTCTGTGAAATTATTCTGTAATAGAAAAGTAACAATATAAATTTGTCAATAAACAATATTTGCAATTATTTTAACACAAGTTAAAAAATATTTACGTTACTAAAATAATATGTGTTACCGCCTTATATAAGCATTAGCATTAAAACATATTCTTCAATGAATACTTAAAAATGATTTAATAATTTTTTTTTTACTCTGAGACATACCAGTTTAAAATTAATTTTAATCATTTGCTTTAGAGCCTTGAATCCCCATTCTCCTTTGTCACCACCTTCAAGTTCTAGGACTTTTTGGAAGCTAAGTAAGGCTGCTTGAGGTTCATCTTCCTTAAGAGCTTTGCTGTTGTAGTACTGGTTCTCTAGATCAACATCGGGCTCTGTGTTGCTGTCTTCAGAGTATTCCTGTAAGAATGATTGTTACATGAGACCTTCTTCAACAGATTATTACAAGATTATCAATCAAATTTAACTTTAAAATTGTAGTTTAAAAATAAAATATTATAAAAGAAATTATAATTGCACGGATAGTTCTCGCCTTAATTATAATAATTCATAGCCGATAAATAACTAAAGGACCTATCTTTAAGGAGCAACCTGCATGTTGCAGTGACTCTTTGAATATTGTAATGCATGTGAGCCAGATATCTTCAGACTCAATTCAATTCAATTCTTTGCTTTATGGCTTTTAGGTGTGCCAGTAGATCACAATTTACTTCGCCAATGTCACTCTATATTCTACCATTTGAAAGATGTTTTCATAATCAAAGTTTAACACCTTACTAAGATATTTAGAATGCATGTATAGCTGGTTGAAGATATACAATAGCCTAGGAGAATTAAGTAAAGCACAAGCGAAAGAGAACCCTTGCATCAGCAGTGACATTATTGACGAGTATTACAAAGGTTACTAAAAACACATGTAATGATTGAGGTATAGGTCGGTAATATGCAGAACTAAGTAACAAACAGCAACATACCAAACCGTAATCCTCTTCCTCTTCACACATATAATCATCATCATTGTCCGACATAATTATTTATTTCCACAAACAGTTATAAAGAAGTCTTATAAAATATATTTAGAAACACTTTCCTTCTTTACTTTTTATCAAAATTGATATAAATCATCACAATTTTTTCGGCTAACAAGAAGTTCAACAATGCATTATGTGTCAAATTTGACAAGTATTTGACAGATAAAGGTGACACAGAACCTTACCCATAGACAAATATACTAAGGCGCGTTCCACTAAGCGATCTCAACGCCCCAAACGCTCATTTAGCTGTTCCACTTGAAGATCGCGGGCGTTGTGGGTGCGGCGAAAACGTCATTAATGACGTCATGACTTGTTCTCACTCGAAGCTCACGACGATCCATGCCAAATCAGGTCGTTGTGAGCGTTGCAAAATTTAGCAGCATTTATAAAAAAACAACAAAAATGGCGAGGATGTACATAACTTTATTTGATATGGATAGGGATTTATTAGTGGACGTGAATTTTTCTGTAGCGCATATTTATATGAAATTAATTTTAGTTTCAATTAAATTATAAATATAAAAAAAATCAATCAATATAAAAATATGAATATAAACTTAACCTCTTGAAACTATTGATTTATAACTCGCCATTTGAATTATTTACGTTAACGCTCAATTATCCGTTCCACTTGGGTTAACGATCGTAACGCTCGCGGACAAGTAGAACGGGAAAAACCGCGGTCGTGAGCGCGGGCGTTGAGATCGCTTAGTGGAACGCAAGGCTAGTGTTTAGAGTGCGATCTATTTACTCTTAGCCGTTCTACATGACGACTACGGTCGTTGTGGTTAATCAAAGCGAAAACATCACACGAAGCTCACGACGACCCATTTTAAAAAGTGGGTCGTCGAAGGTTGCAGAATTGGAGGCATTTCTGAAACAACAAAAATGGCAACGATGTAAATATCTTTATTACGTATGGAGATTTATTAGTGGAAGTGAATTATTGTGCAGCGCATGTTTATATAAAATTAATTTTAGTTTCAATTTAATTATAAATGTGACGGGAAAACCCGTGAGGGGACGGGTAATACAATTCTCCTCTGCCATATCCTGTGTCATAGACGCGTTCCGGTCGAGCCACATGTGGGCCAGACTTTTCCCTTCCCCTCCCATCCCCTTAATGCTGGGGTTCTAGTGAACTGGTTTCTCAAAAAAAACGCAGCATTTTTCTCTTCATTCCCCTTTCTCACTCTTATCTTCGAGGTGGCAACGCATCGGCAAAACAAGAGTCACTCTCTTGTATTGGCAATGTCCACGGGCGACGATGGCCATTTACTTTCAGGTGGGCCGTTTGCTCATTTACCCCATAACTGCCATAAATAAAAAATATGAACATAAATTAATTTATGTTCATATTTTTAAGTGCCTGGGTTAAGTTTCTTAATATCGGAGGAGGAGGCCACATCTGATAAATTTGCAGGGGCCCCGAACGGTGTAGTTACGCCGCTGCTGGGATACCAAATATTTTTATTTAAAGTTACAAAACATTTAGCTTCATCAAAAAAATATATATGTCGGAAACTAAAAAGAATTGAATGGATATACTATAATTTTATAAGCATCGTATTCGCTCAACGGATGGCCTGTAATATAAGCTGCGGGCGCAATATGTTCAAGATATAACTAAACGTTATAATCACGTACTATTTAGATAGGAACTATTTTGACAAGAACCTAAGCACTGCTTGGGTTCCTGTCGTTCCTGCTTGGCAAGCAGTGCCTTGGACTTGTGACCAAGATGTATGCTTAAGGAGCTCCTTTATGTAATTACGACACTCGCCTCCACTGCCCAGGTTCTCTGTTTAAACTAAAGGTTAAACTCACATAAACCTAACCTAACCTGAGGCTAACTTACACTTCCGACATATACGTAAATAAAATAAAGCTGAATGTACATACATATATTAATAGTAACTGTGAGAAAACCAATATTATTCAACTTTAACAATTTTAATAGAGGTGTGGCGTATATACTGGAACAGGTTTCAAGACTAGATTTCAGCGAAGACGTCTCTGTTCCAAGTCTCTGATTAGCGTCCAAACGCGTCTTGAAGTATTTACAAGTATTGAAGTATGCCGAGTATTTTGAAAGATCTGTGAATAAGTACTCTGACAAATTCTGATATGCTTATATTTCATATTCACATAATCTCTGTGATAACCATTCAAAATAAGTCGGATAATATCGTTCGGATTCATTGTACACAGATTATATTACTATACCAGTTCCAATAATAAAGACTTAGTTATAAAACCTATTACAAGTAATATTACACATCTGAGATAAATAAAAGTATTAATGAAGTATTAGTTACAATTTTATATTATTGCCAGACGAATATATTAATGTTACCTAATCCTGAGAAATATGCGAGTATACGTCTTCACCGAGTTCACACTCGATGTAAGCATGTGTGAGTTGCCTTGTACTCGTTGCGAGACGCGCTCGACGTTAGTGTGCGTGAATGAAGTGAGAATAACAGCTCTCGACTGTAAAATACTAGCGTTAAGGTTGTTTTTTAAATGAAATAACTCATACTCCGCGTACTCTCGGTTTGTTTGTGTGTGTGTCTATCAGACGAAATTCTATCTTATTTTGATTAGGATAAAGTTTCGATTAGTGGATGCGATAGTAGTGAAGTTGGATAGCCAGATATCATCATACCAAATTTCATCAAAATCTATCCAGTGGGATCTCGTGATGCGATTACAGGCAGACAGACAGACAGGTAGACAAAGATTTTAAAAACTATAGATTTGGCCTCTCTTTCGATAATCATGACTATTTAAATAATTTTCCAAAAAATAATTATTGTACAGGGTCGACTCAGTTAGAATTTTGTTATATGTATAGATTTTCGAAAACTATTATATTATATTCGAACCGTGTACAGAGTATAGAATGCGATTTAAAAAAAAATCGACGTTTTAAGTATACTCGTATCTACTTATAGCTAGCTTCAACCCTCCATACTTCCGTAGTATCTAATAAGTGCTTTCACGCAGACGCAGATACTCATACTCCTGGAGCTAGTCTTTGGAACGCGTATTTACAAGTACTCGTACTTGTAAGACTTAGTACGTAGATTGACGAGTATGACACACCTCTAAATTTTAATGTTTTTGAACTTCGCACAATAAATGTTGATAACACACAGTAACCAATCGGAGTGTTTAATTATTTGATTGGTTTAATAAACAACCAATAAAACAGATCAGTTTTCGAGGGAATTCATTTTGCATATTTATTAGTATCAACGAAGTGTATTTCTCATGTTTTTAACGTATATTCATTATTTTTTATAATTATGCGTTAAAATTCTGTCTTCCTGAAGTCTAAATCACTTTAATTCGTTTATAGGAATTCTCGCGCCTTTCTAAGCAAATCTACGATTGGTTACTTGCTTTAGCGTAAACAACAAAAGTACGTTCTGAATTATAATTTTCCACCGATGTTAAATTTTTTTTTTTTTTTTAAATTATGCAGTTAATATTCCATACATATTATCTTTCTTGTGTTAACTATTTTAATAAATATATAATATACATAAATTTTATCAATTTTAATTTCAAAGTAAACTGCAATTTCATAAAATTTGAATTTTAACGATGTTGGTGTAGTCTTTTCGGAACGTAACTTATTTCCCGCCTAAATTAAAAACACCTGTTTTCAGAATGAGTCAAGCGCGTCAGTCAATGGACTTTTAGTGTTTCTTCAACTGCTTTCTCCTTAAATTGATTTTATTTGTCAAGAGAGTGACTTCTATTGTTCCAAAATTGTGTTAAATTTTTAAGTTTTTATACTAATTAATATGTCTCATATAAATAACAAGGAGAATCTGCACAATGGACTCAATAACATACACATCAAGGTACTTTCTTAATATATTCGTATAATATTTTCAGTTCTTCAGAATATTATATACAACATAATATGTTTATTTATGTTTATAGGTTACTATACCAGTGTTTTTGTATTTAAAAATTCAAAAAAATCTTTAATGTATAATTTGTAGCAATATTTCTTAATATATGAGATATTTTTTAACTAAACTAGTAATATTGTGTATAAATTTAAGTTGTTAAAGACATTTACTGATAAATCTTAATTTTTATTATCATTGCACAATAATTTGCTCTACAGTCTCCTGTTAAGAATGTGCTCGCCGCGCGCAACGGAACGGAAATAGTGGAAAAGATGGATGTAGTGAAGGAAAATAAAGAACAAGAGCAAAAGTTTGATCCACAATTGGAACCCCTACTAAGGGAGAATCCTCGCCGCTTTGTAATATTCCCTATTCAGTATCCTGATATATGGGAGATGTACAAGAAGGCAGAGGCTTCTTTCTGGACTGCAGAAGAAGTTGACCTATCTAAGGTACATTAAATTAATTACAAAATTATACCCCTTTTTTAAAGCATCAATATTTTAGGCCTTAACAAGTTTATTTTTATACAGGATTTAGCTGATTGGGAGACTTTAAAAGACTGTGAGAAGCATTTTATTAAGCATGTTTTGGCATTTTTCGCTGCATCAGATGGTATTGTCAATGAAAACCTGGTGGAGCGTTTCTCCCAAGAGGTGCAGGTGACTGAAGCAAGGTGTTTTTATGGGTTCCAAATTGCTATGGAAAATGTTCACTCTGAGATGTACTCCTTGTTGATTGATACTTACATTAGAGATCCTAAGGAAAGGTAATATAGCCAGTTCTTATTTTATTATTTAATTTATATTGTTAAGAATGTAATGTGAAATTTTCCATGTAACTGTGACTCATTTAATTTACGTTAATTAGCTATTACATGTGATATGTATATTTTCCTATGTACATACTGTACTGTGTAGTAGGAAGGAAGTCAGTGGAGATAAGATCAACAAAGAGAACTAAACTTCCTTTTTATGAAATTAAATTTATTTGAAAGTACAAGAATGGTGAATCTATACAAGCAATATTTTTAGGGATTTCCTGTTCAATGCCGTTGAGACACTTCCATGTGTAAAGAAGAAGGCAGACTGGGCACTGCAGTGGATCGGAAGCAAAACTGCAACATTTGGAGAGCGCATTATAGCCTTTGCAGCCGTGGAGGGCATCTTCTTTTCAGGCAGCTTTGCCTCTATATTCTGGCTGAAGAAACGTGGTCTCATGCCTGGTTTGACTTTCAGCAATGAGCTCATTTCTAGAGATGAGGTATGTTTAAAGGGTGATGGAATTATACTTGCAGATATTATTTTAATTAAGTAAACAGATTGCTTTGGAATGATAAAGAAGCACATAAAAATTTAGTGTTTGTATATGGGTCAACAAGAAAATAACTTTATAAACATGCCAATAACAGTAATCGTTTTATATGTTGCAGTTATCTGGTTGAATCTGCTATTTGATTGAATTCATTGAATGACAACATTCAATTGAATGACTAAAGGACAAAGTTGTTTAATGTCTTGACTGAACATCATTTAGCATAGTCGTTTAATGGGATATAGCCAACATCGTAATCTTTGGTTTGGGTGACCATAAGTTCGCAACTTAACAGGTTAACTTACTTTAGATAACAAAAATGAGGACATGACATGACACACCTTATTATGATTTCATATTGCATTTTAAGTGTTCAAGGAATTCAAAGAATCAAAGACTAGGACAACCATTTAATATTTTATTTAAAATAAATTTAATCAAAAAAAATATCTTCTTCCTCTTATTTTGTGGACTTGTACCGCTATTAAAAGCAGTAATTTTTAGTTAATGTTGGAGTGTAGACAGTCACAGTAAGAATGAGCGGTAGTGACGCTGTACTCTCTTCTCTGCTTAGACTTTCTGAAGAGACTGTTCGGTACTGTGGCTATACCGCTTTTTGGTTCTGTCAAGTGTGGACGTTGAAAAATGCAGTGTGATTGGATCTCGGATGACTTTAATAATTGCAACTAAAACAGATTGTTTGGTGCCTTTGTTATACCTGCAACCACACATAAAAACTATCTAAGTGTTAAACTAACCCACTACTTTTGTTAGTTAAAAAAAAAAAAAGAATTAATAAACTTCTGTTAATCTTAAATATACTTAATAGCTTACTTTAGAAACTAAAACTACTTTATGTTAGTAACTTATAGCTTAATACTGTACAACTTAATATATTTACACAAAATATTAATAATACAAGGGTCAGGGAATGAAAGGAGAAATTTAAAGTTAGTAGGGCGCGGGATTTTAGTAGGTAATATATCATACAGGGAAGAAGGGATTTTTTTACAGCCGAAAAAAATATGATCCGGGGTTCCTTCGTCTAGGCCACACTCACAGAGGGAGTGGTCGCGCACCTTTATCTTGGCTAAGTAAACAGGGGTACATGAGTGACCTAATCTTAATCTGCAAATGGTTGAAGTCACCCACTTGCAGGCTTTCTTGTGCTTAAAGAACCAGGGCTTTTGGGGAATAACTGGTTGGATTGACCTGTAGATATCAACACAGTGCCATCTGTTTGACGTCATATTTGTTTTGGTGACTACTAGCGCCGCAGTGGGGAAAAATGAACTAAATTTCAATCACCTGACTGATTTTACGTCCACTCTGTTCAGAGGCCCATGTTACAATCTGCTAACTAGTTGGACGTTGAGTGACGCTTGTTCAATCAACGTTCAGCCTAGTCATTCAATCAAATAGCAGATTCAACCAGATGACTGCGACATATACATATAATAATAGGCTTATTTTAAACTTATCAGTAAATTTCCACGTACAAGTTATCTATTAGCAGACAACAACAATTCATCAATGATTCATTACTTAAGTAATAATAATTTTTGCCTGCACGCACTAAAAAAAACTTGTCATAATTGTTATAAATAATTAGTGAAATTAAGGGATTTTATTACGTCATAATTATTTACTCAGTTGTATTTTCAAATAATTGTTTTTAATTACTATTAATTATGGAGCCATGCAACAGATAAGTTTTCCTTATAAAATGTGGTCATTGGTATCAACTAGGTTTTCATTATTCAAAAAAATCTAATAACCTTATTATATTCATAATTTTAATTTCTAAATACAAATATTATTAAATTACACTTTTATGTTAAACATTTTGTTTAGGGGTTAGGCGGACTTGCGACCAACTAAAAGTTATGTGTGGAATTCATAGATGCTCCAGATCTTCATGACCAATACAGTATACATGTCCCAAAGTTTAATAACCTTCGGCCACGACAAAATACATTTTTCGTAGTACCATATTGTCAACATAGAATGGGATCCATTCCATGAAGGGTGGACAGATCTGGTACACGATTTGCTGAGGTACTCGGAGAATATCGCATAACTGGATATTCAATGTTTTCAGAGTACCACTACTTAGTACTTAGTTTAGGATTTCTTTTATTATTATTAATATGGTGTGCCTTTTATTAATATGTTGTATATTTTGATGATTTATTGTTCAATTTTGATATTTATTTGTAATGACTAACTATAACTCATCTTGTTAGTGTAAGTGGCATCGGTATTCTAATTATATGTAAATAAAATAAATAAATTATTAAGCAAATTAATTAAACACTTGTTTCTTAGGAGTATTCTATATATATAATTTTTTTTGTCTACAGGGTCTACACACAGATTTTGCGTGTCTGATGTTCAAGCATTTAGTGCAGAAACCAAGTCCTGAACGTGTATTGGAAATTATAAAGGTAATTACAAATAAAGTCAAAGTAAATCATATGAATTGTGAAAAATTAAACAACTTATTTAAAATTATTTTAATATTGTAGGATGCAGTGGTAATTGAGCAGGAGTTCCTGACAGATGCCCTGCCGGTGAGGCTGCTCGGTATGAACTGCGACCTCATGTCCAACTACATAGAGTTTGTGGCCGATCGTCTTCTCCTAGAACTTATCAGCCAAAAGGTATTTTTTATTTTACATTATATATCATTAATATAAAGAAGACATGTTATTAATAAATAAATTATTTCAGCATTACAATACAAAGAATCCATTTGACTTCATGAATCTCATCTCCCTGGAGGGGAAAACTAATTTCTTCGAGAAGAAAGTGGGTGAGTACCAGAAGTGGGGCGTGATGGCGCAGCCCATGGACAATGTGTTCACTTTGGACGCAGAGTTCTAATCTTACACCAGTGTATAAGCAGTATTAGTATTACATTTGTAAATATCGTAAAATATATGAGATTGTGGCCATTTTGACAAAACCTCAATTTTATTCAATCAATATTGAACTATCCATAAATTACACAAACCAAACAATAATTTTACGACTTGACGATCCCCTTTATCGGTGAAGTCATGAAAAACGAGTTTCAAAAATATGCATGTAATATAATTAAAATAATAATATATTAATAAGTATGCATTATATATAGTCAAAATGGCCACTAACTCTCCGACTAAAATAAGATTAAATTTAAGTAGATAATAATGTGTAATGACGTAGCTCTTCCAGAGCCAGTGACAGCATTTACAATGGATGTATATTGATTTTGTTTCCATAAAGTAATATATTATTGGTGATTGTGATTTTGAGAATTTAAATATGAGTTGTTGGACAACACTTGTTTTAATTAGAATCCTCAGGTTCATGACCATTTGTCCTGGAGTTGTCCAAAGATTAAAGAAAAGTCCGTTATTCTGGATTAGTTGATAATGTTTGTCGTCATCCCTCTTTAGCAATCAGGGGCCAATAGAATAATGTTTTTGTCTACATGTATAAATTGACATTTATTATTGTTGTCAGTCACGAATAGAACTCTAATAATATACATAGATTTTACAATAAGCTACACTTTGACTAGTTCCAGTGTTTTATATGTTGTGATATTAATTATTTTTATAACTTAATAAATAAAGTTCAATAACAGCAAAATGTGTATTATTTATCCATGCATAGATGATAGAATAATAAAACTAGAGAATCCAGTTAGAAAATCCAATTATTTTTTAAAAATAGAATTCATGTCCAAAGGCGGTTTCTTGTGTGAAGTGATGGGAAAGACATGAGGTAATTAGTATCAGGCTTAAACCAAATTTATCTCCATTCTTAATCGCGTCAAAATCTTGTTTTTTTTTTTTAATTATTTGAAAACTTATGAAAAAATTTTATTAAGTGAGTCTAGTTTGTAGCTTCTATATCCCATTTACTAAATTCAAGCATCTATTAAAGTTTCATAGAAAAACGACCATGTGGGTTAAAACCTTTTTTCTGAAACTAATAAAGTTAGGGGTTTGATAATTGGTCAAAAATTATATAGAATATTAGCGGCCCGTTCCGGCTTCGCACTGGCGTACATTTAACACACCGGCGTGTATTTTTTTTGAGATTTTTAATTTCGTAATATCTTTTGAATGGAATATCCGATTTCAATAATTCAAAAAATAATCAACAGGTATAGAAACAGTCTTGAATACGAAATAATTTATTTGGATAAGAATTTATACAAAGGTATGGAAAATATGGTTTGATTTTGATAGGCATTTCTATCAACTTTTAAAATGTAAAAAAGTTGTATACATAACTACAATAGTTGGCAAATGGTCTTATATCAATAAAATAAATAAATTGTATCAATGTCTGTCAAAAACATTGATACGTTCTATAATACTGTAGAACATATTTTTATTCTATCATCAATACTTTCCGCAGCGCATGCGTGAATGAAAGACATTTTATGGCTAATTTTTTTACACCTTGGGTTGGTTTTAGTAAGAATTTCTGAGGATCTCTAATTTTTTTTAGTAATAAATATAGCCTGTTACTCAGGGATAATGTAGCTTATTAACGGTAGAAGAATTTTTAAAATCGTTAATCTATACTAATATTATAAAGAAGTAAGATTTGTATTTTTGTATGTAACGAATAAACATAAAAACTTCAAAAATTCTTTCAAAATCTTTTGAATCTTTCGAAATCTCATGAAAACCAACCCAAGGTGCCAAAAAATTTGCCATAAAATATCTTTCATCGCATGCGCTGCAAAAAGTATTGATGATAGAATAAAAAAATGTTGTACAAAAAAGTCCGCGAGACCATATGTCCAACTATTATAGTTACGTCACTATAACTACTTTTTTACATTTTAAAAGTTGATAAAAATGCCTATCAAAATCAGACCATGTTTTCTATAACTTTGTATTAATCCTTATCCAAATAAATTATTTCGTATTCAAGACTATTTCAGTATCTGTAAATTACTTTTTGAATTATTAAAATCGGACTTTCCATTCAAAAGATATTACGAAATTAAAAATATCAATATAAACAAAAAATACACGACGACGCGACGGGCCAGTGTAGCGACGCAGCGCAGCGAGTAAAGCGGCAAGAGAGGGGGCACCGTAATGCGGGAGGGCCAATATATTTTTAAAAATAATATTCCACCCGCGCGAAGCCGGGACGGGCCCCTAGTCTCGTAATAAATAAAATTGTTTTTATTGCTTTAAAGATAATTGAAAATGAAACCAAATATGTTTTAAAATAATTTATTGGTAAGTGCGACTCTTATCGTAATACATCGTTTTCACAAAACTAACTGAACTTTAGGAACACGATACACTATTGATCGGAATGATATTAAAATTAAAACAAGTACTATTACCAACTAAGAATTACGTCTTGCCAACATTAGAGATATTACCGCTATATTGATTGTCTACGAGTCATATGTAATCTGTACATATAAAGAATATGCAGGATCGTTATAACCATTTTGTTTGTTTGTCTGTGCGCGCAATAACAGCTGCACACATTTAAATTCCTTATTAGGATTGTTAAAATCATTTTACATTGACAGACTGTTTAATTTAAAAAAATGATAGAAATAAACCATCCTACATATATAATTGCACTATACTGAAAGAGTATTTAAATTATAAAAATGTTATAATATGAAAGTTGACAAGAGTTTACAACACATAACCTAATGTTCCTTAATCTTAGTGCGCCTGTCAGCTCCGAGGCGGCGCAGCAGCCGGTGCCCCGCCAGAAAGGTGAGCCCCGCCAGCGGCAGCAAGTAGCGCACCGTGTCGAACATCGTCAACTGCAGCCAGAGCAGACCGTACAAGGCCAAAGAACCTGAAATTATACATAAAAGATGTATTTTGTATCACCATTTGTGTTGAAGGTAACCCCGTGATGTTTAACCTGATTGTTGATAGTGAGGGAGATTTGTATCATTAAATTTGTCCTTAAATCCTAAATTAATTTATAACATTTTCATAATTGTTGTTAAGATTATTCATTTTATTTAAAGATCTGTATCGTAATAATACTTCCAATATGAGCAGATGCTAAACAAGTGGGATTGAATCGCAAATGAAGCTATTGTTTAGAAGTACACAATTAAGGTGAACAAATTCCTACTTCGATATTATATATATATGATAGATAAGGGACGAACGAGCAGACGGTCCAACTGATGAAAAGTGGCTACCGTCGCCAATGGATATCTACAAAACTAGAGGGTATCTCTTGTTTTGTCGATGCATTGCCGCCTCGATGGTAGAGTGAGGAGGGGGAGCGAAGAGGAGACTGCTGCGGTTTCAAAGGACCCCGGATTCACATGCTGGTGTTTGCAAGTCAGTCGGGGAAAAAATCCCTTACTACCAAGGGGTGCTGGGTTACTCGGCTCTTACGAGGTGCTCTCCTAGCGGCAGAGGGGACCCCTATATTATTATATGTTATTTACCTCCAAGCGCAATGTGAAACAGAAGCGCATTAATGGCAGAGAGTAGAGATGAAGGGAACAGTTTAACGTTAAGTCCGAGCCGCGCCCACAACACGAGCAACAACAGTAGAGGCGCTGCACACGCCATCGCGAACACGTCGGACAGCGCCCGTGCGGGCACAGCCTCCGCTGTTCGGAACTGATGCACTATCTCGGGCAGGGCGCCGCGGTGTACGCTGCGCGACGTCTTTATTGTTTCACCTGCAAATTATATTCAATTTAAAGAGAGAAATAGACAAATGTCATAATCGACTTGGGCCAAAATAAGTTTTTATTATATATATTTAGTTATAAATGAACGTTTTAAATTTAAATAGTTTTTTTTATTAATCAATATATATATTTTTTGCCTTGTAAGTAATCCGCAATCGGCTCTTCCAGCCATAATTAAAAAAATAACAAAAACTTTATTCGGGAACAAGTACATTTGCATAATATTGAATGGAAACGATGATAGTAGTATAAACTGTGTTGTAGCTATCAACGCCCTCCTCCGAAACATTATGTGATCTGTTCCAGGTACTTAAATGTTATATGTTACAAAGTTTTCCAAAAACTTATCTAATTACACTAATAAAAAGATAAATATAAACAAAGTATGTGTACTTGTGTATGTTTAATGGTGTGTGTGAGTGTATGTGTGTTTTTGTAATTTAGTGTGTGTGTACGTGTATGTGTGTGTGTGCCTTGTATGTCATCCTAAAACATCCTAAAACGTTATTCTTTTATAAGGTCTTCTGTCTGGTCGTAAGATTTTGTTATAAGCCAGTCAATACATTTTCTCTTGCAGACGTTAGATGTTAGTGGGTAGATGTTAAGAATTTTGTTTATCTTGTTATATAATAAGCTACTGATGTATGGGTAATGTCTTTTAATGATAGCCGATCTACATAATATTGATTCGCAAACTGCATAGAGTCTACGTTTTGTGTTGATTAATTGCGGGTTATAAGGCAGCTCTGCGTGCTTACGACATATAGTACGGACAATAAATAATTGTCTTACCGTACCGTACTTTGCAGATTGCGTATATTTCAAGGGTCGGAAAATAGATCGGTTTGTTACACATCACCTTCAAAACTGCTCTCTGTGCTCTTTCAAGTCTTAACATTGAAGTTTTTGCTGAACCTCCCCAACACGAGATACAATATTGATAATGGACTGCCCCATCGAAAAATATATTGTTTTTAGACATTCCATCCCTACTACTGTGCGCAATTTTTAAAAAAATCTCCTCTCTCCTCGCCGTCTCAACCAATGGATCCATCTGGTCTCCAAATCCAAAATGCGCCATCTCTTCAGTCTGCTGTTGGTTTCAGGGTTCAACAATTTCCTTGCGGAAAACGTTAGGGTGGCTTCGTAGTCTTTCTTTGTATTTTTTACAAACAATATTGACTTCTTCTCTTACTGTTGGCATTCCAAAGTTCGCGTGGATTTCACTGTTACATGAGAACCAAGGCGCCTTAGTTAATATTCTTAGGGCAGTATTTTGGAATCTTTGAAGAATTTCAAGGTTAGAATTGCTAGCTGACCCCCACAACTCTACACCGTAGGTCCAGATGGGTTTGATGATGCATTTGTATATTAATAATTTGTTATTAATTGAAAAGGGTGACTGAAATCCCATAAGCCAGTTTAAATTATGAAGTTACTGAATTGCCTCTCTTTTCTTGGATTTGATATGTGTTTCCCATGTGAGTCGTCTGTCCAGATGGAGGCCCAAGTATTTTAGGGTTGTGTCTGTTGGCAAATATTGTCCCCCCATTATAACTTGTGGACAGTCGCCTTTGCGAAGAATAAAAGTTATATGCTTTGATTTCGCAACACTTGTTTTTATTCTCCATCTTGAAAGCCATTCGTCAAGCTTATTCAATTGTGTCTGTAATTTTTGTCATGCTATGTGGGGATCTTTATCACTGCATAAGCAGGCTGTATCATCAGCGTAAGTTGCCGTCTCAATTCCCGGAGTACAAGGCAGGTCTGCAGTGTATATCGAGTATAGGACAGGTCCAAGTACTGATCCTTGGGGTACAGACGCTTGTACTTCGTAGAAGTTGGAGAGGTCTTCTTCGAGTTTCACTTGGAACTTTCGTTGGAGAAGGTACGATTTCAAGATTATATAGAGAGAGTTTGGTAGAAGAGTCATCAACTTATATAAAAGACCTTCATGCCATACCTTATCAAATGCCTGCTGAATGTCTAAAAGTACTGCAGTACTCTTTTCTTTCAAGAGCTTGCCTTATCTTGTTTACTACTCTATGTCCTTCTTCAATTGTAGACTGGTGTTCCGGGATAATGTTTAGTTCAGAAAGAACTGGCTTTAGTCTTGTTAACAACAATTTTTCAAACACCTTTGTAGGAAAGCGACTTATTGGTCTATATCAGCGGTTCTCAAACTTTTTTGGTGACGGAACCCTTTTGGGAAGCAAAATACGTGATGGAACCCTACAATAAAACAATAGTTTTTAAAAGTGTATTCTTTATTAATAAGCATAATAAAAGTACAATTAGCAAAAGTACAATTACTAATTATTACTTATTTTACCACATGGCAAGTACAATAATAGAAGATATTAAAAAAGAAAAAATCTAACTAATGGGAGTAACGTATGAAACTGTTTTTTATTTTTCATCAATTGGTTGATATCAGGTTTGATAGAAGACAGTTGAAGTCTCATATCAGGTTCGGCGTCCAGTCTATTGCGATATTTTGTTTTCGTGGCTGCATAGGTTGAGAATCCTGTTTCGCACAAATATGTTGTTGGGAACGGGAGAAGAATATTCAGAGCCATTTTGCCAAGCATTGGATATTCATCACGGATTCTGCACCAAAAATCGTTGAGAGGCGTCGTTTTGAACAGTAACTCCATACTTGTGTCTGATGACATTTCTAAAAGAGATTCATATATCTCGTTTGACATACTTTCGGGCTTTTCCAAGTTGGGTAAAAAGGATTATGAATCCATGAATTCAGTTTCATTTTTGTATTCTGTTCTTCGGGAAAATACTTTTCAAAAGATGCGCGCATCGAACTGAAAAATTGGACCAATTCTTCAAACACATCATCTTGAAACATTTCTGAGTCGTTATCGCTAACAAACTCACTGAGTGACGTAAAGCTTTCTATTTCTTTCTTACCAACGCAAATAATCCAAAAATCTAATTTTCTTTTGAAGGCAGTTATTTTGTTATAGGCCTGAAACTCTATTGTCTGTTTACCTTGATGATAAATTCAATTTGTTCAGTTTTTGAAAGATATCCGCCATAAAAGATAATCGGAACAACCAAGTTTTATCATACAAACGGTCCTTCAAATTAAAAGAAGTATCTCCTGAAAGAAACATTTGTAACTCGGTTCTAAGTTCAAATAGCCTTGTTTAAGTTTTACCCCGAGACAGCCATCGCACTTCTGTATGGAGCAGCAGTGTTTTATGTTTGCTGCCATAATCTTCACACAATAATGAGAACAATCGGGATTGTAGTGGTCGTGATTTGATAAAATTAATTATTTTTACCGCTTCATCCATAACTAATTTAAGATTTGACGGCATTTGCTTCATCGCAAGTGCTTGTCTATGCAGAATACAATGGCTGGAACTACAATTAGGCGCTTTATTTTTTATTCGTGACACTGCTCCTGCTGTTTTACCTGTCATCGCCTTGGCCCCATCTGTACAAATGTCAATGCAATTTTTCCAACTGAGATTATTTTCTTCAAAAAATATATTTATTTTATTAAAAATTTCTTCCCCGGTAGTGTTTGTGAGCAGCGGTGAACACATAAGCATGTCTTCTTCAAAAGAACTTTCATATGGATATCTCACGATAACCAGCAAGATAGCCAAACCAGCGACATCAGTTGACTCGTCCATTTGCAAGGCGAATCGTGTTTTTTGTAGACGTGTAACTAGTTCTTGTTTGACGTAGCTTGCCAGATCATGGATTCGCCGTGAAACAGTATCGTTTGATAGCGGCACAGTAGAAAGATGCTTTGCAGATTTTTCATCGAGCATACATTTTGTTATGTCTAATACACATGGCTTTATTAAATTCTCAGCGATAGTGTGCGCTTCACCTGCTTGTGCAATGCGATAGCTAACTAAATATGATGCCTCCGTGGCCTTTTCGTTGATAGTTTTTGTTACATGCATCATATTTTTTTGACTTTCCAATAACTGATCTTTTTTACGAACAAAAAATTTTATTCTTGTCTTTAGACTCGGGGTGTACAGTTTGTAAATGTCGGCGCAATTTGGCAGGTGCCATGGAACTATTAGGAAGCAGTTTACTACATAGCATGTAGAGAGGTGAGCCGTTGGAATCAACAAATCCGAAACTGATATATGATTCATCATACTTCCTTTTTTTCGTCTTTGAAACCGTCGAGCTTGACGTCGTGGCATCATCGTCTGGATCGGTGATTACTATATTCTCCGCGCGTACTGCTTTTGAACATTCAGCGTCATTAGAAGATGTTATTGCAACACGTTTTATACTTAGTCCTAGACTCGAAAATACTCGAGTCGGCGCCTTGGATAAACAAACAGCAAAAATAAAAAGAGAAATATAAAAATTGCGTTGTAAACAATTCAAAGGCAGCTTTTATCAAAGGGACTGCGCGCTCACAAGTATACAAGTATACATGTTGATACCAAACTTATGAGATATTGTACCAGGTATTGTAACACATGTTTATACAAATACAAATAAATAAATAAATATACCTACGCGCGTCCGCGGAGTCAAAACGTTCGACCAGAGAGAGGTGTTTTGATTTTTTTCTAAATTCTAGAGGAACCCCTACAGAACACTCTTAGCTTCAGCTTTTTCTTTAGATGATTGGGTGCCCATCCACCGCATGATTGTCTTAAAGGTGGTATTGGTTTCTGTGATCTTTTAAAACTTTTTGTAATTTTCCAGAGTGAGTAGCCATCCCTTCCACTTGTTGATAACTTAGATAGTTTTTGTTGGAATGTAACATTCTCAGAGTCTTCCATTAAAGTTTTAAGTTCTCTTGCCGCTCTGTTAAACAGTGTTTTGTCCTTGTCATTTTGTATTGAAGTTTCCTTTTTTCTTCAATCTTTTTACGGATTACGAAAGGTATGTTAACTTTTTCATTACTTGTCGACAAATTAGGAGTTAAGCGCCATGCAGTCTCCTGTATTTTATTTGTGATGTAAAATGTGGCATCATCGATGTCTGCATCTGACTTTAGGCAAACTTTAAGTTCCAGTTCATGCTTAAGAAATTCTGAGAACAAAATCCAGTCTGTTCTTTTATTATATAACTTCATTGGTTCTTCTTTCATTATTGCACTAGTACTCAAAGTTGCTATAATTGGGGTGTGATCAGATGTAGTATCGAGGCAAATTTCCAGGGCAAAGTTCATGTGTGATATACCTTTTACAACGAAAAAGTCTATTAGATCAGAAATCTTAAAAGGGTCTGTTGGCCAATAGGTTGGATCTCCTGTGGAAATGGTGGTAAGCTTCAGACTATCTATACATCATATACATTTTTTAAGTTCATAACCACATGTTGTTGTGAGACTGGAGCCCAAACAGATATCTCCGCCGCATATATATCTATTACCAAGGCTTTTAAAGAAATTAGTAGTGTTCTTCTTTATTTTTAAAAAAAGGTTTTTTTTTGGAATTGTCGTTCCTACTACATATAATACTTTCATCACTCTTCATTTTTCATCAAAAAGAGAAGATTTTTAGTACATATTATAAGTACACTATAATAAGTATACATATTGGTTAGCAAATAAAATGACATTTATTTGCTAAAGAGAGTGGGTAAAATAAGAGTAGTCTGTAAAATACGCGTCATCTGTAAAATATAGTTAGAATGTATTTGAAAATGCTTAAATTACACAACTATGGTTATCTAGACTCACCAACAGCGTTAGCATCTCGTCCAAAATTGAGGAGCAGTTCGCCAAGGTTCCACTGCAGCGGCGCCGCCACCGCGCTATCTCCCAGCATCAAACTCAGAGAGTAAGTACCGCTGGCGAGCTTCATGTATGTGGATATGACGCCCACGTTCTGAACAAATATTAAACTAATTTAATCTTTACATACTATAAAACAAAGTCACTTCCCGCTGTCTGTACGTTTAGATCTTACATAATTTTCAATAGACAGTGATTCAAAAGGAAGGTTTATATATTTAATACATGCATATTATATTAAACAAATAAAGGTAAAAGTAACTTACCAAATCAACTTTATATGTCTTGGAGCTGTCGGGTTCTGCAACGTAGATGACTTCCTCGGGACCATTGGTTGGTGCAATACGGACGAAAGCCTGCTGCACAATCACTGGCTTGTTGAATTTGTCCCGAACACTAAACTTTAGTGTCACCCTAAATAATTTGTAAAAATTGTAGCCCTTTATGTTAGCCTATATTAATATCTAAAATGTAAATTTCCTAATTGTGGTAAATTTTCTAAGTAGTAATTGTGGGTAAGATAATTTAATATAAACTCGTAGTTTTAAAATACTAGATTTTTCTTAGTTGTAATTTTTAATTAACTTGACAAATGTTCATCTACTCACTTTTGCAAATGATCAGCCTGGAGCTTCTCTGTCAACTTGTTGGGATATGTCACAGTTGTCATCTTGGGACTGGTTGTGCCATCCACATCACCAACACCAACTTCAATGCTGGACACTTGTATCTCACCCAACACGGCTACATTGAAGTTTGCAGATCTTGTACCAGCGCTGAGAGAAATTTTGTACAGACCATGCTGTGATTTAACTTTGCTTAGGTTTAGGACAAATGTTGATGGTTCATTGAGTTTCTGGACGAGAGGTTGCTTGGACAGTACCACAACATCATCGGCTAATCTAGTGCCAGACTGAGCTAACACTTCATCAGGTTTCAGATTTGTGACAGGTCTTCCAATTAAGTCAGTGACTGAAAATTCAATGGTATCAGACTCTGTAGTGATGAATTTTTTGTCTTTGAATACAATGCTGATTGGGGTTGGCTGTGGACAATCACAAATAAATTAACTGTAATTTTTTGTTAAGGTTTGTTATCTTTAATAATTAAAAATATATATAAAATATACCTGATCATCAGCTAACATCATAGCAGCATCAAGCAATAAAGCAGCTCCGCGCGGTGATGTTACGGAACGCCGTGACAACAGGTACGTGGCAAACTTGTACCGCTGGTCAGGGGACAGTGGAGATGGCTTGCCAAGAGACTTATATGATCTGTTACATGAATTATTTAAAATAATATATTATCCATAAATTTATTGTTTATATAAAATATTTAGAGGTGCAATATTTAGAATACAAAAACATTGTCTATATAATATTAGCACACCTTAAAATAGTAGTAAGTACAAGTGAAGTGACCGGCAGTCCCCCATCAAAGTGCAGTGATCGGCCATCTGTTTCATCTGCCGCTAAGAGGGCACTCTCAGCATGTGTTGCAGTCCAGCTAGCACAGCCCATATGCTCACAAAGAGCAAAGACATATCCATAGCTGTAAACAAAAAATATAATAGGGAGGAATTATAGTGGATACTAATAGAAAGAAGTGTACAAACAACATACAAATAAAAAATTGATAAATCATACATACTTAGCGGGAGAATCATCTTTCTTCAATAATTGAATAAGATTTCTTAGGCCATCTTCTGCATTATATACTGAGCCTTTTCCCAAGGCCTTTAGTGAGTACACACCATAGTATAATTCAGGAATGGTTGCATCCTTTTTATCTAAAACTTGTGTAGAAGCACTAAGTATAGCTGGTTTCAGATAGTTTTGGCATCCTGATAAAGCTGCTGCACTTGTGAGGTAGAAAACTTGTTCTATGTTATTGACATCATATTTAAAATTTTGTATTGTCTGTAATAAAAATAGAACTTTAATTTTTCAAATATGTATAATTTATAGTAAAAAAAGAAGCTACTCCATACCTCACAAACATCTGGTATTTTGAAGTTAAGTTGTGTAAGTCCTTTCAATGAATAGTACAGTGCACTGATATCTTTGCTCTTTAATCCTTCTTCTAGAATTCCTTGAAGTCGCGCTACCTCTATTGTTCCTTGTAAAATTGCATTGCTTAAAGTTAAGAAACTTAGTGCTAAGATCGGCAATACTGAAAACAAATTAAAAATGTTAATAAACATTTCTTGCACCCGGCATAGATAGCCATAACTATGACGTGGCCCAATACAATGCGAGCGACTTGAATTTCAAAAGTATTAAATTAAAAAATTGCCATTTTCATTAGATTTTAAATAATGCATTAGATACACAGCAAAGTAAATAATGTAGTTATTTCAAGGTGGTCCCACTCATGAAATAAAGTCAACGCCACGCCGAGTAGTAGTCAATACTTGGATTTACTCAAGATCATACAATACTTACAGAAACGAGACATTATTTAAAACTAAACGGAACAGATAGACCTCTGTTTCTTTTAAATTTTAATTTCACTAATTATTTTTAGTTTTTGGCTAAAATACCACTTAAATCATAGTATTTAAATGCCGGCCTCTTGCTTCCATTAGGCTTTGACAACTGTTGACAATTTCTGACATTAAGTGACCGACGTAGCACTAAATGTTGCCCACAATCTGACAGTCTAACTTTAATTATCTTATATTGGCACTACTGTTAATAAAACCCACTGTTAATAGTGTATAGGTAAGCGGCTGGTGTGGAGTTGTGAATCGACTAATCATATTTAACAGGAAAATTAGGAATATTATACCCATTGAAATTGGAAATCGATCAACAATTTACTGTTTTCTTTGTCTTAATCACATTCTTTTCTTAATGAGTATCAAGTAATATTAATTGGCAACATTTCATCGATCAAATGACGGAAATTTGACTTGGAATTTCGATTTTCGAATAAATTTGACAGATTTGCTACTTTGCCTTTTTACCTTGCAAGTCCTAATAGTGAATAATTAATATTTTAGATTAAAAATCGGGTGATTTATCAAACATCATGGCCGCAGCTAAAGTACCGTCTCTGATTAACAGTAAGTGTTATCTTATAATTTTACGTTAATATATGTGTTATGTAATTTGTATTTACTAATGAAGGTTATATTTTAACTTAAAAGAAAAAAAAACCAATGAGTCTTCATTTATTTACTATGTAATACAATTTGATCATTAATAAATGATTACATTTTTAGCGGCTCTTGCCAATGCCAGACCGAAGTTAAACATCTTCATGAAATACGCAAGGGTAGAATTAGCTCCACCTAAACTGAGCGAAATCCCACAAATCAAGGCCGGTATTGCCAAGCTAATAAGCAATGCCAAGACTGGAGCATGGAAACAACAAACTGTTAAGCAAGCTACATTAAACACTCTGATTGGTGCCGAGGTGCTCTTCTGGTTCTTTGTTGGAGAATGTATTGGAAAGCGCCACATCGTCGGCTACAAAGTCTAAGTTTAAATGTATGAATGTAGTTAACAATATGGCAAAGTAAATTATTAAATCTGAATTTATTACTTTCATTACATCCCGTTTCTAATTTTTTTTAGTGATTAGGTAAGGCATATGTATAATTTAAATAGAAGTAAAAATTTTAATATTTTTTTCTGCATTATATACTTCAGCAAGTTTGTGGACTTGTACTTATTGTTATGAAAATTTTATTATACTCAGATAAGAATTGTATGAAATACAGTAGAACCTAGATTATCTGAACTAATTGGGACCAAGACTAGTTCGGGTAATCAAAATGTGGGTTAAAATTTAAATGAAACACTTAAAAAAAGTCCAAATTCCATTTTTATATTTCTACTGTACATATTATAATTGGTATAGGATAAATAAATACATCAAGATATGATAGTAATTAAATATATTGTTCTAAAAACCTAACTGTTACAGTAATGATAATTATAATGGTGCACACAATTCCATAAACTTATAAGGATTGCATGCACTTGCAAGCTTCAGTTCATCTTCTGTCTCGGGGGGACCTCGGAGCCACAATCTATCTCTATAGTAATTTGCACAAGAGATGAACTCACGTTCATTGTACCTTCCAACTTCTATTGGGATAAATGGATCTAGATGCTCAAATCCCTAAAACAAAAAATTGATATTAACTTATGCAAGATGCTGATTTGTTTCAATTTAAAACTTCAAGATATAAAGTCTTAAGAAATAGAACAAATAATTATAAATGTACCTGTTTATAAAGTAAGTATTTAGGAAGGTCACTTTCATGATGATCTTCAGGCACTGCTAGCTGGTCAGCTGTCACAACAACTACACCATTTGTCTATACAAAAATAAAAACAGTATTAGAATTTTTATTTAAAACTTTTAGTCAGTAACAAAAGTAATTAAACTGAATATTATACCCAATCATTTTTTGTAATTTCCTTAAATGATGTTGTAAGAGTGACTTCATCAGAAGTCACTTTTCTTTTAGTTGGTGTTTTGAGCCTAGTCATAGGATAGAAGAAGCAGTTGAATCCATCAATCGCCACAAACGTTTTACATCTAAAAAAATATATAAGAATTAGTTACAAATACAATATTATAGGTACTGCTGTCTGGTGTTGTACAGTTGTGTAATTTTTTTTGGGATGGGTAAAAATGTTCGCGACAGGACACGTGACCTGATCGATAATTCGTAAGCGTCTGGAAACGAGACTTGATCAAAAATTCATAGCGTCATATCTAGATAATACAGTTCGGATTTTATGAATTTTGATCATTGTTTTTCTTATCACAATTATATTTTCTTAATCAGTTCCATACCACGTTCTGGTCTTTTTTAAATTTGATTATAACTCACTGTTTATTACTGGACAAGATTTTTATTTCACTAAGCAGTACATCAATAATGTCACATGCATATTTGACGCGCGTGATACCCAGCTCCACTAACTCGGCTAAAGGTGCTCCTTTTTCTGTTTTCTCTCGTTTGCTCCAAACATATTCTTTGGATGTTCTTAACTGTACCAAAATAAATCACATTAATAAAATGATGGCAATCATTTTAAACAAATTAAATTAGTTAATTGAAAAAGTATTTATTTGATGACTTGGATTACTTAAGATGAAAAACCAATATTATCTATAGTACTTACATCTCCTGCCTTCAAAATAGCTTGGTTTTGGACTTTAAAATGCAGCAACCAGGCAGCTGCATCTAACGGTAAATCAACAAAACCTTCCTTTGTCTGTGAGTTGCTCATCTCTTTGTGTCTTGGTACTCGTCTTAACCATTCAGAGACTGATAGAGATATAATACAGATATTAGTATTTTGTCTTTAATTAATAAATACTTTATTTAAGTTATTAGAATTATTCTAATGGTACTTACCCCAAGGCACATGAACTATTAGAAAACCATTTTCATGTGCAAAATGCAATAGATGGGCTAGAGTCAATGACTTTCCAGCTCCTTTCTCACCATCTGTTATTATGGTTGTCAAGAAAAATATTGAAGTGTGTTTCCATATAGGATCTGATTGACATTACTGCACACATTATATTGCTTATTGTTAGAAATACTTTTTAACCAATTATCTAACCCCTAGCCTTATTAGTATTCAAGATATCTATGATAGATATATGAATTATCTTAATGGCATATAAAAGCTACTAATTAAATTCATATTGTATATTTTAACAAAACTTTTCAGTCTATACTAATATTATAAAGAGGAAAGATTTGTATTTTTGTATGTAACGAATAAACATAAAAACTACTGGACCGATTTCAAAAATTCTTTCACCATTAGAAAGCTACATTATCCCTGAGTAACACAGGCTATATTGATTACAAGAAAAAATTAGAGACCCTTAGGAAATTTCACGAAAACCAACCCAAGGTACCAAAAAATTAGCCATAAAATATCTTTCACCGCATGCGCTGCAAAAAGTATTTATGATAGAACAAAAAAATGTTCTACAATATTATAGAACGTATATATATCTACAAAAAAGTCCGCGAGACCATATGTTCAACTATTATAGTTACGTCACTATAACTACTTTTTTACATTTTAAAAGTTGATAAAAATGCCTATCAAAATCAGACCATGTTTTCTATAACTTTGTATTAATCCTTATCCAAATAAATTATTTCGTATTCAAGACTATTTCAATACCTGTAAATTACTTTTTGAATTATTAAAATCGGGCTTTCCATTCAAAAGATATTACGAAATTAAAAATATCAATATAAACAAAAAGTACACGACGACGCGACGGGCCAGTATAGCGACGCAGCGCAGCGAGTAAAGCGGCAAGAGAGGGGGCACCGAAATGCGGGAGGGCCAATATATTTTTAAAAATAATATTCCACCCGCGCGAAGCCGGGATGGGCCGCTAGTTACCTATAAGATAGAAAAAACATATTTGAAGAATTTGGGGGTCAATTTTTGATGTTATTTTTGGAGAAAACCCATCAAAAAAATCATGTAGAAACATTATTTCTCCAACTATAATATGTAGCAATTTCATTTATGTTCGAGTGGGACATCACATCTAAAATTTTTAAAAGTTTCATAATTCATGATTTAAAGTAATGGTAACAAAAGGTTACTTTGCTATAGTCCACAGAAAATGTTTTATATATATAACAACATATGTTTCCCTTTGTAACCGAAGCATCTTCAGGAGTAGTTGACTCTATAGAAAATGTATGGAAAATTCATAAAATATTTTTGTGTCAGCATACAAAATATATTATACATTAGAAATACTTATACAAATTACTGCTATTTTTTTTTACTCCAAACAAGCTTAGTTTGGAGAGTAAAAAAATAGCAGTAATTTGTAACAGTATTGTGATTAAAAAAGCCAGTGATCTTTTATCAGTGCTCATTCAGAGGCAACACTAATGTTAAAAAGGATACATAATACATATCGAACTACTGGTTTGTCAAAATTTGATGTTTTTATGCAATTAATGACATCAAGTGCTGGGAGGCGAACCATTAAAGTGGTTTCTGTAAATGTCTTAGTCTGCTTCATATAGCTCTTGGGTAATCCTCCATGAGAATATAATTGCTTGCATAAATCATTGTTTAACGTATAAAACAAACCAACTTGATTTTCATTATGCTGACTCTGAAAAACAATATCATGTTCTAATTATACTACTTAATGGAAAAAATTAACAAAATAAACAGTAAATAAAGTCCATGTACAGGTTGCACTATTATTGTTTCAATATAAGAAGCCAATGCAATAAGTCATTGGGTTATTATATCACCGCGTTATCTGTCCGCTTGTCTCAATAGATCCAAGGAATTTATATCATGTATTCTATTCTTTTGCGTGTGGTAGACTAAGCCTTGATTTTACAATAAAAAGCTATGTATAAACTTACGGGAGAGGACTCCGTCGTTCTAAAAGTTATCGCTTGAGAATATCGACGAGACAAAAATCTTAAATTTCGTGTTAACATTCTTATATTTTACTGATCGTTTAGCTTATTTGATATTTCTATTTTATATTTACAATTCACAACATAACCTTAAATTTATGTGTCAGATTTATAAAATCTTAAGGTTTATTGGTTATAGTTTTTATGCCTTTGTGTTTAAGCATCTTAAAAGGTATTAAACTTAGATGGCGCTGCTGTAGCCAGAAGGTAATATTAAATGGTAACATTATAATTTATAAGTAAACAAACGATACTCACTTTAACATACCATAATAAATCTCTGTATAACCAATTTGGAAAGAAATTAATGAAAGAAAATATGGTTGAAACTACAGTATTTATTTGTCATAAATAAAAACTATAGTTTCAACCCGTTCGGCGGTATTCCTCAGAGATTGAGCTCCTCTTGGTTCAGTGGAAACTGAATGCGGTTGCAACTATATTCATTTATGAAAAAAAAACAACAAAAAAAAAAAGTTTTTAACATTTATAAAGCCTTAAAAATGTAAACCTTTCATTAGCAATTTTACTAATGAAATATATAAGCCGAAAGGAGAGGGGCATTGAAAACACTAAAAGGGCGATTCAAATGGACTATTGGCTACTAAACCGATTATTACTAATTAATTCGATCTCTTACAATTATGACAGAAACCCAAGCAGTGCCTTGGACTTGTGAAAGAGTAGGTTTGCAAGGAATTCTAAAACTCTCCTTCAATGCTTAGTTTCACTGTTTAAACTTAACCTTAGCTTAACATATGTTTTTTAATAACATTGTGAATTCACGCGACTTTATTTGGAAAGGCTTAGCACCTCTATTATTACACTTTCACAAGCACGAATTTAGACGATGTTCACTCAAAGAGAATCTCTTAACTCGTTGGACTAAACTTTGAAACTCCGAGAAAGTGAATATAAAGTGACGAAACGGTGATAGACCTCCACTAGTGGGGATAACAGTTAAAGGAATCGCCGACCAATAACAACTAAATTTAGGTCTGAGAAAAAATAGTAGGGAAAAGTTGCACATTCTGAGTGTGCTGCCTGTATGAATAGATTGGTTTACAGGAATGAAATGCACACAACTGAATGAAATTATTTTATTACATTTTTAAATAAATGATACATATATCATGACTTTTGTTTTTGTCTTCTCTGTTTGAATAAACTTGCAGGTCTTTTATCAAATTCGATTTTACTCTCATTTTCTATTGTTTTCTCAACAATGTCATTAACAACAATTGTTCTGCTTACATTACTATTAGATAAAGACATTTCATTTTGTTTCTCGCCATAGGTTTCTGTTGCTTCAAGTATTTTATGTTCATTATTTTTATGTACATCATTTTCATATTTTGATTTTCTTAATATAGAAGTGGTTTCATTGGTAAACAAATTTGAATAAATTTGATATATATCACTTGGTTTCACTATGCCTTTTTGTGGATTATATGGCTCGTTACAAGGTTCAGTATCTGAATGTTTAAAAGTAATATCTAAGGTACTGCTATCATCATTGTCAGCAAAAGATACACTTCTTTTTATTTTAGTTCGGCCTTCACTATTTGTAAGAGGTTCCTCATTATTATCATTCATCTCCACATCACTATTTTCCAAAATGCTGTCTAGTCTAGAAAAAAAAACATATAAAATACAATAAGAGGTTTCAAAATAATATAAAATGTAATTACGAAATTTATATCCTACCTTTCCACTTCATCTTCTAGTTCATCTAACTGCTCCATTTCGTCTAATCTAGCAAGCAAGTCATTTTCAGTTTTACTCTGAACTCTTTCCCTATTCTTTAACTCTCTCAGCTTTGTCTCCAACATCTTTTGTCTATCTATAACTTGATGTAATAAATCAATCTTTGATGTTTGCTTAGGAACACTGTGAGTTATTTGTGCCTCTGTCACATTCTTATCCCTTGTTGCTTCTATTTCAATGTTGGTTACATCATCTTCCTTAATAATAAATGAATCATAACTGCTTGCATCACTTTCATCTACTTCTTTTGTATTGCTTTCATTGTCCAATTCATTTTCCATTTCTTCTTGCATTTCAAGCTCCTCCAATCTCAACCAAAGTTCTTCATCACTAATGTTTTCTTTGGACTCATGTTGGGTTTTATTTTTACTTTGATAATATTGTCTTACTTTATCTCTGTGCTGTGCTCTCCATACTTTATCTTCTTCTTCACTACAAGTTTCAATTATTTCATGACCAGTATTATCATAGACATTTTCTTTGCCAAAGGATATTTGATTTTCCAGATATTCTTTTTCTTTTTTGTAAGAGTCTAGTTTTGATTTTGCATCTGAAATAAGGAAATAAGAAATTATGCCAAAGATTTCATTCTTTGCTTGACTTTGAATTACACTGGTATAAATATACAATGTGATGGAATCTAATTATACAACTTAAAACTCATCCACAATAAGGTCAACGTCTATTTTTTACCTCTAAGTCATAAGGGTGGCTCACTCCAATTTTTTTATATTTATATTGCAAAAAAATATTTGTCCTCAGCTAGTTTTATTATAAAATGCTTTTTGATGAGCCAACTTAGTCTAAATATTCTAAAAAGCTATTTATTCGTGTTACCATTTAGTTAATATTTACACTAATTGTACTACTATTGCCTAAAATAAACTACCACTGAGAAAAGGGTTGTTAAAAATAAATCAATTGTTACCTTTTATTCTGTGTTGCTTTAATACCTCTGCTTGACTTACAGAGCATTTAGTGAAATAATCAGCACCAAGAGGAACCAATACTTCATTAGTGTGTTTAAGTACTCCTCTAAATAATATCTTGTTGCCTATGGGCACCAATATTGGTACACTCAGTTTATTTGAATATACACTAAAATCTAATGAATTCAAATTCTTCAAGTAATCTTCCCAAAAGCGAACATTCTTCTCATTTTCGAGTAAACTCTATTAAAAATAGAAATTAATAATTGAGTTACATATTACTTAATTTGAAATTATATGAATAACCTGAAAGTTATTAAAAGTAAATACAAGTTATAGAAAACGTACATTTTTAAAAATATCTTCTAATATGTTCATAGTATCTTTTAAAAACTATTTATCAAAATAAATAGTAATGAATAATTTAAGTGAAAGAAAAAAATGCATTAAGATTTCACCACTAATGTAATGTGTATAATATGATTTTGATTTGATAAAAGATCAACCTAATGATTTTGAATTTGACAGAGATTGACCAATTTTGACATTAACACTGACTTTTGCAACTTTTGACAGTTTACAATTCGTTCAAAATAAGTGTTCTATTTTATATTCTAGACTCACCGTCGCCTGGTTAGTCAGCAGTCATTACTATTATTGAATTAATCTAGCTATCTAGGACTGCATTGTTATCAATTTCACAACTAATTAAAATTTGTATTGTCGAACCTACATCACAGTTTCATTAATCATAATCTGAATTTTTTAAATCAAAATCGGTAAATCTGTGAAAAAGTCGAACGATTGTTTAATTATGTATATACCCATGCTATAGCAAGCATAATGGCCTAGGGGTAAAAATGTTAATGTCTTACTTGGGCGGTCCGAGTTTGATCCTGGGCACACACTTTTAACTTTTCTAAGTGTTAATTGTTTTAATCAATTAAACCTCACTTATTTTCACGGTGAAGGCAAACATCATGAGGAAACCTGCACTCTTGGGAATTCTCTATGTTCTCTGTCGGTGTGTGAAGTTTGCCAACCCGCACTGAATTACAATGGACTATGGTATAACACCCTCCTCATTTTGAGCTGGAGATCCAGCACAGTAGTGGGCTATTGACGGGTTACGATAAATGACGATGATGACAATGCTAAATATAGTTGACGTGCAGTAATTTACGTAGTGTAAAAGTCCATGCGTTTTGCACACGGAGCAAAGATGATATATAAAGCACATAGCGCACGGAGTTATGCCAACAAAACAAAAGTATGTCAACACTCAACTGTCAAAGTCAGTCAAAGTTGAAAGTTCAAATCTCAAATCGATAAATCTACTGTACAAAAATATTTTTATAAATTTAAATTATTGACTAAAATAAACATCCACAAAATGTTCAATTGACGCTTTATTACTCATGCATTAAAGGAGCTTATTTAATTAAATTTCTTAAAAGAGATCATAATTTCACAGTAAATATGGCAGAAAATAAGTCTATATTACACGAATTATATGTGTTTTCAGAATGGAAACCCGAACCAGAGTATTTGGTAAGTTTTATTCTGTAAATTACTGTGACCATGTTCTTTTATAATTTTTAATTGTCAATATATTTTGTAGCAAAAGACAGATAATATATTACCAGAAAACATATCTAACTTATGGCGATGGCTAAAATTTTTTGGACTTAAGAAGAGTCTAATAGATAGCGTGTCTGCGTAAGTAAATTTTATACGATGTTAAATGAATTCTAGCTAATTTGTTAATATTTAAATAAAGCCTTATTTATTTTAAGGCATAAAGAAAAGCAACAGAAATGGCATATTGCTCTTGGTGATGAAGGAAAAGTTATAGCAGTGCTTACAGATAACATATTGGAAATTAGAACCAAGAGATCTGAATATGCCACAATTGCAGCTAGGACTACAGGTATTTTAATTAGTAATTAAAATATAGCTAAATTAATGCAGCTATTCTTAGATGATGAGCTGAGCATCAATTAATTATTATATCTATAAATTTTAGTGGCCAGAGACGCTTACCCTCAGTGGAGAAAACTGGTTTGGAGTCCTGATTGTTCATTTTTGGTTGTAGCCTATGGGAATGGCATTGTTAGTTTCTTTGACCTAACAGCATCAAATCTTTTCAACATTCCAGTGGTAAGTTTTAATTATTTTAGATGAGATAATAGTGTTCTTTATAAATAAAAAATGTGCATTACATTTTAATAAATAATTACCAATTTCTAATATCGCCCACTTGCGACGACAGTGTGACATCTCAAAAACCCAAATTTTACAGGAAACGACTTTTAAACTTTTGAACGAGCATAACTCTTAAATTATTGTTAAGATAGCTTTATTATGTATGAAGTGATTAGAGTATAACTAATAATTAAATTAAATATCAAAAAGAAAAAGAACACTTGGGACTAAATTAACTACTTTATAAACTTTTTAAAAAAAAAGGAAAACTTATCACGTTGTTCCACAAAAAAAGAAAATTTTCAAGGTGATAAGTTTAATAGTCACGTTGAAGATGATGTAAAAAATGACTATTAAGTAAGTTATATAAAAATAAAACATTATTCTTGAAAATAATATTTTTATTTTAGGAATACTAGAATCATTTAACATAGTGGTAACTTTTTAATCGTACCTTATTGCTGCTGCATTTATTTACTTATTCTAAAAAGTAATTCGTATCAAACCTTCGTAAAAACATAACATAATTAGACTGCAAAAACAAATTTATAAGCTATTACAAGAACAAATAACTTGACATCTTAGTAGAAGCTTAGAAACTAATTCCGTTAAGAAATTACTTTAATAATACTTTATAAATCACAGTTAGGTACTTACAATATTACTACACAATAACAAACAGAGAAACATTAGTGAGCTATACATCAGTCATATAAAATCAGTCTTCTTGCTGTTAATCACATCATTTGGCTTAGGTTTCAGTAAAGTCGTATATATATATATGTGTATAAATGATAGAACTTTGAAGTAATTTATCAAATTCATAAAAACTACAAACTTTCGAAAAATACCCTGTAATAGCCAGGAATATGGTTGCTATTTAATAGTGAAAGAAGATCCTCTTTTTTCTTTTGAGACAACCCTGGTTTTCTACTGAAAGCGTTCTTAAGTTGGATTTCATTCAAAGGTTTTTTTTTTATTACGACAGCTCTCTTCATTTCATCCGCGTAAGACGTACGATAGTAAATCGCATGGGGGTCATCTTTTAGCACTCGTATCCCTTTTATTTCAGAAGTTTTAATGACCTTTTGATCTTCATCCTTATGAATTGCAAAATTCATTTGATTGAGAATAGCCTTCCAATCATAAATATCACTGTAACATAATTCATTTACATGTATAGGCTCTGACTTTTTTCTTGCAGCTTTGATCGCCCCAATAAAACCTTCAGGAGTAAAAATGGGTCCACTTCTCAACTGTCTTTTTATTTGACGTTCGATTTGGGAATGGGCTGAGTCTCCCTCATTTTGTGTATGTCCCTTGATGAGAAATTTGTGCGTAATGGATTTTATGTTTGGAAGATTCTGCACAGCATAGAGATACATAGCCATCATAAATTTATTCTTCTGCTGGCCAGCACAGTTGTCCGAGTAAAATACTACGTCCATTGAATTTTGCTCTTCAGAAATCTTCTTTAAGTACTGGAAAACGCAGGTGGCAATCTCATTCACACCCCTATGTGCCTGTGCTTCATCCCACACGTAACTTTCAACGGAGTTTGTTTTGAGATCATAAATTGTCAGATTTAATACGTTTAGCTTTGATTTATAATAGAAAACAGACGTGTTTCCTTTGGGGCACTGAAACACAGCTTGAAGATCGAAAACTGCCACAAAAATGTCCTTGTCTTTTTTATCTTTCTCTTTCTCAATTCGCGACAGCTGTTTTTCTTCTTGATGAGCTAGAAAATCCTCCTTTTTATTTTCTTTTTCTTCATCTGTACATAGTTTGTAAGCTTCGCAAAGTGCGCACGCATCTTTTTTAGGAACAAAGAAAGATATATTAAATTCCTGAGTAAAGATACGATAGAACATGATATAATTTGCGTAGGGAATGTTTTGGGCTTTCCAATGCTCAACGTAATCTCGGTGTATGTCGGAAATAGTTTTACTACCATCAATGTAATGCCTCTTGGAATTGGCTCGGATGTAGTGCGACTCTATTTTTGGTATGGTTTCGATGAAAGTTTTTACTCCATTTTTTATTGTTTCGTCAACATGGGCATGATTTTTGTGACATCCACGGTTGTCTTTGATCAAAGAAATGTTTGTATTTTTATTCTTCTTCTTTTGTGCGGTTTCTATAGGTCTATTGTTAATATCCAAAGTGTTTTTAAAAAAGGTTTTACAAACTCTGATCTTAGCCCCAGACACTGTAAAATAGTAAGCATTATTGTTTTCGCGTTTTGGTGCTATTGTTCCGTCAGAATCAATTCTGACATATCGTTGAGGTGGTTTCACTTCTTCCATGGACTGAATTATAAATAACCACTGTCTTTCAATTTCACCCAAATCCCAGTACTCCTTCAAAAGTTGATGTCTTTGAATTTCTGTTATATTTTCGTGGCATTTAAATTTACACGATTCTTTACAGGGGGGTTTTAGTCTTCGTTCTGGGATATCTTTATGATTTTTTACTGATTTATACGGTTTTCCACTATTTCTTAATTTCTTTGCAATATTATTCTTCCATTTTGTTTCTTGTCTTGGCCTTTTTTTACCTTTTTTAATAGGAGTTTCAACAGAAGTGGGAGAATTTTTAGGTTTTGGTGCGGTGACGATGCAAGGTTCAATTGGTAACGATTGATTTTCGTTTCTCATATCAGGCGCATCAATGGGATTTTCATTAGAAGTAAAAATTACTGAGTTGATGCCTGATATTTCTTCTTGGTTTGTCGTTTGCCGGCTAGTTGTCGCTGTCTGAACATCATCACTTATATCTTTGAGTGAAAAAAATACACGTCGGTGATTTTTTTGAACCTCTTTATAGTCGGGGTCTTTTACGGAGTCATCACTGTCCTCGGAAAAAGATGAAGAACTTGAAGAGTTGCTATACGAAGTAGTTGAAGATGAAGTCAATTCGCTATTATAGAGATGACTTTGTGTATTATCTTGATAATCAATTGTTTCGTCATCGTTAACATTCTTTGAACCCGGGTTGTTACGAGCAACTAAGTTGCTACGGGGAAAATCTTCATCCATTTTCGCTTGTGCTAATCTTAATATTAGTTTAGACCTTGTCCCCATCTGTAAAGGAAACTGAAGTTTTATATTGCTGCTTAGTGTATACAACGTGACAAGTGAAGGTACCATTAAATTTTATCAATATGTATTCTGCAGCAACAGAACATCAACAAATGACCCACAACATACTTCCAGTAAAAGAAAAGCATTTATCATCTACAACGTTACAATTTAAAATAACGCAGTGATAATGTGAATCGCTTACAAGAAAAACGTGATATCAAAAACATATCTCGTTAACTTCGCTTGATGTTTTACAAGAACACTGTGGTAAGTATGACGTGCCTCATTGTCGAATAAAAGAAAATTATTACAAGAGACTCACCTTATCAACTTAATCGTGGTAACCTCGTGATGTCACGTTTTTGATGAAAACCGAGAGCACCTCACACCTCGAAGCGCAGGTGACAACTGAACTGTCACTGTGTCGAAGTCAACTAACTCACCAAACGAGACAGCGCTATATTGTGATACTTTGTCTCTTTCTCTTGTTTTCTTTGTTATTTTTGTAGTAAAAAATATCGCGTTTTTGGAGATAATAGAACGCGAGATCGCGGTTTAGAATATCAATATAACGAAAAATTGTATAATTCGAGATGTTACACTGTCGTCGCAAATGGGCGATATTAGGAAAATGATTTTTAAAATTAATCAAATGTCTATCATATTTTGTAATAAATTGTAGTACATGAAATCCACCTATAATTTGAAAAATATAAAGAGACATATTTATACTATGTTAATAACATAATTTATAAAAGTAAACATATAAATCAGTAAATATGATTCAAGTCAAGACAAATGAGTATTAAATATTCAGCTTATTTGTATTTGTCAAGATTTTATTTATTCAGTACTTAAAATGATTTTATTTAAATTGATTTGAATTTTAAATTAAAAAGGTAGTTTTAATTTGTGAAATAATTTAAACAAGATTAAAATATTACAAAATATTAGATGTAAAACAATTTTACATTTATGATATTTGGATTATTTTAAGTTACATTAATATCAAGATCACTTTTATTAGATCAAATTGTAGGAGAATAGTTAACAATTATCAAATAATCGAATTATCATTTTCATCTATGGTGCTGGAGTAGGGTAGTAGTCACTTCTGTAATTTTGAAAGTTTCAACACTTTATATGTCCTCGACTGTCTGACTTTAGTCTCAGTTTTGAGCGGTCTCTCAAGAAGTGTAGCAGTGTCTGGATAGTGTTAGTGAAAACAAACAAATATATTTTATAATTGTTAATTCTGTGCTCTAGGACTGCTCAAGGCCTGGTGGCATGGAGTGTACTGATAATACTCATGCTGTATCTGACATCATTTTTATGCCTCACAGAGTTAAAGACACAAAGTGGTTAGTAGAATAAGCATTTTTAAATACTTTCCTAAAATATTACCCTCATAGTGATATTAAATGAAATTTTTAAGTAAAATTGTTTTTAATGTGATGATGAAGGGAGAGTTGTTCTGAATATAACTTTTACTGATTTTAAATCAATATTTTTTTCAGGAATTGGGAAGTGTTGGTAGTGACCTATGATGGTAGACTACGAGGATATCTTGTATCTCAGACAGATGGATACAAGCTACATCACAGGTTTCAGTTTCCTGGAGGGGTGGCAGCAACTTCATATTGTGAGCCACATGCCACTTTGTATGTTGCAGGCATTCCTAAGGCACCCTATAAGGTATCATATTTTTTTTCAAAATATAACTTTTATTTTGTGAATAAAAGTTATATTTTTATGTTTATAAAATTTTCTTTTTTTAATTCTTGTAGGAACCAACATCCCCTGTAAGTGCTGGTATAACTGCATGGAGGGTGCTCAATGATGAACCATTTTATAAATTGTCTGTTGTATCAGACGAGCTAGAAGCTCAGCTGGCAAATGAGCGGTTTCATCTTTATATTCCGCTCATTTTCTCAAAAAACATGGTAAGGGCTTATGTTATGATAAGAAAACGGTTTGCACATTGAAAATGTTTTCGTTTGCATTCTGCCAATTAAATTAATATTTTCGATTGTTCCAGAACTTTATAATTCGCATGGCAGCTTCTCCTGACAGTAGTAAACTAGTGTGCATCCACTGCAACGGTGACATATCAATATGGAGACTACCAGTTTTGAAGATTGAGTATAGTTTCAAGCTGATTGAACAACCTGAGCATAGTTTAGAGAGCCCCTTGACCCCTCACAAGGGGACTAAATACCAGACTTTGTATTACCCAGCTGATGTCAATTGGTGGAGTAATGAGGTGTGTATTGTATATTACATACTAGCTGACTCGACAGACTTTGTCCTGTCTTAACTATAAATATTGGTCAAATGACATTAGAAGAGTGTATATTGTCAAAGGCGATAAAGTTACATTAGTAAAATTAATATGATCGTTAAGATTTTTAATTTTATTATTTTCAGTGTAAATGTCTTTTTTTTTCTCTTATGGCTCTTGATACTGCTTGTATTTCGCAGTAATTCTGCCAATGACGACGTAAAGTTCTGCCATGTTTGAGTAAATTGATCGGTGTAATATTTTTGTACAGTTCTAATTTTTATTTTTTTTTTAGTTTGTTAGTTAATTTAGTAAGTACGGTGACCTGCGTGCATACCTGTATGTAACATTTTACACATAAGACATCACAACTAACGCCACAGACAATAAATATATATCATCTTCCAACATAAAATTATTTATAATATGATAAAAGTTTACAATTTAATATTATTTAAATTAATATATTTAATAAGGGCTAAAAATAAGGCATGGTTGTTAAGTCGAGAGATATCACTAGGTCAGGAGTCATATAATGAGGTGGCATATTTAGAACAATTAAAAAATATATGGTCTGGTGTGCCTTCGTCAAGTCCACACTCACAGAGAAAGTGATCTCTCACTCTAATTTTAGTTAAATGTACTGGAGTACAAGCATGTCCTAGGCGTAAACGAAAGACAATTGAAACTATTCGCTTGGTCAATCTTCAATACTGTGAAAACCATGGTTTTGATGTAAATGTCTTAATTTTTTCATAAAAAAAGAACCTTATTCTTATAATATCAAATTCAACAAAAAATAATTAACGAAATCGGTCCAGCCGTTCACACGTGATATCATGACCAATGGAAATAGGGATTTATTTTTATATTACCACTAGCGGGCGCCCGCGACTTCGTCCGCGTAGAAGTTCTGATTTTCTATGAGATTATAAAAAGATAATTTTTCCCGCTGCTGTAATAATCTAAATGCCAATTTTCATATGTTTAACTTCGAAAACATAGGACTCATATAAATTTCCAGCCTTGACACCTACGTCCTAGAACGAACATAACTTCCAAATTTCAAATTTGTAGGTTTTATAGTTCCTGAGATTTCGTGACGAATCAGTGAGTGAGTGAGTGACCTTTAGATTTTATTTATAAAGAAGAATATAGATTTATCGAGTGTCAAATACGGTTGCTTTCGAATCACTTCTATTAAAGTTATTCATCTCCTATTTAACCACCCTTAAGGGAAGATTTTTCAGAATAATTTTTACAGATTTTTATTATTTAAAGCTAGTTACCTAAATCCCGCTTTTCTAACCTCAAACTTTAAAAACATAGGACTTTCATATAACCTTCCAAACCCCATTTTACCCCCTTAGGGGAGGATTTTCTCAAATCCGTTTCTTAGTGGACACCTACGTCCTAGAAGGAACCTACATTCCAAATTTCAAGTTTGTAGGTTTTATAGTTCCTGAGATTTCGTGATGATCAGTCAGTCAGTCAGTCAGTGACTTTTCGCTTTTATATATATAGATTTAGACAATGGGAGATAAAACATAAATAAAAATAATTTATTTTTGTTTGCTTAACCATGTTAAACTTAGCAATAAACTTATAATGAATCAAATATGATTGTTTCCATGCTCGCCAAAATACAAATTTCAACTTTAACCATAAATTTATAAAAAATTATATTATTAATATAATGATAGTATAAATATAATCTATATTTATTTTCTGCCTTCAGGAAATAATACTATCCCGTTTTAGTGGTGCTGTGTCCATATGTTCAGTACAAAATCTAATTAACATTCTCGGCAAGAAGCCTGAGTTCTTCCAGGGGACACCACAAGTATGTATCAACATCTTATATAATATTTAATTGGTTCAACCAGCTCTTAATTTTGTTTGCAAAAGGTATAATTATCTATTATTGCCAGTGCCGGCGCTAGACTTAAATCGGGGTATAGTGTGATTGCTAAACCCCTAAGGTGAAGAGCACAAAAAAAGGTCATCATCGCTGCTTTTAACACCTCATTCAGCTCATTTGCTACTTGGTGTCTAGAGCGATGGCTCCACTCGCTCTATATGAAAAATATTTTTGATAAATAATAATATGCACAGACTCAAGTCATTTTGAGTTATATGCACTGACTCAAAGCTAAATAAAACTCAATTATTGTGAAAGCTGTGAATTGGTGGTTACATGAATATAAAACCTTTGTAAAATTCTCTAGCATAATATTACGTGTAAACTCGTATACCTTTTAATAAATAAATATTATTTAATCGCCCAATTTAAAAAAAGAAACTGTCATGATATTTTTCTTATACAAACAGGTAACGTGCGCATACGATGGTGCGTTCATGGCGCTAGAATGCGAATCCAATGTGATGCCTGCTAAAAAATCTAGGAGTGATGAGTCTGTAAGTTGCTTTTATTTGTTATAATTATTACTAACTGATCATTCACTGACTACTCATTTTCTCTGCTGTAATTTTTTTTTATGGCAGTTAAGGTATAAACGAGCAGATGGTCCACCTGATGGTAAGTTGCCACCATCGCCCATGGACATCGGCAAAACAAAAGATACTCTCTTGTTTTGACGATGCGTTGCATCGTCTAAGATAGAATGGGGAGGGGGAGTGAAGAAAAAAATGCTGCGGTTTCAACGGGCCCTAAGAAAGAGCCCAGAGTCCACTAGATCCGCTATAATTATTTTTTTAGTTCTTTGTAACTTAAACTGTCAGTAATTCTCAGTAATGCAATGAAATAATCAAATGTCAAGTCAGGAATCAAGCGTCTGTAGGTCAGTGTTTCAGGCGTTGGATTCACGATCGATAAGTCATGGGTTCCAATCTCAGTCATTTGACTACTTACGTGGCCCACTCATAACACAATCATTGAGCTAACTTGGAGGGATTAAGAGTTATAGTAGTATGTGATAGTAAAAAAAATCATGTCTTGTTACATTTTTAACCCATACTGTAATATTTTATATGTATATTATAGATGGAGGTGATGAAAGCAGACGAGGAAGTTGATAGACATCAGTTTACAATGTTAGAAGTATCTAAAGAGCTTGTGAAGTCAATTTTATATGCTATCACTGATATGGAAACGTTTCAGCCGAAACCCAAGAAAATTACAGTAGTGTCCAGAATATACAGACTGCTGGGAGTCAAAAGTACTACTCCAGCAGAACTGTTTTCGCGAAAAGTAAGATTTTGTTAATGCAATTCGTCATATTCATTCATATTTATTATAGACAATATATAACATTTCAATTCTTTGCTGAAGCCAATAACTGAAGCTATTGTGTCAATTTTGCACAGACTTACGTAGCTTTAAATATAATATTAATAGTTTGGGTAAACATAACAATTACGAGTATATGCTTGCAATAATGTATAAAAAATGTTATATTTCGTTAGATCGAAAGTGGCAGCTATACTGAAGCGTTATCACTAGCTGAAAACTTCGGACTTGACAGTGACATGGTGTACCAGCAACAGTGGAGGAAGAACCCAGTTTCGTCGGATGCAATACAGAATTACTTGGTACAATATATTATTACATTATTGGGGAAAACTTTATTTTTATAAATAAAGTCGTCTCGCACTAGTTCTCTGGGATATATATTAATTTGTTTATGCACTTTAAAATGTAACAAACAAAGTGTTGCTTCACTATTATCAATATAAATATTAAATATTACTTTGTAGTGAATTCTAAAGACGCGCACTAGTAACAGTAAATGGGTTTTCATAAAAATGGTATGGCAAGGGGAACCAGAATATTATTACAAATCACACAGGATCTTGATGGACGGTCCCTAGGGACACACACTTAAGTATACAGGGGATGAATTTTTGAAAATATTATATAGGAGCGAGAGAAGAATTTAATTTCTTGATAAAATAAACACTATATTTTAAGTTAACCTGCAGGTTTAACCTAAAATATAGTAAGTTTTTTCCTGCAGCAATACTTCCGTGAAACCGCATTCGGTTTAGTGCTTACATGTATACAAACGTACAGATAAACAAACATTTTAAAACAAAACATTTTTATATATATATCTTATGTGTACAGACATTTGATTATTTTTATTATATATATTTAGATAAAAGACAGCTTACGTGCAAGACAAATTATCCTCTTATCCTTTTACAATATTATAAACGCGAAAGTTTGTAATAATGTATGAATGGATGTATGTTTGTTACTCTTTCACGCAAAAAATACTGAATGGATTTTGATGAAACTTTACAATAATATAGGTTACACGTCAGAATAACAGATAGGCTTTTTTAAATTATAATGATAGTATAAATCTAATTAATAATTTAAATATAATTTGAAGCGTCAGTAGCTCAGTGGTTCAGGCGTTGGATTCGCGATCGATGGGTCGTGGATTCAAATCCCGGACATTGGACTACTGGCGTGGCCCACTCCTGACACAAGCATGCAAGCTTACTAGGAGGGGTAAAGGGAATACTAGTATTATGTGATCCATACTGCTAGTAATCATTTTTTTTTAAATTAAATATTTAATATATATTTTTTAGTATTTCTAAAAAAAAACACAATAGTATATTGTTTCAGAGTAAAGTATCTAAAAAGATTTGGGCAGTACACCAATGCGTGGACCGCCTGCCCGAGAGCTTGCCCGCTGCTAAAGAACTTCTCAGCTTTGGACTTCAACTCACCAATCAAAAGATATTGGATGGTATGCTTTTATAAAATAAATAGGAAGTTATTTATTATCTTTTCCTAGTACGGCGACAGAAACTACCATATTTTATTAGACTATACTTTCTGATTTTTCAATTCCTGATTTTTTGAACAGCTAACTATTAGTTCGTACTATATCTAATTTTATGTTAAATAACCTTTATTTTTGAAAAACTTTGTAATTTGTTTTTTGCCAAAATAAAATTATTATTTTCAATATGCTATTATTCATAGTAAAGGGAGATGGTATTGTCTTGATATTTTATGCAGTTGTTACATATTAACTTAAAAAAAGGTTTATTTTCAAAAAATATAAAGAGCATCAGTATAGAGAAAACAAAGAATTCTGCCACCATGGTTAAAAAGTTAGACAAAAAATTAAAGTTTTGTTTTTGATTTATAATCACATTTACAAATATTTTTGATCTGAAAAAAAATGATGACATTTTTTTTGTTGTTTTTATGATGTATTCGATTACTTCTTTCTACAAAAAAAATGTAGTATTTGTTAATATTGTTTGGATTATATGTATATGTATATGAATAAAGTATTGTGTCATGACATGAATATAAAACTGTGTAACAATAATTGTAAAAAATTAAAACATAGATATGAATGTTTGTTGTATTGCAGAGATCAACGGATCATTAACCGAAGACGACTGGAAGGACCCGGACAGTGTCACCTTGGAGGATCTCAACGCGTACACGAGTGAGTTGCTGCGTTGTAGACATGTCATGCTGTTTTATAAGGAACGCCTTGTATTATATGAGGTCAGTTTTGCACGTTTATGCAGATAAAGTATAACAATCATAGTACAACTCAGAAGGCCTAAGTGAAGAAAAATCCAGAATTAACTTTTAGAATTAGAATTTTTTGAATAATTAAACATATTTATTTTCCTAGCAAAAAATATTTTTTTAACATTATAATGTATTGTTGCATTTCTGGATGAACCAACACATACAATTAAATCAAATGGGGGTACAATTTTATTATTTTCCTAAAAATAGTTGTTTAAATAACGCCCAAAATAGGTAAATGAGTAAAGAAACATATGTAAGTATTATTATAAATAAATAACGTAAACAAAAATATAATTTTTATAATATTGAAAAATAATATAACTGAAGGGATAATTTCGTTTACATTATTAATAACACGATGACCAAGTTTCTTTTACTGTCAGCATAGTCTTGTAGATTTAGTGCTGCCACCTATGCACGGTCCCTATATTGTAACATTAACAAAGAATTTTGTAGTTCCAAATTAATATACAGATGGCGCTGATCAGTTTTTTAACGATACACTGAATCGCGCTGGCTAGATTCTCTACCGGAATGTTATATAGTTTCGCACTACAGTGTAAAATATCTCTGGTTTCCCTTCAAAACGTATAAATCTTTCGCCTTTTACTAAAGATTTCCGTGGAGGGGAACACTCAAATGAGTCTTTTGTATTTTTGAAGCCTCACTATTTTATAGTGAGGTTTAATAATCGAATAATTAATATACGGTGTTATTCAATATAATTGGCATTCGTTATCACTACAGTACTTTTATTTATTTAATTTTTTCAATTATTTGCGTATTTTATTTATTTTTCCCATTGTTATTTAGTGTTACAGTATTGAATATTTTGTAATAAAATTCAATTTGTAAGTAGTCTAGTGATCTGCCCTCGCTTCTTCTAGGCACTTATAATGATACATTATTTAGTTACTTCCATATTATTAAACTCAATTTTTTTGGATTAAATAGTTTTTGTTAATATATATATGGGAAAAGATGCTATCTGCTTACAGTGTGAAAAAAAGATCAACAAACACTCGCATTTATTAATATTGTAAATCTTATTACTTTTTTTATACATGGTAATAAATGTTTTAGGCAATACTTCGCTGCGAAAAATCAAATTACGTGAAAGACGAGTACCACAGACTGAGAAGCAGCAGTATTGTACACAGTGCAATGGAAATAGCTAAAGAAGGTCGTATAGAAGCTCTCACTTGTCTATGGCCGTACATCAAGAGTCTGTCGATGCAGCTGGCTGTTCTGGACAAGTTACCTGAATCAATTTACCCGTTGCATTATCAACACTTGCTGCCGACAAAGGAACCGGTGACATGGTTCGAGAAAAAATCTCCAATTAAAATTAAGCCCTCAGAGCATGAAAATGATTGGTGTAGGAAGGAGATATTCAGGTTTTTATGTTTTATTAATAAATTTACGCTATTATTTACTTAATAAAGTATCAAGAGAAACATTGCTAAAATGTTGATGGAAAAATAAAATTTCAAAAAATTCTTGCCGAAACCCGGGATCGAACCAGGGACCTTTAGATCTTCAGTCTAACGCTCTCCCAACTGAGCTATTTCGGCTATGCATTAACTGTTGAAACTTACAAACGCGTAACAAACTAGATTCAACGCTAAATTTATTTACCTCGCTTCGATGAGGAGTCAAAAGATTTTTAAACAAGAATTATTTAAAGCGAAAAAAATCAAGTGTTACAATAGGTGTTATAAAAGCATGCGTAATTCAATATTTTTAGTTAAATTAAAAATTCATTTAATATACAAACATTAGATTACATTTTATTTATTTTCATTATAAAGATTTTTTAGTCTCAATTTCAAGTCGAGAATATTCTTGTCCTCTACCTTTTGTGTACTTAAAATACTAAATGCAAAATGCATATTTTCAAATAAAATACTTTTATGGATCCAAAAGAATTTGCTTATATTTTACTAGCGGGCGCCCGCGACTTCGTCCGCGTAGAAGTTCTGATTTTCTATGAGATTATAAAAAGATAATTTTTCCCGCTGCTGTAATAATCTAAATGCCAATTTTCATATTCCCGCTTTTCTAACCCCAAACTTTAAAAGCATAGGACTTTCATATAACCTTCAAACCCCCATTCCACCCCTTAGGAGGGGCACCCCCGTAAAAAAAATCTTAGCTGACACCTACCCTCTAGAGAGAACCTACTTTCCAAATTTCAAGTTAAGAGTGACAATAAATTAAACTTTCCCATACAAACTTTCATCCCCTATTTTACCACCCTTAAGGGGGTATTTTGCAAAATAAATTATACAGATTTTTATTATTGTAAGTTATTAATGTAAATACCGATTTTCATAAGTCTAACTTCAAAAACATAGGACTTTCATATAACCTTCCAAACCCCATTTTACCCCCTTAGGGGAGGATTTTCTCAAATCCGTTTCTTAGTGGACACCTACGTCCTAGACGGAACCTACATTCCAAATTTCAAGTTTGTAGGTTTTATAGTTCCTGAGATTTCGTGATGATCAGTCAGTCAGTCAGTCAGTGACTTGTCGCTTTTATATATATAGATTACTACGTTTTTTTGACACAATCGCATTATTTTTCACGTAATATAGGATCAATTATATTATATCACATAATTAATGGACTCCCCCTAATTAAACAGAATTAAGGGGTCCAATTACTTATGATTTTGTCTCAGTAATAATGAAAATTTAATAAACATGATTCTCCAATTAAGAAATTCTTCCTGTCATCCGTTTCAAGCTATTTTGGACGAAGTATAAAATATTAAATTAACGAACATCTATTAACCATCAGTACAGTGTTGCCATAATGAGAATAAATTCATTAATGTTTTTTAAAAAAGGTATTATAAAAAAAATACAAAATGTTTTTAAAACAAAAGTATTTAAATACATAATGGAAATAGGTATTTTGTATTTCAAATACATGTATTTGAAAAATGTCACATCTCTGTTTGTTTTTCTAATGAATAGATCAATATGGAGTTCAAATTGGTCTGAAGAAACAACACCCGAATCGGAAGAAACGAATGTTGATGAGCTCGGTAAATGGTACGACAAGCGAGCCAGAGAGATCGTAGAGCGGAGCGGGCTCGTCTCCCACGCTGTTGCGATAGTCACCATCGCTAAAGAGGGGGGCGCTGTGGAGGGTCTCGATCAACTTCACTTCCATCTAATCACATTAGACACGTTGATATATGACATAAATATTGAAGGAGTCACTCTTGATGAGCTGGAGAAGATGAACAATTTGGAAACGTGCAAATTGCTTATGTCAAAGGTATAAATAAATTCTATACTGTAATTTTGTAAACATGTTTAAATGGAGAAAGTTTCAGTAATCCAATGTTATTTTTAGTCCACACATGAGACTTTCGTCGAAGATATAAAGGAGTTCGTGTCACCATTTTTAAGGCGACATCGGTGTTTAACGGGATCTCCTATGTCCTCTTTCTATGGCCTTATTGATTTCTTGGTGAACATTAGTATTGAAGACCTTTCCTATATACTACTGGTAAGTATTATTTACATTTTATTGCCAATTTTTTTTTCTACCTTGAAATTATATATTATTTGTATCCATATATTCCATTACCAATCTAAAGGCATAAATATAAAAATTTACAATATTTAGCAAAATGTTATGCTTGTCTTTAATTCTATGGTGTAAGGTACGTACGCCTAAGATAGCCCTGTTCCTAAGATGGCCCACTTTCGAAATTTTACAAGTTAATAAGTCGAATGAGTTTAAATTTTGCGCCTATGTTCGATTAGTTGATTTGTACGTTAATTTTATTTACAAATAAATGAGCAATATTGTGATAAAGTTTGTTTTCAGAAAAAAAATCCTTTTTTATAATTATTTGATTATTGCAAAAAATGGGCCTTTCAAGGCGCCCGTACCTTATAATATTTCGGCTATATTTACAGGTACTACAATCACCTAAGTTCAAAATGGATTTGCTCGATAGTTTGCAACTCGCAGAGCGTTGCTTATATGCGCATACTGGTACTGAACAGTTGGACATGGCTTGCGATATGATTAACATTCTATTGAAAGAAAAGTGAGTCTACTGGTATTACATATTTTCCTACCTACGGTCGGAAACTTTAAAACTTAGCGTGACTTTATAGTTATTATCACGACATAGTAGTAGTATAAAAGTCGCTTCCCGTCTGTCTTTCATTATGTATGCTTAGCTGTTTAAAACTATGCAAAAAAATTTGATGCGGTTTTTTTAATAGATAGAGTGATTCAAGAGGAAGGTTTATATGTATAATACATACATAATATATTAGAGAAACCGAAATTTTAGAGGTATCTAATGTGATGTCGTAAATAAACACATTTTTTTGCGCTTAAATTGCAAACGCTGGCTGAACCCTACGAGATAGGTCAAAATAATGTACTACAGTATTGTACACCTTAAAAAGGTCTACAAAGAAGTCTGGGATGGTATATGTTTTTCCCTTAGGAATAACTCACAATAACCATTTAAATCCTTTACTTTTTAAGAGAAATAATAGCTTATGTACGAAGCAATTACAGCATTAATTCTTATCCAATGAAGTACCTTAAGTAGGTACATTGTGCATTTAATATAGATCAATATGGCCCTTTACAGCATAAAATTTAAATGAATATTTTAGAAGATTTAAAATGCAGGGAAATAGCGGTAGCGTGCCTATAAACGATCGCACGCACCAGCATTGCACCACTGCATATATGAGTGAAAACCTCTTTAGAATAATGAACTGTTTTACGGTCACTACTCACTAGTCATAATAATAAGTTTTCCTTAGCGACCACTCTATTTCACACTCGTGCCTGCTCCGGCGCTGCGGAGATCTGGAGCGGCTCGTGTCCGGCTGCAGCAAGCTGGTGTGGCGCGGTGTCCCCGTGCCGCTCTGCGAGCTGCGCGACATCAACTGCGACGCTGAGCACTCGCGCCTCCTGCTCACGCGCGTCGCTCGGAGCTTAGCTACTGGGTGAGTGCATGGCCACATGCATACAGACAATTAAAAACACACAAAAATACTGTTATTTGATACATTTTGTTTGCAGCGATGGGAAACCGTCTCAACAGGACTGGGAAAATTTACTAAAAGATATTTTGGAACTTCGGATTTCCGTCTTTGACTGTATCACGGAGGAACAATGTTATGAGGTGAGTCTTTGAATGAGAGGCACTATTGCCATAACACTTAATCGCGTAAAGGTTCTTTTTTACCACCATTGCACATTTTGAAGCTATCTAAATTAAGTTAGCTAGTTGTTATAAATATGTAAAATGTCCTAAAATGATTGCTAGAAAATGACTAGTTTTTTTGAGTTAAATTCTTGTGATATTAACAAGTCGAATTCCTCAATTACTGGGCCTCTGCTTTTTAAAATAAAAATTATGATAGTGTGTAATCATACGAATATAAAATATTTACAGATCTACGCATTTGCTCTCCTAACATCCGGCGACGCGTCCAGCATCCGCCTGGCTAGCGATGTGCTCACGGTGTCGGACACGCAGGCCCCCCACGCACAGTACAAGATAGGACACGCGCGGAGCGTCGAGCTGGTCTCCTGTGCCGCTAAAGAGTACTTTAATTCCTCTTCCTCTCTGAAAGATCCTTCTTTGGAATTAGCTAGGTTTGTGAAAAATACTGTTTTAGTTTTACTATTTTATATTTTGATTTATTCACCAAAGCAAATACTCCCGGAATACCTCCATAATTTACAGATGCTGTTTATTACTTATCGAAGATGGGAATAAGGAAATAGAACAGGAACTGGATCTCATATGTGCTTTACCAATATTGAGAGCTTTTAATGTCAACATGTTGCCTATTCAAGGTTAGTATTTTATTATAGAAACTTACGTGGTAATTAGTCATTTTAAAGCTTTGTAAAACGGTGAAAGTCACGTATTGTTCTGGTAACTTGGTACTACAGTTTCCACTAGGCTCGCGGAGCACGAGCGCGGAGTACGCTCCATGAAAAGATTAGATAGCGGTAGTTCCGCGATGGTAGAACATTCATAAGGTTCGATAAGGCAAGGGTCCTGGCTAGAGAGAAGCATTTTATACCTCGAAAAGTTTGAGAAGCCATCGAGATCAGCAAGCGTCCAACATACAACAGAGACGGAGGATGGAAACTGCCACCGACTTGGACGCCGTGTTTTCATAACGTTCGAGATATGTTACCGAGAGTCTAGTGACGTGATGTTATTAGTTCCGCCTGCTGGAATATTCCTGTTACACAAAGTGAATCTAGTGATGAAAATATAAATGCCTCAGAAGATGACATGGTAGCCGTTTCCGTTTCCTCACCCACACCGCAACCGTTATCCTCGCGTTATCTTTGTCTTCGCCGAGCCGTCACCGCGCGCGCGTCCACTGGTTGAAGTAGACCGCCGAATGCGGTTGAAACTGTAGTACCAAGTTACCACAGCAATACGTGAGTGTTACCGTTTGACATAGTATTAAAAAAGGTTAAAGGTTAAGGTATTAATATAATGAAAAATTCCCCTGCCAAGTAAATTGGTCTTGTAGGTGTAAAATTTATAAGTAATAATAAGCTTCTTGTGTTGTGGCTGGATGACTCGGAGCAAGGTCTATTTTTTAAAGAGTTTACTGTTAATTTGCCATGCAAGATAGCTTAGCAATCGGGTGTAAAGCGTGCTTTTGCATTTATTGTTGTCTCCTATAAAATAATCTCTGGCTACATAATAGTAAAAGACGGCCCTTATTATGACTAGTTCGTCTGTGCGAGGATAAGATGGAGCTGATTGAGCAATGTCTAAACTTGGATCCGAACGCTTACCTCGCTAGCCACAAATTGTTGAAGCTCGCCAAGCTGTTGAGGATCGCAGGAGACGACGACCAAACCAGGTAAATTTGAGTATGAATGAATAAGAAATCGTACGATAATATTTAATTTTAAATTAAAAAAAAATTTATGAATGAATTTTGATATGTTTGTTGTAGGGAAGGAATGGTGCTAGTTAAAGTAGGGGAGCACGCTCTTGCCGCAGGCGCTGCTGGGGGAGGGGCTGCAGGACTGGCTGCGCGGCGCCTGGCGGCTCTGAAACACGCTCCCGCCGCGCAGCTGCTGGCGAGGGTAGCAGACAACCCCCACGCTCACGCGGACACCGCAGACAGACGACATTTGTTAGCCGCAGCCATGACCTATGCGAACGAAACCGAGTTGCATGATATGTTACGTTCTAGGTAACTATATATTTTTTATTTCTATACAAAATGAATACCCTGAAGTAATCTGGCTTATGAACATGTTCTGAGTACAGTCAACTTACAGAGTGAATATTAATTTACAGACTGAAATTGGAACTGGAAAGTTTACAGCAGATGAGTGCGTCTGTGAGAGACACGAATCGCGTTGTGGAGCGCTGGCCATCCGTTGAAGATGAATTTGCCGATGCTATTACAACGGTGCTTAAGTATTTCTTTAATCAAATCGTGGAATAGTGTTCATAAATATTATTAAAAAAAATCAAACTTGTCGACAGCTATAACTTGAATTTATAGTAAATAAAATGCAAATACTAATTTCAGCCAGTTATAGAAAAGAAAGATTTGGTCGCGCCTTCTCAAACTGATAGAAAAGTTCCATTGCTGAATTACTTGATGGATTCATTTCAGAATAAATTTACTTTAAGGTTAGTAATTTGTCAAACAAATGTTCATACATTACAGTTGTTCATAAATTTATTAAATGATTGGTTTTATTTTTAAATTAGTAACAAATCTCAATCAACGGATTCAATAGAGCGTTCAGTCCACTGTCAGGAGTTCTATCGGTCTCTGTACCCGGAGCACGATGTGTCACCTCAATACTATTGTTACGATCGGTTCTCGATACCGGACGACTTTCAGGACGGCGGGGTTGGGCAATCGGTGCTCAAGTGGTTCTATATACAGAACAGTTTGGATAATAGGGAGACTGGAGGAATGGAGACGGAAGGTAACTACATTATTACTGTTGTCTAGATATAGTCGATAGAATTAATAGCCTTTCTGTACCGTAGTCAGATTTTCGAAATGTCCCAAAACCGAAAAAGAGCTCGAACTGAACGTGACAATTTCTTCGTGCATTCTTTATTATGAATTTAAATTTTAAACGTAGTGTTTACATATTGTGTATTTGATCTGTTAAAATGTTTTAGTAATTCAAAAGTGCGCAGAAGAGATACTGTACAAAGACACGCCGCTGAGCGTGTCTTGCTTGCTGCGCTCTCTGCAGGAGCACTCGCAGGCCAAAAAGATGATAGACGTGCAACACACGGACGCTGCTGTCAGCGCCGCTCTATATGCTACACTTATCAAGTGCAATTCGCCGGAGTTACGAGATAACGTTTATCTCACGGAGCCACGGAAAGTAAATACTACTGATCATTATATAAGGAACGTACCTATACTACGATCCGTCGACCTTGACGCTTGGTCACGGGTGGGGGAGAGGGTCTTAGGTTTTCGTCACATTGTCAATATTTTGTAGGGAAATCTTGTGCTGTATAAAATATGACAACATTGACGTACATACGCCGGGATGTTAGCTGTTTGTCGAGAGTTAGTTCCGATATTATAAAGTCGTACGATCTGCTGTACATGATGAAAATGGTTGTTTTTTTGGTTCAGTCGGTAAAAAAATTAAAAGCATATTTATAAATTACCACGTAAAAATTAGAGGGGGAATCTTGGCATATACTATATGTAGTCACGTAGGGGGGAAGGGGTATAAAAATGGCTCTCGTAGTATGGGTAAGTTCCCGTATACCTAGTGTTTTTAAATTCGCGTAACCAAACGACATGCGATGTTTATTAATTCATTATTTTAATTTTACTTACATAAATACGTTTTGTGCCTATTTTTTCAAAATTGAGTTATTTAGGATAAACAAGGTAAAAGGTTTAGAATAAAAAAGGTTTTTTAAATAAACTTCATAAATAAATGCACAGACCACTAAAATAATTCAACACATATATATAAACGAAGTTTTATCTAGATGGCCAACGTGACGCTGCAGAACAACAATGCATCGGAGGAGCAGATGGCTATCATACAGCAATGTATAGACAAGCTCAGCGGCATGGGCGAGGTGGACCGGATCCGGAACCTTGGCCTCTCCGTCAATGGTCTCCTGTTTAATGCTGACCAGGATTATAGACGAGAAGTTATATATAGACTTGCAAGGTACAATGACAATTTTTTTTGGTTTTAATTATTTAAAAAATCTATTTAGGTTTGGTGATTTTTTTAAAAAGCTACAAAAATATATTTACACATCTTTCGAAACAAAATATTTTTTGCCGAAACCCGGGATCGAACCAGGGACCTTTAGATCTTCAGTCTAACGCTCTCCCAACTGAGCTATTTCGGCTGTAACTGAAATGTTGAAATAAAAAAGTATATTATTTCATTTTTTTATACTTAAAGAGCCGTCTCTTCACCTCCCGTTTTGTTTGTGACAGTCCCGTTATTCGGTTATTTGTTTCACTGTCTCGAAAGAAATCGCGTGAGATTATCGCATATTACCTATTTTCCAATAATATTTTTAGGCTATAATTTTTTTCGTTGTCGAGAATTTTCTGCTACAAATTCACTTTTCTTATATTTTTCTCTTTTCAATTTTGAATATTCAGTATTTAATTTTTGTTTTTTTTTTAGATCGGGTGGATCTGAACAAGCTCGCTTGGCGTGTTCATTAGCGGTCAAGCACGAGCTGGACGTTGTTGACATATGGCTTCAGTACGCCATGGACTCTCTGGCGACTATCGAAGTGGATACCTTACCGACAACCGCGTGTAATGTGGACAATTATAATAAGTAAGTTAATCACAACTTTTACGTATATTAACACAGATATGATGGAATTGAATGGGTACACATAATTGCGCCTATTTAGGTAACTAACACATTTTACTTTCAAAACTAGAGTTGTCACGAATATTCGGCAAATTTTTTTGTATTTTTTAAAGCATTGTTAAATATTATATATGAAAATGAAATTACAGCCGTTACAGAATTTGTCTAGTTAAAAAAATAGTCTGTTTGTTTATAAACAATTTCTTAACAAATGACGTAAAAATTTTTTTTCCCATGGTAATTAATACCTATATTAAATGTCAAAACAGCAATAATAAGATATTACTGAAAAAAATTTTTTGATAACAATTTTCATAAATTTCATTTAAATTAACATTTAAAATAAATTATAATTAACAAAATAATAAACTTTAATAATTTTTTTTGCATGACTTTATTAAGTACCTAAATGCGAAGAGATCCACGAAGCGAAAAATTTTTAGACCAATTATTTAAACTTTTATGCCGTAATTTATAAAAACTGAGATTGGAAAAAAATTAGTTAATTAACAATGGTCTAACTTTTTGAAAAATCGACATATAATTTTTTTTTTCACCGAGGTTTTTTTCGTTTAAGTGTTTAGATTACACCATAATACATTCAAATTTTTATATTGTTATTTAATATGATAAAAAAATATTTTAGGTGATATACCGGCTTTTTAGACGGCGCGCCTATGCCGTAACGACCTCGCGGAGCTCTATTTTCAGCGTTAAAATTTTTTATAAATAATAGAGATAGAGTTTCGGGAGTACGGACTTTTTGTATTGGAAATTTCCTCCTCTTTCAGGATCTTTCTCTTAAATATCATTATTTTCGAAATTATTAACGACAAACTAAATACCTTTTTTAAAAATCTTATTTTGTTAAATAATAAACAATCGCAATTTTTTATGTGCTAATAAATCCTTAAAAAACATTTTTCTAGACGTCATTCCGAATCCAATGAGCTTATCGCACATATTTTTAGGAGCTTTATTTATATTTAACACGTTTTTGAACTTGTTAACTAGACTAATACGGCAATGAATATTTCTTTCTCTCTCTCTCTCTCTGAATAGATTTTTATTAAATTTAATATTTTTAGCATAAAAGACACATTATGGCCAACAATTCGCGGCAACGATTATGCGGCCCTAATCAATTTCTTTACAATACTTAAGAAAATCGATGATAAATCCCAAATGTATGGGCTGGCCGTCACAGAACATATCAAGCTGTTGAAGAAGGCGAAAGCTGCATCACAAGGTTCGTTTTTTTTTTACAATTTTTTTTTAGAAATTTACTACTATTTTACCTGTGAGGGGACGGGCTAGAATACAATTCCCATCTGCCGCTGGGAGAGCATCTCGTAAGAGCCGAGTAACCCAGCACCCCCTTGGTGGTAGGGGATTTGTTCCCCGACTGGCTTGCGACCACCAGCATACGAATCCGACCGCCAAGTGTCTACCCCTCCCTCCGCCATCCCATTACTGCTGTGGTTCCAGAGAACACCGGGTTCTTGCTCGGAGTCCATTGAAACCACAGTCTTCTCTTCGCTCCCCTATCTTCGAGGCGGCGACGCATCGACAAAACAAGAGGGTCCCCCTATCTATCATACAAAAATAAATGATTACTGGAATACATTGAACAACAAAATGGATGTGGAATCATTAAGCCATTAAAATATATTTCAAAAAACCACTGTTTAAATTTATACATTCAATTAATCGTGAATTCAATAACTTATATGCGTTGTTTTGACAAGTTGTTAGTATGTAAGGCTTTTCTCAAGAAATATTAATTAAATTTTGTATTCTGATAATTTTGTAACATCTCTTTTATTTTCTAACATATTTTGTCTACAGAGCTAGACTACAAATTGCTATTAGAGCAGCCAGCAGCCGCGGACTTCACGTCACATATCTTGAGTATTATCAAACCAGAGAATGTTGGTTTGCTCACCAAATTCCTAAGAACTCTACCTTCAGCGTTTAAACTGCCCGTGTCCATCAACTCCTTGTACACAATGTGGCTCACTAAGTACTTCTTTAGTGTAAGTATGTGATTATGTGTTGTTAAAGGTTATAAAATAAGTATTAATACATTAATTGCTGACACATTTTTGTGATATTTATCACATATTTGGGTAAATATTTAAGCTCAAAAATCAGGATAAAATTCAGGATAAAATGTAACCTATGTATTAATATAGGTTATTAACATCTATGTTCCTAATTTTTAATTGAGTAACAGACATCCAAACAATACATTTATAATAGTATATATCTCTTATATATATATAAAAGGAGAAGCTGACTGACTTAATGACTGACATATCAACGCAGGACCTAAACTATAAGTGTTAGAAGCTTGAAATTTTGCACAGGGGTTCCTTTTATAACATAGGGGAGCACTAAGAAAGGATTTTTGAAAATTCACCCCCTAAGGGAGTTAAACGGGGGTGCAAAGTTAGTATGAAACTTTGCCGTTTTTGAAGTTATTCAAATAAAATTCAGTATAAAAAGATTCTTCATTGAATGTCATGAAACAAGTGTAAAATATTTTTTTGATAATCATCCCTTAAGGGGGGTCAAAGTTGGTACGACCTCATAAAATTATTAAATATGTACAGACGATCTACTGTAGGCTAATATAGCAAACGAAGTAGCGAGTAAAAGCTAGTAGTATAATAAGATTAGACGTTTGTAGTGAATGTTAAATGAATATTGAACAGGTCGGCACAATTAACACCAGTAAGAAGTGGATGCAGCAATGGCGTCAATGCGCCAGCTACTTCACCAAGCTACCGAAAGAAGAGCTCCTAGAATTTGTTGCTGCTACTTGCTTTACGCGAGAAGCACTATTACGGTTAGTCAGTCTACAATATACATCTATGTACATTAACCAACAATGTTTTTAATTAGTTATATTTTAATTTTAATGGGTTCCGTATACAGACCTTCCGTCATTCTGTTACCAGACTTAGACTAGACAGTTGAAATTTTTACAAATTATATATTTCTGTTCTCTATAAACAACAAATACTATAAACAGAATAAAATAAATATTAAAGGGGGGCTCCCATACAACAAAAATGATTGTACGGAACCCTTCGTGCACGAGTACTACTCTTAATCGTACCTTTGTAATAAATCTCTTAAATATCATGCAATCCAAATAATTCTTTCGTACAAGTTTAGAAATTATGAATAAGATATCACAACAGAGTTCCATCGGGTACGCGAAACCTCATGATACTCCAAGCCGTGGACTACTGCCAGCAGGAGCAAGATAATGATTTTAAATTCAATAAGAAGTGAGTATTATAACTGTTTATGAGTACTACAATAGAAAATGTAACTTAATGGTTATTTATGCAACTATTATATGTTTTAGTATCTAATTATCAATATTTGTAAACAAGACCTTTTCTACCCCATTATTAAATCCTCTATAAAAGATTCTGAGACAGTCAGTTTAATGCTAACGTTAAAATAGCCACTCCCAGTGACCTAACATCATCCATTACTGAGTATATACAAATACACTGAGTATTGATGAAACAATCATTTATTGAAGTTGCAATGAACACTATGTATAGTGCAATTATAATAATTCACTTGAATGTTCTTTAATGTTGGTAGGTTGATTTTTTGTAAACTTAACAATAAAAATATCAAAGAAAAATGGCGGGGATTCGATTTTAACATATTTATTTTTCCGATGCAAGGCGTTCTAGTAGTGGAACGCGCGCAAATGACTGTTCTTTTTTTGAAATTCATACAGATGTTCTTTTTTTGAAATTCATACAGATACCACGCATCGCGCATCGAGCAGTAAGAACGTGGTTGTCTGTTGAGTGAGTTTGCGCAGAAGGAATTTGAGTGTTATTATGAAACTCAGTACAACATTATATAATCCGTTTGGATGATGTAATGGTTATTAGAACATTGGGTGTTTTAATGTTGGCAATAAGCTGTTTCAGAATCTTTTATAGAGGATTTAAAGTATGGGAGTAGATAAATACCTAAAATTGTTTAATAACAGTGAACAAACTTGGGCACAAGTGGGACAAGAGCTGAGCCGCTGGGCGCGTTTCCTTGAGAACTATCACTCGGGCAGCGTGCAAGCCATCGTAGATAGCGATGTACCCAAGGAGCTGTGGCCGTTAGTATTGAGTTTATTATTGTTATAAATAGTGACCTGCGCTTCTTCTTTCCCTCTTATTCTTTTCCGTCATCAGTAACTACACCTTCCTCGTCCAACAAAACACTACTTAACTAAGTAATTGATTAAATACTTTTATAAGAAGAGTTTGTATTAAATGAAAGAAAACAAAGGTAATATAGATACAGCTATACATAGACATGGTATTAACAGGTTTAGGCTGCGTTTCCACCAGAAATGTGCGAGGATGCGTAGCGATGGATGTGTTTGTAAAGAACCAACAGAATCGCTTCATTTGACAACCTCTGAGGCTAGTAAATGAAGCGATTCTATTGGTACTTTAAAAACACAACCCTGGCTCATGTCTGGTGGAAACTCGGTGTTAATTATTTATGATGGATTTAAAAAGTATATTTTTTTAAATAAAATAGAATTTAATGTTTGCATTGCATTGCAGTGAACTTGAAATGAGTCATGGTGAAGTGGACAAGGTGACCTCTGCGTTGGGGAAAATCGTGCTAGTTGGAGGTCTGAAACCAGCCAGCCTGACTTCTCTCCTGCAGTGTCTGCACGTTGCCGTAGAGACACACCAAGTGTTTGAATATATATTTTTACACTGTATTAAGAATCTCGAGTGAGTACTCAAAAATATCACAATTCTTTGAAAACTATATTTAAAAAAAAATCAATACAATACAAATTAAATATGTTTACGTTACATCTCACACTAATTTCTCATTTAATTCTGGATCTGGATCCAATGGGCATGATTAAAACTTTTTCATGTTACTTTAGTATCTGGTGTTATTAAAAATATATTATTTCTTTAAAAATTTAATCTTTTGTATGGTAAAATATCAAATAAGCTGAAAAATGCATTTTTCGTTCGTCATTCATTCGTAAACATTGAATATTAGTTTGTATGTACAAATATGTACTCTAACATTAATAAGATGTTTATAGTCCCACAGTTTCAAATTTTAATATAAAAAGACTTCAATCGTGACGTCATCCACTCGTCATGCCCTATTTTGTAGTTTTATTTTATGTAAAATATTATTAATCTTACTTATCTACATAATATATAACAAAGTTGGGTTTGTTCGAACACTTATAACTCGAGAACGACTAGACCGATTTTCATGGTTTTGATTTGTTTTGTTTGTCTCCACCCCGAGTATCAGAATAACTATTAAAACATTGGAAAATAGATTAAAAAAATTAAAAAAAAAATCATACAAGAAGTTTGTGGGTTTCGTAACTGTCAAACATTTAGTCTTGGTCCTAGTCGGTCACCAAAATGAGCGCTCTTTTTAGTTCACAATCCAATCGCGAACAAGTTCGCTCTTTTAGTTCGTTAGTTTTTTTAAAATAATTTAGTAAAAAAAAATAATGGAAAAAATATTTAGTTCACAATTTAATGGCGAACAAGTTCGCTCTTTTAGTTCTTTTTTAAATAATTTAGTAAAAATAATAAGTAAAGGAAAATTACATCGATATTCTCAAGTTAGAAATATCGATGTTTATGTACTGTACGATGTGATGAAACAAAAGCATCCCTAGGAGTAAGTAATTCGATTTAAAACATATAAGAACTAAAAAGAACTAAGAGTGAGTTCGTCGACGAACTAGTTCGTATAGTTCACCTAAAGAAGCGCTCTTTTAAACTAGGACGTTCTATTAAAGAACGGATTTAATTAAAGGTTTCAAATTGATGAGATATATCCATAATATTTGTGTAATGGCGAATTTTTTGATTAAAAATGTAGAATAATGACTGTAAGTCTGTACGAAGTTCGTTGAGTCATCTAGTAAATATATAAAAATACATTTTTGTATATAATATAAAATTTTAGTAATTGTTATATCATGCCTATTCTGAAGTTTGAAAAACAAATATTCGTTTCAGTGACATGCAGACCCTGGTGACGCGGCTCACCCAATATCACAAGGAAGGAGTAAAGTTCTCTGAGGAGTATCTGGAGAGAGTGATGGATAAAGCCGTCGAATTCGGCCTCCCACCGCACAAACAATTGGGTATTTAAAACACATTTGTAGCTATTTAATATTTCGATTTGTTTTAATTCAAAGTTGAGTCGAAGGACCGTTACTAAGTACTAGAAGGGTCCAAATTGAGTAGTTAGAGATTAGAGCGTACAGGAAAATAATATTAAGAAAAATAATTCTAAAACTTATTCTTTGTTTTTGATAACTTAACGTAATTAATATGCCAATATTTTATTTGAATTAGAAATATTTTATATTAATAATTATTAGGGCTTCTATCGTTGAGTCAACGCACAAGAGTCAAAGATGGCGACGACCTGCGCAAAGTTGCACAATCTACTGTAGATTTATTCAGAACAGAGTGGCCTGAATCAAAGTATGCTCAAGAATTGACTGGTAAGTATTACACTTTTTTACGCTTTTAGAATTTTACCAAAACCTACGTTGTGTGAACATAATTGCTATTAAAATTCTATTTATTATATACTAGTCGATCCGCGCGAATTCGTCCGCGTGTATCTTCGGTTCTATTGGTCGTAGCGTGATGATATATACCCTATAGCCTTCCTCGATAAATGGGCTCTACTATGGTCTAACACTGAAAGAATTTTTCAAATCGAACCAGTAGTTCCTGAGATTAGCGCGTTCAAGCAAACAAACTCTTCAACTTTATATGTTAGTAAAAGATATGTCCCTAGCTTACCGATTTAATTAAAACAAAGCGTATAGTATAAGCTATTTTTTTTTAATTTATTTGGGTAGACAAACAATGGACATATACAATTTTTATTTATTAACATAAGTGATAACCATATAAACAATTATGCCACCAGCATCGCTTACCACAATTTACTTATTCTTATAAAATGCGAGTAGTAGTGTCTTATACTATACAATATAAAAACATGAAATGGGGGAAAGTAACTTATAACTAATACTACATACAAACATACACTTATGAGACATCAAAAGTTAATTGAAAAAAAAATTATTTGGAAAAATACAACTATTGTTACATTAGACATAATATAGATGTATTAACTATCCGAAACACATAATATTTTAAATAACTGCTTTTTAAAATTTATGTTTTTATTAAATATATCAATAGAGTTATAATGTCGGTTAAAAGTATTTATAATTCTATGCATAGGTGCACGTTCTCCTGCACTTGTTCTATTTGTTAGATAGTTGGTTGGGTATATTATAAGATAATTAAACTTCAGCAATACTACTGTGAAAAGAGTATTTAATTTTATACAGTACTTTCGTTTAAAATAAGGGCTTAGGGGTGGTCAGAGAAATGTTTGATTGAGAAATCCTTCGATCAGGCACAAGATTGGAACTGGGTCAACATAAACAGCTATTACTTGTGAAATTATATTTTTTTTCACAATTTTTCATGACTTCAAGTCTAAGTATTGTGTAATAATGCCATGTTATTAATTTTATAAAATAAAATGATTTAATGGCAAAAAAATTTAATGAAAATTCTCATTTTTTCATGTCTCTTACTACTCTTAACCCCTTAAGCTTTCATAAATATCATCTATGAACGTTTCATAAGATACATTTTTATTATGGGAATAGATTAAATTGCAACTTTGCCTGCCCTAGTGGAATTGAATCTGTTAATTTTTTTCTCAGATGAACAACTATTGTCAATGGAAGGTCGACGCGCAGCATTCAGCGAGTTCCTGCAGCTGTGTGACTCGTGGCAGAGGAAGAAGGCGCTGGTGGACGTGCTCGCCTGCTGGCCGCCCACGCATGAGTTAGTCATCACCATCTCGTTACCGAATTTGTCATTAAGTTTTTAATAATATTTCTGTTTTATAACTAATATTATTGCGCCACAGAGAGGAACGAAGTCTTCACTGCGATTATTTGCACGGGCTGTTGTTGGAGTGTGTGGAAAAGAAGGAAAGTTTGGTGCTCATAAAACTGCTGATGCGGCGACCAGTCCTTATCGATGAGGTTCATATTTTTATACTTTTCTTTCTTTTAGTATCAATCTTTTAAAAGAAACTTTTTTACTAATTATTTCTGTTTGTAGGAAGTGAAATGGCTGGCACAGAATGGAGTTAATGCGATTATGAACACTATATGGGTGATACTTCTCAGCCGCTGTGAATGTTCTGTAAATCTTCTACGTGATTTACTTCTAGAACATAAGGTTAGTTTTGTAAAATATTTCTACTGAATATTTTGTATATTATGTTTTAGAAGAACTTATTTTATTACTTATTATAGGAATTGGTGCAAAAAGAAGATATAGAAGAGGATTTAATTAAAGAAATATTAGATCAAGGAATGTTTATTAAATTGGTGTCTACTCCGTTGTATAGTTCAATAGTGAATTATATTTTGAGTTGCGAAACATCCGGTATCGAACATCCCTATACCGTGAGATGGGCGACTACGGAACTCATTAAAGCTAACTATTTAGCGGAAGCTGGTCATTTGCAGCTGTTGGCTATTGGTGTACCGTCATCGCTACAAGGATTCTCTCAGTCGGTGTTATATTGCAAAAATATGTTTAAATGATTATGTATATAGATTGAATATTGACATTCAATGTAATCAATATAATAAAGTTATTAAATTATTCCACTTAATACATTTTTTTATTTAAATAAACAAGACGAATTTCCGAAGAATTTATTATACTTGTATTTATTTAAATGCGTAAATATCAGATAAATAAAACGACAGTTATTTTTTTAAACATTATAAAAATTTAATATTTTTTTAAAAATCATCACAATAGGAACTAAGTATTAAAGTAGTTTAAATCAATTCCCACTATAAAAAAGATGAAAATGAATTATTTTTTTCGTACGAACTGAAGTTATTAATGCTTGATGACATATCACGTTTACGAACTTAGGGGTTTTCCCACCCAGATTTAGGGGGTAAATAAGTGAGATGGGTATTTTCAGGGATTTTTTGTCTCTTTAATATTTTTAAATTGATAATATTAATATTTATTTCTTGACCTAGCGACTTCTAACGACATGTAGTACGTAATTCTACAAGCACTCTGTGGTGACTGGCGCCACTGGCGATCATTTTATTTTCTGTTCATATGGCGATTATTGTTGTGTATAAGTCTATATTTTTGTAAACTTGAACGTATGTTGGATATTAGCTAATGTCAGATAGGATACCGCCAAAAAAGTTGTTTAAGAATATTCTTACGACGATTGTTATTTCGATTTTGGTTTGTACTGTGTGTCGATAAGAAATGTGTTAATGATACCTAAAAATTTCAAAAAATCTGAATCTTCAGATGAAGAAATATTTTATGTATTAAATAACTTATAATAAGAAGAATTTTGAAACATTACAGCATATTATTTCTAAATCATTATGAATTTATATTTATATATTTTTTAGGGGGACTACTAAATAATTAAGACGATTTTAGGGGTTTTTGACACAAACTTTAGGGATAATTATTTTTGAGAGTTGGTAACACTGTGACATATGTCAAAACTCAAAAATACTACTTGTCACTGTCAGATGGTTTTAGGTTATGTTTGTAAAATAAAAATTCTTACATAAATTAAAAAATACAAACAAAATGCTTAGTGTTATAAGGAATAGTTTAAAAACATCAATTAAAAGCGTAGTGCGCTCCTTTCAAAGTTCTGCGCCGGTAGCGACCGAAAAGTTTGTTCACAAACGAATTCCTGCGGAGGATGAAGGAGTTCAAGGAGAGAAGATTGTTGACTTGGATCATGCTTTGAAGGCGTATGTTAAATACACATTATTCAGTAATGTAAATAAGTCTCAAGTGCACTGGTCTGTGGACCCTGCTTGTTTTGCTTTATTTATTATGAAATCTAAGCATACAAATACAATGCTCATAAATTTCATTTAAACAAAAAAAAGATCTTTAAATTTTATTTTAGATTGTAAATGACTATTTTATTTTTCACTCAATATGGGATATATGTTTCAAACAGTTACTTTATAGTTAGAATATTTAAAAAAGGGAAATAATGATTTACTAATAGGAATCAGTATGAAATTTTAAATTTTTATTTTCCAGTACTTGTAATATAATTTCAGTAACTAATATGTCTATCATATTTTGTATCTTCAGTAAACAAGGTTTATTTCCAACATTGGAATCAGATAACCTGTTATTCAATGGGACTCCATACAAAAACTTAGCAGTGTGTAATGTGAGAGTGACCCAAAACAACACAATCTTCACTCTCACTGATGCCGAGGGCATCGTTAAGCTCATTAGATCTTGTGGTATGGAAGGATTTAAAAATACCAAGAAAGGAACCAATATTGCAGCTCAGACCACTGCGATCAGTATAGCTACTGTAAGTTAACTGTGAATGAAGACTTCAAAATGAGAAGAAACTCATACTTTTTATCTATATGTATTTTGAATTTATTTTCAGAAAGCTATAGATAGAGGATATAAAACCATAAGAGTGAGAGTTAGAGGTCTAGGCCCAGGAAGATTGGTAAGACATTAGATAGGCAATTCTTTTTAAAATAATAGATGTGTCTCAAAATCCTCTTATATATAAAAATCAATTACTAGATCATTAGTCTGGCTAAAACTTGAGAATGGCTGAACCAATTTCCAAGGAAGTTTTAATATGTGAGAAATGTTAGAAGTATTTTCATAAAATTTTTGCCTTTGTATTAAGCCAGGATAGGTCAGCTAGTTATTTAATTATGATTTTGTTAGAAAAAATTGAATATTGATTGTTCAGGATTGAAGATTTCTTCAATGCTAAAAATTAATTTAAAATGTAACACTTATACAAATTATAATTCTGTAAAATATTTATTGTTTTCAGTCAGCAATAAAAGGATTACAAATGGGTGGCTTAGAAGTAGTATCAATAACTGACAACACAAGAGTATCATGGAATCCTCCAAGACCAAGGAAAGCCAGAAGATTGTAAATTATTCAAATATATAATGTAAATTAGTGTAAAATAACATTTGTTTCATTTAAATTTATTTACTATATATACAATTTTAACACAACTTAAATAAAAAAAGAAGCTGTGGTGGCCCAGTGGTTGAGACTTCAATGTTTTACTTGGGAGGTCCGAGTTCGATAGAATGGTGAAGGAAAACATCCTGCACTCCTGAGAGTTCCCTATAGTTCTCAAAGGTGTGAAGCCTGCCAACCCACACTGGGTCAGCTTTTTTCCTCCGCATTCTGAGGAGACCCAGCTCAGCAGTGGGCCATTGATGGGTTGTGATGATGATGAAATCTAAAAACCGTATTTTGATTGACTTTTTCTCTTTGTCATTCTGTTATTGGCCCATTGGTTTTGCAGTTCTGCTTCATTTGCTTTGGCCTGAAACAATAATATTACTATATAACTATTATGTCAGTATGTAGATTAGGATAACATTTATTATCATTACAGTTATTCATTATGTCATACTTACCCAACCTGATAGATTAAAGGCTGAAGAGACTAAATATTGTCTAACATAGGGGAAATATAACTGGTTCAAGATATCTCTAAAGAGGGGTTGATTTTCATTGTGCGGCTAGTCGCTACACAATTGCCTCACTAAGCCGCATCGCTAGCCCATTTACACAGGTGACTAAAATCGCATGTGGCTCAGTCATTTCTTTCAAAAATGTTGAAAAGAATCGGATTTCTTGTCTCGTGACAAATGTCGTGTGGCTTTAATCACTCATGTAAACACAAATGAGGAGCAAGTTCTTAATTGTATTACTTAGATCTTAGGCAGTAAGATTGTGCTATAGAGATTATGGAGGTAAACATTATTGCCAATTCCTAAGTAGTTCTAAAAACTTGGGTAACAAGCCCCAGGAATTGCTCTGGCTTCTACCATGACTACAGAAAAGTTTATAGTACTAAGAGACCTTACATAATATGATAAGCAAAAGATCATTAATCCTAAGGACATTAATAATTTAAAAAAAAATCTTGACCTGGTGAGCTAAATAAGTGATTTGATGTTTCCTCTTTTGCTGATTTGTGGGTTCATTGCCTCTCCTCTTACTGGCAGACTGTCTCTTAGTTGTGTCATCCATTAGACCCTTGAGGAGCCACTGCCGAGCATCATCTAATACCTCCTGTTGGTTCACATCTACAATCTGGATTTCTTCTCTCTTGCGTTTCCCTCGTGACCCACATAGTTTCAAAATCTAGAACATAGAAGCATGATTATAATTTTGATTAAAAGTTGCGTGAAATTAACTATAAATTCTCCTACTTACAGCTTCTTCATCAAGCACATCATTTGAAGGTTCTGGTACATTTTGCATTTGTTCTAAATTAACTTCAACTTCAACCTCAACCTCCACATTCATCTCTTTATTATTTGTCTGTATTTTAGTATCAACATCTTTCTTGAAATAAGATTCTATGCTTCTTGGTTTTGGTTTTGTATTTTCTACTACTTTTTCTTCTTCGGGCTCTTCAATAGGTATATCAACAGGCAACTCAACTGGCTTATTTATAGAAAAGAAGTCATTTTGAACTTCATCATCACTCTCTTCTGAATATTCTGCAAGTAATGCAGGTTTTGTATCAGCTTCTATAAGCTTGGCTGCAGATGGAAGTGGATCTTTTTTCTTAACAGTAGTAGTTGGCTTGTGTGCTACTGCATTTGGTATTAAAGATTTAATTGTACTCTTTAATGAATTTTTGGGTTGAGGTAATATGCTTAAAAGACCTGATTTTTTCTGAAACATTTACAAATTTAACTATCATCATCATAAATTAACAGAATTACAACAACATTTATTTTTAATGACTTACCCCGTCCAGAATTTTACTTTTCGAAATGGGTGCAGTACTTTTCACATCTTTAAACTGAAATAAAATATACAAATTAAGTTATATATTCCTTTGTAAATACTGCATAAAAATATTAAAAACATACATCATTTAATGAAGGTATAGTTATTCTGGACTTGGGTTTTATATCCACGACAGACTCTTTTTTGTGCAGAAATTCGTCGTCTTCTTCAACATATTCATTTTTCTTGTGTGTAGGTTGTGGCAACTTGTTGAATAGGGTGAAAGCTTCTGGACTTAATTCATTAACACTATTTTGTACAATTGGTTCTGCTGCAGTCTTGGGTTCTAGAAAATTAAAAAAATGAGTTAATTTTAGCATATAAAGAATGGGAGGTAAGGAATATGTGTAAGAGAAAGCTTTTCATACCGTCTTCCTTCAGCTGAGTAGAAGTGTCCTCGCCTTCATCGATTTCGTACTCGCTTGAATCGCTATTATCGTACGCAACTAAAGCCATTACGGTTATTTTTTTAAATTAAATTATAAATGTTTACCATAGGAAAGGTTTTATTCTTACAAAATATTAAAAATAAAAACAAATATTTTACATAGACTAAATAGACTTCGAACATCACAAGATTTTTTTTTCTGTTTTTATTCAATAATAATGGAAAGGCAAAGGTATTATACCGTACAGCCTTGTTTTTAGTATTTTAATTCTTTATTCATTTTATAGTATGGCCGAAGCCATGTCTGTCGTTATAATTATCTAAATCCTTGTAGTTCTAAAATTTCTTATGGTAATAGATGTCTTTTTACTCATAAGTCAAATTCTTAAATCCATAAGTATAGTCCTTTTATAATTCAGTCATAATCTGTATGATAAAATCATATTTAAGTTAGTTTTAAAATTCTTTAACAAATCTTGAGTTGTGCGCGGGATAGCTTGCGGTAATTTATAAACGTTTAGAAGTTTTCTTATCAAAATCTGGCGGTCTAGATCCAAATAAAATGTGAACTAGTTTGTTTTGAACAAAATGTGCATTCAAGAGACGAAATAATGTTCATTCTATGAAGATGATATTTTACTCGACAATGTCCAAATCGTAGTTCCATTAAAGTTGTATGTAATCATGTAATGTATATAAACCAAAGATTATATATAAATGTCATTACGGCTTCTATAATCTTCTTATAGGCGCGTTGTAGACCATATTGTAGATGAAAACCATTCATGTAATCCCTCATCTATGTAATCCCATAGGACATAGGTAATGCTTTCAAACTTACCTAAACCATTTTCATATAAAAAACAGTATTTTAAATTGATGAAGAATTATATAGTATATTTTATCTGCCAGACAAGTTCCATTGCTTTGGACAACCCTTGAGTTGTCAAAAGTTGTGATTGCTGTCAATTGTCATTCTGTCACAAAAAAGGTAAGATATTTTATAATTCTTCCAGTTGGAAATTTTTTCGATTTGTTAATAATACTTAGTTCTTTAATCCTTCTAATATTAAGTAAGTATATTATCCGATAATGTTAGGCATTTACTGTAGTTGTACTAGGAGTGATGTGTGAGTAATGCATGGGCACATAGACTAACTATTGTCGGAACATATTTTTTTAAATTTTTGTTAGTGGCTGCCAGCTGTAGCTTAAAACTAAGTTTTGCAGTTGCAGGAAGTTTAAATAATCTTTAGGATCTCGACTCGAAGAAGCAGAAATTCTATTATATCCAACCATTCTATTATATCCACGAATATTTATTTGTTGTCTCAGCATGTGCTAAATTGAACTTTTCGTTCGTTCGTTCTTTTCGGTCGAGGTTTTGGAAACCAGCAACTTGTTAGACCTGATATTTTATTAATTTCTTCAATTTAGAATTAGTCTCACTGTTCAATTTAGAAGTATAGTGACACTAAAACTCCCAAATAAATAGCTACATATTCACATTTTTATTTAATTATATGGAAATAGTTAAAACAGCTTAATTTTGAATTGTCTTATCATGGACCTTAAAATTTAGGTTTCAGGTGCGTGAAGGTTCTTGATTTATGAATTTTTTGTATTTTTGTTTTTGTATAATGAGTACACATTCAGGATGTAAATCTACTTCTGAAAGAAATAACATCAATTAGTAATTTTTAAAAATTAGACATAATTAATACTTTTCAGACCAACATGCCTAAGAAGTTTGCAGGCGAGAATAGCAAGGCTGTGGCTGCTCGACAGCGAAAGGAAAATGCTAAGGTAGAAAAAGACCAAAAAGTAAAGAAAATGGTTGAAGATGCAGAGTGGGAAGACAATGATGATAAATTAAAAAAGAAGCAGCAGAAAAAAGTGGGTGACATAATGTTATCTTCAATTCTTTATATCTTAAATTTAATGTTACCATTTATTATGTAATTTATGACATTAATAGGATTATTTGTAGAACAATTTGTGATTAAGTAACAATTTGTATCTATTATTTAGGAAGAACTAGAAAAGAAGAGACAAGAACAATTACAAAAGAAAGCAGAAGCTAAGGCTTTGCTGGAGAAAGAGATGGAATCAATTAAGCCTAAGGTGGCAGCTCCACCACCAGTGAAAATCACTCGTGCACAAATTACACAGATGAAGGAGAAGGTTGCTAAAGCTGAATCTGAGAAACCTATAGTAAGTATTAGAGTGATTTGAAATGTCTTGAAAAAAAAACATTTTTTAATGGTGTAAAACTCATAAAAATGTGAATATTTTCAGCCTGCAAGAGTTGTCGTTGAAGAACCACCTCTAGAGGAGAATATCAACAGATTACAGATAGATGGAGAAGTAGCACAGTCTGTTGAAGAGGCGATCTCAGTACTTAGGTCAGTATTTGTTAACCAGAAAATCAATGAGACCTTTTGTTTACATCAACCTATTTTAATTTTTATTCTTTACTTTATAGTGACAAGGCTGATGTAGACAGACATCCAGAAAAACGACTAAAAGCAGCTTACACTGCATTTGAAGAAGTTACTCTACCCAGACTGAAGGCGGAGAACCCTACACTGAGGCTGTCACAGCTGAAACAAATGCTTAGAAAAGAATGGCTCAAGTCCCCGCAGAATCCTCTCAACCAAAAAGTTTAATTAAGGCTATTTTACTGCAACTTTTAAATAATTATACTCTGTCCTATAAAGCTTGATCAATGACAGCTGTCATCACAAAACACGCCTATGAAATACTGCATTTTGCGACAGTGAAATGTATAATGACAATTATCATACAAATGGTTCGACTAATTTAATTGAGTCGATAAAACAAGAAAAATTATGGAAGAAGAAGGAAGTGATTATAAATCTACAAAATTGCTCCAGCAAGTCCGAATCAGACTTTGATGGTGACAATTTGGGCCGTGAACCATTTTAACACTAATAAAAATGTGTTACAACTTCTTATTGTTTAATTTGTTTATGTGTGTATATGTGATTTGTTTGAAACATTCAGTAACTTTAGTTGGAATATGGATCATTTATATCGACCTTATGCTCAGCTCTAGTTATGTCAAAGTGACAAACTGTCATCGATCAAGCTATGATGGACAGAGTATAGATTCAGTGATTGTGATAAAGGATTTAAATGTTATTTTATGAAATATGATTTCTCATATTTTATATTGCTTGATTGGCTTGCTCTATCATAAGATATTAAACCTTTCTATAATATTTATTAATCTTTATATATTTTGTTGCCATGCCAAAAAAAGCTATAAGTTTCCTAATAATTTTTTGTATGAGAACATTTTACTGAATCTAGTTATAGTATAGCGATGATTTATTCCATAACCAATATAATTAATTGGCTCTAAGAAAAAGGTTTCAAAATCATTTACTATGATCGAGTTTGAAAAGATTGTGAAGACTTAAGCGTGCCTATGCAACTCAGATTAGCAATGTTTATAGCATTTAATTATTAAAATATTAAATTTTCATAATAATCGAGTGTGAGAATAAACATAGACAATAGATTATTTGTCTCGAGATAGAAAACAGTATATGTATAAATTTAATGACGTGTGATGTCACGAGTCCAAAGGATACTGTTTGTTTAACAATCTGCTATCTTATTATTAATATCTTTCGTTTTTGCAAGATGTAATTAAAAGAGATTTTTTTTTTCTGGACAATAATTTATTTTGTTTTAAATAAAAATGTCTGACTTATTTACTAAGTATTAAATCAGTAAAAATAAAAATATTGTGCATATTATGTCTGTGGTTCATTGTTGTACTGGAGTGGTATACCTTCTCTGCCTGTTTCTGCTCTTTTAACCTCAGTCTCTCCCAACTTCTGTTCTAAACCTCTCCATGACCTGTCTTGAAGGTTCTGTCCTATACTTTCTAATGCCCAGTTCTGTTTTTCCGCTAATTCCGAACTACCCTCTATTTTGCTTTGGACATTAGTTTCCCGTATTTTTCCTGTTATTAGACTCACATCAGTAGCTTCTTTTATATGATCAATTTCACAATAATGCCTCTTGCCAGGCAGAAGATCATCATAATCGGTCACATGGCAGGTGTAATACTGTTCCCTGTTTGAATTTAGTGCAACTTCAAGCTCAAATGGATACACAATGGGTTTGTAGAAGTCTCTGTTGCTGTACAAATCGTTTTCTGGGCAGGCGATCATTACATATATGTCAATCTGAAATAAAAATGAAGTTGGTTAACTTACCAGTTGACCCGTCTTTGCTTGGCTGAGGTGTATTAAACTACAGGTAAAAGTTATCAATCAATTATCAAATAATTCAAAACTAAAATTAGCCAAATCGGTTCAGTTTTTTTTCAAGTTTTAAAGAGACTAACCAACACCAATACATTTTTATACATAAAGCTAAAATTCCATGCAGTTTTTATTTACAAAAATATTTTTAAAAAAATACCTCTGGAAAATTTGCTAACTTGGCAACATTTGGCTTGCCCACTGAAATGATGTAACTTTTTTTTCCATTAACTCTGCACAATTGTTTCATTCTGGTTATAATGTCCTTGGTCTGGTCTCCGGCAAGCTTGCACACTAGAATTCCAATAACATTGGCATCCTTACATTTTTCTATTAAGTACCTTCTTCGTTTGAACCAGACAGTTTCTTCAAGAGTTTCAATTTTGTTTTCCTCTGGATTTAATACACACCATTTGGCGGCTGCGACAGAAAGACATAAAATTTTTGTTATAACTCAATAACATCATTATAATTATTTATACAAATTATGACAGAGTAGTTATTTTGTTTAGAGCAACAATTTTCAACCTGTGGGCCGTGTTATAGGGGCAACAGAAATAAATCACTTGTGAAAATTACAAGTCAGAACTATAATGGTTCATGAAATACAGTCTGATGACAGACAGATGGACGGATGAACGGATTGCGGAAACTTAGTAATAGGGTCCTGTTGTTACATTTTGGGTACAGAACCCTAAAAATGTGCAAGTATGCGTTTGTAGAACCAATAATTTATTAGTTCTTAACAAACATATCCTTTTCTGTGATGCAGCCTAAGAATGAAATTTTATATAAAATAGTGGAAAAACCTGAGAAATATTTTATGTATTACAAGCATTTTTTCTTTACCTGGTATGGATACAGTGAAATTGAACAATGTTTGCCCTCTAGAACCCAAATAAACACAAACATGATCTTTTAACATTTCCACTGTTGATTCTTCTCCTTCTTTATTCTTTAATAATCTTCCAAAAAACCTCTTCTCATGTCCTTCAATCTGTGTAACAGCTATGTAACTGTGAGGGTAGAGAGCAAACCAAAATGTTATTATAGCATCTGAAATAAAATATATTTCTATTTAAAAAGTATGAAAAATTAAGTTTTAGTTGCGCATGAATTATCATTAAGATATTAATAAAGGAAGCTTTAACCTCTATAAAAATCTAACTATCATTTAGCCTTAAGCAGTATTAAAGTCATATTTAAAGAAAATAAAGAAGACAGAATTAAGAAGACTTGTAATAAACAGAAGAAAAGAAATAATGTTGCTAAAGTAACTACACATTTTGAGAGTCGAGACCTCTATCACACAATATCATCCGTCACTATTTATCCTTTAAATTAATATACTACTTACGCCATCTCTTGATGGATAGATGGTCTGTCTGTCTGTTACACAATCACGCTTAAATTTCTGACCCGATTTTGATGAAATTTACTGTAGAGATGAATAAGAGTTTAGGGACGGACCTAGGCTATATTTTGTTGCAAAAAAAAAATACTTAAGAATATAAATTAAATAAATGACGCCATCTATCGTGGCGTGGGAATGAAGTTCATGTCGAGCTGTGTGCCTGTTATGTGTATTATCATATATAAATTAAAATATAGCAATAAATGATAGTGATTAAACCTCAATAAGAGTGGCAAATAGCACCCGGGCGAAGCCGGGATGGGTTAATTAGTACTAAATATGCATTTAGACAGGAAAAAAGCCAAAAAATGTTCATTGATGCTTAATGTGAAGAAAGTGAGAACAGTTAAATAACATGGCATGTTTTGCACAATGGCAAGGTTTGGAATAAAAAAAAAAAAACATTTCAATAATGGTAAACTCCTTTAGCATAACTTAAAAAAGGGGAGGTAATGTTTACAAATTTAATTAATTTAAGTTTACCTCTGCAATGTTCATATGATGCATCATAGAAGAGACATATTTTAGTATCTCTATTAAATGCTTCCTCTAACACTTGCTTGAATGGTTCAATGCTTAGCTGGCTCTTAGGCAATACAGTGAATACTGGAATGTTTGTTTTGGTGAAGCAGCTGTGGCCATAGTGTATGATGGCTTCACCCTCCACATGCATGGCGGCTACTGAGTCTACACAACAGCTATAAACAATTCAAAAAAAATTCTAAATAATCTTGGATTATAATAGGTATGATTCTTGAAAATGATTATCATACCTGGCATAAGATGTATCACCAAGTATGTACAGATCAGCATTTGTTCTCGCTTTAATTTCCTCATACACAGCAGCACTTATACCGAGAAGGTCATCAGGGAATTGCAGACACACCTAAAACATTTTTTATAGTTATATATGTTGGAGGTGTGAGTTAGGTTAGGTTAGCCTTGTGTTAGGTTAGGTTTATGTTAGTCTAATCTTAGGATTAAACAGTGAAACTAAGCAGTGGAGCTGAGTGTCTTGATCAAATAAAGGAATTCCTTAAGCCTACACCTTGGTCACAAGTCCAAGACACTGCTTGGGTTCCTGTCATAATAGTAAAAGATCGTAATGTTTAGTTATCCTGACCATGTTGTGCCCATAGCTTATATTATAGGCCATCCCTTGTGCATATGTGATGCTTATTGAAAGATTGTATATCCATTCCATTCCTTATTTGAATTAGTTTCCAACACATACAAAAAAATTTAAACCCTCAGAATCTCTCATTAGACAAAGTTTTTAAACTAGATCACAGGTTATATGATATATCCCAAACAAATATTTTTCATGAAAAACATAATTTTCTCATGCTAAGCGGCATCTTAAAAATGGAAGAATTTGTAGCCTGGTACCCCAAAATTTTGCAAACAGTAACAAACTTTGATTACTCAGGTTCGATTAAAAATTATTATTTTTTAAATTTAATAAATGTTGATATAGAAAAGTGGATTTCTTATATATTGCTATGTCTATAAATATCTTACCTTTTTATACTGGTTGTCAAGTATCCATTTACAAGTTTCAATAATATCAAAATAGGAAATCAAATCTTCAAATTCATTCTTTTTTATAACTTCCAACTCTCGTTCAATGCATATTTTTCCATCAGTTGTAAAATTAGCCATAGCTTCATACAGTAACAAATCTACAAATAATCCTACAAAGTTAAATCTTATTACTTATTATATCAATTCTTCAAAAATACATTAATAATTTGCTAAGGTATAAAGATAAAAGGTTTATCAATATCAGTATATTAATAAATGTTTCTTTTGGTCACTACATCACAACATACATTCACATGCATTAGAATATACTAATTGTTTAACTTTAAACCATAAATTAATAACCAAGTTTTTATCATATTGTATTAAAAAAAAATAAAGTAATACAATAAATTACAGTCCGAGAGAATAGATTGCTAACATATAAAATCAATAACATTTTAGAATAGCAAATCAAATTGTAACCAAATTATTTCTCTTATTTCAATATCAGTTTAGATTTGTATGATGGCTGAAATAAATGTTTAAAATTAATTGTGGTTTAAATTAATTTAATCTTTGTTACATAAAACAGTTAAGAAAATAAAAGTATCGATTTCGATACACATTGCACTTAAAGCTTACTATAATATCATTGAGAAATAAAAAATTTTTTCCTTACATTATACAATATTATACTTTTTAATAGACTTACAAGGTTTTAAATGTGTTTGTAAGGAACCTAATTTAAATTATATCGTAAATTAATTGAATATTAAAAACTTAATAAATACCTTAATGCTTTGTAATATTGCGACGTATCTCACTAGTACTGAAAAATTAATCTAAAGTGGTAAATAGTAAACATAAACATCCTTTATTCAGAAAATAATTAGTGGTATAGGTACTACTTTTTTATAACCTTGCCTTGTCATCTGTCACTTTATAAATATCGAATTATGGTTTAAAGACAAAATTATCGATATTATCAAAAAATAAAATAGTTATCCACAGACTTAGTAGAGATTATAGTTATAACTTATCAGTGTGAGTAACTATGATATAACTTGGAGAAACCACATTTAAATTTTAAATAGAAAAAAATAGTAGTTGTAGTTGATCATGGTTTCCAACCATAACTGTTTTTAGTGTATTCAACTTCTTTTCGTATACAGACTGCATTAAATCGATATAATAAAGTATCGATATTAAAGAATCTCGTTATTTGCTGTGAAGTATCTTTACTTTAATATTTCATCTTTGATCTTTACTTCTGAGTTCTGAGGGCCATTAAGTGTGGAACCTTTATTTCAGCTTATTTATTATGAATCACAGATTCAACGTCTACTAATGTTAAAGTCCGCTTCTGACGTACTAAGTGTGCTTTGTGCACCAGTTAGGACTTTCCTATTTTATTTAGATAATTATACAGATTAATTATTAAATACTAATTCAGTGTTTGCTTTACTTGAATATACACTATTAATAGAAACTTTTTTATTAAATCCATACATTTAAATTAAAAAAAATATACCAGTTGAGAACTTCTTCCTTTTTTAAGTCGGCTAAAAATTGTTAGTCGAGTTGCATATGGATGTATACACGGTACATTATACCAAAATAACATTTTTTACAATTTTCTTCTTTCTGCCTGTTTGTTTCGGCTAATCTCTGAAATGGCTGGACCAATTTTGACGGGAATTTAACTGGCAGATAGCTGATGTAACAAGGAGTAATTTAAGCCATTTAACATGTCGCTACGACCCATACGAACAGAGCAACACGCGAACGAAGTCGCGCGGGCCGTCCGGCTAGTACTCTATAATAAAGGCCATGTCATGAAATATTATTAGGGATATCCAACATCATCTTAGGGGCCATCCATTAATTACGTAAGACGATTTAGGGTGGGAGGGGGGTCGACCATGTCTTATTTTTTCTTACAAGGGAGTGGGAGGGAGTCCCAATAGTTCTTCCCGCGCGAGTGCCGAGGTTCGCTCGGATGCGTATACCGCGCCACCCGCACTGCGCCTCCCGGGAACTAGCCGCTTATTATTTATAGTCGTCACTTGTTTGGGTAAACAAGTAACAACACTTGTTATTGCGTTAATGATTTTAATCTCTGATCGACTAAATTCTTTTGTACCTTATTTATATTAAAATTACTTACTACACAAATTTTACCCATACAAAAGATGTTCCAGTGGCAGATCCACTTCACTTGGAAAGTGGTTTTGGACTGAAAATCTTATGTAGGTAAAGATGAATGATTAAAACCAATGTTTATCACTACCAAAAAAAAATAAAATTATTAGTACATTTGTAAGTACAAATAAACATTTCTAAAAAATTGTTACTGAAAAATAAACATTAAAACAAACCAAACATGTCTTTTTCCTTTAGATTCTTATGTAACAAATATTTAACAGGGGGTGGTCGGCCTATTCTTATTTTTTCTTATAATAAGGGGGGAGGGGGTCAAAAACTACCGAAAATAGTAGTTAAGTAATAAATGAATGGCCCCTTAGTCATTCAGGAATAATACATTACTAAGAGTGAAAAAATGAATAGTTCTGAACACTGAAACATTAACATAAGTGATAATTTATTGTATTATAAGTAACACTATGTTTCTAATTTTACAATAATTGAAAATAAAATAATTTAGAATTGTAGTCAGACTTTTTTTATTTCATGCTCGGTAATCAACAAATGAGCAACATATTATATCATCTCGCAGTAGATTATTAGTGATCACAAGGACATATTTGTTTTATGCAATAACATAGTATAATATAAAAGTAAAAACAATTATAAAAACCTACAATAATATTTATGCATGAGATACATTGTTATTAAATAAAGGCTCAGTACCCTTCATCACTTATTGTTATAGTGTAGCTGGGGTAGGATTCTTTAACTAATTTAGCTGTAACTTCATGGTCTGCTTTTCCATAGCCTTGAGAATATCCATATATGTGTATTTTCTTGTTGTCTGGATCATGAGAAATTCTTCCACCACCCAAAGGTTCACAGTCCAGAGGAGTAAGCTTTGCTTGAACCTTAAAATAAGGTTTATTTATAATGAAACTAAATTGTTAACCAAATGAATGAATTAGCATCAGCACCAATGTAAAAGAACAGCATTGTACGAAGACTATCATTATATGATAGAAAATTTTAAATTTTTCACTTGATATAGGTCACTATAAAACACAATGTTATCGAATTATGTAATAAAGTATGGTCTTACCTCATCATAGATATCAGAATGGTAGTTGCACCTTTGGTACCCCCTAACTATAGTCATCTGAGGTTCTGCTTCATTTTTCGCTTTGTCGTACACATTAATTAATATGTATTTAAAAACACCACTTGGATCAATGTCAACAAGAGGTACATTTTGAGTGGAAGACATGTTTCTAATATTAGTAATGGCAGAACTAACTGTAACAATATATATTAATTCAATTAATAAAAAGTATAGTCTAATAAATTAGAAATGCCGGCTGAATTTTTTAAGATAGGTTATAATTTAAATTTAACTATATGAGATTGAATGCATTTTTACCGTAATGGCGATTTTTATAAGGTCCAAGTGGGAATTTACTTTTTAAAACTGAAAATGTTTTTAGCATGGATACTATAATAATTCACAATAGAACAAACTAAACCAAAAATAAACTAAGTGAAATTGTTATAAATATTATCTGTTAACAGATGACTAAAAGTGTCAAACATTGACAAGAAATCTTAGAGGTCATAAAAATCAATTGGATACTAAAATTACGTTAAAATTGTCTGTTTAGGTTAATTTATTAATAATTATCATGAAGGTATAGTACAATTTTATACTGTGCGATTGCTATATAGCTGAATTTAATCAACTTCTCTTTGTCATTCACAAGGGAATTTTTTTATAACAATGCCGGAGTTTTCAAATACAGTTCTGGCAACATTAATCTTAGGAATTGACAGATTTGTCTATAGTATATAGCAGTTTATAATCTTTGCACAAATGAACAGTTTTAGAAAAGTCAAGCGATTATTAAAGTTTTAATAGTTATTTTTAAATATAGACCATTACCATAACCATAAAAAACTTAAAAAAATATGTCTACAGTTGTATTATAAATAGAGTTTGGTGTCTAATTTAATAGCCATCGCAAAAATGAGTTCCGGGTCAAATAAAATAGATGCAAACCTTACTGGTGAGTGTATTTTGGTTACAAAGATTGCGTGAAATGCAATCCCACCTACAATTAGCCTTGGAATATCTTTGACTTTAGGAATAAGTTTTTCTTTTGACTAATTGTTTTATTTATAATGTTATGCTTTTACTATTACGTGCTTTGACAAAGTTTTCAGAGCCACACTTGTTATTTACACAAGTGCAGTGTTATTTGTATTGTTATCTTCTTTACGAGTTTCACATTATATTTTAGGTTTATGGGTGAGCTTCTTTACGGCGGCCGGTATACCGTCGGAAGTAGCAGCAACATACGCCATAACCTTTACTGAAAATCGAATTCAAAATGACATGCTGCTGGACTTGAATAAAGAGTACCTGAGAGATATGGGTATTGTAAGAATGGGAGATATTATTGCTATTTTAAGGTAATCACAAATTAATTATTAAATATGTTAAGTATGTTATAATTAAGTAAATACAATTAAGATGTAGTATTCAGTAATATTTACAGATTATCTTGTTTTATGTAATTGTAATCATATGTTACTCATTTTTTGTTTATTGCAAGATAATAATATTGTTCTAGTTTAACTTAATCTACCATTTAATAGCAAATTTCTTACTTTTTTGATACTGTCTTCTTAGTTCTTTCAATAAAGAATGTTCTTACAAAGTTAGCTTTTTCATAGTGACTAATATTATTGTTATTATGATATGCATGTGTTGTTTGTATCATTGCAGGCATGCAAAACAAGTGCATGAAAATACAGCAAGGGACAAAGTGCTAAGTACAACAGTGACTAAAGTGCCCGTAGCTGCAGTTACTGGCCGGACCACTGTTACACAACCTGCATCTCGTTAGTATATTTCAATAAATTATTTGGATGTATTCAGTTGGTCTCCTAAGTAGTATTATAATTTTTAAACAAAATTTTATATTAAATGTTATTACTTTATAGCCGCAAGTCGTATCCTCGAGCATTATACTCGAAATCCACCATCACAGGAAACTTCTCCCATTAGAGCTCCACAGCCAAAAAGAAAATCTAATGAAATGTAAGAAAATTTTAAATAATTATTTACATATGGTAACAGCCATGATAAGTAAATAAAATAATTACTTATTTTTTAGGATTCCGGATGAAATAACAATAAAGAAATCTCGTCTCATAAGATTTGGAACACCCCCAGAATTGCCAAAACCTAAAGAAGGTAATTAATTTATTGCGATTTGTCTTTTAATATAGTATTAACATCAATATCCTAGCTATTAAAAGAAAATTCAATTACAGCACCAAGCAAAACAGTTTTCTCAAGACTTGGAAATTCAGAACTACCATCAGCAAAACCAACAAAACCAGCAACACCAGTTAATCAAAAACCCAAAAAAGTGTTCTCCAGACTTGGTTCGAAGGAAAAAGATCAAGTTGTTCCAATTGACAAAGATGCTTTAAAATATGAAGGAATACTAAAATCTGAGCCTAAAAAAGGTTTTACTGTGACTTCGGTTAATAATATTAGGAAAATAGCCATCGGCACGATGAGAGCTGACGAAGCTCGAGTCAGTGTGAAAGACAAGTTAGCTGTTAAACCTAAATCAGTAAAATTCTCAAATCATGTGGAGTATAAAGAAATTGAAAGTAAGAAGTTTACACAGGTTTTTAATAAACCAGAGAGGAGGTTGTCTATGCCCGAGAATCATATCAAAGCTAGATTAGGGATGAAAAGTGATAAAAAGATTACAATAACCAAAAATGTGTTTAATAGATTAGGAGCTTGATATTGTTATTATTCATAATATTACTGAGTTAATTGTACGTGAGAAGTGACTAGTTACATATTTTTAATTTAGGTTAGTATTGTTTTTAGTCGTAGATCTTTATAAGGGTTATTCATTAATTACATAATGATATATTTTTTTTAATTAAAATATTACTAGCAGTGTGGATCACATTCTACTAGTATTCCCTTTACCCCTCTGAGTAAGCTACAATGCTTGTGTTAGGAGTAGGCCACGTGCCACATGTTGTCAGTAGTCCAATGACTGGGATTTGAACCCTTAATTAATTGATCATGAATCCAACGCCTCAACCATTGAGCTACTGACACTTCAATGAGACATTTAGAGATATATGGTAAGTAAAATCAATAATTATATTATTGATGTAAAATTCATAATATAAGGAAGAAAATGGCAAGAATTTTAAATAATACCTTTATGTGGTGTTGATTAATAAAAATAACCCAAATTAACTATGTAAATATGAATGAAACTTAGTGTAATGTCAAAAAAACATGGAGCTCTTGGACTAAAAACAATTTGTGATTTTGATGTAAATATGAATTTAAGTAGATATTAAAGAATCATTAAGGACCTTAGAGGTGCATTAATTTTATTTAAGGACTAAAATTAAATATAACTAGTGATGTATCATTTTCGTGCTACAAATGATAATAATATGAATCTCGAAACACTATAAATAAAACTGTCACCTAAATCTTTAAGAAAAAAAGATTAATCATCTGTTTTTTAAACGCAGTGATGAGACATTCTGCCTACAAGTACTTCAAAAAGTATAACTATATACTATTTCACATAAAATTTTATATTAAGTCTTGTAAATATAATTTTTTTAATGTAGACATGTTTGAATGTTATTTTTTCTTCTTATTTTTTTTATATTAAAATGAAAATGCCATTGATTATAGACGTCCCAAATATCTGATGTATTCCCTGCTCGATAAGAGGGAGGGCGAGGGGTTCTCATCTCACAAGAGGCATTTAACGTATTTACATATTTTGTCGCGCACCGTCAACTATTGCTAGACAACATATAATACTTACAAACCGCATAGATGTTTAATTTTACCCGAATTCAAATAATTTCCTGAATTTTTCTTGATATCATTCTATTTCTAACTAAACTAAACTTCTAAAAATAATAATGACCAGCATTTCTCAAGATATACATTTTTAATCCCCACTAATATCCATTTTCATCTCTCGTGAATCACTTTCAGCGAAGCTGAATCAATCGGAATTATCTCGTAAATTAAATATCAATTCATCTTTAAGGTCGTTGACAGTAAGATCGTGTTTGCAATTTTTATCTTGATAATGATTAGGGGAGCGTCTTTTTAATTAAGTATGCATTTCTTATTGGCTCGCGTCAGTGTTTCTCCCTGCCGCGCGCATTTTATTATTTGTACGTCTAGACTAGAATAATGTTTATACATTGTAATATAGACTATATAACATATCCAGTTCGGAAACAAAATAAAAACTCGACTTGAAAAAAAAACAAAATGTCATTTTTTTTGTCTATGATACTGAAATTTTCAAAGACCTATTCAATTTTATAATCCATTTGACATAGTTCATCGACTTTCCTTTTTTTTTATTTCTTCCAATAGGTCATGTGGTTGCCGCCATATTGAATTTTGGATAAATTTATGATTTTAGTAACACTTGCAAGATTAAGACGTAAGTAATAATAATTACCTAAACCTAGTATATTACCTAAAATTAGTATGCCGCTGAGGAACAAACATACACATATATATAGGCTGATAACACATTAGCCTTTTTTAAGTCGGGTTTTATACAAAATTGTAAATCTAAAAGGGCATTAACAAAACGCTAATTTATTCGCAGAAATATAAGCATGGTGTTTGTAAATGATAAGTATTAATAATAGATTTATAATTCTTATGAATTCGTGTGATAGAAGCCTTAATTTAATTTACGTCCGTTTGTATAATAACTTAATAAGTCTTTAACTCAAAATAAATAAAACTAAATTTAATTCTGTTTTTATTCATTCAGTTTTTCCTTCGTTTACATAATTTGTTTTGGATCGAAGTACGATTAGAAACCGTTAAATTAAGTAGTAATGCTTCATTTGGTTAGACACACGGGTCTAAATCAAAACAGTTAAATTACATTAATATGGTTATAATTGTGTGCTAAAAATATAAAATATTAAGATCGCAAATAAAATGCAATCATAGCTCAGTGGTTTAGACGTTGATGTCTACTCGGGAGGTCCGAGTTCGATCCTCCACACACCTCTGACTCTGAGTTATGTGTGTTTTAAGCAATTAAATATCACTTGCTTTAACGGTGAAGGAAAACATCGTGAGGAAACCTGCACTCCTGAGAGTTCTCCATGTTCTAATAGGTGTGAAATCTACCAACCCGCATTTGCCCAGCGTGATGAACTACGTCCTAATCCCTCCTCATTCTGAGGAGACTCGGCTCAGCAGTGGGTTATGATGATGTTGAATGTGGCCTGATACCGCGTATAAATATTTAGGTAATATTTTTAATCTTACAATTACTAATTTCAACTGAACTTGATAAATGTCACTTATCGCGAAATTGATTAATATATGAAAAATATATCAATAATAAAATAAAATTAATAATTAAAATATAAACACAACAACTAACATTATTTTGCGCGATTAAAGTATTAATGTAAAAACAATTGTCTAGATTACAATATAATGCTAACAGAGAAAGTGTTATTCGTGTTGCTCCACTCCTATGGGTCGTAGCGAGATGTTAAATAGCCTAAGTTACTCCTCGTTACATCAGCTATCTCCCAGTGAAAGTCCGTCAAAAATCAGTCCAGCCATTTCAGAGATTAGCCGGAACAAACAGACAGAAAAAAATTGTAAAAATATGTTGTTTTGGTCCACTTAGCATGCATGCACTTAAAAAGCGGCTATATTAATATTACAAACAGACACTCCAATTTTATTTATTTGTATGTATAATGAGGATATTGTGTAGTAAATGGCTGAATCAACTTTGATGAAAAGTCGCATTTACATGATCTGGTAAACATTATGATATCGAACTCCTCGGCAGAAACAAGAAAACAATGTCTGTTATCTAACCCATTATTACTCCGTTTTATTTGTATCAGTTAACAATTGTGGTCATTTTACTATTTACTACAATAAAAGCAATGTTCATACTAATATTATAAATGTGAAAGTGTTGTCTGTTACGTCTTGTATTGTTATGAATATTACATTGAAACTAATGGAATATTGGCCGTCGGTGATCACTTACAAATCATAGTATATTTTCACATCAAAATAACATTTAAAATAATGTCCTAAAAAATAACGTTTTAAACGTTAAGAAATATTTCGATATTTTTTAGGTTTCGTACCCAAAGTTTGTCCGCTGTCTGTCTGTCACCAGGCTGTATCTCATGAACCGTGATAACTAGATAGTTGAAATTTTCACAAATGATACATTTCTATTGCCCCTATAACAACAAATACTAAAAACAGTAAACTTAACGTAAACTGTTAAGAAGATATGATTGTAATTAGTTTTAGATTATTTAAATAGTTTATTTTTAAAAGTTATAAATACCCACCAGGGATTTAACTTAAATTCAAGGAAAGACGCAAGTTTATCCATTACAAAGGTCCATCGATTTTTGTAATGAATAAAAATTAATTCATTATTATTTAGGTCTTTTCCAATCACGGGTCAACAGCGACTCGGACTATGGCAGTATATAGTAACTAATAATGCTGAGCTGAGCTACCCTCGTGAAAGGTCGCTTATACGAGCGGCTTAAGGGTAGGGATGTGCACCCGGTATTCTACACGATCATTGGTCCCTCCCGAGGGAAACCTCACGTGCCAACTAAACACTCACATGACACATGTATCCTTCAAGCAGACAAGTCAGAGGTAGGGGATCTGTTCCTCGTCAGTGTTCACTTAAACCAGGCTGGTTAAAGGCAAGCTGAGGATGAGGAACAGGACCTTCTCTTGGGGAGCGCTCAGGTCCGTGGGGTCGCTGCTCCCCAACAGCTCGGCTCAAGCTGCCCTACGGAATTGTATATATTATTAATTCCCTATCTTCAAAAACAACTGAATTCTTTAGCTCTTTAAAAATATGTGAATAGATAATGTGTACATAGATATTGTATATATAAATATTATATAATGTGAGGTTCATTGGCGGGGACCTGGTGACCTGTACTACAGGTTTCTTACCTATCATAAGCACCAGCGAACCACATACAAATATATAAAAATCATAAATAAGATGTTTATTATATTGCAAAACTTTTCCTTTACTTTAAATACTTTTTTTTTATTTGGCTATGTATGTGTAATATTGCATTTGTTGCTTACCTGAATAAATACTTTTACTTTACTTTACTTTAAAAGTATCAACAAATATCGGATACATATTCAAATGTAATCTATAGGTACCTTTTTATTTAATAAATTGCTTTGAGTTAAAGTACTCGTAGAACTCAAAAGCATTGATTCTGAAGTCAGATATGTTTACCGCTGCTATTACCAGATAGGTCGTAAAATTGAAACATGACTTGTTTGTAAATCTATACGAGAAAATTACCCGCACAGTTAGAGATGTGTGCGACTGTAAGATAATATTCTGAACTTTCCCGACTTTTCTCTCGGTCACGGTCACGGGAAAGTTGTCGATTTGAAATTACCTTAACGCCACACAGACAAAAATTGCATTTTTAAATAGTTTTTTCAGTAATTATAATTTGTAATCAATGGTTTCTCTTTTAAAAGGCTTACACATTATCACACACACACACATTTTAAATATTAAATTATATAAATTAATTAATTAGTTTAATTAATGGAATAACCTTGTTTTTAAATAAGAAAAAAAATATATAATTACTTGTTAAAAATTCTGTACAGCGCAGGCTTTATAAAGTTTAAAAGAAATCATCATCAATTAGATAAGGACAATATAAATTTAAAAGGAAAATGAACAATTATTATTATTATTAAAGGCATCCATCCCAGAAGCGTTATCCGTATAGTATGTACCCCTATAGCTAACAAAATGGAGTCTGTCGTGTTTGTTCTCAACACATTAACTAATTCAGCGTTAAACTTCAAGTGAGTTATAGCCCACGACTTTTTAATTTATTAATTTAATAATATGGTTTTAATTGCAAACCTAATATTTCTCCTTTACAATTTGCAAGACGTATCTATTATATTTGCATTAATCTAAGTAATCGTTTAACTTGTTGCAAGGTGTTCAGATCACCGTAAAAATAAACTGATGGCGCTTACGAAAGTATTTAACAAAAGACCATATCTACCATTAAAAGATCATCTGACCACAGTTGTAACATTTTTCTAACTCTAAGTCTTTATTTGTATCATCTTTATAAATTCATCATAAATAAAAATTGTGAAAGAATGCTAATTTTCTCAGTATCGTTCCAATATTTTAATATAGTTTTAATTTCTAAAAGAGTTTTGTAGTTGTTTCGATTGGGGATTCTAAAAACATAGGCGTTACTTTTACTCTATTATTAAGGTGTCCAAAAATTGGGATTTTTGCCGATTCATAAAACACGTTTTTATTTTTTAATGAACATTTCAAAATGTAAGTTGATTATTCAACGTTAACTTTGGTTGTAATAAAAGAAAATTATTCGTAGGTAAAACATTTTTCTTATTTATAGTTGTTGGGTCCCTGGAGATAAGATTTTTTTTCAAAATTCGACCACCCAGGGTTTTCAAACAGATTCTTAACTAATTAATTAGTAACGATATCTATTTTTATTGTAACGTCCAAAAAAATCATTACTGCAATAATAACCTTGTTTAATTTGCATAATATAAATATTGGTTTTAACCGAAAACAATTATATTGCAGATAACTTGCAACAATGTCAGAGATTTAAAGAAATGATTTTTATTATTATTTAAATAAATTTTGAAGTTACTATACATATTTTCAATAGTGATACAGATAAACCCAGTTTATAAGTAATTCGCAGTGAATTTAATGATACAATTAAGTTGAATCATTTTCCATTTGTGTAACGTTCGTTATTATTCCAACGTATTCTTTGTGTCAACTTCATTTCGCCAGCCGAAGAGTTCGAGAGGCAATGATATAACAGGCTGTGAAAAAAGAGTGGATCGAGAATCTGTTCGATATAAGATCGCAAGTGAGACGCGCCGGCGCAGTGCCGCTCCCGCCGCCTGCGTATAAACATTGCCCACCATGGGGAGAAAGGTAATTAAATTAATTAATTAATTTTAGACTAAACGAATCTTTTAGAACAAAACAAATAAAATTATATTAATTAGCTATGGCTACTCGTAGTGATTAAGGTAAAAATAATAAAATAAAAGTCGAACAGCAATTTCCGAGTAAAATCTTATAATTTAATAAAAGTGTATTAATAATACTTATAATTTATGTATTGTGTATTTATAATTTTTTTTTATTTGTAGGCATTACTAGCAGTCTTTTGCTGGCTGGGATTCAGTGGAACATCAGCGAAGAACCAGCCTGTGCAGACCGCCTTCGGTGTTATAGACAATATCAGTGCTGAAAGTGTTCCTCGACTCTATAGAGACGTTCCCGTCGGTGTTTATGCGAGTGCTACACCTTACGCGGCATACTCCTTCAACCTTCCAACCTACGTCGCGAAAAGCTCTAACGCAGTTCCGGTTAAAGCAGAAAACGTAATAGTGCAAAACGCAAATGGATATCTTAAGGATTCCTATGGACAACGATTTATTGAAACACCGCATACCGTCGCATACAAATCTATGTTTCCTCAACAGTTTGTCGAACTACAAAAGCTTCCTGCGCATCTAAAACAGCCACTAGTTGCTGCTGCTCCTTCTGTGCAGTATGGACTAGCTCCACATTTCTTTGGGCAAACACACTTAGGTCTGACTAATTTGCAATCGTTTGCACCTTCCAACATAAATCAGTTCTCTGCGCAACCATTAATTTACGCAAATAATGTAAGAAGTCTTGCACCTACCACTTCGCTGATTTCTCATTTTCATGGAAATCCTGAAACCCGACAACAATCCACAGGCAACAATAATGTCTACTTAAACAAAATTTCTCCTGAGCAAATTAATAGTTTGGAAAAGGAAACAAAATTCCAACGGCTTCAAGAACCTAAAATTTCTTATATTTCTGGTAATCACAACAATCAACTGACTCAAGGGCAGAAAGCTCAAGCAAATACGTTACAGCTGGTTCAAGTTCCAAAACAAACCAGTGTTACGACTGTAACAAACGGAAAAAAAACTGTCATTAATTTGATAACTAAACCACCAGTTCCTCTGTTGGACTTGACTTTACTGGAACCTTTGACTTTTAAAAATCCTTTAGTGCCTCAAGTACAACACTTTTTACCTAGAATACATCAAGCAACATACAAAAAGTTAGAATTACCTGAAATTAATGAAGTTGACGAGGTAAAAAAACATCAGATGGAAATTGTTATTCAAAAAACTAAGAGTTATGATAGTGGTGTATTGAAAGGTAAGTCCAAAACACCTAAAAAGACACAAAAGGTCCCTCAAAGCCATGAGAATGAAGAGGAAGAAGAAGCGCCTCCAAGTGTAACAGTTCATGAGCTTTCCGAAGAAAATCCAGATATTTCGTATGAAGTTAAGACGCCTAACTATCATGAGACATACACGGAACAAAAAATGAGTTATAATAAAGAAACAACATCACAACCTGTGAATATCAGCTATGATAAGAAAACTGAAAATCCACCTAAGTATTATTCTTACGAAAAGCGTACTGAGAGCGTACCCATACAATATAGTTTCGCGCATTCATCGGATCCAACTAAGCAAATTAATAAAGAGAAAAACGACGAAAATCCAAAACATCTTGTTTATCAGTTTAAGCCTGAAGAACAAAATAAAGAAAATCAAGAGGAAAATCGTGCTATCACACCCAAAAAGGAATCGGAAGAGTCTTCTGATGACTCTTCCGAAGAATCGGACGATGATGAAAAACTTCACCTTGGTGTTCCCTTGCAAGTTCTTGAACTTGTTGAGGAATATCATCAAAAAACACCCCATAAAGAAGCCCACATCATACCAGAACATAAAGAAGAAGTTTACTATGAATATTCAGAGATTCCTTCTCTTCAAGAACAACATCAACAACATCAAGAGCAAAAACAACATCAGGCATCGCCTCGTCCTCGCAAGCCCTCGCAGAATGAAGAACAATATTTCGAACCTATAACTCCGGAATATGAAGAAGATATAATTATTCTCCCAACACACAAGCCACATTCTGACGAAAAACGAAACCAGTATTATAATATAGAAATAAATCATGATGCACCGCAACAAAGAGACCACCCAGCCCATTATAATCATTATCAAAGCTATCAAGTAGAACGTCAGTCACAACCACGCCACAAGGATCATCAACAAAATTACCAAGCAAAGCCTCAGTCACATCCACGTCAGAACGATCATAAACACAATTACCAAGCAGAGCCTCAGTCACATCCACGCCAGAACGATTACCAACAAAGTTACCAAGCAGAGCCTCAGTCACATCCACGCCAGAATGATCATCAAAAAAATTACCAAACGGAGCCTCAGTCACATCCACGCCAGAACGATCATCAAAAAAATTACCAATCAGAGCCTCAGTCTCATCCACGCCAGAACGATCATCAACAAAGTTACGAAGCAGAGCCTCAGTCACATCCACGCCAGAACAATCACAAACACAGTTACCAAGCAGAGCCTCAGTCGCATCCACGCCAGAATGATCATCAACAAAATTACCAAACAGAGCCTCGGTCACATCCACGCCAAAACGATCATCAACAAAGTTACGAAGCAGAGCCTCAGTCTCATCCACGCCAGAACGATCATCAACAAAGTTACGAAGCAGAGCCTCAGTCACATCCACGCCAGAACGATCACAAACACACTTACCAAGCAGACCCTCAGTCACATCCACGCCAGAACGATCATCAACAAAGTTACCAAGCAGAGCCTCAGTCGCATCTACGCCAGAACCATCACCAACAAAGTTACCAAGCAGAGCCTCGGTCACATCCACACCAGAACAAGCAACAACAAAGTTACCAAGCAGAGCCTCAGTCGCATCCACGCCAGAACGATGATCAGCAAAATTACGAAGCAGAATCTGATTCGCATGAAAAGAGTAATCGTATTATTGTTAAAGAGGAGCCAAAATCTGAAATAGACCGACCTAACGAGGAACTCATGGTAGAAATGGTCAAAAAACAAGAGGAGAGTGAGGAAGATTTCGAAAAAGCTTATAAGGACGCCGCATATGGATTCCCCGCTTATGACACATCAGCCATCGATGTCGAAAAGGAAATTTATAATCCAAATACATATGGCGCATCACGGTTTCACAATCAGTATGACATAGTGAAAAGCCCTCTGCGCCAATATGAAGCGGATGGCGATCTGTACCCGGCATTCGCGCGGTTGGAATACAAAGATGTACTTGATAAAACGTCGGATGGATACTATGATGAATATGAAGTCAGGAGACCTGAAAGTCTCCGGGAACTAAACAAGCAAAAGGAAAATTATTATGAAAATTATAATAAAAATAAACCTGAAAAATATACAGCTGCTCCGGCTCAGGAACAATATTACGAAAAACAGCCAAAACAAAAGCAATCGGCAAAATATCGAGAAGCTCCGTTGTCACAAAAATATGCTTACAAAAAGGAGTCTCAACGTGATAACTCAGCACACGCCTCCCGACCGCATCAAAGGTACAAGAGTAAAACTCAATTCGTTGAACCGCAATATCAGTATGGATTTGAACCTGTATCCATACCGCGCTTACTAGATAGCGAGTTGGCCGCCATGGCGAGCAATACCAATCCAAAAAGTGATAAACTAGACACCAGGAAAAAAATTATTACAGAAAACTTTTACTATAAGAAAACGAGTAAAGCGGGTAAAGCGGGTAAAGCGGGTAAAGCGGGTAGCTGATAGGATATTTATTTATTCGTAATTTTAATCTAATCTTAAGTTTATAGTACAGTGATAACCAAATAAAAATATGAAAAATTAACAATTTGTTTACTGTTTTTCTTCCGAACAATACTCGCTGATGGTATTGCGTAATAGCTAATAAGACTTTCGCTGTTCGATCAAATATTTATCGTATTTTAAAGAGGTGTAAAAAAACGACATCCATTTAAATAGACTCAGACACCGCAGACCGTGTTACCACAAAAAATACTGATCCAATTTTCTTCACTATTGTGACAGTCTTAAAGTAACTATGAAGAAATTACGCGCAAAAACGTCTCGATCAAAAGAATCAAGACAATGTAATTACACATAATTTCTGTCTATTTAAAAATATTACACAAGAACTTTAAATAATAGTATTTGTCAGTAACTGGTTTAGGAAATCTTTGATTATTGAAATATTGTTGAGGAAGGGTTTTTTACCTACCATAGTTTTTATTTAATTAAATAGAAGGATAGAATTCTTTTAATGAAATCCTACAGATATATGATTGACCTTTTCAAATATCACACTAATAATGCTTTGAGATAAAAACATTTTCTTCTATTTATCACTAAAGTAATATTATTTAATTAATATTAGAAATAAAGTTAAAAAAACTATAACCCGAATACCTTGAAAAGTGGTCTAAAAAGGACGAAACAAGAAAATAATTCAGATAGAAACCTAGAAAGGCATATGTATAAAAATGGTCAAGGTAGAACCGTAGTCGCACCTACTGTATACATTACCTACCATGTCTGTTATGAGGAGGTGTTCCTCTAATCATATATATCATCAAACCCGCCCCATTATTACTCACCTCATTAAAGTTGGTTAAGTAGTTTAGGCACTAGAGCGGAACATACATACATAGACTTCCAAAATCACTACCCTTCCTTTTGGCTTCGCCGTAGTCGGGTAAAAAGTAATTATGAATTTTCTGTAATTTAATTTTAAAGGATTTATTAACTCGAATAAAACACTTATTATATATTTTTTATATATTTATTGAAATATTCAATACTGAAAGGCAACTTACCAAATAAAATCAGAGTTAGTATCTCAAAATGAAATTGTATTTGACTAGTCATACATAAAATCACTAAAACACCACATCTACTAATTCTAGAGAGACTTCACTCGATATACAAGTTTAAGAAAATAGACATTGGAATATATTACTTATATAAAAATACAACGACAACACTCAGCTTTAAAAGTTCCACTCTAAAAGCTTGGTCCATGTACGGATCTTACTTGATACAAATATACAGGAAGATAATTTAGTAATATAGTAATCGACAATGAAGAAACGCTATATTCATTTTTATTTAAAAAAAATTCCGTGACGTTGACCAAGCTTAGAGCTCCTTAACTTTCTGCTATCTTTGCTTTCTATTTTTCTCTGTAACGATTTCTGAAGATTTATTTCTTTGGAACAATCGGAATGTCATTATAACAGTGGCCAATCCTAAAGCTAACGCCACAACAGCCATTATGAAAACAGCGGAAGGCATTTTGTTATTATCAAAAAAATCAGCCACCAACGCAACTGGCCTTAATATTTTAACTACAGGCTCGCATCCAGATTCCCTTACGTATTTCGCCCAGGTTCTGTTGGCGTATGTCAATTCTCTAGGCTTAACAAATGGCCTCCTTCCAGGCACCGTTTTATTTGCAGTGAGCGTCACGTTACGTAGTTGCGCTTCATTGTAGTGACAGTATAAGTTTTTCTTCTTCTTATTACCCTTAACAACTATATCCTTTTCAGCACTCTTAGCTCCAACCAAGACGTCCAGGTCACCCTTAATCATATTAGCCCAGTCCCACATTTCAGCAATCTTACAATCGCATATGAATGGGTTTCCTATCAAATTTATCGAGTGAAGTTTAGGATTATTAACGAACAGCTGAGGATCTATAGTCGTTAAATTGTTATTGCTGAGATTAATTTTCTCTAGTAATTGTAATGTTTCTAAAAAGGCTAAACTACCTTCTAATGATTTTATTTTATTACCTGCTAAATTCAATTCAGTTAAATTCTCCGTATTCTTAAAGGCATCTGGATTTAGCGATGTAATATTACAGTTGCTTAAATCTAATACAGTCACTTGAGATAATTGTTTGGGAAACAATGGTCCCACGGATGGTACGACAAGAGGATTAAATCCTAATTTTATCTCTCTTAAATCAGTATAAGTAAGATTTTTGAAAAATGCATTTGCATTCAGAGGGCGCTTTAGTCCACATAATTCTAGTTCTAAAGTTGTCAATTGAGTTAAATTTCCAAAAAGTCCAGCTTCTAAAGATAAGAGGTCATTACCAGAGAGTACTAGTTTCTTTAACGATGTCATGTGTGCAAAAGTTTCTGGTCCAATGTACGATAAATTACTGTATCCCATGTTAAGGTACTCTATCTTTTCTAAAGGTGCGAGTAATCTAGTAAAGACATTTACAAGGGGATTGTTAGAAATATCTAATTCAAGAAGATTTTCGAATACGTTGAAATTATCTGGCAAATTGCGCAGTCCACAATTGCTCAAAAATAATTTCTCTAACTTCGGTAGTGGAGCCAGTGCTTCTTGAAGATCCGGTGCGAAGAGAGGATTGCCCGACAAGTAGAGACTCTTTAATTTTGTAGCATTGGCAAAAGCATCACCCGAAATGGGGCCTTGTATTTTGCAATTAGACAAGTCCAACAATTCCAAATGATTGAGACTGTTACCGAGCGTTATTCCAACGTCTAGATCACGTAATTCATTTTCAGCTAAAATTAGCGTTACGAGATTTGTACAATTTGAGAACGTGTTCTCTGAAAGAGACGTAATACCGGACTTCCTCAAATTAAGATACTCCAGTCGTACGAAGGGACTCAGAACTTCAGGCCAACTTATGTTTGATAATTGATTGGAAGATAATTCCAGATTTTTGAGGTTTATTAATGCGGAAAAGAGATTTTCTGGAATCATGCTAAGTTGACAATCATTAAGTTTCAATGTTTCAAGACTGGTTAGTACATCAAAAGCGTCTCCATCTAAGGATTTTAGCGGATTATTTGATAAGTCTAGAGTTGTAAGTGAAGTAATATTATCAAAGAACTGAGAATTGATAGCTGTAAGTTTACAGTTGCTAATATCAAGATATTGAAGAGTGCTGGACATCAGGAATGGACCTTCCACCACGTTCAATGGATTATCCTGAAGTTCTACGTTGAGCAGTCCATGGGAGTCTCTGTAAGTAGAACAAGTACTCTTTATAAAAGTGTTACAGTGCTTGCTATGCGTCGTATAAAAACTCTTTAAGTTATGTAAAATTGTTTAGGATCTGCCATATTATGTTTAAAGTCGAAGAAATTGATAGTAATCTTATGTATATATATTCAAGGCACATCTTGATAAATAACTGTCCGAGCTACAATGTGTAATCTAGGTAGTAATTGAATTTGCATTCTTTACCGGACGATTATCTAATTCGTGGTCACGAGTCACAATTGACGGCGGAACAAGTTCAAAGTAATTTGCTCAATTTTGTCAGCCATTGTGTGGGGCAGGGCTGCATGCTAACAACTACTGTTATGGGAATTTTCCCATAACACGCGATTTATCTCAGTTATATCCTGCGAAATGGACTATTGGACTATTGAAATAGTATCAAATATCTTTTGTTACTTAAAATAGCCTTATAAAAAAATAATTTAATTAAAAGTAACCTCAGAGTTTAACCTGAAACATAAGTTATACTTTAACCCCAATCCCACCCAGAGGACAACAAGTAACTACAAATGAGATTTTCTAGTAATTGAATTCAGCTCAACTGAAGGCTCAGTACAATGACCTGAACACTACAAGTTGCGTAAGCCGTGACCTGCAAATTATTCACATAAACATAACAAAAAAATACTTTTGATTTACTCTAAATGTGACGTGACTTAGAAATACCGGATACCGTCCTATACCGGAAATAGAATCTTGTTATGTTTATATAATACTAATCGACTCTCGCGACTTTGTCCATAGTGTGATGTTGTATAGCCTTCCTATGTAAATTGACTATCCAACAATAAAATATTTTTTCACTTCGAACCAGTAGTTTCTGAGGTTCAACTATACAAACAAAATCTTCAGCTATATAATATTAGTATAGATTAAATGCGGGTTTATAAAAATGTCAAAAAAATTGTTTATGGCTATGTCTTCTATAAAGGAGGTCACAGAACCATAGACAATTTTTACGCTTTTCCCATCCAGAATTATTTTTATAAGTGCAACCCTTTATCCTATAGTTTACCTTTGATTTACGCTTTTTCCCTTAAAAAAGCCGTTGTCTATGTTCTCTATCCATATATTAATGATATAGTAGGAACCTATATGATAAATTTATCCTTTCTTTCACTTTTGAAAGAGTTTTAATGAGTGCATTGCTTTTGTGAATTTTTGTTTAACCATAAAAAAATAGATTTGTTAGAGTTTTGACAATTTTCAACTGGCTAATTCCTACAGATCACATTTTTTCCGTTAAAGAGTTTTTCCGCAAATTTATCACAGTTGCATAAATTGTGCCCTTCAATTGAAATTAGAAACGATTTTACAAAACAATGGTAAAAATTATTTGGAAATAAATTAATATTGCCTTCCATTTCACAGTACGCAGAGATAATCGATTTACAGTAACGTTTATGAAAGGTGGCCGATGTAATTCGACGAGTCATGATAATTCAAGATAATACTTGCTAATATAAAATAATTAAGTTAGTCATAATAATAAAATTAGTTATTAAACATGTTTTTAGTTTAGACATCGTAAGATCAAATACAAAAATCAGTCATATAGTTATCAATATCTTAATCATTATACTCTTTGTATTTGAGGACTGTCCTGATCTTCGAAGAAATAAATCACAATGAAATTAAAATGGAATCTCCCTTGAGATATCCTCATATTAGATATTAGGTAAAGTAAAATTTAGATGAACTAAAGCAAATACTTACAAGAAAGCCTCCGGATCGACGTAACTGATGTTATTTCCAGACAGATCAATATCTATCAAGTAATCAAGTCCCTTGAATGCATCTCGCTCTATCCTCGTCAACCTATTGTTAGCTATTTGCAGCCTCCTCATCTTTATTTCATTCGGAAACCGTTTAAGACTTGTGATATTATTGCCATTCAAATCCAGGATATACACGCTTAAGCTCAGCTCATCGTATGGTATCTCTGTCAAGTTGCTTTCGGAACAGTCCGTCACCCAATTGATCCTGAAGTAATGGCAATCGCACTCGTCAGGACACTCCAGCTCGAAGCTGTCACCGTTGAACCCATGGCAGTTAGTGGCGATAAGGCAGAGGAGTAAAGCTGTGAAACGTTCCATTGTTTGTACGATGATTCTAATTCACCGTTTCACCCATATTAGCTGTATCTGAAATCAAAACATGTTATTGTAGATCAATAATATCTATCTATAATTTGTGATGCGTGATGGATAGGGTTACAAAGTATTGATTCGTAATCCAAAGTCATAGTAGAGCATTAAACATAAACTGACGTTAAAAAGTGTTCAAATAAGGCTTCTTATTCTGCGCAGCATCACTTAAACGATGGCAAAGCTTAAGATCTAAATGACGTAGATACTCAAATGATAAATCAGATCGAGGTCGACAATGGCGTTTTGATGTGAGTGACTGTTGCGTTTCTTGCTATTCCTTCTCAACAGTTAACTGCTTTCCGAGCTGGTGATAGCTTCAGACAAACTGATTGACTGACCTTTTTTTGACATGTCAAAAGTACTTAATAAATTGTCTTATTGAAATAAAATATTTCGAGTTAGAGTCCAACCGACCTACTGTCTTCGATACAATATATTTTTTGTGTTGTAGTATTTTATATAAAACAGATGTCAGGTAGCAAATTATATCCATTCAAGAATAAATAATCGATGTTTCTATTTTTGCTTAAAATTTTTCTCTTTGATGTTAGTGCTAATTACATTGCGATCGCTGCATTATGAATAATAATAACTCTACCTTTTAACCTGCACCATAAACTAAGTTTATTGGCGTCCTTTTTTTTTTTATTGCTCCCTTGCTTCAAGTAGTATTAACCATAACCCTCAAATGTATTTACAATAAAATGCTTTTATTTTTATTAAACAGTTATAGATAAAGTGACCATTTTATTTTCTACTCAAAACAGGATACGGATAACGGGACAAAAGTCTTTCAGACATCCACGGGTGAACAGAAAAAAATCTAAATCAAACAAAACAATTTCTCGGATATTTGTAACAGCCAAATCATAGTGATGAGCGTAAAAAAACCATGTAATATAAATAAGTAGGTATCAGTCTTATTGTCGACAACGCGGTAATTATTGCGCGATTTCGGGAAATGAGACAGATAACCGAATATCAGGACTGTCGTTCAAAACGGGACGTATGATCACTTTAGTTATAGATATTCTAGCAGAAAAATAAAATATTTGTTCTTGTTCTAATTAAATAACACCGGATATATTTAGCATTGACGTACATCAAAACCCAAGCCCATTAGAAGTTTAATGATGGATAACGTGACACATTTCTTAGTCGTCCGTTTAGATCCAGTGTGATAATTAACGGCAAACAATAACAAAACGATCATACAGATGGCTTAAAGGTGTCCGAGCTTTGTGACTATTTACAATTAACATGTCTTTCTATAGTACCGTAGTATATTATAGATCTTCAAGCGTCAGATCATGAAAAATGCTTTGGGTTACCACTTTCAACAAAATAAATCTTTTCTACAAATATCATAAAGTCGAAAATTACAGTCATGAGCTGCTAAATTAAATCTACTTATCGTGACCTCTGTTTCTTTTTAATGGAACCCCATTTTCTAAAATCTCAATGGGAAAGTCTCTTTGTTTATTATTCAATATTAACATTATAAACATACGATACTTATTTATTTGCATTTTTTTAATTCTTCATAATGGAAAAGTTCAATGATTGAGATATGTTTATAATAAAATTTTAGAAAAAATATTTTTACAATTTATCTAATGGGAAAATCTATATCCTACTAATATTATTTGCATTAATAACATTATTAAATAAACGAGTAACAATTTTTAGAAAACATACCAACGAATGAAGGGAGTAAGATATTGCTAATCCATAAAGGTACTGGTTTTTTAAACAGTAACAAACCGGAATGAAGTATAAAGATAGAATAAAAACGTTAAAACGACTACAATAACATTAATCCGACAGAATGGCGGGACAATCGCAGTAATGGCCGTCATCCTGCTGGCCAGTACGAACCGTTTCCCGCCAGAATTTTCCAGAAGCGTCGTTTCGTGATTAGGTCACGCATTATAACGCTCTCACTTTATCGATAATCTCAAATTGCTTATTCGAGGATTATGTGCGATATTACATAGGTTTGGTGACAAGTAATAATTGTTGACGAGGCTGTACTCATATATTTATATTGCGCTAAACAAATTCGAGGGCTAACCGAGCTAATAAAGGTGTTGATCACCTCTTTGTCCTTTTACCTATACTCTATTTAAATCATGATATTGGTATTTATAAAGATATCCGTTCTTATTTACTTTGTTTACAACACAAGTGTTCTACTATAGCAGCGCTTCTGCGCATCCTAAGTAAGTACGTAAAAATCAATGTTTCGCTTCCAAAGTGAACGACTGTAGTCTCTTTAGTGAATTATTTTCAAATAGACTTTTTATATCGATTGTATACAATAAAATTAATTATAGTAGTGCAGTCGTCACGCCGTAATGTTTGTCGAAAATAAAAAAATGAATTTGTAGGTTTGAACACGCGGTGAAAAATATAGCGGTGAACCCTTTTTTCAAGATGGCGGAAAATCCACAAGGAAATTTCGGTCGACAATTCAAAATTTTTTCGTGCAAACCCCCACCTCCATCCTAATATCAAAAATAGCACATTATGAGTGTAATGTAAGCAGTGACGTAACTATAGGGTGGCATTTCGGCAAAATGCCCGAGCCGAAGGGGGCCCCCGGTCAGAGAAGGCTGTGAGCACAGGTGGATCTTAATATTTACTATTACAATATTTAGTAAAATGTATAACTAGGTGCAGGTATTTGCCATGCAGGATACTTGTTGGCGAACGACCTTTTTTTTGCTCTTCAAGTATAGGCGCTCATAAGCATTTCGCACACCTGCGCAGAAGATGCTTGGCGGAAGCCTGGGTTAAGTTTCTTACTATTGGAGGAGGGGGCGCCATATAATGAATTTGCCAGGGGCCCCGAACGGTGTAGTTACGCCACTGAATGTAAGTTTTCGTGAATTGACGTCATCTAAGTACAATTTTAATAAGCTGACCTATCTGTTCTAAAAGTCATAAGAACAATTCGAAAAATTGGTTGTATATAGATAGCTACTATAGTAAAAATTATTAAAATTAGGTCTTATTGGATAAATTTACATTAACTCCTTGTTTTAAGGAATCCGGACATCAAACGGAAAAAGGAGCCCTAATACCTTATTTTCTCAGGAACGAGTAAAGGTATCAAATTCAGATCAACAGTCCCGCGTTTATGTTGTTACTATAACAGGAATCAAAACTATTATTATAACTTATAATTAGGGTACGTTTTGTTGACCTAGGTCCATGAAATTTGACAAAAACCAAGGATTAGATGACTAAGGCCGGCTCCAGGGCATTCTCTATACAAAATACTAGGGTCCCGTCCCGGCTTCGCATTCGACTCACTGCACCGGCGCATCGCCGTTTTTTTTTATGTTGATGTTTTTAATTTCGTAATACCTTTTGAATGGTATGTCCGATTTCAATAATTCAAGAAGTAATCAACAGTTATTGAAACAGTCTTGAATACGAAATCATTTATTTGAATAAGAATTAATACAAAGGTATGGATAACATGGTCTGATTTTGATAGGCATTTTTATCAACTTTTAAAATCTAAAAAAAGTAGTTATAGTGACATAACTACAATAGCTGGACGTATGGTCTCGGGAAGTTTTTTGTAGATATTGATACGTTCTATAATATTACAGAACATTTTTTTGCTCTATCATTAGTACTTTCCGCAGCACATGCGATGAAAGACATTTTATGGCTAATTTTTTTAACACCTTGGGTTGATTTTAGTAAGAATTTCTGAGGATCTCTAATTTTTCTAGTAACAAATATAGCCTATGTTACTCAGGAAAATATAGTTTTCTAACGGTAAAAGAATTATTGAAATCGGTCAAGTAGTCTTTAAGCTTATTCGTTACATACAAAAATACAAATCTTTCCTCTTTATAATATTATTAGTGTAGATGTCCTTCAAATCAAACTTGTACGGAATCCTAGGAACGCGAGTGTTTCGGCCATCTAAATCTGATAATTCTATAATAATAATTAATTCAGTAATAGTCTCTTATACCTAATCGATTTCTTATACCCCACCTGCAGCGTGGTAATCGGTTAAGTAAATCGATAAAAAAGATTATTTCTTAAACAGTATTTACACATCGCTGTTTGTCAATTTGTCGGAAATGCCTTCAACATTTAATCTGCTGGCCATTAGTTTGTTGAATCATTTTAATGTAATCTTGACCTGCCATAACTGCAATTCGGAAAACCTATCTAGGTGGATTGATAACTATCAAAAGCTATGGGCTTCTTGGAAAATTAAGCAAAGTAATTTTTTTGTATATAAAATGAATAATTCAATTGTTTTGTCTAAAATTTTCTACAACAACAAAAAAATCTGTTGATGTAATATTTTAAAGCTGGCGATGGCGAAACAAGGATGAATGTTTGGCACATCTGTAATATGTTATGTATGTGTATATATGTAATGTAGCCAAAACTAGGGAACCGATTTAAATGAAATTTCGTACACAGATAGTCTAGAGCCTAAGAAAAGACATAGGGTTTTTAATGCAAAAAAAGGGTTGTAAGGAGTTGAGAGAGGGATGAAAAGTTTTATGGAGGTATCGATATTTTTAAAGCTAGAAGTTTGAAATTTATTTCTTAGGCTGTTGAATCGGTATAAATAAATATGACATTCAAAGTTTGTAAATGTTTTACCCTCAAGGTAGTAAAATAACAATAAAGAAAAGACACTATTCCACGCGGACGAAGTCGCGGGCACAGCTATTTTTTCATAATTTCATTTGTATTCTCTATCAGCTTATGAAATGAAATGATAAATATATGAAGTAGAGTGGAAATGACCTTAACAGGCACAACCTTAACGAGGAAGGGAGACAATGGTTGCAGTTTGTATAATTGACGTGACTCAATCAAACTGACTCATAAGATTTGCTCCACGTCACAAACAACTGGGGAAACGCAAATATTGAAAGACGTCTTTTTCTCCCTGATATTTCTGTAATACATCATAATAGTTTTCTGAAAAATTCGCCATGTTTTCTATCAAATTATAAATCGTTTTAGAAACCGACATTAAAATAACCTATCGAATACGAAATGAAAATTCATACAAAATTTCGCAGTGGCCTGAGGTTCTTTACAACATGGATATGCTTTCGTATTGACGATGACGTCATTTGGTACTTAAAAACTACCTATGCCAATAAATGTTTATTACACAATAGGGAAAGAAAAAAAGGTGGCCTTTTCGAACTTTTCATTCGAAGTCTACTACTTCTAATAATCTTTTATTATACTAACTTCAAAGAAAATAGTTCCACTACAAGATATAAACAGCCGGTGTATATTTAGCCTCACTTAGACATTGTATAATATAACCTAGACTCGAAACACCGGTAATATCAAGTTCGCATTATATCCTTGTTATAGAGACGCCACGAATATTCAGAAAGTATTCGGCTATTCCGGCATTTTTTAAAAGTAAATAATGATAATCTATTTGCCGAATATTAGGCAAGTATTGAAGCCAGTGTTTAAGACATTGAAATCTTAGTCGGGAGGTCCGAGTTCGATTCTGGTGATGATGATGATTTACATTAAAATTATTCACATTAAAAAGAATGCATAACACAAATATTTTTATTTTTTTAATAACTTAACATATTAAAATCTACCAGTAGTAAGTTATGATGAATGAAAACATTTTTTTTAGCATAGAGATGATACATAAATCTTAGCAAATTCTCCTAGATTAAGATATTTTTTTGCGTTTGCTGACCATTTTATACTAATATATAAAGCTAAAGAGTTTGTTTGTTTGTACCCGCTAATCTCAGGAACTACAGGTCCGATTTAAAAAATTCTTTTAGTTTTAGATAGCCCATTTATCCAGGAAGGCTATAGGCTATATATCATCACGCTACGACCCATAGGAGCGGAGCATTACGCGGATGAAGTCGCGCGGTTCGACTAGTCACTTATAAGGGGTCTGCAATCCTATCAACAAACAAAATCACGACTCATCGTCATTACATGTACTTTTGTAAAACACGAAAGATTCTAAGTGTTGCCAAATATTCAGCTTTTCGGCCAAGAGACTCGCCGAATAATTGCTATTCGGCCAAATCGTTATTCGTGACATCTCTACTTGTTATTGTCGGCCCTTACATCACGTGTTATAATCACCTACGTCGTTTCAAATTTCACCTGTCCTAGTAAAATACATAAATAAAATACATACACAATTAAAATACAGACAGTTTATTTATTATTCTAACTCTAGGTAACTTAAGACCTGCGCAGATAAAATTAATGGTAATTAAATAGAACTATCTACAACCGTTTGATGAATCATTGTATTTATTGAGAGGCTAAATATAATAGGGAGGTAATGTTACAAGGAGTAATGTTATGAAGAGTTATTTCTCCAACAGGTGTAATAACTTACGTGAGATTGCGCTGACGTGTAAGCCACTTGCTCGACGACTCTGTACTGAAGTTTTACTTACTGACTCTACGCCGTACGCAGTACACACATAGTGTAGCGATCAAACATTTATCGATGAATTACTATTATTTTTTGTTTACACATCTTGAATAACGCCCTTTAACTTTAAGTTGACTTTGGAAAGGTGACCAATGATTATTATCTATGCTACCTTTTAAACAATATTTTTTACTACCTTCAAGGACGTTCTATCTCTTGACTCTCCTGTTGATACGAAATATTAAACGAAATTTCGTTTTGAACTCGTTAAGATTCTTTTAAATCGTTTGTTGGTAAATTTATACGAACCACTTGGGGAAATTGTGATTCGTTTTTTAATTCTCTGCTTCATTATAAAATTTTTGGAAGCTAATAATTCGTACCAAGTAAAAAATGGCTGAATGAATTTTCTATAAACAAATTTGAATCTGGAATTTGTGTAATGTGTATTTGTGAATTTTCTATACACTAATTTGTATTTAGAATTTGTGTAATGTGTATTTGTGAATTTTCTATACACATATCTGAATTTAGAGTTTGTTTAATGTGTATTTGTGAATGATCTATACACTAATTTGTATTTAGAATTTGTGTAATGTGTATTTGTGAATTTTCTATACACATATCTGAATTTAGAGTTTGTGTAATGTGTATTTGTGAATGATCTATACACTAATTTGTATTTAGAATTTGTGTATAGTGTATTTGTGAATTTTCTATACACATATCTGAATTTAGAGTTTGTGTAATGTGTATTTGTGAATGATCTATACACTAATTTGTATTTAGAATTTGTGTATAGTGGATTTGTGAATTTTCTATACACATATCTGAATTTAGAGTTTGTGTAATGTGTATTTGTGAATGATCTATACACTAATTTGTATTTAGAATTTGTGTATAGTGGATTTGTGAATTTTCTATACACATATCTGAATTTAGAGTTTGTGTAATGTGTATTTGTGAATGATCTATACACTAATTTGTATTTAGAATTTGTGTATAGTGTATTTGTGAATTTTCTATACACATATCTGAATTTAGAGTTTGTGTAATGTGTATTTGTGAATGATCTATACACTAATTTGTATTTAGAATTTGTGTATAGTGATTTGTGAATTTTCTATACACATATCTGAATTTAGAGTTTGTGTAATGTGTATTTGTGAATGATCTATACACTAATTTGTATTTAGAATTTGTGTATAGTGGATTTGTGAATTTTCTATACACATATCTGAATTTAGAGTTTGTGTAATGTGTATTTGTGAATGATCTATACACTAATTTGTATTTAGAATTTGTGTATAGTGTATTTGTGAATTTTCTATACACATATCTGAATTTAGAGTTTGTGTAATGTGTATTTGTGAATGATCTATACACTAATTTGTATTTAGAATTTGTGTATAGTGATTTGTGAATTTTCTATACACATATCTGAATTTAGAGTTTGTGTAATGTGTATTTGTGAATGATCTATACACTAATTTGTATTTAGAATTTGTGTATAGTGTATTTGTGAATTTTCTATACACATATCTGAATTTAGAGTTTGTGTAATGAGTATTTGTAAATTTTCTATACACAAATTTGAATTTGGAATCTATTTTCTTACCTCCTAATATTATACAGACAACAATATAAGCTTGCTTCAAGGAGGCTTTCATTAATTTTATTCAAGATACAGACACATAATACAACATAAATTTGTAGTACGCACAACTTTACAGTATTTAATGAAAAATCTTTCTGTATACGAATATTAATTTTTCATCACAAATTAGGTAATGTTTTGTTTTTAAAAAATATTTGGCTTTAATATAAAGATTTCATAATCCACAGAATACCGCTGTCGCCTATGAATTTTCTAATAGTTAAAAAGTAGAGACAGTAAATGTGAAAATGTTTTGTTAGGCGTTTCATTTACAATAATCAATCAATAGATATTTACATTATGTAGAGAGAGAGAGTTAAAGTTAGTAGTTTTGGTTATTTACAAAAGTAAGGAGATCATACATTGTCATAAAAATATTACAATATTGAGCTCGATTATCTTGGGGATAAGAGTGCTAAGAAAAAATATTGTTCCAAATAAAATTACGAAAAAAAATTGAAAACAAAAATTTATTTTATTTTATTTTATTACGCTAATTAGTAAAATAAATTTGGATTTTTAAAAAGTATTTCTAATTTCTGAACTATAAGAAAGGCTTGCATAGAGTCAATAAATAATCGATACTTCAACAAACAATAGTGACGAATAGCCAAAATACTTTAAAACGATATAAAATTATTGACCACCACGATAAAAAGTATGCAGCAATAGGCTAGTTGAAAACTTGGTTAATTATATAATTTAATATCTATTTTATCCCAAATAAACCTATAGCTTAAAGAAAATGCAATATTTATATTACGTATTTCCCTCATAAGGTTGGCACGGGGGGCGCCACTAGGATACATTACGTTCCGTGTCGTTATATTGTTTAAAATTTCGAAACTTTGTGAAATCTAAAACAGAGTGAACCAAAGTGTGAAGTTACGTACAATAGACCACCTTAACTGTTATCTTTAATGAAAACCTCCTAAAATCGAAGAAATTCAAGGAATAGTGCATGACCGTTACCGGTGATTTGAAAACATATGAGTGCGTACTAAGTGTTATTTATCCGACTTCATGAGATAATTAAACGAATGCATCGAAATAACAGTGAGTACTTCTATAATTATAAATAATTTTCAATACAATAAAGTGAAAATTAAAGAGAATTATTAATTCTATTTCAAATATTGGGAGATAATTTAATACAGCCAATGCCATCTAGTGGCGTAAACTAGTAGAACTGAACGATTTTAATTAACGCCATCTAGTTAAAGAATCACTGTGTTCGTACTAGTTCCTTGAACTTAATACAGAGGGTGCTGTTTTAAAGATTTAAAGACCAGAGGGCATTATTAGTACCAAAATGGAAGATATTATGAAAATTCTAAAATCAATTCAAGAAGAAATGTGTAATCAAAAGCAGGAAGTACAGTTAATAAAGGAGGACATTATAAAAGTTATTAATGAAAAATTTAACATCTCTGAAAATAAGACATTGGAACTTGAAAGAAAAATTGAAAACCAACAAAATAGTATTGAAAATTTAGAACGACAATTGAAAAAAAGAAATGTTATATTTTTTGGACTAAAGGAATCAGAAAAAAATTATAACGAACTTGAACAAATAGTACTAAACACAATTAATAATAAAATGGATATTCAATGTAATAAATCAGAGTTGCAAGAAGTAAAAAGAATTGGAAAGAAAAAAGGGTTTGAGAGACCAGTTGTTGTACAATTTTCTACTTTAGGGAAAAAAATTGAAATATTGAAAAATAAGAAAGTTCTATCTGGGACCGATATTTACATCAAAGAAGATTTTACTCATAGAACTCTACAGCGAAGGAAAGAACTTCAACAAGAGATGGAACTTAGAAGAGATAAAGGAGAAAAAGTTATTTTAAAATACGACAAAATAATAGTATTAAATAAAGAAAAAAATAGTGACAATATTAAAGAAAATATTATTAACATTATGGAAAGTAAGTCAAACTCAACTCAATTAAAATCTAACTCAAAGTCCTTTAAACGCAAACAAAGCTCTCCTACAATGAATATACCATCAACTTCTAGTGATACTTTTTTGTCGAAAAAGAACAAAACATCTTCGATAGAATCATATATGGTGAACAAACATCATATTCCAAGAAATGTTACTCATCTAGAATAGCAATCACATTCGGCCTCCCCGTTTGAAAATAACACTAGTTTAAATGTATTAGCAAGAACGAAAGCTTCCAATACGGTTGGTCACCGTGGGAGTATCAGACCATCACCCTCCATCTCAAATATAAATAAAACTGAGCTGGGTAGCGACCTATATGTAGGAACACTTAACGTTAGATCATTATTGGGCTCAGGTCGACTGGAGCAGTTAGATCATGCTTTAGAAAACATTAAATATCACATCTTGGGACTTTCTGAAGTAAAAAGGGAAGGAAATATAATATCGGAATATGAGAAATATATATTTATGTTCACTGGGGAAAAAAGGGGAAAAAACGGTGTAGGATTTTTAGTAAAGAAAGAATTAAAGCAAAATATTATAGATTTTAAATCTTATAGCGACAGAATAGTCAGATTAGATATATATATAGAGAATACATTATTAAATATAATACAGGTATACTCTCCTACAGAGAAATCAAAGGAAGAAGAAATAGAACTCTTTTACCAGAATTTAAAATTAGCATTAAACAAGGTTAGTAATATAATTATATTAGGTGATTTTAATGCAAAAATTGGTCCCTCTTCTCCAGATGACAAAAACGTCATAGGTCCTTGGGGATATGATAGCAAAAGAAGCAAAAGGGGAGAAATATTGATAGACTTCTGCTTAGAAAATCAATTTTTTATTATGAACTCTTTCTTCAAAAAGAATAGAAAGCAGAAGTGGACTTGGTTCTCCCCAGATAACAAAACTTACAATGAAATTGATTATATTATAAGTAATAATAAAAAGCTGTTTAACGATGTTAGTGTCTTAAATACGTCACATCCCACTGACCACAGACTTGTACGTGCTAAATTGTCCTTAAAATACCATAAAATGTCCAGAAAGACATTTGGTAATAAAACAAGATCAAACCTAACTTTAATAGAAAATGATTATTTGAAAGATTCTTTCTTAAGAGCCTGTACCACTATAAATAAAGAAGAAGGAATTCAGGAATATTACTCATCGGTCATAAAAACTATAAATGATTCTGTGAAAACTCTACCTGAACGTTCTACAAATCTCCCAAAATCATGTATTCCACCGAATATCGTAAGCCTTATTGACGAAAAAATAAAGCTTAAACAAAAGAAAAATAAAACCAAATCTGAAAAGAAAGAATTATCAAAGCTATATAAAAAAATAAAAGGTACAATTAAAGCAAACAAACTTAAAATAATAGAAGAAGAACTGAATAATCACTCTTCGATAAAAAGAGGCCATAAAAGACTTCAAAATAATAAAAAATGGATCCCATTATTAAAATGTAACAAAAGTAAAAATGTTACAAAGAGAGTAAATTTAATAGAGGTGGCCACTAACTTTTACGAATCCTTATACAGAAATATTACTGATTGTAATGAGAAAACAAATGTCGACCTTAAAGCTTCACTTAAAGCTACACATAATGAAGACGTACCTCCACTTATAGAAAGCGAAATAAAGAGTGCAATCAACTCACTTAAATGCCTAAAAAGTCCAGGTGAAGATCTGATTACAAATGATATTTTAAAAGCCTTGGTGGAGCCTCTCACTCCTATTCTAACAGATTTGTTTAATCAGATTCTTTCATCGGAATTTATACCTTCTGATTGGGAAACATCCGCTATAATACTTCTTTACAAGAAAGGGGATCCGGAAAATATTAATAACTATAGACCGATTAGTTTATTACAGACAACATACAAACTTTTCACACAAATAATATTAAAAAGAATTAGACCAACGTTAGAGCTAAATCAGCCAAGGGAACAGGCAGGCTTTAGACCGAAATACTCTACAATAGATCACATTTTCACTCTGACTCAAGTAATCGAAAAATATATAGAGTATGGCAAACAATTATATGTTGCTTTTGTTGACTATTCGAAAGCCTTCGACTCTATTTACCACTCGGTATTATGGAAATCCCTGCAAGACCAAGGAATTCAGGATAAATACATTCGTTTACTTCAGGTGATATACCAAAGAAGTAAAGCACTGGTGAAATTAGAAAGGAAGGGTAGAGCCTTTAACATCCAACGTGGTGTTAAACAAGGAGATCCCATATCACCAAATCTTTTCACTGCTTTACTAGAACATATTTTCAAAAAGTTGAAGTGGGAAAACATTGGAATAAATATTAATGGGGAAAATTTAAATCACCTACGCTTCGCGGATGACATTGTTTTATTGGCTCAGGATCACAGTCACTTAAATTATATGCTGAAATCGCTTAACGATGAGAGTAAAAAATGTGGATTGGAAATGAATACACAAAAAACTTGTATAATGACTAACAGAGATTTCATGCCTGTGAATATTGGGTCTAATGAGATTCAATGTGTAAGTGACTATATATATTTGGGACAAAAAATAGGATTCACTGATCTGACAACAAAGGAAGTCGAACGCAGGATAAAACTAGCCTGGAACAAATACTGGTCTCTAAAGTATATATTTAAATCAAAACTCCCGATTAACTTGAAAAAGAAAGCATTCGAATCAGTAATAACACCTACGCTACTCTATGGATGTCAAACGTGGGCATTAAATAAAGACCTTATAAAAAGACTCCAAAGATTTCAACGAGCTGCCGAAAGAAGTATGCTAGGACTTAAATTAAGGGATAGGATAAGATTCATTGACATAAGGAAATCAACGAATTTAATTGATGTAGCGGAGATGGCCTGCAAACTTAAATGGCGTTGGGCGGGGCACGTAGCACGTTGTGTTGACGGGCGGTGGAGCGAGCGCGTCCTGCACTGGTGGCCGCGCACCGATACCCGCTCCCGAGGTCGCCCACGGCGGCGCTGGAGTGACGACATCATCAACGTGGCAGGCTCAACCTGGACCAGACTGGCGCGAGATAGAAAAAAGTGGCAAGAGATGGAGGAGGCCTTTGTCCGAAGATGGATTCCCATGATAAATGAATAAATAAATTAAAAATAAATAAAATAATCATAATAATAAATAGAATCATAATCATAATTATAAATAAAAGAATAATATAAAAAAACTTAATATTTTCTAATAAAATTACTTATTAAATAAAATTTATTGTATTATATAATCTCAGAAATGTCTAATGTCTTTTATATATTGTATGTTTATTGTAAAAATTATTGGGAATAAAGGCTATTTTATTTATTTTATTTTATTTATTTCCCTCATAAACGCTATACATAAATAGTGTCATGGCGTCTTGATTGACACTTTTATATTATGTTTTTTATCCAGTAATATTATCGACTAATTTCAATTTAAAATCGGTCAAAATATCGAATCAGGAATGTCAATGTCAGCTGTCATTTCATTTGACAAAAATATAAAAAATACAGTCTATTTTTAATTTCGTGATTGTTTCCTATTTTCTTATAATATTCTAGAACTAAGAACGTAACCATGTCCCTGACGGACGCTAACTCGTCGACAGACGAGGAAACTTTGAAGAATCTATTTGAGCAAGCCATGAAGTTGTTCGATAAGGTTGACAATGGAAACGAAGCTACGAACAGCGACCCGGTACAAGTAAGTTGTTGTTGTTTTCGGTTTTACGTTTATGAAATTGGCAAAAGCCGAATATTACAGCCTGTTCTGGAAAGTTTAGATTATTTATAAATTTGATTTTGTCCGTTTGATACCCATTGCTAAGAATCGTGTTGTTACTACATATTTTAATAACATGTATGACGCATTATTTATTTTTCTTTTGTTTTTGTGAGTTTTGGACCTTCTGGTCATTTGCCCCTTGTCTTCATATAGTAGGTATTCATTAAGATTATTAAGAGAATTTTAACAATTAAGCATTTTATTGAAATCAATTATTTTTTTTACAGTTGAGTATAAAATCAGCCATTGCTAAATTTGAAAAGGCAACAAATCTTGTTTCGGTATCTGGCATGTTCAGTAGGAATGAAAGTTTGGAAGAGCTGCCGACAGAAACCTTGCAGTACCTCTTACTACCAGCTCTGCTGGGTACGCTTAGTTTAAAGCTTTGTGGAAAGCCTCGGAAAGATGTTATTAATGTTGCAGAGATATATTTTAAGTAAGTTTATTATTTAATTATTCTGATATTCATATTTTTAGTCAATCGTGTTTATAGTAATTACATTATAATTTTCAGAGATTTCCTACAGAGGTGCAAGGATTATGGTATAACAGATATCGAGGTGCCGCAGTCTAGCAATAGTGAGAGCAGCAATAGATCTCAGACAGAACAAGCTAAAATTGCAACCATGGTAAGGTATTTTGAATCTTAGTATTCTAAAATAGATAATCAGACAGACTGACTAGATTTAAATAAAATAAAAATTGCCATGTTTGCCTGTCCTAGGCCTTCCAAGCCCTTTTGAGCCTTGCTACTTAGACCATGTCCTCAGACCAGCATGCCAATAGTCTACCTCTCCCACTGGACCACTCCAACCTGATGATGTCTAGATTTATTGTTTAAAATTTTCAGGTGATGTCCAGAGAAGCAAAAATCAAAAGGTACAAGGAAATGAAAGAACTTAAAGAGAAGTTAACAACACTGTCCAGTGCAATGTCTTCGCCAAATGTAGATGACGACACAAAAAGAGAGTATTTCACTACTTTATTATTAAATTATGTGAATCAAGCTCTAGATGAGTTAAGTAGTATAGAACAGGAGAAACCTATTTTGGAATATATGGCCGAGCATGCTGGTGGTATGTAGTTTTATTAAATTTTATTTTATTTTACACTTCCTTCCTCCGTCTTAGATGATGTTATATAGCCTACAGCCTTCCTCGATAAATGGGCTATCTAACACTGAATTTTTCAGAATTTTTCAAAGGGGACCCGTAGTTCCTGAGATTAATGTGTTCAAGCAAACAAACAAACTTCAGCTTTCTATATTAGTATATTTAAAAAAAAATTGAATGAAATGCATTTCAAGTAACATATTTTGTAAATGTTCTTTTGGAGGTAGAAACTAACTTTTTATTAAAATTATTTTTGTATTTATGTATGTATCAATTACAGAAGCAAAACCAAGTCAACGTACAAGAGCACCTCCACTAAAGCCGGTGATTATAACTAAAGATGCAATACAGAAAGCAGTATACGGAGCTGGCTATCCTGCACTACCCACTATGACAGTTGAGGAGTTCTATGATAAGAGAGTTAGAGATGGAGTGTAAGTATATACCTTTTGCCTTTTTTTTGCTAAACTATCACATTTATAATATTAAAATATACTATACTTATTTAATTTTGCTTAAGTTTTTTAAATATCGGCACTCAACAGTGCTTTTAGGACAGCACTCATGACTTGACTGACTAATGTGAGCACCTCTTCTTGAATTCTGAAAAAATCTGTAAAATCCACCGATGTAATTGGCTTTCAATACAGAGGATGGTTGGCAAATACTACCTGTTTGGGACTCTGTCAACAAATTGATAAAATCTCAAACAAATACAGACAAAGTGTCTTTCTTTTAAAGCGTCAGTAACTCAGTGGTTCAGGTGTTGTATTCACGATCAATTGTGGGTTCAAATCCAGGCCATTGGACTACTAGGATGGCCCACTCCTAACACAAGCATTTAGCTTAGTTGGATGGGTTAAGGAATACTTATTCTTTTTTTTTTTTAAAAAAGACATTCTACTGTCTAGTCTGTTTTGTGACCACGAATACTGCAGTATTTAAAAAGTATTTTTTCGTGAAAACCTAAGAATCATATTAAGTAGCTATTTTCATGACTGTAGAGCATCAGACACCAAAGACCATGTGTTAGTTAATGTTCGACTGTTTGTTACGTATAAATAAAAAAGTTTTATTTCCATTCCAGGTTTCCAAGTGGTACTAATATACCTCACACTACAATACAGAGTACTGAAGCTGATGCGGATGAAGCTGAGGAAATACACAAGGTATCAAATATACATTTTAGTAGCAATGTAAATACCTGTTTTAGCTAATGGTGTCTAAACCCCTTGTAACAGTTATGGATTACATACTACTAGTATTCCTTAACCTCTCCAACTAAGCTAAATGCTAAGCTAAATAGTTAATACTAGTAGCATGTGATCCATACTGATAGTAATCTTTTTTTTTAAACATGTATAATGAGTATACCTCTCAAGTTTGTGTATTACACATGCAATTGATTCATGACTTCATTTTATTTTTTTTATTACATTTACTGCCGTTATGGTACTGTAATACCAAAAAGAAAGAGAAAATATTTTAAGTTACAATTGGACCAGGGTAATAGGAAAGGAGCAGTGATAGCCCAGTGGTTAAGATATCCGTGTCTTACTCGGGAGATCCATGAGTTAAGTGTGCTTTAAGCAATTAAATATCACTCGCTTTAACGGTGAAGGAAAACATTGTGAGGAAACCTGCACTCCTGAAAGTTCCATAAAAGTTCTCAAAGGTGTGTGAAGTCTGCCAACCCGCACTGGGCCAGCATGGTGGGCTATCCCCCTCCTCATTCTTAAGAGGAGACCCGAATTAGCAGTGGGCCATTAATGGGTTGTGATGATGATGAATAGGAAAGGAGTTATAAGAAATAAATTGATGATATTTTTGTGAAACGGTAGCGAGTATATGTTTATGAAGTTATATAATGAATTTATTTATATAGGAACAGTTGGTCGAAGAAGACGATCCTGAGGAGTTGGCAAGGAAGCGTAACATGGACGAGTATAAGGACGACCATCCTAGAGGCTGGGGAAATAGATATAATAGAAGTTAATTACTAACTTTTATACCAGCTAAATCATAACAAGCGTTGGCCATCTTGTCAAATTATAATCAAGCAAGTTTTGGACAACAATGGCGCTATATCGGATAAATCAAATGCATTTTAGTACTAGTGGTACTTTTAATTGTGTAATTTATTGTACTGTCACAAGTTGATTGAATAAAGTACTGTTATTGTTCATATTGTTTTTATTTATAAAGAACGATGAAAATTCAAACAATGTACCATGGTTAATTTAATTTCTTTATCTACTCCCATGCTTTAAATCCTCTATAGAAGATTCTGAAACAAGATTAAAACACCCAATGTCCTAATAACCATTACATCATCCAAACGGATCATATAATGTTGTACTGAGTTTCATAATAACACTCAAATCCCTTCTGCGCAAAGGGTTCACTCAACAGACAACCACATTCTTACTGCTCGATGCGCGACGCGTGGCGCGTAGTATCTGTATGAATTTCAAAAAAAGAACACTCATTCACACGCGTTTCACTACTAGAACGCCTCGCACCGTAAAAATATGTTATTTGAATCCCCGCCATTTTTTATTGTTTTGTTTACAAAAAAATGAGCGATTACCTTCCAACATTAAAGAACATATTGAAGTGAATTTGAATAATTGCACTATACAACATGCTCATTACAACTACATTAAATAATTGGTTCATTAATACTCAGTGAATTTGTATATACTCAGTAATGGATGATGTTAGGTTACTGGGAGTGGTTGTCTGTGGTGTTAATGTTAGCAGTAAACTGTTTCAGAATCTTTTATAGAGGATTTAATTATGGGTGTAGATAAAGCGTTGTATGCGACTGTTGATAATTAGGTATTAAAACATTCATGTGATGCTATTATCACCCACATTCGTGTTTTAATACCCGTTATTATACAACAGTTGTACTTAAATTTATAATAAACTATGTCCGAAAACGCTATCAACCATGTTCTTATTATTATCTGTGCCATGACGTCATTGAGCTTGTAAACAAAGATATATTAGTTAATATCAGAGGTTATGACACTTGAACACTACATATGGATGTAAAAACGGTACAAATACTTACCACAACAATATTTTATACAATTTTTGTCTGTCTATCTGTTTGTGCCGGCTAATCTCTGAAATGGCTGGACCAATATTGACGGGATTTTCACCGGCAGATAGCTGATATAACAAGGAGTAACTTAGGCTATTTAACATCTCGCTACGACCCATAGGAGCGGAGCAACACGCGAACGAAATTGCGCAGGATGTATTTTCAATCTGTGATCCGGAGGTTTTGTTAGACAACATAATGTTATGTATATTGCTGATAATATTATAGGGACTTGAAATATTCCTTATAGGTCTCAACTACTATACTTTATTGTATACCTATATCAATACTGATATTTTTTACACCTTCAGGAAGTAGAGATTTCAACGAACAAAAATCTTACCGAGATTATTCGACTGGAAATTGGGGTGCTTTTTCGATATTAAGTCAAAATAAAGTTTAAAAAAATAATATTATAAATCAAAAAAAATACAGTGTATTTGGGACATATAAAAAAAAAATAAGAAAACTAAGAAACCAAAAACTTGGTTTTCTGAATTTTGGAAAGGACTTGTAGTTTTGGCGGAAATCGAGATAAACCGTTTTTCATCCTTCAAACCACCGCCCCCCTCCCCCATTTTCTACTTCCCGACTTCAGATCGCCCGTAAATTATTTTTCCTTTTATTTTAGTTATATTCTCTTCCTTTTCCAATGGGTGTCATCCTCCTATAATTTTTTTTTGTTTCAAAAATCATCGACATTTGTCTATAATTCCTTAAGTACTTAAAGTAGTTTTAATATTAAATCTTAATTGTATCTAGTTTTCGTGACGTCTTGAACTTGATAATGCTGACGAAATAATTGTATGGAATCTTGTTGATAACCGAAATAAATATGAGTGAAGCGAGGTAGGGTATTACAAAACTTTCATATTCCATGGGAAGTCGAGAACGGAAACTTTAAGTAATACACGTAATAATGTTGAGTGATTGACATAATATAAATGATACCTACGTTCAACACTTTGTTACGAGTACGTTACCGACTTTCTCCCCCTCGGGCGCGGGCGCGGGCGCGGGCGCAGGTTGAATGGAAAGTATCGATAGGATGTGTCATTATCATTACCGTTTACGTGACATGTTAAATATTTTCGATACTAGGCCTCGTGATCTCTCGTTATATAAGCTTAACAAATAGTTATATACGTAGAATTTATGTTATTACTAATCACTATGGAACTATTTTTTTTTATAGCAGTTAAGGGGCAAACGAGCAGACGGCCCACCTGATGGTAAATGGCCACCGTCGCTCATGGACATTGATGGAGGGGGAGGGGTAAAGAGAGTTTTAGAGCTAGAAGCTTGTTTATTATTTAGGCTGTTGATTCGATATAAATAAATATGTCATTCAAAGCTTGTAAAAGTTTTACCCTCAAGGGTGTAAAATAACAATAGGGGATGAAAGTTTGTATGGAAATTTGTAAGGTTTATGTGAATGTTTTATAAGTTTGCGACAAGAGATACGTCTTAACTGTAAAATAATTAGCCTAAATTAAAAATGCTATTCAAAGATACTATTCCACGCGGAGGAAGTCACGGGCACAGCTAGTAAAACTATAAAATACAGTCATGGCGAATATGACACCTTGATAATTAAGGACGAGCTTTTTGGCGCGAATGTTAAACAATAAATACTCTATTATTTTATTATAATACCAGCCGACCCACGCGACTACGTTCGCGTGTTGCTCCGCTCCTATGGGTCGTAGCGTGATGTTAAATAGCCTAAGTTACTCCTAGTTACATCAGCTATCTGCCAGTGAAAGTCCCGTCACAATCAGTCGAGCCATTTCAGAGATTAGCCCGAACAAACGGACAGACAGACAAAAATTGTACGAAATGTTGTGAACTTAGTAAAAAGCGGTTATTTTAATATTGCAAACGGACACTCCAATTTTATTTATTTGTATAGATTTATAAAGTTCGATAAGAGTGATACAAGGAGAGCTTTTTGCATCGAGGAGTACTTAATTTTATGACTAAAGCAACATTTACAATTGAAAACAGAAGTCTTTAGTTAGATTGTTTAGTTATATTAGTACATTTTTTAATTTAAAGTAGTATACTTTTTAATATAAAAAAAATTTACGAAAAGCTGAAGGATCTTATATTATGATTGCTAATACTTAATCGTTTAACAAAAGAGTAGGTAAATGATGATTATTTATCTATACTATGATATCAAGCAAATATGAGTTTGGCGTAAAATTCAGTGTTGGAGACGGAGAGGAATGTTTTTTATCTGTTATATGATATCTCGACCTTTGTAGAGCACGCAATGAATACTGAAAATAATATTCTTTCATAACAATAAAGAACCTTTGCAAGATCAAATCTGTCTATAATCAAAAAGTCGGTATTTTATATTTAATTCAAATTCAGCTGGTTTTGGTTAATTCTCTCTTACAACGATTTTGATAATCAATTTACTTTTTTTTATTAGAATCTATAAGTTGGCTATATAAGGAATTTTGCTATTAGATTATATTACGTCATCCAAAGGTATCTTTGAGAAAGTTACGAACCGTATAGTATAAATATAGATGTTTGTTGTCTATGCCCTTGCTCTATATAGGGTTGTTGTAAAAGCTGTCAAGTTGATGTAGGGCAAAGAGAGGCAAGTTCCTCGTCGTTGTGGCGGTCGGTCGTGTATGGGAAGTGCGACGCGACGCGGAAACGGTAGCCTTTTCTGTTCTCACTTCACACGATGACTGAACATTTGGAGGTGGCACTTTTATTTTAATTTACTTGTATTTTTATCACTTTATTACCTTTACATTGTATCCCGAAAGAGTGTAAAGATCTAATAACTTTATTATTAACTTCTTGTAGATGTTAAGATAAGTTAAGCAGTGGAGGCAAGCGTTATAGCCATCGTAAAAAAGCCTAGCACCTGGGTTGTCGATCCAAAATCTTTGGATAATATATTAAAAACATATATACATGTCGGAGCATAGTAAAAGATTATCGATTAATCGAATCGTTATCGTTGTCTATGGCGTTGGAGTGGGGTAGTAGTCACTTCCGTTGTTTTGACAGTCTCTACCCTCGACCCTTTATATGCAATCGACAGTCTAACTGAAGCCTTAGTCGTGCACGGTCTCTCAAGAAGTGTATAATCTAAGTAGTGCTAGTACATCTAAGTAGTGATAGTGATAGTGTCAAGTGCAGTGTAGTGTGGAAGTGCTGACCAACTAAGGTCACATAAGTCCTTACAATGTAATTGCCACGTGGTTAAGTAAACACAATGTTAGGTTAGGTTAGCCTTAGGTTAGACTAGCCTTATGTTAGGTTAGCCTTGTGTTAGATTCGGTTTATGTGCGTTTAACCTTGGGTTTAAACAGAGAGCCTAAGCAGTGGAGGCGAGTGTTATGATCATTTAAAGGACGTCCTTAAGCCTACACCTTGGTCACAAGTCCAAGGCACTGCTTAGGTTTCTCTCGTAATTGTTAGAGATCATTTGATAATTTATCGGTTCAATAGGAGTATCTACGTTGCGTTTACCCAATATTCCATTCAATACCATCACCCCTGTTAGTGTTCTCCAATATTCCCCACCTTCCTCCTTCCATCTCCTTTCACATCGTTTTAAAATCCCCGACATATATATGCCGAAGAATAGTAAAAGACTATCGAATAATCGAAGCGTCATCGCTATCTATGGCGTTGGAGTAGGGTAGTAGTCACACACGTTTTGACTGTCTCGACCCTCGACCCTTTATATGCCATCGACAGTCTGACTGAAGTCTTAGTCGTGCGCGGTCTCTCAAGAAGTGAAGTAGTCTCTGAATAGTGTTAGTGTTACGAATGCTGTCCGATCAAGTCACGTGAGTACCTTACAATCTAGTTGCCACGTCTTGTGTTAGGTTAGGTTTATGTGAGATTAACTTTAGTTTTCATATTTGATCATTTATCGGTTCAATAGAAGTATCTACGTTACGTTTACCCAATATTCTATTCAATACCATCCCCCCTGTTGTTTTTATATTTCCCTCACCTCCTTCCTTCTCATCATTAAAATCCCCGACATATATTCCAAATTCAAATTGGTGCATGTATATAATTCGAATTTGGAATCTAATATGGCCGTAAATCGTAAAATAAAATGATTATTACCGCATCGGAGTTTATAAAGTCCGACGTACATGACACAAGGTTGTCTGTACAAAGCTTCACGTATTCCATTCATATCGGCTACTGATTTATGCCGCTGCTGCTTTACGGAACTATTTTCCTTATTCCTAGTCGCCTGCTCCATTTACGTGCACAATCATTGAATAGCTAGGCGTTGTAGGATTTAATTAAAATACCCTATTATCCAGCGAGTCCTTGCTTTTTTTTAACCTAAACTATTATTATAATATTTATGATAAAAATAAATAAATAAAAAATTTTGTTTAGGCACCTCGAGATTTCTTCCATGTTTATGAAAAAGTTAAAATACATTAAGAATTAATTATAAAAAGTGAAATAACATATTAAAAGATCTCTACGAGATTAAAATTAATTTTACACTGTACGCATTCCAAATTATATAGTAAAATTTATGTACCAGAAAAGTGAAAACTTAATTTCATGAAATTTAGATTTAAAAAAGTTAGATTTTTTTTTGGATAAATAATATTCAGTCACAGTCTGTGCATACACAATCTAAATTATTTTTAAATAATAGATACCATATATAGAATATTTTTATTACTCACTAAAATAAAAAAATATTTAAGCAGTTAATGTTATTAGTAACACAATAATTAATTTTTCTCTATTCCTTGAAGCATGGTCATACTAGTAGAAAGAGATGCAATCCCCTATAGCCGCTGTAGTCTTCGCAACGTTTTTTGTAAATTTCTTGCCTGCCATCCCTAGTTCCACTGATATTTGTTAAATGAACCACAGATAACTATTACTCCGAATATTACATTTATTATTATAATACCTACGTCATCCCAGTATGAAATATGCAAGTAACTATGCAAACCATATATGGTATGCACTTGTTTACAGCATAATATTTATTTACGTTCCATTCATTCCACAGACGTATATAATTTACTGCTGGATTTTTAAAATATTAAATGTAGAAAACATTCTAATTCCTGGATGCCATAATTTTTTAATTTAAACAACACACACCGTGGCGCTGGTAGTCAGCAAGATTGTTATCTACTCTCCTTAGTTATCTATTGTTAATTAAAAAAGGAGAGAGAGTTGTAGTCTATACGTAGACTAACAGTATGAAGGCTTGACTAGAATATCCTCCTGGGTTATACTTCAGATATAGTCCTTCAGCGTTACTCCTAGATTACTCATGATGTAATTAATATTTATTGTGTCGTGACACCGTATTTATTTTGCAATCCCCACTTCTTTGATTTGTGTTTATCAGTTGTCCAACATTCAAGAAAGTAAAAATATTACTCATATTAATACCTCATATTAATACCAACACCATGTAAAAATACTACTCATATCAATCCTACCAACATCAAGTAACAAGATGCTACTCAAATCATAGGTGTTGCCAACGTCATAACTAACACTATATATTCATATTTCAATTTATACTATGCAGCTTATATTCTCAGGTTTTTGTTCTTTACAGTTCAATTACTTTTAAATTTGGAATTTTAGGCAATTACATTTTTATTTGCCGTTTTTATTCCACAATGGTAAAAGCTTGTCTATAATTTTTTTGTTGTCTATGCTTTGTTTTTAGTTGACTAAAAAAAATAAATATTTTTTTTTAATGTATAACTAGTTATGTTGACAACCCATATAAAGACCATAGATATTAATGCGTTGTCAGCATAATCCCTTATCTATGGAATGTGCACCTTTCTCATGGTGTCAGCATTGTACCGATGATTACCTGTAGAGACATCACGGGAAGGGAGGCATTCGATTCGTGCATCCAAATCTGTACAGTCGTTTCACCACTTAGTTTTATTCACTTTAATTTTAATTCTTTTTTATAATTATAATAAAAAAGCAGTGATGGCCCAGTGGTTGAGACTTCAAGTCTTACTCTGGAGGTCCGAGTTCGATCCTGGGCACACACCTCTGGCTCTGAGTTATGTGTGTTTTAAGCAATTAAATATCACTTGCTTTAACGGTGAAGGGAAACATCGTGACGAAAACTCCTGAGAGTTCCCTAAAAGTTCTCAAAGGTTTGTGAAGTCTGCCAACCCGCACTTGGCCAGCGTGGTGGAATATGGCCTAATACCCTCCTCATTCTTAGGAGACCCGGCTTAGCAGTGGGCCAATTGAAGGGGAATAGCTCCCGAAACCAATATATCCGCCATGTTTAATTAAAACGGTAAAGTAATTCGTAACTGTTAAGCATAATCCGCATAGGCTGCAGTGTGTTGCAGAGTGCACTTGGGCCAAATAGAACATTCCGTTACACGTCAAAATGCATTTGCATTTCCCGATACGCTGACCCACTGACAGGTGTAATTACTACTTACTAGGTCCCAGGAACAGGTACAGGCGAACTGGTCTGGCTGGATTTATAATCTTATCTAGTTATCGCCCTTGACTTTATACTGACTTGACTAATTATTAGTTATATTAATTTTGAATAAATGTATTAATAATTATTATATTAATACTACATATACACAATCTTATACAAATATATAAAGCTGAAGAGTTTGTTTGCTTGAACGCGCTAATCTCAGGAACTACGGGTCCGATTTGAAAAATTCTTTCAGTGTTAGATAGCCCAGTTACCGAGGAAGGCTATAGGCTATAAATCATCACGCTAAGACCAATAGGAGCGGATGATCATGGGCACAAAGTCACGCGGGTCGATTAGTTATTATATAAATATAAATATTATGTACGTCCCACTAACAAAAATTTATAACCGACTTCAACCAGCGATACCCTCCTTCGCCTTAGTGAGACGCCACGGGAACGCTTTCGCAAACAACCGCGACGTCTCGGCGGTCGGCCCGATCTACGCGGGCCGGCACGCTCAGAGGGGCTCCCAGGGTACCGGGAGTTTCTCCCCTCCGTCTAGCGATCCCGTCTACGATGGCGCGGCCGCTTTCCTTCCTTGGCGGGGGGGCTTACAGTTCTTGCCCCCCATTCTGTGGCCCGACGGCTTGCCTGCGTCCGCGCAGATTGCGCAGCGCATAGCGGCTGTGCAGAGGGCCGCCTTGTGCCCCTCTTCGCCGCACCGGTAGCAGAGGTCTGCTCGGTTAACCGGCGAAGGGCAGAGGGTTTTCGTATGACCTAGCCCCATGCACTTGTAGCAGCGCATGGGTAGGTCATCTAGTACTTGGACCCTGGCGGAACTCCAACCGACCAGGATCCTTCCTGCCTTGGACAGCACCTTTGCTGCGTCCACGGGGCAGGAGATTCGCACCCCCTTCATCCCTGCGCGGCCGGTCCACAATTCGCCGACGCGCACCGACTCTGCAGCACAGCCGCTTGCTCGCACGACCGCGGCAATCACCTTCTCTTTGGTGGCCGAGTCGTCGAGCCCGTCCACCCAGAGATTCACGGCCTTGGTTGGCCGGGCTACCTGCGCCAAGCCATCCAGAACGATGCGCATTCTCTCCGCCAAGGTCTCCGCCTGCTCGGGAGTCTGCCCCTTCGGCAACTCCAGTACCCGAGCCCCGGTCTTGGCCTGGCGGATCCTCATGCCGGCGCCTATACCCAGCTCCGCGAGGTCTATACTCATCTCCGCTTTTTCCAAGATTTTGGCATAGGTGACTCCCTTCTCTGCCACCTCGGGCAGGAGCCGCACGACGACAGCCGACGTGCGAGGAGCCCGAGCCTCTTCTTGGGCTTAGCGGAGACCTTCTTCGCTTTAGGCGCCGTGACCGGCGCCACGCGGGGGGTTTTTCGCCCTCCTGCGACCACGCCGAGCAACCGTTGCCCAGCTATCGCCTTCTTGCTCCGCAGAAGACGCACTCGCCAGAACAGCCTGTGTCGGTTCCTGCGTAGTTTGAGGAGGCTCCAGTGCTGTGGCCGCCACTTGGGAAGGACTCTTCTTTTTCCCCCTATTTTGAAGAGGGGCTGCTGAAGCAGTGTCGGGCTGGGATGCTGCGAGAGTGAGCGCAGTTGACGGAGCCAGCACCGCCTGCCTCCTTCCATCAACCGCGGGTGGCGGTTGTGTGTTCGCCGTCATTAACAGCCGCTCCTCGATCCTGGTCAGACGAGTTTCCAGCATCGAGGTGATTGCATTAGGGCCCTTTGCCGCCCCTGGAGTTGGCCTGCGGAAGGGCCTAGCCCGAAGCGTGCGCTCAAAGGCTTCTACGGAGTCGCACTTTGAGGCTACCTTGTCGTCGGTTTCGGACTCTGAGTCTGATGATTTAAGAGGCACCTCGGGGAGGCGCCGTCTTGTCCCTATTCTGACGCCCTTTGCACCAGACTTATCCGACTTTCCACCCGCAATATTTGCGGGGTCAGCCGCTGCAGCCAATGCTGCTTCTTTCCTAAAACCCGACATGGGTTTCGCTATCTCAGGATACGCCTTAAAAACTCCTAGTGTGCCACGCTCTACCTACAACCCAAAGGGGAGGGAGCTGGGGAAGGAAGACCTTTGCGTAATTGCACACACTGAGGATACCGCACTAGCACACTTCAGCCACCCGCCTGCCACTCCGTTACGGTGGTCAGGACGGGGCCCAGGGGAAACGACGAGGACGTATGTGCTTCTGAACCCCCAAACTAACCTAAACCTAACCTAAGGTTGTGTTAACACATCTAAATACAGTGTAAGAACTCACATGATCCTTAGTCCGAGAGGTCCAATATCCGTGATGCAACACACTATTTGTTACACTTCAACTCCAGGTGATGTTCACTCAAAGAGACTTGTCGAGAGACTAAAGTGTACAGCGTCAGTCGGGGAATATAAAAGGACTAGACAATGGTAGCAATGCCCCACCACTAGTGGGGAGAAGTAAATCAACAAAACGGAAATATGGCGCTGGCGTCGCGATTAATCGATAATCGTTTACTTGTTTGAGGCTCTCAAAAATCTTTGAATATAAAAATCGCGACGGAAGTGATAATTAATTTTCTTTATCATTATCCTACCCTAATTATAGCCCGACACGGTATTCACTATTATCCTACCCCAACTATACCCCGACATATATCTTAAACTTTTAAAGTAAAAGCAAATCTTTACTAATATTGTAAATGCGGAAGTAACTCTGTCTGTCTATCGCGCTTTCACGTCAAAACTACTGAACCGACCTAAATGAAATTTGGTATACAGATAGTCTAGAGCCTGAGAAAGGAGATAGGCTACTTTTTAATGCGAAAAAAGGGTGGTAATTGGTTAAAACCCCCCTTTTAACCAATTACCACCCTTTTTTGAAAAGTTGTAAGGAAGTATCGTCATTTTGACAGCCTCGTTAGTAATTACCAAGTTTTTAAACTTAAATTAAATGATTATGGCTTCAGGTACCTTTGAAATAGACCATCACGTAGTTTACCATTCTTTTGTAAACAAGATAATGTTTATTTACATATTTATTGATATTAATATTAGATCCATAAGAGGAAGCGCGTGCGGCACAAGTAGTTTAATGGCAGGAAACGTTTTCACTTCGTCGTGGCTCGTGTCTAGCTTTGATAACATTATGATCATCTAGCTCTAGGTTAGCCTTTGACTTTGTTTATGCTATAAAGAAAAACAATATACTGTAGAAAGTAATATTATACCTTATTATCGATATAAACGTTACCGCGTTATTTAATATTTTGCCGTTTTACGCTAATTATACATATTCTCATTTGAAAGCAATTTATTTATGTAATTGTATCCTATAAAGGTGAAATTGGTAATCTTTATTTTATTTTCAATTAAAATTTAATATTAATTTCATATAGAGATTATTAAGATGACCAAGTATGGGGATCTTAATAACCTCTAATTATATTTTAACTAATATAATAATTTTAATATTCTTGTTTTACATATTAAAATACTTTTCAATGAACATCATATTAAGATTAAGGTAATTACCTACTACTAATTAAGATTAATCACCAATAGATTAAGGTGGAGCTCGCTCTATAACTTTGTAGTGAAGTTGAGCTTAAATCCTTACTTAAGGGAGTATTCTGGTGTAGAGTCATGATTTTTAGGTAATTTTTGAAGTGCCGTAAAAAAAGCAAGCAATATTTTCATTATAAAATTTTTATAAGTTATTTATTAACATTACTAGAATACATAAAAAAAAGTTAAAAATTCATTAAATTAGCAGCTGATGAAGTGTGGGTCTTAAAAAATTGGCACGTGACCATACCCACTATTTCAACCCATCTAGCAATCTGAAAAAAAACAAAGGATTATGAATCTAGAGTAATGTATCAATGTCTGGAAGTACGGAAAAGTTAACCTCTCGGGAGGTGCCCAGGTCCGTTTTAGTGAGGGTCGATCGTCGAGGCCTTTGCCGTAGAATGTGAAACGCTATCAAACTGAATATGACGATGTAAACAATGCTCTCTCTGATATTGTACATTGGTTCAGTGCTAATAATCTAATGTTAAACAGTAAGAAAACTAAATATATAAAATTTACGACACCCAATGTTAAGAAAATAGAGAGTGGTGTATTTATAAATGGAGAGGAGTTGGAACCGGTGGAATCTACCGTATTTTTGGGCATCACTGTCGACTCTAAATTGCAATGGGGCCCCCATATTGAGAGGTTGGCCAATAGACTCAGCTCTGCAGCATACGCGGTTAAAAAAATACGCCAATTAACTGATATAGACACGGCTCGTTTAGTTTACTTTAGCTACTTCCATAGTATAATGTCTTACGGCATTCTACTTTGGGGTAACGCAGCCGACATAAACACGATTTTCATACTGCAGAAGAGGGCTATTCGCGCAATCTATGGTCTCGGCCCTAAAATATCTTTAAGAGATAAATTCAAAGAAATTAATATATTGACTGTTGCTTCACAATATATTTTTGAAAATGTTATGTATGTGCGTAAAAATATTAATGATTTTATTAGAAATAGTGACTTGCATGACATCAATACTAGGAACAAACACAAACTTGTTACTCCTACTACTCGATTGAGTAGAATTAGTAATTCTTTTGTTGGGCGATGTGTATGCTTTTACAACAGGATCCCAGAAAACGTTCAAAATTGTTCTATAGGAAAATTTAAAAAGTTAGTTAAAAAACGTTTGTGTGACAAAGGCTAAAGATTTTTTGGAAGATGTCACGCCTTGGGAATGATGCGTTCGCTCCAGGCTTTCTCAATGTATAAATATACTTGTTATAAAAATTGGCGTTTAAAAAATCAAAGATAAAAAAGTAAAATATCCAAAAGAAACAGTCCCGCTGAGTTTCTTGCGCCCATTCTTCTCAGGTCTGGGTTAGGTCGTTTCCGAAAGGGTGGTAGATTCCGACGTTCAATAAGAGAATGTAAATTCCAACATTGAATAAAAAATTTTGACTTTGACTTTGACTTTGAATGCGCTCAGCGTTCCCGCAACGTTTCACTATGACGGGGAGGGTAACCGCGGAGGTTTAGTGGGTATTGCGGCGATTTGACCGTCGGTGAGTCCCACATAACCCAGCCGACCCCACCAGGGTCTAATCCGATGTATGAATAGGTGATTAAATAAATGTAAGTATAAAATATCATGCGACTGCGAAAATCTTAACGCGAAACTTTAAACGCGTTTTTCTCGAAACTGTTTTTTCAAATCGATATCCAGGATTTCTCAAGTTCTACAGGACCGAATTTACCAGAATTTTTTTGAGATTTTTCTTTATATACTTCTCTATATCTGGAACTGCCCTCATCCCCAAATATAAATTTTTACTATATTAAAAAATTTAAAAACGTAGTACAAATATTGTTTTTTTTTCAGGCAGTCGCCATTTTGTGAAAAAAAAGTTTTCTTAACTTAACCTCTCGGGTTTAAGTTCTCGAAAATAATTTGAATTTTGAAAAATCTTCTTGTAGACATATTCTTAAATAGTTAAAGTTTCAAAATATTTAATAAAAAATTATAATTTTTTAAAATTCCTACACCATAATACCACCTTAATACAAATACTAAAATACGTCGGTCTGTCTGTCGCGCTTTCACACCAACTACTGAACCGATTTAAATGAAATTTGGTATACAGATATTCTAAAGCCTGAGAAAGGAGATAAGTTACTTATCTACTTCCACTACAGAGAGGCAGTGTGCCCAAAACGCTGGCAGCGTTTCCTCTTTGAATAGCCAGGCTAATTTGTTGGCCGAGGTAGCTGCCAGCCCCTTGGTCACCAGTGGCTTGGATGATACGTGCACTAAGTTCCTATATTACTAATTAGAAAATAAAATATATTTTGATTGATATGAAAACCTTTGGCTACTCAAAATTACGTCCATTCTTTTTACATACACTAAATCAAAAATAATTATTAGATTCCTTACTATTTTACTATAATATTATAAATGCGAAAATAACTCTCGGTCTGTCGCGCTTTCACGCCAAAACTACTGAACCTATTTAAATTAAATTTGGTATACAGATAGTCTACAGCCTGAGAAAGGACTTAGACTAATTTATATGCGAAAATAGGGTTGTAATAGGTAGAAAACGGGGATGAAAAGTTGTATGGAAGTATCGTCATTTTCAGAGCTAAGAAGCTTGAAACTAATTTTTTAGGCTGTTAATTCGATATAAATAAATATGACATTCAAAGTTTGTAAAAGTTTTACCCTTAAAGGTGTAAAATAAAAGTAGGGAATAGGTGATGAACGTTCGTATGGAAATATGTAAGGTTTATGGGAATGTTTTATAAGTTTTTGACAAGAGACAAATGCATAAAAAAGTGTTGTAATTGGTTAAAAGGAGATTATGAGAAAGTTAAATAGAACTATCGTCATTTTTAGAGTTAGAAGCTTGCATCTTATGTTTTAGGCTGTTAATTCGATATAAATAAATATGACATTAAAGTTTATAAAAGTTTTAATCTCAAGGGTGTAAGGTAAGAATAGGGAAACATAAAACTAGTTTCATTCATTATTAATGAATACCAATTTTAAGCTAATTTTCCCCAAGTTACATTAATTCTTAGTTACTTGCATAACAACACTATCTGGAATTGAAGAACAATGTTATTCATTCCCTTTAAACCACTGAAACTATTTTGATAAAATTTGGTCCAAATATAACGCTTGAAGAGGTCGAAATAAGCGGCAAAGTGAATTGGTCATATATAATTGAATTGTGTTGATGTTGAAAATTAAACCTAAATACGTGGTATATTGCACCTGGGCGAAACCGGGACGGGTCGACTAGTATATTAAGTAAATAAACTATTAATACGCGATTCGTTTGAGATGTCACTCATCAGTGTGGCTAATCAACTTGATGGTGGGCCGGAAGTACTTTCACTGACTGTACAGGTGTGCAGTGCACGATGTATTTTTTGTTCTTTTGCTATAAGAAAATAACATTTAAAAGCTACATTCAGGTAAAAACTTTTAGGCTAATTTGATGTAAATTGACACCATTTACATTAAATCTAGATAACCTTACTTCTTCATAGATTTCAACTGTAATTATCTTGCTAATAAATATCTAATAAAAAGTGTTATAGTATTTTTGTAAACGTAAATAAAATCTATATCTAATATACTAATATATAAAGCTGAAGAGTTTGTTTGTTTGAACGCGCTAATCTCAGTTAGATAGCCCATTTACTGAGGAAGGCTATAGGCTATATATCATCACGCTAAGACCAATAGAAGCAGAGCTACACGCGGACGTAGTCGCGCAGGTCGACTAGTTTATTATCGTCTGTTTGTATAAAAGAAAAAGTGCGTTAGTCAGAAGAGTGAGCGAGTCAGTAAGATGGTGCAAATCAGTGAAATACTACGCATTAGAATACAAATTCAACGGAAATAATACACTCATAGTTGCAACTATGAATTAAAAATGAGTGTGTATGTCGATTTTAATACACCTCAGCGAAGCGACGGGCCAGTATAAAATAAATAATTTTAAAAGAACTATTCTTAATGTAATACAATTTTTGCATATTGTGTTAGTAACACCGTTTATAAAGTAGTATTAGCGGGTAGGTAATTTTATATTATGTCAAAGTATACCCACGTGTAGACAATATATAACCTTTAGTGCGATAGATTAAGGTATTTCTGTTGTTGTCGCGCAGTGCTTAGTGTTATAGTGTCGTGGTTAAGGTCATCCTTCTTGAGCTCCACGTAGGTTTACTTTATTATCTATTGTAATTGGCGAGGTCGAGTGGTGAGGTGAGTTGATTATGAAAGAGCTCTTTAAACCTGTTCCTGGGTCTCAAGCCCCAAGCACAGCTCATGCAATGGGTATCATCCCTGTCTCATTCTATGACAATTATATCCGTACACAAGATACTGTATCTTATTTGCGTTAAAATAAAGAGAGGTATTTCAATTTGCTTGAGATAAAGTGGTATCTTTTATCTGTGGATCACGTGAGAGTCGTAGTGCGTCTCTTTATATCGATCAGTGTTTGTTTAACAAAGTTATAATGTTGCAGTGTGACGTGCAATCTTTGAGGGTATGTATTTTTATTATACCTTATCTGTATAATTAGTTTTACAACGCGACGTCGTTGTTTCTTAAATTTAATTTTTTTATACAGACTGGTTGATCGAATTGTATGAAAGAATTTGAAATTCGATTCGATTCGATACTTTCTAATTTTTTTTATTATGTTGGTAGCATCTTAAACAGAGATGTGACATTTTTCAAATACTGGTTGAAATACTAAATACAAAATATCTATTTCCATTTTGTATTTAAATACTTTTGTTTTAAAACCATGCAAAATACATTTTGACATTAATAAAATTTGTCATCATCAATAAATTAATGTGATAAGCTATTCTTATAATGGCAACACTGAATCGACGGTATTAGATGTTCGTCAATTAATTTAATATTTAAACTTCATCCAAAATAGCTTTATACGGATGTCAGCTAATAGAAAATCTGATAATATAATTTTTAAACAGCGTCTATGGTGTTTTCGTTTGACAACACAAGTCATATTTGTTTTTTGTACGTATGTATTAGTGGAACCAGTGATGGACAAGGAACAAACAAATTGTAGAATCAGGACTAATGTCAGTGTTTAATATATTTTCATAATTACTTTGACATAATCATAAGTTAACTTTCTAATTTTTTTTATTATGTTGGTAGCATCCTAAACAGAGATGTGACATTTTTCAAATACTGGTTGAAATACTAAATACAAAATATCTATTTCCATTTTGTATTTAAATACTTTTGTTTTAAAACCATGCAAAATACATTTTGACATTAATAAAATTTGTCATCATCAATAAATTAATGTGATAAGCTATTCTTATAATGGCAACACTGACGACGGACTAATCGACGGTATTAGATGTTCGTCAATTAATTTAATATTTAAACTTCATCCAAAATAGCTTTATACGGATGTCAGCTAATAGAAAATCTGATAATATAATTTTTAAACAGCGTCTATGGTGTTTTCGTTTGACAACACAAGTCATATTTGTTTTTTGTACGTATGTATTAGTGGAACCAGTGATGGACAAGGAACAAACAAATTGTAGAATCAGGACTAATGTCAGTGTTTAATATATTTTCATAATTACTTTGACATAGTGGCCCACAGTGTGTCAGGAACACAAGCTATTTATTAGCTTACTAGGAGGGGTAAAGGGAATACTAGTAGTTGATAATATATAACATATGATATACCTAATAAAATAAAGGCAAATTCTTATCGAATCGAATCGAAATTAAACCCATAAAAAAAGTTAAATACAAAATAAAAAATTATTTTGCATTTTGTATTTAAAATAAAAAATTCCAAAAGTATTTGCATTTAGTATTTGAATACCTTTTATAAAATATTTTGCACATCTATGATCATAAACAATACTAATTGTTATGACACATCAGCATAAACAATTTTTTAAAAATTTAATATTACTCCTTTGTATGCGCAAAATATTTAAAAATTTTAAATAATGATAACGACACGTAAAAACCCATAGATGACACACAGATAAACAAATAATGTAAAGTATAGACATTCAATTAAAAGATGAGTTGAGTAGTTGGCAAATGTTGGCGGAGTAAATCCAAACTAATAAACCCATGATTGCTCTTTGCTATAAACATACGAGTACTAATGAGATTCGTGGTTTGCCCCCCCTTTTTTTCTAGGGTTGCATCTTCTTTACTTTAGTTTCACTATTACGTTGTCGGAATTAAAGCTACTGTTACATATGCTAATTACTAGCAAAGCATGCTATTATTGAGCAAACGCTACCTACTAGCGTGCGTGTAGAGGACATGCTTCCATTAAGCATGCTTTTAAGTTGATATGGGGGTGGAAGGGGGAAAGGTAATAGCATGTTAGTATCGATCTTGTTTGCTAGGTACAGGCGCTTCCTCTTCCTAGCTGAGAAAAGTTTTTGGATGCATTTTTGACCCATGCGGATGGCTGTTTGATTTTCCATAGTTTTGTTTGAACTGGCAGAGAGCACGCTATCAAATGGCATGTGCATTGTAATGTTTGCTTTGAGTATGCTTATGCAGGAGCATACTTAAAACTAGCATGCTATTTTAGAGCATGTGTAATAGTAGCTTTATACTCTTGTCTGTGGTGTCGTTATCTCTTTATTTTTATGTCCTGCTAGATTGTCATTCCATCCTTGTCGTTAATATGAGAATCGTCCACTGTCTGTCCTTGTCTAATCTTGCTTTCTAAATTAATATGCCTTTAATTTAAGGTTTTATGTAATTACATCCCCCAAAGTTTGACATAAAAAAAAAAACAATTTAATTCTAAATATACACTTATTACGATTAATTTGACTCAATCCTACTTCCTACTAATATTATAAACGCGAAAGTTTGTAAGAATGTATGGATGTATGTTTGTTACTCTTTCACGCAAAAACTACTCAATGGATTTTGATGAAACTTTACAATAATATAGCTTACACATCAGAATAACACATAGGCTATAATTTATAATGATATAGTGTGAATTATCAGAAATATAGCGTATGTTATATGTGGTGTGATGAAAATCTTGATATAGTTAATGTACGATGTACTTGGGACTACATTAGCTATGTAGATTGTAATTTATGTATGCAAACCGGTAGTCCTTGTATACTATACCTATGTACTTGTAAGTAATGGGTTCTGCCTCTGTTATGTAAATCATAAGATGACATTGGCTGCGTATAAAGATTGACGTTGCTATACCATGCTATATATGTAGAGCGGCCTGACCTTGATTCGCTTCAAGTATATATCTAATACATAAATATAATCAAAATTCGTAATTCCAAGAAAGAGAGGAAAGAAAAATAAAAGAAGTAATGAGAGAAGAAAAAGAATGTAATTATAATAATTTTCTTTCCGCAAAAGAATGATCAAAATTGGTTAAGTACTTTCAGAGATAACCACCATTTTTTTTTAACCACCATTGATTTATGGCAAAGCCACTTATTGTATACTACCCGGAAAGGATGTAGCCTTTGATTAAGGAAAGAATTATCAATATTAGTTCAGTAGGTTTTTAAACTATTCGCAACAAATAAACATACAAAAATACAAATAATCAAATCATTCCTCTATATAATAATATCTATGTGGATTAATATGTATTATTTACTTGGTGGGAGTAAACCTGTTTTTTCAATCAATCCAACCATCTATGTTTAACGAAAGTTTGTAAGAATGGATGGTTGTTACTCTTTCACGCAAAAACTACTGAATGGATTTTGATAAAACTTTACAATAATATAGCTTACACATCAGAATAACACATAGGATATAATTTATAATAATATAGTATGAATTAACAAAAATATAGCGAGTGAAACCGCAGGGCGCAGCTGGTGTGTTAACATGGTTCAACAATTACATTTTATAACACTATACTTACATGCCAATTAATAGGGCTTCCCAAACTTATTTGTGTTGTGACGCCCTTGGGAATTTGTCATTTTTTACGACGCCCTTCAACCCAGCCTAAGAATAAAAGTTTATCAGAAAAACGCTATATTGACTATTATAATTTATTAGAAAATAAGAACGAAATTAAAACAGTTTATGAAACCGGGGCTCCAGTTTGGAAATTGGCACTCTCATTTCTTTTTCTAAGTCTATTTTTAACCTGTACTTGTTGAAGTGAAACTTCTTTAGAATCGTTGTGATTTCAAACCGGATGCAACGGAAAAAACGACAGGTAAGAGACACAAATACAAAAATGTGTAGGAAAGAATGAGACAGAAATATACAAAACGACAGGTAAGAGACACAAATACAAAAATGTGTAGGAAAGAATGAGACAGAAATATACATACTATTTTATATTATTAGATATATTCATCTCATTCTTTTGTCGATTTACTGAAGTTTCACTTCTATCGTGTGTGGATCGCACACACACCTTTTTTTTTTATTACCGCAACTGCTAAAAGCACAAGTACGAAGTCGGAAATGGTAATAAAACCTTTAATGCAGCACCAGCTTTCTGCTTGAAATCACAGGACAATTTTATCGATTCGTCTCGATGGTGCGGATGACTGGCAAGGGACGCCCCAGGGCGTTGCGATACACATTTTGGAAAGCCCTGTGCCAATAGATTAATTAGAGTGTTCAATATCTGACTAATTCAAGCAGTTACACGTCTCTTACTTGTAAAGCAAAGTTAAATAAAACACAATACAAAATAGAACCTTTTAGTTAAAACACAGTACAGTAAGAGTGCGAGAGATTGATTGTCGGGTAATTACCGTAATTTTTTTGCCAACCTTTATAAATATCTCAGGCTTAGCTCACTATGCTGGTATTCGTATCACGTATAGCGGAAGCCTTATTCAGAAACGTCCCAACATGGCGACGAATCCATCTCACTTAAATGGAATCTGTTGTAAACAAAGCGTCAGAGCAAACGTGAATTATCATGCAAATATCGTATAAGCATCGTGAACGCGTCGCTCCTGAATAAAGATGTGCTGCACGGAAATCGTGATTGCAGGGCTTTTGTTCTTAATTCTAGAATATTCAGAAACAAGGAGATAATATGATATGTTAATAAGGAAAGTCTTTTATTACAAATACAGCTATACAAGTCACATTTAGTCGCAGATACTTATGTAGTGAAATTCTCTGAATTTGAGGACATACTTTTAAACAAATTAACGAGTCCCATTTGCTTACCTGAAACCATGGAAACCTCCACAAATTTTATATATAATATTTTCCACTTAAAACCATGAAAACCTCCACAAATTTTATATATAATATTTTCCACTTAAAACCATGAAAACCTCCACAAATTTTATATATAATATTTTCCACTTAAAACCATGAAAACCTCCACAAATTTTATATATAATATTTTCCACTTAAAACCATGAAAACCTCCACAAATTTTATATATAATATTTTCCACTTAAAACCATGAAAACCTCCAAAAATTTTAAACGCAAATTGTCACTCCCCTTAGTGACAAATATGCCTTGTGGGTACTTTATACCATCTATTGCTAATGGAGTACTAACCTTAACCGTATAACTGATACCCACTAAAAATAAATTTATTTAAATCAAAATCATTACAATTGATCCAGCTATTACAATGACGTACATACTTACAGAAAAAATATATAACTAAACGTTACGATTTCTTACTATTCTGACAGGGATCCAAACAGTGCTTTAGACTTGTGACCAAGAGGCAAGATTGTAGGCTTAAAGGATCCTTTCATACAATTGATACACTCGCCTTCATTGTCTAGGTTCCCTGTCAAAGCTGAGCTTAGGCTATGTCTTGGTCTTGTCTTGATTTTACTGAGGATTCAATAATTATTATTTCTGTGGTAGCGGTGTATTCATTTTGTTACTTTTTCGTTGGCAATCAAGACAAGACCAAGACAAGATTACGACAAGCTGCTGCTTTTTATGGCGGGCAACATTGAGTGTAAAACTGTATTATATTATTGTATACAACATACATAGATAAGTAGTTACACAGCAATGTAATTCCGATGTATATGTCACATATAAATCAATTGTACATTATGAATAATCATTATAATGTTTTCGCATTCCATTGAGACACTCCGTTATATGTAAAGGAATTGATTAAGTTTATGTACATATAAATATTATGGCGACCAGAATAATAAATTCTATGATGTTTTATTTTATGACAAAGTAATAAATACAATATCTTTATAAGAAAGATACTTAGAAAGTACTTGTACTGGTTGTTGTCTACAAAAAAAGTGTTTCTGATATTCTTCCAATGCTGATGTTATCATTATATAGTTATGGATTCTTTGTTCCTTAGAAAATATATTAAAGTGCACTTTGAACAGAAGACTAGTAGTAGGTACTTGGAGCTTGAAATCTTAAATGATGTTTAAAGAGCCTTTTACTACACGCAAATTCTTGTCTACACTGCTAAAACTCGTTACCAAACATTTAACTAACCAACAATATTATATAGTCAATATTTATTTATTTTCCAGCTCATACATAGGAAACGAGCTCATAAATTGTCGAGCCGCTGTGGGTATTTTTACAATTAATACTAAATATACATATACAAAATACTAACTGTAAAATAATATATTAATTTGTTAGAGACCTTAGTAACCCTATTTACTAAAATCAAATTATACTACATACTTAGATTAAACCAAAAGAGAAAAAACCCTCTTTTGGTTTAATCTAAGACTACATACATTTCCCATACCACTTATTACCTACACAACCTCTCTCAACTCATTTTCTACACACGTATGAATACACACACAAAGACATGTATACAATTATGCTCAGTGAGCAAAGAGATGGACACTAAACATAAAAAATATATATGTCGGAACAAATTAAAAGAAGGAATGGAATGGATGGCCTATCTCAAAAACTATACGGTCAAGATATAACTAAACGATCGAACGATTTACGATCTCTTACTATTATGACAGGAACCCAGGCAGTGCCTTGGACTTGTGACCAAGGTGTATGTGTATGTATGATTAGACTAACATAAACCTAACCTAACAAAAGGCTAACCTAACCTAAGGCTAACCTAAACCTAACTCACACCTCCGACATCTTGTTACTATTTAAAGTATAAACTAATATTAAGTTAGCCTAAAAAAAATGGATAAATAACCGAGAGGATTAGGCGCTGCAAGCCGAAACACAGATTTATCTAGTTCGGTTATAGATGCTGAAACTGCACTTAAGCTTAAATTTGGCTATGCTATCTAGAGAATTAAGCATAACATGTTATTTTTGGCCCATAATTTTTATTTTTATTTTATTTAATTGTCAAGTGTTGCACTAAGAACTCAAGTCAAGATCAGGATAAAAATAATTCAACCTTAAACCTTTTAATAAACTTTATTTACGTTTAAAAATTTGAATTACAAAAAACAAATAATTTAAAATGTCTTCTCATTACATTCAGAATGTAATTATGTTTAATAAGTAAATATATTAAGTCAGATGATTTAAAATAATAATATAAATAGTAATTTGTTTATAATAGTGATTAAATTTAAAGGTTAAAGACCGACAGAGGCTGAATAATACTTAATTGACCGCATCTAGCAATCGTACAGATTATGTTTATTGCCCTTTCAATTAGCTGATGTTAACGCATTAATGATGCGCATTCCTGAGATACTAGATAATAAATTTATTGTTTTTTCTTTTAAGAAATCAACTCTGGATTCCCTGGAAAGAGTACTGTGCTCTCTGCACCCTTTAAGACGACATGTTTTTTTATAAATTGTTCAATAATATGCAGGCCGTATATAAAACTACTACTTAAAGTGACCTCTCTATTTTTCACTTAAAACAGGAGACGGACGATGGGATGGGAGTTTTTCAGAGATTCACGGGTGTTCAAGACAAATCAAAATCAAACAAAAATATCCCTCTTCGGGTATTTGTCATATCATAGTGACGACGATAGTCTTACCAAAAAAGAAACAAATAATAATCATAAATTCATAACCTTTCATTTGTAGTTCCACCTTCCGGTGGTAGGGAATTTGTTATCCCGACTGGCTTGCGACCACCAGCATTCCAGTACGTTTTCCGGTCCTACACTCTCCCTCTCATATCCCATTGATGATTCGATTTCAGTGGACTCTGAGTTCATTCTCAGGGTCCCCTGAAACCGCAGCATTCTCCTCTTCATTCCCTCTCCTCACTCTATCTTCGAGGTGGCAACGCATCGGCAGTACAATAGAAACTCATGTGGACCATCTGCTCGCTGTCAGTGCGACTGTCCCGTTTTAAATGGGACGTATGGTCACATCATTCATACTACATTAATATTAAATAATAAAATTGTAACTTTTCTCTATATTTTTATAGACATCATAGATTTATGGTTAATGGTGAGATCCGTGTAAAACATATTGTCCACATTTTTAAAAACTATGCAAAACGGTAACACTCACGTATTATTGTGGTAGATTGGTACTACAGTTTCGATCGCATTGGGCGATCTTCTTCAGCCAGTGGACGCGCTCGCGGTGGCCGCTCGGCGCTTGGCGGCGTATTTATAAATCATTATCAATAGAGATGAAAGAAGTTTCTAGATAGCTATTGCAAGTGAATGACCTGCCGCGTCTTAATTGCAAAGGACGTGTGTGTTCGCCGAGCGGCCACCGCGAGCGCGTCCACTGGCTGAAGAAGATCACCCAATGCGATCGAAACTGTAGTACCAATCTACCACAATAATACGTGAGTGTTACCGTTTTGCATAGTTTTAAAAATGACTAATTACCACGTTAGTTTCTATAATAAAACTGTTGACATATAGTCCACAATTATTTGCCGTCCATACTTTTTAAGAATTCAAAAAAGAGAACAACAAACTTCCTACCAACATCGGGTCTATATCATTATATTGAATGAGGTTACTTCTGGCAGTGAACTTATAGTATCTGTAATTACAGATATTTAGTATAACCTTCTCGATACCGGTTGATTATTTCGGAAATCCGCCAAAAGTCGAATTAAAAGACAATAACGTATTGGGGTCAATGGCGTGAAGTGAGTCGTGGCTGTGTAATGTGATGTGTGCACGATTTTACATGAATTATGTATTCATAATATTAACAGTCTAACTTTAACCTAGCCCGCTTGAAGCCTCTAATTCCTCGTGATGATAAATTAAATCTGTTGTCTGTATAATACGTACGATGAAGATACGTTTCATAAATCAAACTTAGTTCTTCTTCTCTTTGAAAATTCTACCTTCCCACCATTTACGCGGGAAACTTTATGAGTGGCCAAAGAAATGACATATGTTGGCCATTAGTGTTTTAACTGTCCAATGAGACATGAATTAACTCTTTAGTTCCCATGTCCAAGTTTCTAAACATAACCATTTCTTTATAAATTAATTAAATTTAGAGATTCTTTTAGATAAGACAAAAAAATTATATAAACTACCCCCTTTTTTATGAGGGAAATCTTTCTTCCTTCAAAATGAACGGTGGACATCGTGTAGTTAAGATTCTAAAAGACACGCCCTTTCTATTTTACTGAAATGAATTTGACAAATAACGTTTAGTCAGTGTTGCCAGAAAAAATAAAAAATAGTATTTACTATTTATCTTTGCTACAATAATAGTAGAGTGAAACAATAATGTTGCCATTAGAAAAAAACAATATTAAACTTCTGTCACCTACTAGTGACACTGGAAATCAATGAGTTAATGTTGTTACTATCTAAAAGAGCCATTTCACCGCAAATTCAGTACCACAGATTATTAATACGTTGTCAAAAAAACATCATGTTATCTGTTACAGCTGTTATTAATGTTTTGAAGCTTTACTTATTTTTTGAGATAAAGCGTTCAGGAATGAGAGAGATATGAGAGATAAAGATAGAGAAATAAATAATTCCAGTAATTTTACAAATATTATTTTAAAAATTATGTTCCTAAATAATTTGGTATCTAACTACGGAACTGTTCTCTTATTTAATTCTTTTATTGAATCTTCTGTTACTAACATCGCATTAATGAGATGAGAACGTATTTATAAATCATTATCTATAGAGATGAAAGAAGTTTCTAGACAGCTATTGCAAGTGAATGACCTGCCGCGTCTTAATAGCAAAGGACGTGTGTATTTACAAATATGGTACTGTTCAGAATTGCGATACTCTTTCACGTAACTGAGTGTAACTGATTGTGTAACGTACTACGTGTTGTATGTGCTATGGTGCTTCTGTTTAATTGGTATAGCCTCTGTGGTCTATTGGTGTAACGGCTCAATTCGCGATAGTCATAGGTTCATTGATGTAACTTTGAGGGTCTCGTCTTTAGAACAAAATTTACGCAGGTATTTTTGCATGCATTAAAGATAAATTAAATAAAAGTTTTAGTCATTTTATATTTTTATCTAATATTTCAAAAATAAATTTCGAAACTTTAAGCAATTTTTGTTCATAAGGAGGGAGCTACTCGGGTCGACTTGTGGCTGTATTTAGCATATGGTATTCTTGAGTAACTTCAGCTTTCTGCCCTAAACGAATAAGACGCTAGAATAGATAAAATTTACAAAAAATGAGTAAAGAACTCTTCAGCACACTGCCATTATTTAAAGGGATTAAAAGCTCTTTTACATTATACTGTCATGTTTACCTTTCAAATTCCCTTCATGCGGGTAGATATCTTAAAAAGGAATATATAAAAATGATTAAATTTGGCGTAAATTTTATTTTTCGGGACCCTAAAAAGTAGTAGGAAAGAACAGAAATGGGTCCGTTATTTCAATTATCAAAATGGATAAACTAAAGACGATTGGATATAATCGATTCTAATTAAAAACTATAAAATTTGCTAAATAACTCAGAAAGACAGATTATGACATGAGAGATAACAGGGAGGGGTAGAGAGAAAGAGAGTAGTAGAAACTATAGATATTCAAAGAGATAGAGATAGTGGAATTGAACAAGAGGGAGAGATAAGTAGAAAGTTGGGGAGAAGTATTTTATTTAGTAACAAATAATCATACTTAATGTTTATTGTGCCTGAGTGTAAAATAATTGCATAAGTTAGACAAAGTGAGCAAAAATTCAATAGTACATGTGATGTGAGTAAGTGTCAAGTTATAACACGCATCGCGGTGTAGGCGACTTTCAATGCAAATATAACATTGTTCTGACACACCAGACATTTGCATATAATTAGATATTCGAAATACCGTCTGATCGTCTATCGTCATTATTTATTTTAAGATACTTAGCTACAGGAGCTGCATTACAAGATGGAACCATATATATATATGTCGGGGATTTTAAAACGATGTGAAAGGAGATGGAAGGAGGGAGATGGGGAATATTGGGGAACACTAAAAGGGGGTGATGGTATTGAATGGAATATTGGGTAAACGCAACGTAGATACTCCTATTGAACCGATAAATGATCAAATATGATCTCTAACAATTACGAGAGAAACCTAAGCAGTGCCTTGGACTTGTGACCAAGGTGTAGGCTTAAGGATATCCTTTAAGTAATTACAACACTCGCCTCCACTGCTAGGCTCTCTATTTAAACCCAAGGTTAAACGCACATAAACCGAATCTAACACAAGGCTAACCTAACCTAAGGCTAACCTAACCTAACCTAACATTGTGTTTACTTAACCACGTGGCAATTACATTGTAAGGACTTACGTGACCTTAGTTGGACAGCACTTCCACACTACACTGCACTTGACACTATCACTATCACTACTTAGATGATGTTCACTTCTTGAGAGACCGCGCACGACTAAGACTTCAGTTAGACTGTCGATCGCATATAAAGGGTCGAGGGTAGATACTGTCAAAACAACGGAAGTGACTACTACCCCACTCCAACGCCATAGACAACAATAACGATTCGATTAATCGATAATCTTTTACTATGGTCCGACACGGCCATTCTGATAATCAACGCGCTCTCGCGTTGCCTTTACACAGTTTCAAAATACGTAACACGTAACACTAGTTTCATAGACCAATAACTTAAAGTGTGACAGCTTTCAGCACTATTTTCCACTAGACATAAGAATTTCAATCATTAACACGCAAAGAAACAAAGAGCTCTCAACACTCTTTACAGAAAACATCTCAAATTCGTAGCAAAGCGTAACAGCTTTCAGCCCCAACCGTCGGGGCCTACAAAGCCACCTTACAACGGCTCAACAACAACAAAGCGACAACGCTTCCAGTACATCTTTCCGACAAAGCGTAAAAGCTCTCTGTCCACTAACAAACCGTTAATATAATCAGAAACTTCCAACCACAATGCGTAAAAACTGTCAACACCAAAATCTAGTACCGAAAAGGCTGATGGACCCTATCCTACTTCAAAATAATAATCACGATTTTAAGATTTTAAACTACCTTCGCAACTATGTAATATGATATTAGCTATTTCTGAATTTTTATTTTGTACTACCCACATTTTTTCGAAAATTATTTTTACTCGCATTGAAACTAAGATAACCGTCAGGATAATACGCAAAGAACCTTTAACGTGAACTTTTGGGCTTGTGATCCCACTTCTGATGTCGGGGATTTTAAAACGATGTGAAAGGAGATGGAAGGAGGGAGATGGGGAATATTGGGGAACACTAAAAGGGGGTGATGGTATTGAATGGAATATTGGGTAAACGCAACGTAGATACTCCTATTGAACCGATAAATGATCAAATATGATCTCTAACAATTACGAGAGAAACCTAAGCAGTGCCTTGGACTTGTGACCAAGGTGTAGGCTTAAGGATATCCTTTAAGTAATTACAACACTCGCCTCCACTGCTAGGCTCTCTATTTAAACCCAAGGTTAAACGCACATAAACCGAATCTAACACAAGGCTAACCTAACCTAAGGCTAACCTAACCTAACCTAACATTGTGTTTACTTAACCACGTGGCAATTACATTGTAAGGACTTACGTGACCTTAGTTGGACAGCACTTCCACACTACACTGCACTTGACACTATCACTATCACTACTTAGATGATGTTCACTTCTTGAGAGACCGCGCACGACTAAGACTTCAGTTAGACTGTTGATCGCATATAAAGGGTCGAGGGTAGTTACTGTCAAAACAACGAAAGTGACTACTACCCCACTCCAACGCCATAGACAACAATAACGATTCGATTAATCGATAATCTTTTACTATGGTCCGACATATATATATATATATATAACAAATATAGGATATTTATTAAACACATAAAATAAATATTAATGCTGCGGATCTGGTGTACTGGGTCTTGTTCAGGGTCTGTTGAAACCGCTGCATTCTTTTCTTCACTCGCCCTCCCTACTATATCATCGAGGATGCAAACCGATGTCCATGGGCGATGGTGGCCACTTACCATCAGGTGGACCATCTGCTCGTTGCTGAACATGAGTATCAATTTTCTACCCACTAATGATCTTATGTGTGCAGACCGCAAAAACCATGGGTAGATGACATAATATCAGTACCATACCCATTTACGACCAAAATTAATAACCAAACCTAATCCAAAGTCTTTGGATATCATCATCCAAATGATCCAAAACAGATTTCAAATTCGAATTTCTCAATTCGACAAACAAATTTGAATTTAGAATATATATTCAATACATAATCCAAAGATTTTATTGATCGATAGATACATGTCTGAGATAGGTTATTAATTTCAGTCTGCGCATGCGCTGCGGAGCATGCGCAGCTATTCGGGATTATACCAAAAAATGGCATAACATTTTAAAAGTCGGAAAGTTCTAGAATAAACACTTTATAATGTTGCAATTTTTGTCTTAAAATATTAGTAGTAGAGACGTGTCGGCTTCCTTACGAAACTTCCTAATACGCGAGTTGAATTTCGACCATTCAGTTTGGTAACGGTAACATTTGTAAACCTAATTGAGCCCATTCTGTGCATATAAAGGGGTCTATTGCTCTCCAGACTCTGATGTAATTGCTCTACTTGCAAAATCATTTGGCTACATCTACAGTTTGTTCGAACACTTATAACTCGAGAAAGGCTGGACTGGTTTTTGATTTGTTGTATTTGTCTCCGTTGTTGTGTTGTGTAGATCTGGCCCACATGCGGCTCGATAGGAACGCGTCTATGACAACTGGCGGTCAGATTCGAATGCTCGTGGTCGCAAGCCACTCGAGGAACAGATCCCCTTCCACCAGGGGGTGCTGGGTTACTCTGCTCTTACGAGCTGCTCTCCCAGGGGCTGAGGTGTATAGTATAATAGATTTTAAAATAAATTATAATGTAACATACCTTTTTTCAAGGAATTGTCTTGCAAAGTCATGAGCGTCTTTAGATTCGCCTAGATAACATTTCACGTAGTCCTTCACTTCATAAGGCGACTCTATATCCTTTAGAAAACCAACAAAAGTTGGTACTGCGAAGAAAAATGTATATCTTTATATACCAACGTTTAACATTTAAATGTATATGAATAAATATCATAGACAATTACCGTCAATCTTAGAGCTCCATGGCGAAAGTACAGAACTGCACCAAGCTTCAAACTCAGCCACGGGAGAAGTTTCTTTCTTTGGTGGTAAGATGATAGTCTTCTTCTTCTTTTCCGTTTCAAATTCTTTTCCCTTACATGGAAAAATCTATTTCTGTTCTTAACCGGCTCTTGAAGTGATTAATTCCTCTATTGATAAACTTAGTGCTGATATACATTCCAGTCAGTAAAATAAGGTTTCCAAAAACAACGAAATAAAGCTGTTCTATTCACAAAAATAGTTATTAGATAATTTGGTCCATAAAATTTATATTTAAAAACTAGTGACCAGGACCGTCTTTTCACGGTATCTCTACTAGAATATGCGTACGTGCTGGGAGAGAATCTCGTAAGAGGCGAGTACTCCAGCACCCCATTGGAGGTAAGGGATCTGTTCCCCGACGGGCTTGCGACCACCATGCGAATCCGACCGTTCAAGTGTCTCTGACTCGTTGCGCCGCACGTGGACCAGATCTATGACCTCTCTCTGAACACCGGGTTCTTGCCCAGCTGAAACCGCAACATTCTTCTCTTAGCTCCCCCTCCTCACTCTATCTTCGAGGCGGCAACGCAGCGGCAAAACAAGAGATACTCTAGTTGCTGATGTCCATGGGCGGCAGAGGTCCCTTTCCATCAAGTGGACCGTCTGCTCGTTTGTCCCTTATCTGTTATTAAAAATAATGTCAAATGTCAATGTCTCTATCTTTTCATATCTCTTTTTCATTCGCCATTTAAAGAATAAGAAATGTTGTGTCCATGATATAAAAGAAGTAAATATTTACAACAAATACAATAAAAGTATTATACATATAGACTCGAATAGACTAGAATCTTGAATCATTGTCTATTGGATGAAAACCCCATTAAAAGCGGTTACGTATTTAAAAGATACAAGCGTACAGACACCGGAAGCGACTGTTTAATACTATGTATAAAGAAGTATGGCCATTAAAGTCAGATATGTTCTATTGTTTACTCGAAATCTTTGCAAATTATATAATGTGTAGTCATCTGCTGTTATTATATAGTTATTTATCGGTAGCCTTCGAATAGATCACGGCAATTTCAATAACAAATTTGCGGAACTAACCGTCTATTATGTGTGGCGATTGAAAATCTGCCTTTGTGTATGTTAAGGACCATGAAACCATGGAATAGAATCAATAGTGCTTTCAAAAATATATAACAATAAAACTGTAAAATTGGTTCTTTAGCTGTGTTTATGTATCAAAATACATATTTTTATCAATGAATAATCATTCATATATGCACTTTAGACGGAAATCGAGCAAATACTATCAAACACTTTAATCAATAAATCTTATACTTAATATATAAAGCTGAAGAGTTTGTTTGTTTGAACGCGCTAATCTCAGGAACTACTGGTCCGAATTGAAAAATTCTTTCAGTATCAGATAGCCCATTTATCGAGGAAGGCTATAGGATATATATCATCACGCTAAGACCAATAGAAGCGGAGCATCACGCGGATTAAGTCGCGCGGGTCGACTATTCCTTTCACCAATGATTACCGGATGACATTCTTTTGACAACTGGTTAAAGTTTATCGGAACAGAGAATATATATAAGATTCGATAAAATTAAAGGAACTACCCGCGACATTAAGTTATCAAAGGTTGCTAACTGAATATAATTAGACGACATTATTTATATTACTTAATTGGCTTGAGACCCAGGAGCAGGTTTAAAGAACTCTTTTAATATTAACTCTCACCTCCACGACTTGACCTGGCCAACTACCAATAGATAATAAATTAAACTTACATGGACCTCAACAAGGGTGACCTTAATCACGACAATAACTTCCATGTTCACTGCACGAAAACAGAATGACTGACTCTAATCTATCACTAAAGGTTATATATTGTCTCCATATCGGTATACTCGACATAATGTAAAATGACCTACTCGCTAATACTACTTCATTTTACTTGATTTTCATATTATTGAGATTGTTTTATTGTTGTTAAATTGTCACTCTGTAATTGTAAAGCTTTTCATTATTTGAAAAAAAAGAGAGAGAGTGAGAAAAAGTTATAAAAAGAAAAGAAAAGCAACAGGTAATAAAATAGGGAGGACAGACCAAAAATAAAATAAAATAGAGACAGACTCTGGACAAAGAGAGAGAGAGAGATATCGAAAGAAAGTGAAAAGAGACCGATCATTCTGAATAGAAAAAGATAAAAATTAAAGAGAGAAAAAAGAAAGAGGATGAGAGAGAATGATAGAATACTTCTTTCAGTTTAAGAAGTTTTAAAATCGTATTAGTAAGAATAAAATATTTTATTAATAAAAAAATGTATTGTCATTCAGCAATAGTGTAGTTTTCTATGAGTGATATTTTTTTAAAATCAATTTAATAGTTCCTGAGAAACTCTTCAATACAAAATAACCTGGTAATGGCTCTTAAATGGCCATATCTTTTTAATTAGAATATTATGGCAACACCACATAGCCTATGTTACCCGGAAAGGATGTAGCTTTCTATCGGTGAAAGAATTTCCAAAATCGGTTCAGTAGTTTTCGAGCCTATTCGCAACAAACACAAACAATCAAATCTTTCCTCTTTATATAATAGTGCAGATAAATATATTAATTGTAGATTTCATATCATGTATTTGAGAGTCAAAATGAAATTGATAAATTAATGCAATTTTTATTAAGAAACTAGTAATTAAGAAATGTTACAATTACCTAGATAAAGAGTATATAATAAATTAGTTATCCTACTAATATTATAAACGCGAAAGTTTGTAAGAATGTATGTTGTTTACTCTTTCACGCAAAAACTACTTAATGGATTTTGATGAAACTTTACAATAATATAGCTTACACATCAGAATAACACATAGGCTATAATTTATAATGATATAGTGTGAATTATCCAAAGTACAGCGGGTGAAACCGCGGGGCATGACTTCGATACTAATTGAATATTTCCGTAAACTTTTCTAAAATTCATTTAGCCCCCTCTATTATAAGAAAAAATAAGAATAGGTCGACCCCTTCCCCCTTGTTTAATATTTATTACGTAAGAATCCAAAGGAAAAATGAATGTTGCCCGCATTTTTTCAAAGTATAATTTTAACTGAGCGTTTTTGTAATCTTACGTAAGAACTATCGAGACTTCCCCCCACCCCCTTGTAAGAAAAAATAAGGCATGGTCGAATCCCCCCTAAATCGTCTTACATAATTAATGAATGGCCCCTTAGACAAGAAAGAATTTAATTTTAGAAGAAATACATAATTAACAGTCGTTATAATTTAATATCTATATTAAATAAATATTTATATTTGTGCTTTGAAATTTAAAAACATTAGTAACTTACAACATTAATATTGACCTAGTAATTAACATGTTTAGGTAAACTAGTAAAAATTAAAATTTAAAAAGTAAAAAACTATAATATGTTACCGTAGATACATTCTCGCACTTTTTAATTATATTTAAAACTGATAATCAACACGCTCGGTTATAAAAAATAAATTATGTAGTTCAAATTGTCGAACGCGTAGTAATCGCGTATAGAGAAATATTCTTAAGGCAGGTACACACAGTAGCACTGGTTAAGGGATGTAAACAATCGCTGGTTTCGGTATTCGGTTCGGTTTTGTTCTAGAAACAACTAACCTTGGAGACATATCTTTACATTAAAATTTAAAAAAAAAAACATGACAATCAGTTCTTCAGTGCTAGTATTTTTTATTAGCTGGCAACATTAGCTGACTCGTCGTAACATAGGCTATGTGGTGTAGTCATAAATATTCTAATTAAAATGATATGGGAATAACGTGTGGTAACGTGGCCATTTTGTAAATTGAAGGGTTTCTCAAGAACTAATAATCCGATTTAAAAAATTCTTTCACTGATATAAAACTACACTATTCGTGAGTGATAAAGGTGATTTAGTGTTGCCATATACATTTTTTAATTAATAGAATATGGCCATTTTGTTGTTACTAATCCGATTGAAAAATTCTTTCACTGATAGAAAACTACACTATTCGTGAGTGACAAGAGTGAATTAGTGTTGCCATATACATTTTTTAATTAATAGAATATGGCCATTTTGTTGTTACTAATCCGATTGAAAAATTCTTTCACTGATAGAAAACTACACTATTCGTGAGTGACAAGAGTGAATTAGTGTTGCCATATACATTTTTTAATTAATAGAATATGGCCATTTTGTTGTTACTAATCCGATTGAAAAATTCTTTCACTGATAGAAAACTACACTATTCGTGAGTGACAAGAGTGAATTAGTGTTGCCATATACATTTTGTAATCAATAGAATATGGCCATTTTGTTGTTACTAATCCGATTGAAAAAATTCTTTCACTGATAGAAAACTACACTATTCGTGAGTGACAAGAGTGAATTAGTGTTGCCATATACATTTTGTAATCAATAGAATATGGCCATTTTGTTGTTACTAATCCGATTGAAAAAATTCTTTCACTGATAGAAAACTACACTATTCGTGAGTGACAAGAGTGAATTAGTGTTGCCATATACATTTTGTAATCAATAGAATATGGCCATTTTGTTGTTACTAATCCGATTGAAAAAATTCTTTCACTGATAGAAAACTACACTATTCGTGAGTGACAAGAGTGAATTAGTGTTGCCATATACATTTTGTAATCAATAGAATATGGCCATTTTGTTGTTACTAATCCGATTGAAAAAATTCGTTCACTGATAGAAAACTACACTATTCGTGAGTGACAAGAGTGAATTAGTGTTGCCATATACTTTTTTAATTAATAGGACATGGCCGTTTTGTAGTTATTATAGAGTTTTTGTGCTAAACTCTCAGTTTGCATTACCTCTTAGGTACTCTTACTCTCCTTTTATCAAGAGAAATCGCTTCTTAGTGAGTCTACGTTTCGATCGATTTTGGTTCTAAGATTTCGCATATTAGCATCAGATCTGTCCGTCTGTCCTAGACGTTAGACTAATTGCGTATCGCCCGAAGCGCTGTCTGTGCGGTGCGCTTTCACAACGCTTTCTATAGTTTAGCATTCGGAGGTTTTGTGCACGACGCGACATATCAATTGCGTTGCCAGTGTTGCTACACCTGTCATCAAAGATGAAAATAGCAAGTTCGTTAATGCCTTATTCAACTCTTTTCTCTAACTTGTCCCTAAAATTGCGAGTTAGAAGCTTACGGAAGGTTATATGGGATTTCTTTATGAAGGTTATGTTGTCTTACACCATCAAATAGACCTGTCATGGGATAGCATGCTGCCTATTTCCCTAATTTTTAATAATAACATCTTCCTTGCTCTGATAATATTTACCTTGTCCGCCTCTTTTAATATCGAAAAAAGTGTTAATTACATTTATACGATTTTGTTTGTTTGTATTGTATCTTTTAGCTATCTTTTTTATGATCGGGACAAACGAGCAGACGCTCTACCTGATGGAAAGTGGTCACCGTCGCTAATGGACATCGGCAAAACTAAAGAGTACCTCTTGTTTTGCCTCCTCGCCTCGAAGGTCGAGTGAGGAGGGGGAGCGAAGAGAAGAATGCTGCGGTTTCAGTAGACCCTGACAGGAACCCGGTGTTCACTAGAACCGCAGCATTAATAGGGAGAGAGACGGAGTAGATCTGGCCTTACCACCTTAAGTGTGATCCTCAAACTTAAATAAGATTTATGGCAATACAATAGAAGTTTCTTCCTTGTTATATTTTCTTACGTGTTAAATATTTTAAAACAATAAATGTGTATGTAGTATTGCAGTCACACTCGTAACTATAAGTCACGTTTCCACAATAGCTAAAACAATAATAAAATACGAGCGATGTTGATTAAGTTACTGCGACATTCGCGTATCGCAGTCAACAATATAATCTGACATTATTATGCGGATTACTTTTATATTATTATTTATTTAATACTCGTAACAAGTGCTAGGATAAGGGATTTAGATTTGAATGTCACACGGTTAAAGAACTTTTACCTCAGAAAATATAAAATATGAAAAAATCCTTGGTATGAATTTGTTAAGGCTAGTTAAACTTAGTCAAAACTCACACTCGCCACTCCTCCACATCACTCTGGATTACTGGCCGGCTCGTTTGCTGTTGTGGCCGTTAATCTATGGAATAATACCGGAGAATATCAGGAGAGCTCCTTCCAGGGAGGCATTCAAGCGACAAGTTAAAGACCACGTTGATATTCGTTTCTGCTTTTTTTTAACGCATAGATGTGCTCAATGTAAATTTTTAATTTTTCTATATCTAAATATTATTAAATGCCTAATTCATCATTAATCAACTTGTATGTATGTATGTATGTATGTGTGAATGTATGTGCGTATTTTAGAAAATGCTGTTAGCATTAAGTCCACCTTTTGTACGAATATTTATTTTTATAAATTTGGTGCAATAAAGTATTTAAAAAAAATTGTTTATTCCAAGTACTTTATTAAAGTATTTCAATTTGGTACGGGAGCCAGTGACAGATTTTAATGAAGTCCAAGACCAACTCCGTCCCAAGCGAAAATTTATGAAATGAGATGGTAACTGATTTTGCTATAAAAAAATCAAAATGTTACATGGTCAAGCAGCCAGCTGACGTATATTCCACCACGTTATGGTCAGCTGACTTTATTTTTCCTTCAACATACTAGGTAAACTATAATCCGACAAATTTTCAAACGGGAGGAAATGACTGAAAAAAAAAATTCTACATGTTTGGGAGGCTGCCACTGCTCGCCCCACCCACGGAATCACAGCTGACGGCCACGAGTAATCATAAGATATATTCCTTATGCTGTATACGAATTTTCACTCGAGAGGAAATGACTGACAGAATCTAAATCTGGCTCTCGTCCCATATGTCTGGTAGATTATTAAAACCATACAAAGTGTCTGGCATTTGGGGGCGTGAATTCTAATGATATCTCTAGATAAGACCTTAAGGCCTTGGTTCTCTTACTGAAAGTATTTGAAACCTACGGACTTATATTAAGAATATTTTTTCTAGCGTCTATCTCAATAGATCAGAGGCAGTTTGACAAGTAAACATAGAGTCAATATTGTCTATGGTAATAGTGATTTGCCTGTAGCTAGTATGTACTGGTTACCTTGATTGATGTGCGTGTATGTTAATAGTTTAATTAATTTCGGTCATGTTATCTGTAACCTTGTGTATTCGTATCGTGTGTGACTGTGGTTGTAAGTGTGTGATGAACTGATAATCATATCATATTAAATTGTTCTAGATTTTGGTCATTGGTGAAAGATTTTCTAGATTTAGTACAAAATAAAGAGATCAAAGATTTAGGGGTATATTTTAATACGCAGTTAAATTTCCGGGGTCACATCATTAATATATGTAAGAAAGCCTACAAAAAGTTAGGTTTTTTGCTACGTACAGTCCGTAGTTTTACAAATATTAAAGCTTACGGTTATATACAACGCACTTGTAAGGAGCCAATTGGAATGCAATGCCACTATTTGGAGTTGTTGGAACGAATCCAAAATAAATTTATGAGATTTTTATACCTTAAATATATCCATTTTAACCACTGATGTATCTCTGTTTGTCTTGGGTATGATAGGATACAGCGAGTTAATAGTATGGGTGCCCAAAAGGGGATTTTTTGGATTTACTCGAGCGCGTCTGATTAAGGTAAGGTGGGTTAATTGCATGATAGAATGCGTGTATTTTAAAAATCTGACGATTTGAGCGCGGCGGACCGCGGACGAGCTCGCACCATCATCACACCGCTTTCCGACGTCATAACATCCTCGCATAATCACAAAACAACGCATTCATGTCATTTTAAGTATGTATGTATCACTTAATATCCCCTCTGAACATCTGACGGCGCTTGAATACATTTTTTTCTACCCTTCTAGATGGCCACCCCCACAACTCAAGTCGGTAGATGAATATACCGTCACATCAGTGAGAAGTCGGACCATCTTAACTTCATCAATATCTGACTTCTGACTCATGTAATTTTTTATTTTTACAATTTTTGAAAAGCTATAGATGTTTTTCGGTACATTAAAATGGGAAATGCAATATAACCTTTTATTCTCACTATCATCTAATCTACAAAATGTTATATGTCCCTAAGACGCTCGAGTAAATCCCCATTTAGCCTCATGGCCTCCCCTACTAAAAGGGACAGGAGAAATTTTGCACTAGCTCTAATCGTATTTAAGATAATTAGAGGAAGGTTACATCAGCCAGATATACTGAAGCAGATACACCTGTGTGTTCCTGACGGATATGTGTGGCGACGAAGAAGACCGCGGCTGCTTGTAGTACTGATAGGTAGGACAGAATTAATGAAGATGGCACCGCTGTCGTGAGCACTTTGTACACTTAACCTAGTAGTTGATTACGGACTAGACTTATTCTGTTATTCTTTGAGTGAATTCACAAAAAGTACTTTGTATATATTATCATTTAGATTATAGAGTATTAAATTAATAAGTAAGACTATTCTAAAATATGGTTAGTAAAAAGGTTTAAAATAGATATTACGTTTAGGTTACTGTGCTGTTGCATTAGGTTATCCTGTAAAAATAGCATAAGTTTGTTGAAATAAATAAATAAATAATCATAAAAGTCAAATTGGGTGTTTAGATGGTTGTATGTTTGTAACTCAATCACACAAAAACGACTGAACGAATCTCAATACTTGCACACAGATACTTTATATAACCTGCAGCCTCATAACATATAGTTTAGGCTTTTTATCTAGGAAAAAATCATAGTTCCTGCGGGATAAAATGTTTTATGTTAAACCTAACTGCACGTGATAGGATTGATAGACTGATCTGTTCATAAGTAAAAATGAATAGGACTAGTTTGGTGTTAGTCTCAGGAAGGTTCTTATATAGTGTAAAGGTTTCCTTATCAAATGTAATATGCAAATTTCAACATGAAATGAATAGACATAAAGTCTAAAACATATTTTAACGAAAAGAAACTCAGTCATACAGCGTGATGACAACAAGTATATTTTTCAGAATAATCATACAACACTGGCGTTGCGCCTTTTATATGGAACTAGTCGACCCGCCAGGCTTCGCCCGGGTGCAATTTAACTTAAAATTAACGTGTATTTATTTAGCCGTAACCGCTATGTCTCTGCATTTTGAATCTGTAATATCTTCAAAAATATTCGTTTAAATTTCAAGCTGTAAAGAGCCATATTGATCTATATTAAACGCACAATGTATTTAAGGTACCTAATTGGATAAGGATTAATGCTGTATTGCTTAAAATCGCTTCGTAAATAAACCATTATTTTTTGTAAAAAGTAAAGCATAATCAATGGTTACCTCTTAGGGATAACCCACTATGGGTTATCCCTAAGAGGTAGACACATACCATCGCGGACTTTTTTTTAGACCTTTTTAAGTTGTACAATACTGTAGTACATTATTTTGATCTATCTCGAAGGGTTCAGCCAGAGTTTGTAATGTAAGCGCAAAAAAATGTGTTTATTTACTACATCACATTAGAAACCTCTACAATTATCAGTGTTTCTCTACTATATTATATATGTATTATACATATAAACCTTCCTCTTGAATCTATTTAAAAAAACCCCATCAAAATCCGTTGCGTAGTTTTAAGGATTTAAACATACATAGGGATATAGGGACAGAGACAGCGACTTTGTTTTATACTATGTAATGATGTACAGTCACACCCACAAAGAAACTAATTATTCATAAATAATATCCAAAATACAATTTACTTATCAAGGAATGCTGAAAAATTATAATTTTATAATTAGTTACATATTTCTAGTAAATAAATCGTTAAAACATAATGTATATTATTATTATTAACTTTTATGACTATCTGCATAATCCAACAAAGCAATTACTTGTTCTTAAATGTTTTATTATATGTAATATACAAATCAGCTATTAATCTCATAATTAGTCAATTAAATATTTATATATGTCGGGGATTTTAAAATGATGAAAAAGGAGATGGAAGGAGGAAGGTAGGGAATATTGGGGAACACTAAAAGGGGGTGATGGTATTGAATGGAATATTGGGTAAACGCAACGTAGATACTCCTATTGAACCGATAAACGATCAAATATGATCTCTAACAATTACGAGAGAAACCTAAGCAGTGCCTTGGACTTGTGACCAAGGTGTAGGCTTAAGGAATTCCTTTAAGTAATTACGACACTCACCTCCACTGCTCAGGCTCTCTGTTTAAACCCAAGGGTAATCTCACATAAACCTAACCGAACACAAGGCTAACCTAACCTAAGGCTAACCTAACCTAACATAAGACGAGGTAATTACATTGTAAGGTACTCACGTGACCTTGATCGGACAGCACTCCTAGCACTAACACTACACTGCACAACACTATCACTATTTAGACACTACTTCACTTCTTGAGAGACCGCGCACGACTAAGACTTCAGTCAGACTGTCGATCGCATATAAAGGGTCGAGGGTAGATACTGTCAAAACAACAGAAGTGACTACTACCCCACTCCAACGCCATAGACAACGATAACGATTCGATTAATCGATAATCTTTTACTATGCTCCGACATATATTTCAATTAAATAAACCAAACTATGATAGATTAATTAATATTGAGTAGGTCAATTTGATATCAGTTCTATTGTGTTCCAGGGTAAATACACCATGTCAATGGGACTCGTGAAAGCAAATCTACGCAGAAGCAATAGTCTTACATCCTGGAGATCGCTGAAGACTGAGTTCGTGAGTATTTAAACTAACTTTATGAGATATTTAAAGGAATAAATATTTTGTGTTATAAACAACAGAGTACCGTAAAAGTGTTTTTTTCAGTAGGCAACCTCTATGCCACTCTTATATATATTATGTTACAGACAATTTATAGTCATTAGCCTTTATATAACGGAGATTTATGATGAGAAGGAGGAGGAAAGGAGAGGGGGTATGTTAAAAACGTGAAAACCTCTACAAAAGGGGTGTGATATTGAATGAGCTACTATTTAATAACTAAACATTATGATCTCTTACAACTACCTCTGCCCAGGCCCTCTGTTAAAACCTGAGGTTAGGTTAACCTAAGTCTAACTTATGCGCCGATATATAAGGGTCAATCAACTTTATCCGACGATATCACTACTATGTCCCTTATAGATATACAAAAAAAATGATGAAATAAAGAAGATAATTAATCAGTATTGTATTCATATCATTATAGGCTAACAAAACATTTAAGAAATTATTTAAAAAATTGCAAATTTATTTGTTTTTTTCTGGTTGTCCAAAGGACTTGTCCTGTACTTTCTTAACTTACTAACTTGTCCCCGTGATATAGACGAATTTAAAAAACTCATTTTTTTCTAGAAAAGAAGTGATATAAAGAAACATTAGTGTTTTAACAATAATGAAAATATCTCTTTATAACAAAGAATAAATCAATAAGTTTTTCTTTCTCACCTTTATATTATTTCTCATTTATCTCAGTCCCCAATAGAACTTTCACTCATGTTGTCCGTTGGACAACTGCAAACAATGTGTAGAAATAAAATATAGATGGCGCGCTAGTACGGTATCAATAAGCTAATCTTTTTGTGAGCCACATGCATCTAGCCCCCATTTTGTTTTCGCAATAACCACGGTGTCAGTCAGTCGACTTGGTTTGAAGCGAGTGGCTTTATTGTCCGTAGGAAAACCAGCAGAAAAACAAAGTGGTTGCTATCTTGTGCTTAATTATAGTGTAGCGTATAATTTTTAATCTTAGTTCAAACGTCAGGTTTACATCATTAAAAAAAGTTTACTACTTTTGATCAAGCAAGCAAGCAAGCTAATTTCATACATTTGTTTTATTAATGTTTCATTAAAAAATGGAAATCATATTAATTACATTGCCATTTCCTTTGGACAACCAAATAGCGTCTACTGGACAACCAAGTTGTCCCCATATCTAAAAAGCATATTATCCTTTACATTTTCCATTTTCTATTGTAAATAAACCACTTTACTTCTGATTCTAAATAGTACATAAAATCACCCAAAGATCCAATAAGTTTACTCAAGTTTTTCTATATAATTTACATAATTTTCAAAAAAAGTACACTGTTCACTGTGGATACCTAAAAAATAATAAATTTTCCTTTAAATAATAAATATTGCCCGAATTTGTCATTTGCTCCTGTCTCCTCCCCCTTCACATCATCCTTTTCCTACTACATCCTCTCTTAGCCCTCATCTTTCCATTTATTCCTTCTCTTATGCCTTCTTCCTTTGCTCATCTTTTACCATCATCATTCATCTTCTGCTATTTCTCCTGGACATCTGTGATGTTTCCGGCGCTGCGGGACGGGTGGCCCCTTGACCTTGCACAACACAGTGCGTCTCACGTGTGTTGTCTCTGCTCCCCTCCCTCCACGCCTTTACCTAAAACTCTTAAGAATTGATTCTAAAACTTTACGTTACGTAACATTCATCTGCAGGACTGGCTGATATGCCAATGATTGAATGTGGAACAATTACCTCCTTTTTCCTTGCCATTTTACTGTGCATCACAATTCATCACCTTTATAAACATTTTACTGCACTGGCTAGTAAATTGTATCATTGCGGTGGTCGCCTTGACTTCTTGCGCAAAGTTCAAACTCGCAAACAATTTCAATTGGACATGGTCATTCAAGGCGGTTTACAGTCGGCCGTTTATGATTTCATTTCTTAATATTAAAACAATTGCATTGAACCTATTAACTTCTTCATTCTTAAATGAGAGATTGAGTAAATCCAAAAATAAGATTAATACGTGAAGCAAAAACTTTGTACCCCTTTTTACAAAAATTGCGCTGACGGAGGAGTTTCGCACACTTATTGTTTATATAGCGAAGGAGTGCAGAATGCTAATTTTTTTTTAAATTATGCATAATAAATACATTATATCAATAAAAAAAAATATTACACACACTATTTGTATACATGTATTTGACACACACACGTATATATACTCTTTTGTATATTGTTAAAGTAAATCACTAGTAAAGTATTATTTGTTGTCAAAAAATATGATTTAATTCGAAAACGCTGTGACGTCATAATGTATGGGATATATTTGAAATGGCAGTAGTTTATTATAGCAATATCTTTACTTATTGCACTACGGAAATGCTATTCCATATGTTATGACGTCACAATGGCGTTTTACGGCACATTAAAGTATTCAAATTAAATTTATGTCGGCGGGTACAAACACAAATTGTAGCAGAACAAAGGCATAATAGTTGAAAAATCGCGTAGTAAACGCTCGTGTATAAAATTCCTTAATGTGTAAGTAAAATGTTTTGGCAATAATAAAAGAAACGGGTACAGGCCATTACCAATATTATGCATATTGTGTTGTGAAGTGTTTGAACTTTTGAAAGCGTTTCAACAAACGCCTTGGAGCGAATGGCGATGATTTATGTAATTCAATCAAAGCCTTATTCATTTTACTTTTGAATACAAAAAATAGGAATGATTCTTATGATAATTTGTATTAATTCTATAGTCATCCCACAAAAATATATAGCCTAGGTATATTCTAGATTTCGATGTGATCTTTCTCAATTTCAAATTTGCCTCTTCTTATCTTTGCCGATCGCCTTATAATTTATATTTAAACTTAAACGAGGGAATTCCTACAATTTGTGTAGTTTTTTTGTAAAATCACCTTCAATTTTCGCCATCAATTCTGAAGAAAATTTACACTAAAAGAAATTCTGCTCCAAATAGGATTTAATTATAATAAATAATAAAAAAAATAAAAAACACGCTTTGTGTAGAAAACCGAACTAAAAGCTAGAAAATAAATTTTTAATAAATTAATAATTCAAATTTATTTTCTATTTTTCAGTTTGGTTTATTTATAAAAGCGTGTGTTTATTATTTTTTTAAACTGTAATTTGTTCTAATCTACTATTATACTTATCTCAAAATAAAAGGGACAGTTTAACATTTGTCTTCACGACTTAACTAGTAATGTAACCATACGACTCGGTACTCGATACTCACGATATATCGATTCGAGTTTGCATGAGTATTTAATTGATTTGAATATGTATTGTAACATTACAAATACATTGGATTAAAGTACTTTTAAAAATTTAACTTAAACTTTGATATTGTACATAAGTATTTTGAAATGATACAATGTTACGAAAGGTCAATTTTATACTTTTAGTCTCAAATGCGACCAAAGTATCATTCACAAAACCTCGCCCAGCTTAAGTAAGATCACAGCTGGTGAAATTCAGTGATTAATTAGTATTATAGTTATATTACAAGTATAAATAAAACCCCTCAAGTGCGAGTCAGCCTTAAAAAAATATCTTGATCGATTTAGTTATTTTCTTAACCGATTATTAATAGTCTGTGGACAATATAAAAAAATCATTATGCACAGCACTATTTAATTACCGTCAGAACATTTCGATCGGTAAAAATTAGAGAACTTCATGGGCGTGAACTGTCAAAATGGGGCTTTTATTTTGTGATAAGTTTAATTCCATTATTTGAATAACTTCAATAACAGCAAAGTTTCATACTAACTTTGCACCCCCGTTTTACCTCCTTAGGAGTACTATTATTAATTTATCTTATCAAATTAGTGTATTGTCATCGGTTCTCGATAAATCTACAAAATTTGAATGAAATATGGCCGTTTAAAGTGGATCAAAATCGCGCCCAAAGGAGTCGGCTACAAATGTTTGTACATTCAAGTGAAGCGTGTAAAAAAAGCCGCCATTTTAAGGAAACGCTAAAATAGTAATTCGAGATGATTTTAAAACTTCCTTAAAAGATAAAGAAAAACTAATGATCAATTTTAAAGCATATACCAACAATTGATATACATTTTGACGTCGTGTTTAAACATTATACAACATTTGGATCTTATCTTTTAAATTCAATAATTGTTCTGTTACGTCATGTTTATATAGAAAGCAAATGCAATTAAATAAAAGAAATACTATACGAGTGTATCTCACGAGGAAAATCTAATTTAGGATATTTCAGTAATTGCCAGTCTATTCAGAAAGCGTTGCGGTATTTTTTGTTCCTTACAATATTAACGCAATTTCAGTTCTTTACTCTCTATAAAAGACTAGCCGACTCACGCCACTTCCTCTGGGTGATGCTCTTATCGTAAAGTGTAGTGTTCAAATAAAAAAAAATTGAATACTGTCTATAATATATTATATAACTCGGAGAATAATGATGAGAAGGGGGAGGAGGCTGCGTTTACGCGCCAATATATATATAATAAAAATCTTTATTTCTCCAAAAAAAATACATTGCCATAGGTTAACAATATTACTATTCATACCATACATATTCACTTAACATTTAGTACTACGGCTTATTAATATAATGACAAACATGTACCAAAAGCAACGGAGACTGACGCTTGAACTTGGATACCCTGTGTTTCAGGTCGCCAGGTCTTCCCCCTTTAATAAACGACATATTATATGTCATTACACTTTAATTAGTGAGAAATTTTTTATATTGATACGGTGAGAAGAAAAAAAATAAAAAGAAATACCAAAAAATAATTTCATATTTTGTGTTGATTGAGGTGTGGATGTGTGAATTAATTTATAGGTATGTGTGTTTGTGTGTGTGAGTGTGAGAGAGAGAGTGTTTATTTATTATTAATTTTCTTGATGTAGGATCAAATATATGAATAACAGTATGACAACATATTACGTTATGAGTATTAAATTTCAGTAACCATTAAACGTTCGGTTTCGGTTATATACACTCGCGTGCAACTAAATCGACTCAAGCCGTATATTGGTATAAAAGTTTTATTTTTGTATAAGTTTTTTTATACGAAAGACTGATATTTTTTTTCATAATATAGCCATTTTCAAATAAACAATGACAAAACTTTTTAAATAAATACGGTCAAACATGAGCGTTACAAAAATTTCTCGTTGCGGTACCCACGAGTTGCGGGATTAAATCACGTATAAAAGCTCACGTGACCCTTATTTCTTATCAATTACTCGTCAAACGTTGATAGGAACACATCTCCTTAAGCTCCCAGTATGTGAATCGCAATATAATGGACACTACCTTAGAAGCAGCGGCCCAAGTTGTTGAGTATATATAAAAATCCACATGTCATGTCATAATGTTAGTAGTTTGAAACTAATAACTTTTTTAAATAACATTATATTGTTTACACTGTTTGCAGTTTGATCCAACTTCAGAGATAGGGTGGGTTTTATCTCCATTTAAGACCTCAATATTTTTGACTAACAAATTCTGAAAAGTTCTTTTACATGTTTTGTTATCTAATTACGACAAGTATCCGATATGCTGGAATTTTATAAAAGCGTTTTTTCTTAATTTTAAATCATAATTATTAAAACATTTTTACAACATGTAGAGCATTTTGACCACCGAGAGTATAAAATAGAAGGATAATCGAAAAATTATTGAAAAAAGAAAGAGACAGAGAAAATAATGAAAAAAGAAAGGAGCGGTATGGAATGGTGGGAAAAAAATGTTTTTTAAATTCTTAAAACAATCTGAAATATTTAGCATGTAAATGAGCTTTTTTCCGGTTTTTTGTTATTGTACTATAAATTCATTCGTTTTTAAAATATTTTGAACGTTTGTTTCAAAACTTACTGAAGTTTAACTCAGCTAAGCGAAGACAAGTCAGCTTGTAAATATAATAACAATAAAAGATAACACATTAATCTTAGTATAAATTGATAAGAGATAGCTCTCGGTTGTCAGCGGAGCAATTATTTTAATATGTGCCCACTTTCTGATGGAAAGTTGAAATGTTCTTGATTTATTGTTGTTGCCACACGTTCAACTATTTTTTGTTATTTATCTGTCATCAACTCATCAGTCACAAATACTGAAATTAAAACTATTTACTAACTCTTTTGTCTGTTTCTTTTTTTTTTCTAGATCACTCAACATATTTTGCGATTTATCGTAAAAGAAGGAGCATGTACAATATAATCCTTACTAATATTGTAAATGCGAAAGGAACTCTGTCTGTCTGTCGATCTTTCACGCCAAAACTACAGAACCGATTTAAATGAAATTTGGTATACAGATAGTCTAGAGCCTGAGAAAGGACATAGGCTACTTTTTAATGCGAAAAAAGGATTGTAAAGGGTTGAAAGGGGGGGATGAAAAGTGAAACTTGTTTTGTAGTCTGTTGATTCGATATAAATAATTAACAATAGGGAATAAGGAATGAAACGCGGAAAAAGTCGCGGGCACAGCTAGTGTGTAATATTTTAAAGTGTTAAAAGCACAAGTCATTTACGATAATTAAAATAGCGGAGTTAATTTTTCTCTGTTTTTATTCTATAATGGAAAAGGTGGGTGTTACACCGTACAGCTTAAAGTGGCCAAGTTACTCGTGGTGATGTTATGTCAAGAGTGATCAAATCAGTGTTGCCAAATACAACTGCTAAATACAACAAGTTGTATTTTTAATTATTTTACTTTAGAGACTAGACTTATAACCAAATTGCTTTTAAACAAAACGACACTTTCTTTCCTTTTTTTCGATAATATTATTCATTTTTTAATATAGTGGACGAGCGTTAATGAAAAACTGAAATGAAAACATCAAAAATTTTTTTTTTTTACATTGATAGATCAATATATGAGAAAATAAATAAAATTCTTAATTGATTTTTATTATAAATTAATAAATTTTCGCACCATATTATTTAAAATACAACATATAGCAATATTGGAAATGAAGAACTTTTATTTTAATATTTAAAATTTATTTTGCTTATGAATTATTTCATAGAATTTTATATTTTATCGTATGATTTCTTTGTCATAGCATTTTTATTTCCTTTTTCTCATGACACAATGTCAGAATAATTATTTATCTAAAATTATAAAAACCTCCTTCTCGTTGGAGTTTTAACAATAGGCAACACTGATTCGAATATTAAATTTTACAGGCTAAAAAGGGTTAACCCAGAGCCATTAAATAAGATAATTAAAAAAAATATTAAATTTTAAAAATTTCCATTTAACTTCGTCTTCGTACATTTTATTATCAAAGATAATGGCGGGTTTAACATAGACCATAGTTTAGGATAGATGACAAAAGTTTTGAATAACAGGATGCTGAGGTGTTCACTGTCAGCGTCAGCCATATTGTTAATTGTTATCGAATTCTGGATACAATAGTGTTCAAGTGTTCAAGTGTTTTGGTTACTTTGAATTGTCTTTTGTAGATTTTTGGAATTATGGTTCAAGAGATGATGCTATTCATATTTTACTTAGGATATAGGATATTTTGATATTGGTTAGATTATAGGACTTCAATTAAAGACTACAATTTCCTCTGCCGCTGGGCGAGCATCTCTTAAGAGGCGAGTAAACCAGCACCCCCATTGGTGGTAGGGGAACTATTCCTTGAGTGGCATACGCGCTTGATGCGTTCTGGTTCCGCCACATGTGGCCAGATCTACCGCCTCCCTCTCTCATCCCATTAAGATTGTGGTTGCAGTGATTTCTAGGTTCTTACTTAGGGTCCACTGAAACCGCAGCACTCTTCCCTTAGATCCCCCACCTTACTCTACTTTCGAGGCTGCAACGCATCGGTAAAATAAGAGATACTCTAGTTTTGCTGATGTCCATGTGCTGTGGCCACTTTTCATCAGACCGACCGTTTGGTCGTTTTACTAATAGATTCGAAATTTGGGCAACTTCCTCTTCTCGGTTCATGTATGCTATTACTTAATCTTATAATAATATATAAAGCTGAAGAGTTTGTTTGAACGCGCTAATATCAGGAACTGCTGGTCCGATTTGAAACATTCTTTCAGTGTCAGACAGCCCATTTATCGAGGAAGGCTATAGGCTATATATCATCACGCTACGACCAATAGAAGCAAAGCTACACGCGTACGAAGTCGCGCATCGACTAGTATTTAAATATTTTGTTTTAACTTTTAGATGTTTCCAAAGTTACCTTGTAGAAATATTTTACTTCTTCGCTTTCTTCGAAGAGAGAGAAACTATAGTTTTAGAACTAAAATACAAAGCTGTAGAATTTTTTAAAGTAATTAAATACAGCTTAGTTCTGGATCTAATCCTGATCCACAGACAAAATAAATTCTCATTGCTAGAAACACTGTTGATAACGTTTGATTGGTGTATTTAAAAATATGCTTGCAGGCTTGAATTGTATTCTGAGAGACAATCGGTGCTTTGACTAGTAATCTCATGGTTTAAACTTTAAATATTCACATTTATACTGAAATTTATGTATATGTTAGCAGTCTGGCTTAGTTAAATGTGTAACTGACGTGGTTCAATAGTGTATGGAGATTTCTTTGGGTTTAGTTTCTTATAAGAATAAATCTTCCATTTAAACAATCTAACAAATATCCTCTTAAACATAGCTTATAACAATTTACATCCTTATAGAGATATTAAAAGAAATCGGTAGTGAACACGAATGGGCTCTTAGCCTACGTCTTCCGCTTCTCGTCCAAACACGGGTTTGAATGAGCGGATGTGACGTACTACTTGTCGCTTTCGACTCGCCTTATTTACAGAATTGAGTTCAAGCGACGCTTTTCAGGGTTTTTATCAAGACATTGTGTTTCCACCAAAACATTGTAATTAATCGTAATAATGTATAACAATTATACAGTAATCTTTGGGCCTTGTGACTAGGGTGCAGGTTCACAAGGACTTTTTAGGATTTAGGATTACCCGTGAGGGGACGGTCATTCCCCTCTGCCGCTCGTAAGAGCCGAGTTACACAGCACCCCCTTGGTGGTAGGGGATCTGTTCCCCGACTGGCCTGCGACTACCAGTGTCTACCAAGTGTCTCTGACGCGTTGACCGCATGTGAGCCAGATCTACCCATCCCTCTCCCATCTCATTACTGCTGCGATTCCAATGAACACCGCGTTCTTGCCCGGGGTCCATTTAAACCGCAGCAGTCTTCTCTTCTCTCTCCCTCCTCACTCTATCTTCGAGGCGGCAATGCATTGACAAAACATGAGATACCCTCTAGTTTTGTCGATGTCTATGGGCGACGGTGGCCACTTTCCATCAGTTGGACCGTCTATTAGTTTGTCCCTTATCTATCATAAAAAAAAATCATTTACACTGTACTGCTTAATAATATAATGGATAAATAAATTACTTAATCCTCAATAAGAGACCTAAAAGACAATGAAGTCACTCGTCAAGCTACTACTGAGCCATAAGACATTTCGGTTTTTCTCCTTCTTCTTCTTAATGTGCTGTCTCCTTACGAAGGTTGGCAATCATTAGGGCGATTTCAACTTTTGAGACCGCTGCTCCAATAAGTGATCTTGTGCTCATCCCGAACCACTGGCGCAAGTTCTTAAGCCACGATAAGTTGAAGGAGTTCATATTTCTTGGTGTTATTCCAATTTCCTCCTCTTAATGGTTGTAAGTAGTTTTGGGCGATATAAATCGATATTTCATAAAATATCGATATACGTACGCAATATATCGCTTCATCCGGATATTATCGAATCGTCTAGTATCGCATATAATATCGATATATTTCATCCGAAATACCAAATATCGTCACGTTCCATTTTTTTATGTCTACTTATTCCTTTAAATCTGCAACATTGTTGATTTGATTAAAATTAAAACGAAAATCAACAAATTACACCGGTCAACACGAATTTTGAGTCTGGCAACAAAATGTCAAATTTTGATTTCTTTTACCTTACTTGTAATGGGTAAAATAGGTTTTTTGAATAAAGTTTGCTTTTATAGAAATTTCGTTTTCATAGAAAATTTCATATTATTTCGACAAGTAAAGTCTGTATGCTATTCTGCGACTCAGTCATATACAAAAGTAGTTGCTACAGTTTGTAATAGACATACATACACTCAATACAGTAGAATGCGCGACTTGTCGCCATTTTGTTTTAAAGTATTACCAACTATTATTTTACTCTCCACTAAGAACTTTAAAACTTAATTATCAATATAAAACATACAAAAGCAAACTTATTTCTTCATAAATTAAGTTTTTGGTTATTTTTCAATGTAAACACTCAGACAATAGTCATTAAATAACAGACACAAAAAAAGTTTTTTTTTTGTTGACTTGTGTTATTGAAACTAGCCTCATGAGAAACGCAGACATGAGACTCTCCGCGAGGGCAACACAATTGCACAACACACACAATTCCAGCAGAATTGGAAAACAAATAAAACTAACGAAAGTCTTTCAGATGAGTTATCGCTTTATTTGAGGGTTTCAATCAGTAGATTTAACGAAAATCCATTAGAAGTGTGGGCAGACTATAAAATACAGTTCCAATCGTTATACAACATGGCATTTAAATATTTAACTATGGTGGCTAGCTCAGTTCCATCTGAACGACTTTTCTCAAAAGCCGCACAGGTTCTTACACTGCAGAGAAGCAGATTGCAAGCCAAAAGAAATTCTTAGCATATGTCTGTACAGCCATATCTTGAAAGCTTCCAATTTTCTACACATGGCTTCTGTCAGCGTCCAAGCTTTCGGTTTTTATGCATTATAACTGCCGAGGGTATACTTTAGACACAGAGCTCCTATATTAGAAATATATTTTTTAATTAACTCCTCCTCGCGTCGTGCTCCTCATTACTGAGGGTCGTGATTCCCCTTACAGGGAGTCATTTTTCCTCTTATAATCGTCCTTCTGTGTCGGTCCATGGCGTTGTCCAGATTCGAGTTTAGGGCTTTCCGAATTTGGTCAGACCATCTGTTTGGGCTGCGGCTTCTTGGTCTTTTGCCATCAACTTTGCCAGTAACCATCAGTTGTTCGAGATTGTGTCCCTCCTTCCTCATTTATTTATCAACTTAAAATCAACTTTGTGCATCTGACGGACATTCCACGATTTTGCACACATTTTAAGAAGTACTAATTAAAATTTTCCCTAAATCAGACTCCGTTTAAATCTAAGAAAGCACGCACTCTGTGTGAATTGCGCATCATTATTAATTAGGTATTAAAAATTCTGTTTGTACGTCATATAGAGGATGGTCATTGGTCACGTCCTTTATGTACTAACATTAGTTATTTACACGTTTCAAACGTAATATTTCTTTCTTTGAAAATATATATGTCGCAGTCGCAGCCAACTAGCTTATTTAGGCATTTAATTGGCAGTCTAGGCTCTCAACCAAACAGCGCCAGCCTAACCTAACCAACCTGCTCCTATTCCTGAGTGGGTTAAAGGAAGCCTAAACTAACCTAACCTAGTATATTTGTTTTATTGTGTTGAAGCAATCTAATCGGTGTCTAATAGTGAATAATTACGAAAAATCAAAACAAACTTACCTTGATTCTGTTCGTCATATACGACAAGCTGTACGGTGTAAAACCTTTGCCTTTTCGATTAAATAAAATCAGAGAATTAAAATATGTCCAATATACGTTACCATTACACACATTTTCTTATCTCTAAGACAAGACTGTACGGTGTAATACCTTTGCTTTTTCGATTAAATAAAATCAGAGAATTAAAATATTTCCAATATACGTTACCATTACACACATTTTCTTATCTCTACGACAAGGCTGTACGGTGTAATACCTTTGCCTATTCGATTAAATAAAATCAGAGAATTAAAATATGTCCAATATACGTTACCATTACACACATTTTCTTATCTCTATGACAAGGCTGTACGGTGGATACCCTTGCCTTTTTGATTAAATAAAAACAGAGAAATAACATGTTGCCAATGTATATACGTTACTATTACACACATTTTTTATCTTTATGACAAGGCTGTACGGTGTAATACCTTTGCCTATTCGATTAAATAATAAAAGTATTGTCATTGATGTTGTTTAAAATCTACCATTTGTTTAGGGTGAAGCTTGTTTTTCATAATCGAAGTTGAAATGTCCAATTACTGTGTGGGGGGGGGGGGTGTGGGCAATAACTACGTTACGGACGTCACAGCTAAATTCACATTATTGTTGTCACTACACTCCTCCATTGTACTACTTTGCATTATAGTTTAGAAAACACGACGCTATGTTGACAGTCATCGATCCAAGTCATATTTCTAGCCGATCGATTAAATGGAATATCATTCAGGCCGCTAGTTAGACGGCGCTGTTTGGTTAAGAGCCCAGGGTGACAATTGAACTAAGCTAAATAAGCTAGCTGGCTGCGTGTCTACAGGAAAACTGGAATTGAAAAGAAGCTCATCGCTCCTGACTACCTACCTAATTTGTAACCGGAAAAAATATATCTTAAAGTCAAATGATTCATCATAATATTGGAGATAAATGAAGAGATAAAGTGAGTCATTTATACCTAAGATAATAATGTTACTGATCGAATGAAGATATTAAAGGTCCTTCCTACGGTCCTTTACAGTTGCATTGCTGTAGTTAATTAAATTTGATGGGAAAAAAATTATTGTCATTTAAAAAATGTTTTAGCCCAGCAAGGCTAGGAAATTAGATTACTTTTACCACTTTTTATCAAATTAATACCTGACTATCTTTATCAATTGATATTGTTTGTTTATTGTTATTTATTTGATAATTAATCATAAACATTTATTACTTTAAAGAAAATGTTTATGTAATTATGGGAACCATAACAGTAACCATAGCAACGGAATCTGAGTAAAGATGTGAAGTTATTTTCATACAGCCAAGTTTTTTAATAACAATGATACGATAAGGAATTATGGTCATTCTTTTTTAATTTCGTGAAACATTCTCACAGAAGAGTTTAAAAAGTATAATTAAAAATTAATTTTGAAATTTTACATATATTAAAAAATGGGTTTATAATAAATGTCAAAAAATGACAGCTGTCACAATTAAAATCAGACTATAACTCATTTGTGCATTTGTAAAATGAATAAAGAATTAACCTACTAGCAACTAGGCTGTACGGTATAATATCTTTGCTTTTTCCATTATGGAATAAAAACGGAGGAAAAATAATTGTGCAATTGTCATTCAGATAAAATCACGGGATGCCAGTCACAATTTTCTCAAAAAAAAAGTAATTTGGTATACATAATTTAAGTTGTAATTCCCTTTTTTATTTTCTCCGTAATATTACAGTTTCGATGCAGTGTTTGGGTTTCTCGGAATCAATCATTCGCAGTGTAATGACTCCAGAGCAAAAACTGAAACTCGGTACTGGTTTTGGCGATAAATTAAAGTTTTTTGGTGTTGTTTATAAAATTCGATTTGAGAAATCGATGGCGGATTTACAATCTACATTTATTGAGATATTTTTGTTATTCTACGAAATTACTATGATTGTGGAATATTTCCTATTACTTACTTATATTTACAGAATATTTGTAGTTAACTAGTTACCCGCTCTGACTATATTTTACATGCGAGTTTAATTAAACCAGTCAGGTGCTTCTTTATGTCCTGTGGGATGCAAAAGTATGAGCCAGGTGCAGGATTAAAAGGCCTTTCTACTATACATAAACACTCCTCCATCGCTCGACCTCCTGACCCTAATATTTAATATTTCTTCAGCAAAACAGCAATTACAGAATTTATTTAAATAATCAGCAAAATATCTCTTAATATATAACACTGAAGTCATACGAGTTACGAGAATAACTAAACCTAGGCTTGGTTAAAAAAATATCGATTTATCAATATCGATATTTAAAAAAATCGATATATATCATCAATAGTTTAAATCCCAAAACTTCGATAATTGATATTTACTTCGAAGTATCAAATTCGATATTTTTTAAGAGCTCAGTACATACATAAAGCAGCTCTACTGAATCATTCCCTTTTTCTATCTCTTGTTAACTCACGATTTCCACGCCCCCACCACTAGTAGAAAGAGTAAACTCTCAGTAGCTCCACTATCGTCGCATGTATTTAATCGCGGACTGCACCAAACTCCATATTCAAATTCCAATTCTAAATATTTTATTCAAATAGACTTTTTTTAAAAGTACTTTTGAAACGTCAAAATTGGTCAGTCAGTCAGTTTGTCTGAAGCTACCGCCAGTTCGGAAAGCAGTTTCCTGATGAGAAGAACTGGCAAGAAACTCAACAGTTGCTCCGATCACATCACCTAAAATATAATCACGGCAAAATATCGATTTTTTATCATATATCGATATATTTAAAAAATATCTATACGCTATATATCGATATATTTTTTTCATTTGCCCATCTCTAAGTCTAAACTTTCCTCCTTTTTATAAATCTCTCCCAAATAATAACAGTAGGGTCTTTGGCCTGTGTTGCCAAATTAATATTTAAAACCGCACTTTTAATAATTAAATAAATCTTACACTTGTGAGTTACATTATTAGTTCTAATGTTGGCAACAATCTGAGTAGCATTTTGCTTTAGAAAATAGCAAAACTGATGAACAGATTATGTTGGCAACATTGAATAGCATTTGACTTTCAAAGTAGGAAGAAAAAGAATCAGTTGTACCAACGAAGAGATAAGAGGTCATCAAATAAATTCGCCGCCATGACAGAAATCATGAGTATATAATATTTAAAAACTCACTCGCATTATTTAATACGTATAACTATAAATATGACAACACAATTGGATTTATTTCGTAATGGAAATTTATGGTAAAACCTCACGTTACGATCTGTCAGATTTATCTTGATGTGTGACAATTGAAGAAAATACTATTCACTCTGCATTAATCATTATTTTTATCAGACTTTATATTTTGGGGATTTTTATAAATGTCTTCTTCAATGATATCATTTATTTGGAAATTCCTTGAAATTTTTTTAATAATTTTTATTTTTGGGGCCATCCATAAAATACGTTCGCATGCAAGGGGAAGGGTCTTGCGGAGTGTGACAAGATATGATAAGGGGGGACGGGGGATCTACGGCAACGTGACGTTCGCCGTTAATTCTCAAAATTTGTGTACTATCCATTGAAATTTATTATATTCAGGAGAAGGGATTTTAGTTGTGTGACGAAATATTTACAGGGGGTCACAGAAAGTGTGACACAGCGTGACAAAAGGAGGGGGTTATACAAAGTTGATTGTAACTTTTCCTTTTAGACCACTTACTATGTTTTTCACTTGTGGAAAATTAAAGTTAAAAAATGAAATACATTTGAGTAATTTTTGGCTAACGTTAACCCCCTACGACTCGTCGCCAACGGGGTGATCCTAGATTTGCTTGTCTAGGAGGGAATACAGACCAGTGTGGGTATGAGTTTGAAAGGAGGTGAGAAGAATGTGGGTTTAGATATATGTTAGTCAAAATTTTACATCTAGTTTGGATCTTGGGAAAAGAAAACAAGTACTCTGACCTATATTCCTAATACATTGCTTACACTATGCGGTTTTCCAAACCGGACTACCGGATGCTTCACGTCTGACTTTCTATGATTATCGAAAAGGAAAAACAAGATTGTGGTGCGGCTACAACACCACCGCATTTATTTTCAGACAACGACTTAGCAACAATAATTACCTAGCGATATCTAATATACACAGAGACTAACATTATGAATATTATTATATACATACAACATTTGCGTATTAATTCGCAAATTCTTAAAAAGTTCTCTCCATGCTAATTTGACGTCACATTTAAACACGAAGTGGCAAAGCGGAGTTGTCGTCGAGTTGGTTGGTTGGTACTCCCTAAGACGCGAACAAACTACGGTGAAAAAATGATTACCTCTACTACTACTATCTCTATGACAAGGCTGTACGGTGTAATACCTTTGCCTTTTCGATTAAATAAAAACAGAGAAATAAAATGTGTCCAATATAAGTAACATTACAGAATTTTTTTTTCTCTATGACAAGGCTGTACGGTGTAATACCTTTGCCTTTTTGATTAAATAAAAACAGAGAAATAAAATGTGTCCAATATAAGTAACATTACAGAATTTTCTTTTCTCTATGACAAGGCTGTACGGTGTAATTCCTTTGCCTTTTTGATTAAATAAAAACAGAGAAATAAAATGTGTCCAATATAAGTAACATTACAGAATTTTCTTTTCTCTATGACAAGGCTGTACGGTGTAATACCTTTGCCTTTTTGATTAAATAAAAACAGAGAAATAAAATGTGTCCAATATAAGTAACATTACAGAATTTTCTTTTCTCTATGACAAGGCTGTACGGTGTAATACCTTTGCCTTTTTGATTAAATAAAAACAGAGAAATAAAATGTGTCCAATATAAGTAACATTACAGAATTTTCTTCTCTATGACAAGGCTGTACGGTGTAATTCCTTTGCCTTTTTGATTAAATAAAAACAAAGAAATAAAATGTGTCCAATATAAGTAACATTACAGAATTTTCTTTTCTCTATGACAAGGCTGTACGGTGTAATACCTTTGCCTTTTTGATTAAATAAAAACAAAGAAATAAAATGTGTCCAATATAAGTAACATTACAGAATTTTCTTTTCTCTATGACAAGGCTGTACGGTGTAATACCTTTGCCTTTTTGATTAAATAAAAACAGAGAAATAAAATGTGTCCAATATAGGTAACACACACATTTTTTATCTTTATGACAAGGCTGTACGCTGTAATACCTTAGCCTTTCCGGTATGGAATTAAAATAGAAATAATGTGTTTAATATACGTAACATTACACAATTTACGTTTATCTCTAAGACAAACTGTACGGTGTAATACCTTTGCCTATTCGATTAAATAATAAAAGTGTTGCTTTTAACGTTGTTTGAAATCTACCATTTGTTTAGGGTGAAGCTTGTTTTTCATAATCAAAGTTGAAATGTCCAATTACTGTGTAGGGGGCTGGGGGAGCCAATAACTACGTTAAGGACGTACCTCCGCATCGTCCCATAAGGAAGTTCGTTCCAATTCGCTTTAAAAATTAAATAGCTCGAGTCAGTCACAGCTAAATTCACATTATTGTTGTCACTACACTCCTCCATTGTACTATTTTACATTAAATATAACAAATTACTCTCAATAATTAAGAAATTAGCACAATATGTTGTAAGTACTTACTTTTAATTTTGAAAATAAGAAGAATTTGAATAATTATTTTTTAAGTTTACATACCTATTAATTTACTATCTACATTGTATATACTATTTATTGTAATTATACTACATAATATTAATTCTAAACGTAAACGTATTGTTTGAATAATTACTAGTTAAGTTTGTTTGTAATCATATCAATATTACGTAAACGTACCTATCTATATCTATATCTATACTAATATTATAAAGAGGAAAGATTTGTATTTTTGTATGTAACGAATAAACATAAAAACTACTGGACCGATTTTAAAAATTCTTTCACCATTAGAAAGCTACATTATCCCTGAGTAACATAGGCTATATTTATTACAAGAAAAAATTAGAGATCCTCAGAAATTCTCACTAAAACCAATACAAGGTGCAAAAAAAATTAGCCATAAAATATCTTTCATCGCATGCGCTGCGAAAAGTATTGATGATAGAACAAAAAAATTATCTACAATATTATAGAACGTATCAATATCTACAAAAAACTCCGCGAGACCATATGTCCAACTATTGTAGTTACGTCACTATAACTACTTTTTGACATTTTAAAAGTTGATAAAAATGCCTATCAAAATCAGACCATGTTTTCCATAACTTTGTATTAATTCTTATCCAAATAAATTATTTCGTAATGAAGACTGTTTCAATGCCTGCTAATTAAGATTTGAATTATTGAAATCGGACATTCCAGTCAAAAGATATTACGAAATAAAAATATCAAGATAAATAAAAAATAATCCCAGACGGGCCGCCGGCGCGGTGTAGCGTGCCTCGCAGCGCAGCGAGTAACGCGGCGATAGAGGGAGCGACAAAATGCGGGAGCCAAAATGTTAAAAAAAAATCCTGTATCACATTTTGACACCTTTAGGCCAAATGTCCTCTGTATTGTGATGGTGTTGCAGTTAAAAGCTATGTTCTGTGAGCAAAACTCTTTAAAAATTACAGTTCCTATTATATTATTTCAACTATACCCATGTGTTGACAATATATAACCATTAGTGCGGTATTGAGTCTGGTATTTCGTGCAGTGTACATGGAAGTTAGTAGTTATAGTATCGTGGTTAAGGTTACCCTTCATGAGGTCCACGTGAGTTAACTTTGTTATGTACTATAGTTAGTGTTGGCGCAGTGAAGGAGAGTGTTCCTACGTGTATGTTAAGTCACATTTCTTGGTTGTTTAACCATTGCTTTTAAATTTTAAAAAGTTGAGTACTAGTTTGCGAGCTGAAGTACAGACCTGAAACTTATATGTATAGCTCTGGTTTCCAAAATAAAAATGACGTCTTGTAAGGGGTTCTTGTAAGGAATAAAAATATGATGGTGCTTTATGAGTTTTAAATCACGGTCATTTATGGGTATACAAATATCATGACTCCATAAATGAATTTATTAAAGTTTTTTAAGCTAAATTTAGATCTAAGAATAGAATATTATTTATAATGGCGACAGAGGACAGATGACATTCAGATAACGAAAACAATGATCATTTGCACTATATAAAGACAAAGCCATTTCAAAACGTTATGATGAAACCGGCGCATGTGATGACAGAAATAAAAGACGAGACGCCACTTGGGTAAACACATGACTTAAGTGTACTCCAGAGTGTACTGTACTGTACTGTACAGCTAATGAAATGTACTATAGACGGAATTCGACATGATAAGGGTGGAGGAAACTAATTGTATCAATATATTATTTATTCAAAAATCATGAAAATAAATTAAGAAATGTGGACAGTGGGACCTAAATAATGGTTTTCATTCACTTGTAAATTGCATAGAAATAAACAGCCGCAACTTTTGACTGGGTTCACTAAAGGCTGGAATTAATAACCTAAATTCTAATTTGGGATCTGTTTTAAATCTGTATGCTAAAGATTTTGGACTAAGATTGGTTATTAATTTCTGCCGTTAGAGATTCTCCTATGGATTCCAAGGGAATACAAAACCAACATAAACTAAGGTTATTCTTTTCATGTTGATACCTCAAAAAACGATGTGATATTTACCCTAAAATATTAAAGCGTTTTTAGGTGTTAGACTGCCATGGCAAATACCTTGCACCTGGTTTTGGTGCGGGTACCATAAAAAACAACAGGTTGTGTATTGTGTGTGTTGTGTGCGTGGCGTCACTCAGCGCCGCCGCCGCACCGCTCGAGGCAAAAGAAGAGAGAGGTACGATATCGAGCCAGCGAGCCTACTGAGTACTGACTACTCCATTCATTACATATCATCTGTGGCGGTGTGGCCAGTGCCGCGCCAACCGTCATCCGTGTCGCTTGTGCACGCGAGTGACTCGCGTCGAAAACGAATTGTGACAGTGTTTTCAAAACTTTGGTTCAATTAGTAGTTTAAGTGAGTGTTGTGATCCATTCGAACTCGATTAGACGTTCGTGGTTTCTGGAATGATCAAACTGGTTTGTATAATTGTTTTAACTTCACGATAGTATTTAGCACCAATGGTTATTTTCTTACTAAGATATCGATACACGATTAGATTGTGTTAATTAGATTCTTAATTGATATGGTTGAGTTATAGGTGCATAGTAAACGTCTTTGGATGCTCTCTGATCATCCAACATAAATAATTGATGCTGTCATTCGTTGATTTGTGAGGTGTGATGTTTATAAATCTGTGGTATAGCATTACTTTAACGGACATACCTGCACGGTCTCAAGTTGAATGTTAAAGTACAGATAGTGATGTCACGTCTGACTCAGAAGGATGCTAGAGTTTCTTAACTTGAGAGTTGAGCATCGATACATAATTAACGAATACAAACAATGGCCCATGTTTTTATTCATCTCGTGAAAGTCTTTCTTTGGTTAATCTGCGGTCACAATTTGCGTCGAAATTCAAACCAGTTTGTGTTTAATTTTTTGTTCGTCTCAACAAAATATTGTTATAGCATACAGATAAAGATTATATATTGTAATTCGATATCTGTTTAATTAATTTTTTTTATTCTCACGAGAAATTGGGATGTCATGAGCTAGACAAAAAAATCTCATCAAAGATGAAAGTGAGTCGCACAATTTTTCTCATGTTGCGTTAAGCAATTCTGCATGCATCATCGGATCTTACTCGGTTTTTATCGCAAAAATTCTTTGTATTCTCAATTTATATTGCTTCTATTATGATTTCATTTTTCATATCACTTTGATGGTCGGTAGTGTAAGTGTGGAAGGTAGTGTAATATAAAGTTATTAAATGATGATTTCTTGTAATTATTAGCAGAGTATACAGTATAATCTTCGATGTCTTTAAGACTCATCATTAGTAAAATTGAAGCTATTTTTTAATATTTTTGCAAACATTAAAATCGTTTTGTTTTGTGTTTCTTACAAACAAAAGAAAAGTTGTTTTAAAGTATTGAACCCTTTCTGAATCATGTCCATTATTGTTTTAAAACTTGTCAGGTAACTTGGACCACACTGAGGTAATGACTGTCATTATGGATTTTAAAACTTTTTCCGTGATGTATTTGGATGTATCGATCAACTTTTTAATTTATTTAATCATTTTCTTAATGGTTCTCGGTATTTTGTAAACATCAACATTATCTAAAGAAGATAAATTTCATGAGTGAATTATTGTTCATAAAATATAAGTGTAAGCACATCAATAAGGTGGTAAGAGAGCGGAAAGTTGGTGCAAAATCACAAAATTAGCTTTCTTTTGTTCAGATGATCCACTTACCCATATGTTAGATGCGTGTCTCCTTGCGATATATAATGCTGCATTAATCATTTTCTGGGTAATTTCACTTGTCACGTATCAAACGTAATGTAATTTATCTTTTTGGTCTAATCATTAGTAATATTGAATGAACATGAGCGTGATAATATGATAGGATTGGTAATTGAGAACAATATGGATGAACAGGCTGCGTTAGTTAAGTTGTCACCGTGAATTTGTCGACACTATTAGATTACAATCTATTTCGCGATATTGTAATTAATTCGTTAAATTGTAAGCTGTACGTTACAGTTCACAATCTATCGACAGTTAGCAATATCGCGAGATAGATTATAATCTAACAGTGTCGACAATTTCACGATGACATATACACTGCAATATCTCACATTATAGTTTTGGGAAAACCAAAAGGAAAGGAAGATCATCACTTATCCGATTACGCTTGACGACGTGATATCTATTAGATAATATCGATTATCTCAGTAAATATTATATAAAGGTGAGGATTATTTAATGAAAATTTAATGGCAATTTAATAAATCACCGAAAACGTAATACCAATCGTGACTACAGACACTTTCACTTAACATTTATGGATGTAGTTTGATGTTTAACATGGTGGTTATCATTGTCAAGAGTTTTAGTGTAAACTCCATTTAAGGTCACCTTAAATTTCGAGATCTGTAAAAATATTTTTGGAACGATTCTTTTAATGTTTACTTTCTCTTGTTATAAAAAAAAATCCGTAATTATAAACTAAGTAAATTTAAATGTAACGTTTAATTAAGATAAGTGAGTTGAAATTGTTTACTATTATGGAAAATTTTCCTAAAATTTTTGTATTATTACACAATTAGTTACGCGTTAATAATCGAGATAAAAGAATAGTCACAAATAAATACACTATTTTATTAATTAGTATGAGTATATTTCCGTTTTTGTCTAAGGGGTATGTGGTGAAAAAGTTTGAGAAACACTGATATTAGATACGCGTAGCTATTTTTAAAAATATATTTTTGTACTCTGCCCACGCTTTTATACAACAAATTCGAATGAGACAACAACAATTAAAACGTTTTTATTGGCATAAAGTTTGACTAGTAATTTCATAGAGTGAATATTGATAATAATATTATTGTGTAGTAACTTATATTTAAAGTATTAGAACATTTATTCTTTACTCCTTCAGCTTAGTTTATACTTCATACTTAGTTTACCTTGAACTTATGTACTAAGCAAATTAGCGGGTTTTTATCATACAGGTGTCTTAGTTTGTTAATTAAAAAACAACTTTATTTACTTGTCTTACGATCTAAAATTATTTGGCAACACTTTCTGACGCAGTTGTAATATATTGGTTTACGACTTTTTGCTCACGCCTTTAACTTTACAGTATTGATATGATAAAATAATTGAAAATAGACTCTTTGCTAATAAAAATAAAGACTAAATTACTTTGACCGTGTTATATTAAAAATATTGCAATTTAAAGAAGTTAGCATATAAAGTGTTTTCATTACAATGTTCATAATTACAATTTTAATTATTATTTGACATTTGCACATTATGCATTTTTTTATTTATATTTTTATAGTAATTGTTGATAAAATGATAATAAATAATAGTCAGTATTTGGGTGATAAATTAATAATAATACGACTATGCCAACTTTCTGTCACAGATACAATATAATGTCAACAGATTATATCTCAACAGGTTTTGGCGTTTCTTAACTATACTAATATGTAAAGCTGAAAAGTTTGTTTGTTTGAACGCGCTAATCTCAGGAACTACTGGTCCGATTTGAAAAATCTTTCAGTGTTAGATAGCCCATTTATCGAGGAAGGCTATATATCATCACGCTAAGACCCATAGGAGCGGAGCATCACGCGGACGAAGTTGCAAGGGTCGACTAGTTAAAAATACATTTATTATAAAAGGGAAAAGATTATGAAATCTTTCTAATTGTTGTATAATGATGAACTAAAAATCAGTTTAATCAACTTTTTAGTGCCTTTGAGGGCCAAAGAAACCTATTGTATGTTTTATTTCTATGTTATTTTAACATGGAAATAGTATATTCATATTGAATATTTATGAAAAAAAAAATAAGATATTTTACCTTCCCAAGTAGGAAAATTAAACAAAAGTCAAAGTAAAAATACACATTTGAGTGGATGAAATGAATAAACACACGATAAGCTAAATATAGACGCAGACTACGGAAGTTATCATCAATCATGTTCACAATGGTTTATCTCAAGATGCTATCACCCACTTGATTGTGTTGTACCAACGGTGGCTGTAAACAATATTCATTGGTTCTAAAATTAGTGAACAATAAAAAAAACAAATTAATATTTCTATGGAACTGAAATTATTGGCGCGAAATAGCAGCTGACCGAATAGGGTTGTCAGTTGTCACATCTATATTTGCTCACAAATACTTTTGATTTTTTTTAAACGTAGAAAATAAACTTGTGATGAATTTGTTTTTTTTTTATATCTGAAAATAAATAATATATACTACATTTTATTACTTACATTTTATTTCCTTATATTAGTAATGTTTCCAATTCTTTTGCATGTTAATAAAAAATTAAAAAAAAAAGGAACAGTTAATTAAATTTAAAAAATAATTTTGGACCACAATTTATATATTATAAATAGTAATTTATGATAATTTATGTTTTTAGATTCTTTATACTCTATAGTCTATGACTCACCGGATGTTATGTTAAATTGACTTATTTTTGTTACGACAGATAAAAAATTACCATAAATTGATGCAATAATTTCAAGGATACTTATGTACGTAAATATAACATTTTTTTGCTTAAACTTTACTTAACGTACGCAGATGGTGGAGTTTATGGTTACCCAATACTTTAAATTTAAAATATCCAATAAATAATATATTATACAATGTTGTAATATCATACCATCTAAAATTCTGTGTTTGATAAATCTTGAGGTATGGTAACACTAGTTAAGACTTAAAATAACACTTGACACTATCTCGTCGGCTTAATATCGTTCTGCAGAATATTTGTGCACTTAATCCCGCTGTCACTGCTAGACAGATCTTGGTTAGTAGGTTGCATATTAAAAATATGTTATTAGGACATTTTTTTTATTAGAATGCTTTATTTATTAAACTATAAAATCGCATTTAATATTGTCCTATGATTTTGTAGTAACTGTTTTATTTTATTTTATAGTGAAGTACAGCATATTCTATCTGTATCATTGTAGACTAAAAAAAGCAGTGATGGCCCAGGGGTTGAGACTTCAAGTCTTACTCGGGAGGTCCGTTCGATCCCCCATACCGGCACACACCTCTAACTCTGATTTATGTGTGTTTTAAGCAATTAAATATCACTTGCTATAACGATGAAGGAAAACATGAGGAAACCTGCACTCCTGAGAGTTCCCTAAAAGTTCTCAAAGGTGTGTGAAGTCTGCCAACCCGCACTGGGCCAGCGTGGTGGACTATGGCCTAATACCCTCCTCAAGTCTCTGAGTGTAAAGTTCAATTAATTAATAAAACTATTAATAGTTTTAATGATTTTTTGGGATTTTTTTATTAAAAAAGGTTTTATCTAATTCATCATTGTTATATTTATAATGAAGATCTTTTTGCTGTCCTTGTCACAGCTGGTCACATTTCCCCCTAGTGTGACGTCACTTATTATTCAAATTATCATCTAGAAATTATTAAAACAAAACAGTGCCGATATTAGTTTTTTTTATTTAAATTATTTTTCAATAAATAATTTTTTACGTTTTAATTTTTTAAATTTTTAAGTGTGACGTCACGGTATTAAAGATAAGGATCCCGTCTTACCGCTTCTCATATAATGTTACACTTCGTCAACCCTCTCCCTCCCCTTTATCGTGTGACGTAATTTATTCATGACCACTTTAGCAGCTTTATCTCATATAATAAACCTTAAAACTACATGTAATTCTGTCCATCCATTTCTTATTTGTCCACATTTAGCGATGAAAGTAGTTGAGCGGGTAAATTGGTAAGCATATGAGTAAAAGTCGCATTATTATATTTGTAAATACTTTCTCCATTATGTAACGAATCTAGTTTAGCCTTCAAGTTTCTATGGAGTCACCCTACGCTGAGGGATGAATAAATTTCTCGATTGCATTTTAATATATTGTTATTATTACATTTTAATGGTAGTTTCTAAGCCAAAGTTTTAAGCACAAAAATGTTTGTCATTCGTTCCATTATATCTCGTAACTAGCGAGAACTCTAAAATGCCTTTTTGTCAAATAGAAAATATTTATCACAAGCCTTCAAATTGATATTACTAGTACACAATGAAAGTTAGAGATTTTATGTTAAGATCTGTGATATTTATAGATGTTGTAAATTTGGCAACATTCAAATCTATGCTAGGGATGGCGCTTCTTTTCGAAAAAGATCGATTTTTAAATTGATCTATCGCAATCCTATTAATTGATTCATAAAACAATCGAGACCAAAAAAATAGATTCCTTAAAAATCGAGTTTATGTCAAAAGATTATCTTGCACTCGCTGAGGCTAAGAGAAAAAAAGGTCATTGTCGCCAAAACTCATTTCATAAAATCGGCAGCCGATCTGTCGAGTTTTAAAAAATAACAGAAAAAATCGAACGTCCTTTTCCTAGGATGAAATATCATTCACTGAAACGATTCAGTGCTATGGATATATCAATTTAAAAGATCGATGTTTTGGTCCGAAAAATCGATTCTCCGATAGTCTACGTCTAGTACTTGACTCTTATCCGCCAAGAAAGTAAGTAACAACAAAACAAGTGTCGTATTAACATCATTCTCAACAGTTCACATATAAACTAGTATGGATATAGAGCGTTAGAATATATAACAATTGTTATGTAAATGTAAAGGAAATCCCATATATTCCACTTCTTGTAATATGAGTAAGAAGCAGCCGGTGCAGTGCAGACGTGCGGTTATGTACAAACACTGGTGTGGCCTATGCCTTATCATGCGCTACGGCTACGCAATACTTGGCGCCTTTATATTATGATAAAACTATTATTATAATAAAAAATATAAAATAATACAACTAAAACTAAACAAAAAGCCAAAGAAAAACTTTCAACCACAGATTATTTATTCTTCTACAGATAATATAGGTATTTTAAGTCACAGACAAAAATGAATAAGTGTTGCTATAACACACAGAATAACTAACCTAAATAAATAAATAATAATTTAAATTCATATATGGAGTTTGTTTTTAAATTAATCACGTTCACGAGTTATATTTAAATAAATAATGAATGCAATCAAAATTATTTACAGTCTGTAGTTTGTGCATCGTTTTCTACAAGAATTCTTTGTAATAAAAATGGCTGACCATGCTGTATACGATATTCAATTTAATACTAATTAATACAAATTTTTGCAATTGAAACGAAAGTACACAATTACATTGATTACATAACTCATACATATGTATCTAATCATAATTAGTTATTATATAACAGCATGTAACGATGTTCTTGAGGTTCCATTTCCTGCAATCACTAGATCTGTATTAATTATACGTGTAACAGAGGAAGTGGAGACAATACGTGGGATACAAATTATAACGTTATATATTCGACAATAACCATCATAAGTTGTCTACAGTATTTTAAAAAATAAACTAAATAAATAGAATGAATATATATTATCTGTAATAATATTATGTTATCTGTCTTCTCCCTTCGAGACATAAATTTAATAAATATGTGTATTTCCTTCTCAAGCTTAATTTAATTATTTAATATCTTAGTTTACTCTATAATACATACGTTTAATTACAAATAGATAATCTTTATGTAATTCTTAATTATTTTCCACCTTGCTTAAATCTTTTAGGCTGGAAACATTCTGATTGCCGATAGTTCATCATTGGTTAATCAGATTCCAATGAATGTTGCAACTAAAGAAAATATTAAATTACTGCGTATAGCACCCGTAGCCATAGCAAAAACGGTCATTCGAAAATTTTTAGGCGGGAAACATTATTACTGTTCAAAATTTATCATTAGTTAAGATTCAAATTAATGTTGCCAATAAAAAAAATATTGAATTACTGCGTATGGCATCTGTAGTCATAGTAATATCAAAAATTATCATTCGCAAAATTTTATGCAGGAAACATTATTATTGGCCAAGATGTATCATTGATTAAGATTCAAATTAATGTTGCCAGTAAAGAAAATATTAAATTACTGCGTATAGCACCCGTAGCCATAGCAATATCAAAAACTGTCATTCGAAAATTTTTAGGCGGCAAACATTTCTTCTGTCCAAAATTTATCATTGGTTAAGTAGATTCATATTAATGTTGCCACTAATAAAAATGTTAAATTACTGCCTATGATGTATCAAAGAATAAAATCATGGCACTCGTAACCATGGCAATAACTAAAAATTTCAATAGCAAACGTTCCATCGAGAATAACTTCAAAACTTATTCTCACCCTGTCAATGAACTCAAATTTCGAAACAATTTTAATGATGTTCCTGTGAAAGGCGAATATTTTAATTGTAATAAACGTAATTGAATAAGATATGTAATTATAAATAATTGCACTTGTTTAGCGTTACCGGTCGAGATAGTGTTGCAAAACGTGTACAATACCACAATTAACATTTTTTAATTTAAAAATTTATAATCTGTGTACATTAAAATCAAGCAGTAAAAAAATATTATCTTAAAGAAATCGATTAATATTTAATCGATTTTAGTCATACTTTACACATACATATTACATCCTTAGCATGTAGATAAAAATTATATAATAATCTTCAAGTAGTGAATGGTAATAACAGTTGACATTTACCATCGTCATCTCATCCATCAATACGTCGAAGAATGATTATGCGTTATCATGTCGTCTGTCATTTATATAATTTGCTTATAAAGTCGAATTACTTTAATATTTGACAAATTACAGTTTATAATGTATAATAGCAGTCGCTAAGTTTGTCAGTCTGTACTTCGATACCAAATGAAGATGAGACAGAATAAAAAGTATTATCTGTCTTTGTGTGCTTCTGCACAAAACGCTTTGTGCAGGATGTAGACTTTACTAAAATCTTTGCACGGGTGTGATTTACCACGTGTAAGTACATAGATTTAATAAAAAACATTTAATTCTTTATCCCACAAGAACTATAATATTTTTCGGGATAAAAAGTAGCCTCTGTGTTAATCGAGGCTATAAACTATCTGTGTGCCAAATTTCATTATAATTCGTTCAGCTGTTTTTACGTGTTTATAATATTAGTAAGAACTAGAAGTAAGATAATTGGATTTAAAGTTTTCTATATAACATCGATTATTTGTAAGAAGAAAATCGATTTCCGTGACAAATGTCAGACAATTACCGCTCTGGTCGTAATTTGTAATAATAGTTTCACAATATATAAAAGACACTAGCAAAGTTATAATAAACATAAATAGCAATGGTTACAATAATTTAAATAATTATTACCAAACCGTGTGGGCAGAGGCACACAGATTATAAATTCAGTATCACTATTGACAGGTACGTTCAATAGACGATGAATCAATACGTAACTATTTGAGATTGCGATACCTTATATACCGGTACATTATATGGTTTTTGGGGAGACTCTTTAGAATATAATTTCTCTATATGTCTGGAATTCGTCACATAAAAACTAGAGCTTATTTTTTGATTCGTTTTGCTTTGATTAATTCAATCATATTAAAAATCGACTATTCATTAATCGAGTCATAACTAGTTTTTAATTTTTTTATTACTTTTGGATGCGTTCAATTTTATAATTAATATGTTATTAAAAGAAATTAAAAAAAATGTTATATTAAACATATTTTTTAAATTTCAATATATATTTGATTTTTGTCAAAAAAAATATAACAACTTAGTGAAGCGCAGGTTTATTTGTTATGATATAGTCTAGGGTTACCAACTCAAAATTTGTATGCACCTAAATAATATAATTACATATTTTGAGTATACTCGTATTTAAAGGCTTGTTATTTATTTTAAATTTAAAAAATATAAAAATACTACGCTATACTATTTTTGTGAAGCAGGATACATCTTCATTTTTGAAATTCTTTCATTGCGACAGAGCTTTAACTTTTTTATTGTTTTAATCCTTTTGATCTTCATAAAGATGATTCAAAGTTTACAGAATAAATTCCGATATAACCAAACCTGTGTTGTGTGTTGTTTCGTGAATCAGAAAGCGAAGTGACATCAGACGAATAAAGCTTAATGCGAATATGGAAAATATTTGCATCCGGTTCGGTAATTAATGGGAGAAATTGAGTTATTTGAAAATATCAATAATATGTTATAGTTTCAGTTACTTGTCTACATTTCGTTAACTCAATATTTAATTTAAAAAAAACAACTAAGACAAAATAATTTAGTACAATTATTTTTTGCCTTGGATGTGTGAGGATTACACTAGTCTTGGGTAGTTCGCGAACGACATAGTTAAAAAAGCGCTCGCTCTTCGCTCTTTTTAGTTCTTATATTTTTTTAAATCCAATAATCATTTCATCCATACTTGAGTAATTTTTTTCTATAAAAATAAATGTGTAATAAATAAAAATAGTAGTTTATCTAATAATCTAATAAAAAATCGACATTTTTAACATCGATGTTTCACTTTTGAGAATATCAATGTTTTTACCCCTATTTATTATTTTTTTCCATTATTTATTATTTTTACCAAATTATTTAAACTAACTAATTAGCCATTGGTGGAACTAGTTCGCCATAGGTTTGCGAACTAAAAAGAGCGCTCTTTTTGGTGACCGACTAGGCCCAAGACTAGATTACACTTCACTATGATAATCAATATTCAATCTACAGTTTTAGTATTTTAACAATTAAATCTATTTACAGACACACATTCTCTTTTATTACACAATACATAGGAATCCTTAAACTACGTATTTAGAATAAATCTGATCTCTCCATATTAATATTCAACTTCCTTATTGGCAGTAATCAATTAAACTAGAAAAAACTAAATTAGCATCCGCGTTGAATATGGTAAAACACACTTTTTACTACATTTGACATAATAAATAAAGATATCGTTTTTTATGATACAGATTACTACGAAACTCATTATAGATTCTAAAACTTCAAATAATTAATCTTGATGTTATTTTATCCTGTGGTATAACGATAATTAAATATTTTTGTTAGTGGCAACATTAGTTTATATCTAATAAGCCAATTAGTCAATCAAAACGTTTCCCGCGTTAATTAAGCAAAGAGGTTGTCTTGCTGTAGTATGTTTGTTTTTAAAATCTGTCATAATAGGCAAGGGAGTCGGAGCAGAGTTAAAAATAAAATTGAATTTGATTTTAACACTTTAATTCCCATGTAACAAGTCTCTTTAAACAAATCAAAAATTATATAAACTACCGCCAATTTTTATAAGGTAGTCTTCCAAAGGTAATATGGGCATTGTACAGTTAAGATTTTAATTTCATAAAAATTGACTAATAATGTTTGGTTAATTTGTCCAGAAAAATAATTATAAATAGTGTGACTATTTAGCTTTGCTACAATAATAGTAGAGTGAAACAATAATGTTGCCATGTGGTAGAAATAAATATTAATCGTCTGTCACCTACACTTAATTAGTTAAAGATTGATTCAGTTGTTTATGCTTTGTAATGTAATATTTACTTAAAATTATTAATGTATTTATTTTTAATTATATAATTTAATACTTTTTTAGGCTTTTAAAATTTGTAGCTGCTAATGATGCTAATAGTACCCCCCATTGGTAGAACTAACTGATAGAAATTTTTCCAATTTGAAACTCAGAAAAAATATTAGAATGATTTACAATTTAGACAAAGTACTGATTCTTAATAATAACTATAAATACCAAAATTATTTATAAATTGTTAAATACAATGATAGAATGTAGCAAGTTTAAAATTTTATGACGTCTAATCATTTGAATATGCAAATAATCATAAAGATAACTTGTATATTTACCGCTGAACCGGAACGTTATTTGTAGAAATCGCGACATTCACCTTCGACGAACTATTTGCTGTTTGTATTCAAATTATTTGGAAATCATCTCATCTTATACGTTTGACATAACTCACTTTAAATTTAAAAAAAAAACATTTAGATTGCGTGACATACCTAAGTTAAAAATTGCAAATTATTCTAATTCTTTTTTAATCTATACAGGATAGTTAACAAATCGTGGAATTTATTAAATTTTTGACATAATCACAGATAATATATAAATGTTCTTAATTTAAAATTCTTTCAAAGTTCGGTTCTTTTTATCTATGGAAATGTTTGTGCAGGTAACAATTACACGGTTTTCTAAATCTATATATATATTAATATGTAATGCAAACTATACTTAGCGTTTTTAATAAAAAAATATGATTCGCTTCTCTGGTGTTGCTATAAATGCAGTCATTTATTTACCAACATCACAAAATAGAAAAGTATTTTTTAATTTGTAAATTTGGTACGACTGTTTTATATTTTTTATTCATACAAATGAAAATATTAGAAAAACATATTTACGCTTCTTTTAATGGAGTTACATTGTTGATAAAGTACTTAAATATCAATTTGTACGGAAATGAAACAGGATGGGGATGTCGTTGTCGTGTTTCTACACTGTTTTAATAACAATGAACTCAAATAGCTTTAAATACAACTAAACACTATTTTTGGTAATTTAATACTGATTTTTAAATTACATATGCAAAGATAAATTTGACTTCTTAAGGTCATCACATTTAAGTTGTTCTTCTCTATTCTTAGTAAGGTTTTCTCTATTAGTAGCGCCCTTGGTAGGGAAATTAAAGCTATTGACCTCTGTTAGATGATGAACACAATTATAGAAATCGATTAGGGTCATTAATGGTTCCTGATCATAATTGGCAAGATAGTGGACTTCATCAAAACACTGGAAGCCGGTACAGAAAGAAAGCGATGGCAATATATCACTGACTGACTGTTTAGATTACACAGTTCACCATGGGGCCATTCATTAATTACGTAAGACGATTTAGGGGGGAGGTTAGATTGTCTTATTTTTTCTTACAAGAGGGTGGGAGGAAGTCTCGATAGTTCTTACGTACGATTACAAAATATTCATTTTTTTTCTTTGGATTCTTACGTAATAAATATTAAACATAGGGGTAGGGGGGTAGGGGGGGATAAATGGCCCCCATCTAATGAACATAAATAAATACAAGTTTTTACTACCTATTCAATGGTTCATTTGGGATCTAGATTACGAGTGTACTATTAAATAATTAGTCTACCATCTTAGCTAGTCCGCCATATTGGATTTGGAGTGGTCTTTTTAAATGTCGAATACCTCAGCGAAGGGTGGCTAGTTATAGATGATATCAGTGTTTAAGCTCGCCTTTGTTAATGAAACGTGTGTAAAACATATTTTTATTGTTTGAAAGCGTCAATATTTGATTTAATGATTCATTATTAAATAATACAGAAAAGTATACTCAATGTCATTGATATAAGAACCACTATTATGTATTATTAGTTGTATGTTATTCATTCATATTGTTATTCAGATTATATAAGGTAAATAAGGATTATTTATACTGCATATTTATGATGAAATAGAATTTATCGATTATAAAATACCGATTGTTACAAAATTATAATTTAAAGCCATCCGCCATGACAGTTTAAACGCCAAGTGAGTGACGTCACGACTTAGTAAACTTTGTTGTAATTTTGGGTGTATTGTAGCCAACTATAGAATTTATATTTAAAGGAGAAAAAGTTGTAGTCTTGACTAGAATATTATTTATTTTCCAATCCCTACTTTTTTTAAATTTGTGTTTATCAGTTGTCTAACATTCAAGAAAGTAAAAATGCTACTCATATCAATCTTACCAACATCAAATAACAGGATGCTACTCAAATTATAAGTGTTGCCAACAGCGTAACTAACACTAGCTAAGCAAAGGAAAGAATGACGTTAGTTATTAAATTAAATCTAAATAACGGATCTATAATTATAAGGGGCCATTCATTAATTACGTATGACGATTTAGGGGGAGGAGGGGGGTCGACCATGTCTTATTTTTACTTACAAAGGGGTGGGAGGGAGTCTGGTTAAATCTTACGTAATTACAAAAATGCTCAAAGTTAAAATTATACTTTGAAAAAGCGCGGGCAACAGTCATTTTTTCTTACGTAATAAATATTATACAGGGGAGGGGGGGGGGATCGGCCTATTCTTATTTTTTCTTATAATAGGGGAGGAGGGGGTCAAAAACTAGCGAAAATAGTCTTATGTAATAAATGAATGGCCCCTAAAAAACAGAAAATAAACATCATAGACATAAAAATCTATAAAAAATTGATTATCTATAACACACGTTGGCCATCAATATACTTTGATATATTTGAATAATCGCCATTTATATTGATATGTGTAGTGGCAATGAGTACAATAACATAAGACCGGTTTTCCTTAAAAGATCTTGTTGAATTATTTATTAGATATTCTTAAAAAACGTATAATATTTAGGAAGAAAAATATACAACAGTACATTTAAGTTTTAAACCATAGACAAAAAAATATGAAAAAAAAAAACTCAGTAAAATGATTTTTTTAGAAAATTCTTATTATCGATCTAATTTATAGGTTAACTAGTCGACCCGCGCGACTTCGTTCGCGTGTAGCTCCGCTCCTATTGGTCTTAGCGTGATCATATATAACCTATAGTCTTCCTCGATAAATGGGCTATCTAACACTGAAAGAATTTTTCAAATCGGACCAGTAGTTCCTGAGATTAGTGCGTTCAAACAAACTCTTCAGTTTTATATATTGGTATAAGATTATGTTTTAATGTCATTTTAAACGGTCTATAAGAATTAAGGGTTACGTTACACTAGCTGCACCCCGCGGTTTCATGCGCTGTATTTTGGATAATTCACACTATATCATTATAAATTATAGCCTACGTGTTATTCTGATGTGTAAGCTATATCATTGTAAAGTTTCATTAATTTCCATTTAGTAGTTTTTGCGTGAAAGAGTAACTAACATCTATACAAACTTTCGCGTTTGTAATATTAGTTGATAATTAATTAATAATAAATCTATTATAACACTGATTTCATATCAACAAAGTTTGACTATTGATTCTTAGTGTTAGTTATGATGTTGGCAACATTGATTTGAGTACAATACTACTTAAGAAGTTGGCACAACTGTATCTTATCTTTGATAACAATATAGAGATAGACAAATAAATAAGTATTAAATTAAATTACATGTATTAATAGCACACCACATTACTATTCACAAACGCCATGACAGTTTTACAATTCTTTTTTTGAAATTATCGAGTGTTGCCATGATAAAAATGTTGAGTTACCACTATTTTTACCTGTAAAATATTATCTTTAAATTATTTATTGTTTATAAAATTCCGACTGACCAGAACATAAATGAATAATGATTGCTACTTAGCCAAAGTATCTCTGTCTGTCTGTCGCACTCTCTTGCCAAAACTACTAAACCGATTTGAATCAAATTTAGTATACCGATAGTCTAGAGCCTGAGAAAGGATATTTTCATCATTTAATGCGAAAAAAAGGTTGTAAGGAGTTGAAAGGGGGGGATGAAAAGTTGTATGGAAGTATCGTCATATTTAGAACTAGAAGCTTGAAACTTATTTTTAGGCTGTTGATTTGATATCGCGGACGAAGTCGCGGGCACAGCAAGTTATTTGTATGATTAGCACATTATAATGAATGGTTCCAATGATTAGTCTCGCAATATTTGCTTAAGGCGCGCAGTGGCGACATGTACAGAGGTGCGACCGCTTGCAGCTTATCTTCTGTATAACTGGTTATAATTCACATGTCACCGAAGGTCTTAGGCTGCTCTATTGCCAAATCAAAAGACAAATAGATTTTATTATTGCATAAATTATTTAGACATCCTGAGGACAAAGATTCTGTCATCAAAATTGTTTTTGACGAATATTACGTAAAGTAAATTTAAATCTGGGAAAGATCTGTGTTATAGAAACATTCCAAAAATTAAATAATTTCTTGTATATCCTCTTAAGTTTTGAGATTACTAAACGAAGCGAGGGCGAGCAGTTACTCAAATACGTCCACATATGGAATACTATACGAGTGTACTTATTTCTTGAATAGGGCTATAAAATAATTATGTTAAACGAGCTCTGTTTCATCAGATGCCATTGTCTCCGTTGTTTATTTGAACACAAGAGCTGAAAAACGTCGCGTTAGTTAATCAAATCTAGCTGATCCATCACGGTCACCATTTTCAGTTTTGCTACACAACGGAATCAGTTAGTCAAGTGACTGTAGCCTTAAAAGATTCTAAATATCGCGAATTCTATTCGTTTTCTTTTCTTTGTGTCTATTTATCTTGATGCTTTGATAAAAATACTGTTGTGAGTCAGTTAATAAGTAGTGTTATATTTTTCAAAATACGCAAATAATCTCTTTATCTTTTGATACCTCACTAATAGAAAGGTGGATGATGTGTATATAGTACAAGATATTTTATGTCGCTAGTATTAAATACCTATACTTCCAGTTCCCTTTTCTGTGCTAGATCTTCATAAAAACCAATTTTAAAACATCTGGAATAAAATGAAACAATTTGGTATACTTTCCCTTATCCGCGCAGTAAATACCTCTCGTGAGAATGCGACCTTAAACAGTTGCGAACGTATTTCGCAAGTTTATATTGGTCTCCTCATTTTGTTATCTAATAATCTATTGTAGCTGTACTTATCGATATTGTTTTATTAATGTTACAGAACAACGATAATTTGCACTGATATTATAACACTTAAAATTTAAAGTGTAATTTATTGATTTATTTAGGCATTAAGGTCATTCTTAAATACAATGATTTCTCAATGATTTTGTAATAAATCAGAAAATATCGTAATTCTATAAAAAATTAACAATATTACTAGCTTTATATATGTGAAGTTTGCGAATATAAATGAGTAGTAAAATATATCATTTAAGGACACTGAAAAAAGCTTTTTAAATGATGTAAGAGCTTTTATTATGGAAAAGTTTTTAATTAAGATAATTTATATTGTTTCAGGAGTCCCCGGAAGTCCACATGTCGTTGCCTCGGGCACCGGACCCCGCGGCCCTGGCCGCCTACTGGGCTGAATATGAAGACCTTTGCCGACAGATCAGTACTGCACACCATAATGACGATGACGACAATCATTACGAAGGTAATAATCTATATATTAATATTATATTAAAATTACAAATAAATAAAATTAGTGCAAAAATTTCCCTAAAATCAAGGAAATTTTCTAGATGGAGCAATACTGTCAGCGTTCACGCAGTGCTAGTTTTTTGAACGGACAACACTATTTTTTTTATTTAGAATTCCTCTAAATTTGCGACGACATATTTCAGTAAATAAATGTTGTCATTTTTTTAAATCTATTCAATATTATCTAGCCACAGACTATAGATTAGGTTTCCGATGTTTTTTATGATTTTTACCATAGATACCTAAATTCATGGATGTGCCAAATATGTCATTGACAATATTAAAAAAATACCGCGTAATTTCTTTCGTATATTTTGTACTTTTTTTAAATCAAGACAAATAAAAAAAACTAGCGACTTCTGTCAGTGTTTAGCATTTAAATAACTAAAATGTTTGTTACTGCATTTAAATGACAGACCAACAAACATAGTTTTTGTTTGCGCTGTCGACATTGATCTACTTGATTATAGTGCACAGTGAAATGAGGTTATCTATTTATTTAGTTCAGATATACATTTATCGTGTAATATTACGATTTTGTAAGATTACGATACAAAGATTAACAATGAATTAAATTGTAACATTTAAAAGATAATATTAATGTCAGATAAGTGTTGTAGAAATAATTAGTTGGAAATGATAGCAATCTTTTCTAGCTAATTATTTGCATTTAAAAAACCGTCTTAATTAATAAAATTCTCTGCCAGCTTAAATAAATTAGTCGTAATTGGTTCATGCATTTTGGAATTATAATGTTGGTAACATTGATCTAAGAACCATTTGACTGCTCAAAAGTGCTAGTACCCAGAGCCATTAAACAAGATAATTATAAACAAAACCATTTGACTTTCATAGTTAATAAGTTCTGTTTCTAAAGTAGGGTTATACTTTAGGGAGTAATATTCTAGTCTTCAAGCCGTGATACTGTTGGTCTGCGTGTTTTTAACAATATAAAACTCGAATTTGAAACAATTAAACAAAGTGAAGGTTAATATGGAGGTCTAGACAGTTACAAAAGGTAGATACTAAATTGGAATTAACTAAAACAATTAATGTATTATTAGATATCTCAATAAGATATAAGTAATATTAATAAAACTAATGCGAATCGCTAATTGAGATCTTAAGATAATTTCGTAACGATTTATTAGATAGGTACTATCTGCGAATAGTCTTTCCCTATTGTTATGTTACACCCTTGAGGGTAAAGCTTTTATAAACTTTAAATTTTGAGTCATATTCATTTATATCGAATTAATAGCCTAAACAATAAGTTTCTACAATTTTTTTCGCATTCAAAAGTAGTCTTTGTCCTTTCTCAGGCTCTAGAGTGTTGGTCTGAAAGCGCGACAAAAAGACAGAGTTATTTTTGCATTTATAATATTAGTTAGAATAATTTATAGTAATCGCTCACTCATTATTAATGTATCTAAACATTATCAAAACCTTAAATAGTTATTTTAAGAAATATTAATAAGTAAGTATCATCAATTAACATTTACTTATTAATTAAAAAATAAAAAAATAACTTCAAATTTGTCTCTCTAGCTCCAGCAGCGCCATCTAAATTTCATACAAATTGAGGAACTTCTTATACACAAAGATACTTTTTACTATTTGGATTGTGTCTTAGGTTTAAATGTTTTTAAATATAACCTCAGATGTAACATGGCCGACATTAGTCAAAACAGCTACCAATAACTTAACATAAGAAGTAGTAACACAATAAACATTAAATACACCGCGTTCCTATCAATATATTGTGAACAATATTGAAGTGAATAAATTTTTATGTTATTTATAGTTCACCGGCTTTTGTATTAGAATGCAGGCTGCAGCGGACATGACGAAACGCGCTCAACGTCCTTATGTCGAAATAAACCGTGATACACACCGACTGAATCGCTAAGGAAAACTTGAGTAATATCCGAAACTAGACTTATGTCTCATAGACTTTTCTGTCGTTCCGCCGAAATATTAATATTATATTTGAATTTGTCTTGTCGTCTTTGTTATAATGGTTCTCGGTTTAGAATCTGTGAAAGTTTTTAAATGTCTAGGTGAGAGAATCGCTGTTATTGAATTTGGTGTCGCCAGTTAAAATTAATTTAGCAATGAAGTGGGTAATAATAATAATAATAATATTTAGGACATTCTACACAGCACCGTCCCAAACTAAGCTAGTATTATGGTTTTTTTTTTTTTTTTTTTTTCGGACTGAGTAAGCTGTTGGCCCTAGTGGCCTCGACAGCGTCACCGGGCGGGGCGGGCGAGCAGAGGGCTCACTAGTATTATGGGTAGATATGATACTTATATATATTTTTTTTTTTTGTAAATTCACATAGGAAGCACCCAGATTGACATTTCAAAATGGCGTCGTAAATTCGTTAGTTCCTCTTTTGGCCACCGGGCCAGATAAGCTTGTGGCACTACACATGGGTTCCAAGATGGCTTCATTCAAATTTGAAAGAGGTAGCACTGAAATAAAGTTCTAACATTTTTTTTTCAGGACGTTATTAATGACGTTTAAAACTTTACTAGTCTGTGGTGTATGGGCATAGATAAATTAAAAAGAACAACCATATAAGTACAAATATGTATAATCTGTTGTAGGTTTTGACGATAATTAATTATCTTTTAACCCGTTGATATAAGTTATCGTTTAAGCAAACTCAATATTGTAAGATAATTTCCTTGTAAAAGGTGCTTTACCCACCACTCCCTAACTTTATCGATAATTCTAAGAATTCATATTAAAATATTTTCCTTAAGTTTTCTGTCACAGCCAATTAAAAACTGGTTCTATTTGCGAATAATATACTTAAATTAATATAATTTATATTTCTCATGAATCATAAATGTATACGACATAATTATACAATAATCTTCCTTTCGCTGAGTTTTCATTGAGTGAGTGGCAGCACCGTAATTTTATTTTATATTTGTAACACATTCGAACTGTTAGCAACACTATGAATTTCCCCGCTATGTCAAGTGTCTTGTCATCAAAACATTGTACATGGCACAAAGACATTGTGCCATATTGTGTAACTAACCGCCCGATGGTAACACACCATTGTGCGGTTAGTTACCCGATTTTCAGGAATGTCGAGATTTTAGGAAATACCCCTAAATTACCTAAAACACTCGAAAAGGTAATTTGAATTTAAATGGAAATATCTTAAAAAACTTGCTGATTTATTCAATATTTCTATTGGAGGGTAACGTGTTATTACTATATCATTTATTGGCAACACTGTTCCGTGGGACAAACTATGATCTCAGTGAAGCGAGAACAAATACCTAATGACACACTTAATCACAAGTATTTACCTACGTGAGTATATTTACTCCATAAACGGATAGCAGTCTAAAAATGTCGTCTTACAGGAAATACGAAGCCTTAGAATTATTTACGTTCCACGAATACCTAATCAGCATAATTATAACAATATATGTTAGTTTGTACAGTATGTGTATGTTTTGTAACTTAAATTGTACAAAGCAAGTTATTTTAATTAACATATCCAAGAATTTTTATTTTAATTTAATGTAAATTTATCAGTGAATGGAAAAAATTTGTATGATTTAATGGCAACACTTAAATAAAAAATGTATTTATGCGCAGGCAGTGTGCCGTTATATCAGAATAATAAAATACATTAATATAATTTTTTTATAATTTTAATTCCAAATCACACAAAAATCGAGTAATTATCAGCACATTGTCAACATAGTAGAAAAATAAAATGGCTTTACATAATTTATTTTATGAATAATTTAATTTATAACTTAAAATATTGCAGGCAAATAAGTGGATTAAACGATTATTATTAAACCTGGCAACACTTACACGTTGCTATATAAAAAAATTAAATGGAAACAACGGCATGTTTTATCTTATAATTTTATAAAATTGACTTTACAATAATATTTGCAAAAAAACATCAGCTCCATTAATTTAGTTTAACTGTTAATTGATATCAATATCAAATCGATATTTTGATTTGAAGTAGAATTAATGTTTATTAATTATAGTTGTAATAATTCATCGAATTGCAAAATAGATCTATTCATCGGTATTTGTTGATCTAATCGCACTTTCTACGATAGCCTTGGACCTCACATTCCATTTGAGAAAGGGTTGCCATTGAAATCATTTATATTATTTAATCTGCATAATTAATTTTTTAATCTATTGTGTATAAATAAGTCTGCGTTAAAATTTTTTACTGTGACTATAATTCGTTATTTTATTAAGGTCTTGGAGCTTCCAGTGATGTCAACTTTTAATTTGATTTACCCTTAATTTTTTATAAGTATTTAGAGTGAATTTTCCCCTAAAAATTCCGTTACTTTCCTTTTAGTTGGCATTACTGCTTTTCCTTAGCTAAAACTTGTCATGTCTTATTATAATATAAAAATAAATAAAAAAATAATTCATACACATAAATTTTATGTTAAATTATGTCCTTGACATATAGTTATAGTTTACTTTTCTTATAACATATTTTACGTGTGGTCGTATCTGGCAACCCTGAGCCCAACAGGTTAGCCGAGAAAACTGGACATTTCGCCAGAGACATCGGCATTTCCTTTGAGTTTCCCGCCCATTTGTTGGTTTGTAATCGTTGAATGTCAGTGGGTTGGCGACAGAGTGAGGAAGTGATGGTGTAATGCCATTGTTTGAAATAGAATCAATATTTGTATTGTTAATATTTTATCTATTGTAATCATTGTTGTTTCTTACTGTGGGTAGTTCATTGCAAATAATATTTATACTACTGGCTAGCAAATTAGGTAGAGAAGAAATATAACAACTCTCTCCAAAAAGAATATTCTATACTTTTCATGTAATATAAAAAAAATCAATATATTACAAATTACGTACATATTTTTTTAACTTATATACAATATTTTTGTTTAGTATACTTAAATAAAAACATATTTTTTGGGATCATAAATGTATTTGCGATTGTTAAACTGACCGCATCCTATATCGATGTATGGAAATAACAGTTTTCCAACCGCATAGTTAAGTTTGTTTCTCAATAGCGGCTATTCCTGCAATTTCTGGGTTTGTTTTACCAACTCTACTAAACTACGCATAGTCGTACAGTAGAGTTGGTCGGCGAGCACGTCCATCGTCCACGTCGCTGTCGCTGCGCGTTGGTCCGTTATATCGAGATGGTAACGGGACCGATACGGTGTCGCCAATGTGTGCTCATCTTCATTTCAAGGTTATAAATCCTTTTACCACTTACACCTACTTCTAGGTTACTTATACTAATGACTCCCTAAAGAATTAGGGATGGACCAAAATCGTTTCATAATTGCATAGAGGTTTTCGATTATTCGATTCATATAGATTTTGTAAGAAGTAAAGAAGAAGTCTATTGTAAGAAATGGGATAGTTCTTTAACTATCTGTTTGTCAGAGGAAAAGTATATTTTTATTAAAAAAAAAAACTAATTGCATTGCCTATAAAAATGTGATCATGGCTATATTCAATTTAATTTTCAAATTTAAGAGCCAGCTACTTCAGTATTTAATTACAGATAATAAATCAAATAGTTAGTATAATTTTGCTTTCAAAAATCCCTTAAAAAAGAATTACTTACAGAAAAGCAAAACTCGAGCATAAACTGGCATCCCTTAGACGTGCATCGTAGATATTATTTTTAATCTGTGTTGCATGTGGAGTATAGTGTATAAATGATAGTAGGGGGTCACACGTCAGGTAATATCTATAAGTGTAGCAATTGCTTCCTGTTGAATTAGAATGTCGGAATGGTATCGTATTGTAACGGGACTCTGCTTTTTACTATACAGATTACAGGCAGACATTAAACATTATTAGTTTGAATAGCGGTTCCTCCTACCTACTGATATAGAATGTATTGCCCTACATGTCAAAATGGCCGCTGGTCTTATATCTCATAAAGGTATGTGCCCAAACTATAGTTCCTCGTGTTAACAACATAACCTTAACCTTAACTACAACTAAGATGATGATATAACAGTAAACTAAGGAATGCCTGGGACTTATGACACAAGTCTAAGTGTGCGGAGTTCTTTTATAATGAATACAACTCTTAAACTCTACTTATTTAATTCAATGATTAATCTAATTTAAATTTATTGTATATAAGATTTTTTAATGCATACAGTCTATCAGTAAAATATTACACCGTACAGCCTTGTCTTTAGTAGGTTCTTTTCACTGTCATAATTTTCCCTCCAAATAAAGTGTTGCCAACATTTTGTCGAATAAATAGATTAATTGATATATAATAAAAATAGAATTCTAGCATTTGATTTGACATGTCTGTCATATCTATTACGATGACACAAACAGTTTGATATAATTCAATTAAATTCTTTTAAATTTTTTTTAAATTCCCTTAAGTTCTTAAGTTTTTAAATAGTAATTCTAAGTAGGTTTATATTTGTTTCCCCGTTATTCATAATATTTTTTTTGCACAAAAATTATATTCTTCTGATTTACATAATATATATATATAAAATACATTTAATTAGGCAGTAACAAAAATCGGTCTAAAAATTAATTTAAAAAAAAATATTCATTTTCTTGTTTATTTTTTTTGTTAGGGCAACAAAATAGCAACAAATTCCTGAATATTTTTTGAATTTCGAATTTTCCTACTATCTTGTAATCAAGCTAGTAGTGACGCTGATTTATCGAGACTGGCACAAGCAACAAAATCAATTCTTAGGCAACTAATTCCCATACCAGTTTTATTTAATTCTGGTATTTGGGCACTAGCAGTGATAGACCTCATACTTACAGAAGTTCTTTATTTATTTTTTTTGTAATGTGTTTAATTACTTCACGTTCTGAACGACTTTCCTTTACTATCGCTACTTGTCAAGGATTACCGGTTTCTGTCTCATCATATAAAAACTACTTTAAATTCCGCCAACTTGATGTAGCTTGGGTATTTTCAAATTAGTCATCAAACAACAAAACCGCTGAATAATTACTAATAACTTGTTTATTTCAATGATAAAATGAAAATCTAACCAAACCAAAATTGATGTACTACACTATGGATACACAGAATAACAGTGGTTATATATATTTTTTTTTTTATGTAACTAGGTCGCCGAACAAGCGTACGGCTCACCTGATGGTAAGCGATTACCGTAACTTATAGACGTCTGCAACACCAGAAGCATCGCAAGCGCGTTGCCGACCCTATCCCCAATTCCCCCCAGGAGCTCTGGTCAACTTACTCACCAACAGGAACACAGCACTGCTCTAGAGTAGTGTTATTTAGCTGTGATCTTCTGTAAGGTCGAGGTACTACCCCAGTCGGGCTGCTCCATATTTGAGCAGGAAGTTTCCTACTGTGCCCTACCTCAGTTGGGGTATTTCATCATTTTCTATGAAATAGTGGACAACAATGGCGTTCTACACGACGTGACGTCACATTGTGTTCACCTCAGTTGGCAGAATGATATAATATTTTACTTTAGATAAAAAGCGTCAATAATACCGTTTGATTACTTATTACCATCAGCAATGTATAAGGCATCCACTCAATTTATTCCACTACCCTATTTTACAGTTTGATGTACATATGTGGACATAATTATTCAGCAATTAGGCATTTCCATATATGACCTACTATTTTTTGCAACAGTGAATCGATTCCTCGACCGCTGTTACAGCTAAATATTGCTCAAAAGTAACAACGTATATGCTTACTGATTCATTTGCAACGTTACGAAAGAATCTTCATTATCGCTATATATTCATAATCTGATTATCTGAAAGATAATTTATTATAATGAAATGAATAATTTAATCATTATTACTCAATAGCTATTTAAGAGTTAATTTCTTCTATTATTAATATTATCATCATAATTTTACCCGTGAGAGGACGGGTTAGAATACAATTCCCCTCTGCTGCTGAAAGAGCATCTCGTAAGCGGTGAGTAACCCAGCACCCCCTTGGTGATAGGGGATCTGTTCCCCGACTGACTTGCGACCACCAGCATACGACCGCGAAGCGTCTCTGACGCGTTCCGACCGAACCGTATGTGGGCCAGATCAACTCCTCCCTCTCCCATCCCATTACTGCTGCGGTTCCAATGAACACCGGGTTCTTGCTCGGAGTCCATGGAAATCGTAGCAGTTTTCTCTTCGTTCCCCCTCCTCACTCTATCTAGACAAAACAAGAGATACCCTCTAATTTTGTCGATGTCCATAGGCGACGTCTGCTCGTTTGTCTCTTATTTTTTTTAAATTCTAACTAACGCTTATGACAAATATTTATCTAATTTAATAATTCTGTTACTATACAATAATCTGTAGATTTCTTCTTCTTTGATTTACTTTGCCAATGTCACGTTGTAAGCAGAGACCACTATTGAGATATTCGACCGGTGAAGACAGAATTCTTTGTGTCTTATTACAATATAAGGGGTTCACCAAAACAAAACACTGACTGACACTGACTTTACCACTGACTGTTCTTTGTGCACATCTCCTGAAGATGCTCCGGTGTCGGATCGAAACGTAAGTTGAGTATTGTGTAGTGAATCTGTGCGGTGTTCTTTGGTCCAGGCTACCAGCTTTTACAGTTGTCACCTCGGGCCCAAGTCACACTATACAAATTATACTATATAAAACAAAACAGATTAAATTACCCACCACAAAAAAAAAAAAAAAATTAGAGCAAAAAGAAAATAAAAACGAAGATTATTTACAGTTTAATACAGGAGGGATATCCACAGAGAGACGTGTAGATTTCTAGTTTTTATAATCAAGCAGTGCCAGGCACTGTCATTTTGACAGACAGTGTAATGTGTATCTAGTTTTTTAGTGGTCGAAGATCACACACCCCAAATATAGCATGAACTGGGTTGGGTCGTTAGTGCTAAAGTACGGGCAAAATGTCGGAGTCGCAATATTTCGTATCTATCCATCAATGGCCGTTACTGGTTACGCAACGAGTGCGGACTTGCGGAGTGAAGCAATACGAGTGCGATTGACGGTCACTCACACGGTGTGTATTGCGTGTAATAAGTGCTACTCGTTATTTAATAATAATTGAAAGAAATATAGTCTATAGAATATATTGTCGTTGGCTATGTCACAGCGGAAGTCATATTCAAATGTCAAATTACGGAAGTCTAAAGATGAAGATTGTTAGTAAAAATCGATTTAATTCAAATCGAGTATATTTTGAAATATCGATTCGATTCAAGTTACTTACTTATATTTGGAGTGTCTAAAAAACATAGCTAGGCACATGAAAAGTTATTCCTTTTCATGTGTTTAGAATAATAAAAAAAAGAGTCAAATTCGAATTAATGTTATATTTTGGTTTTTTGTATTTGTTGAAATGTTAGTAACTTTACATACCAATGGAGCTCTTTTTTCTTATTTACTTTCATCTATACTATTATATAAAGAGGAAAGATTTGATTGTTTGTATGTTTGTTTGTTGCGAATAGGCTCGAAAAGTACTGAACCGATTTTGAAAATTCTTTCACCGATAGAAAGCTACGTCCTTTCCGGGTAACATAGGCTATGTGGTGTTGCCATAAATATTCTAATTAAAAAGATATGGCCATTTAAGTGCCATAACCTGGGCATTTTGTAAATTGAAGGGTTTCTCAGGAACTACTAATCCGATTTCAATTTTTTTTGCACTGATAGAAAACTACACTTTTCGTGAGTGACAAAGGTGATTTAGTGTTGCCATATATATTTTTTAATTAATAGAATATGGCCATTTTGTTGTTACTAAACTGATTTTTAAAATTCTTTCACCGATAGAAAACTACACTATTCGTGAGTGACAAAGGTGATGTAGTGTTGCCATATACTTTTTTTATGACAATGGAATACAGCCATTTGATCTATACCTTTATTATTTATTTCTCTTTTTTTTTCAAATAAAGAAAAGCTACACAATAAAAGAATGTAAATTTAAGGACATTAATTATAATATTGCTTCAAATACCCGGAGCGAAGCGAGGGCAGGCGGCTCGTATTGGATATTGGATTATATTGTCCATAGTTTAACAATTACGTACTATTTAAATTATCATACTCAAAAATTATCTGTGACATAACCAATTGTCAAATAGTGATGGCAATGGACGTACGTAACAAGTCCATCATGGAGACTATTAAATAGAAAGTGTAATAAAAAATAGTACAATCATTCGCCGAGTGAAAGAGAAATTACATGTTTGATATTTTTGATAGTGCGTAATAAATTCTAGTAAGATCTCGATTAAGTACTAGCCAACTGGTTGTCTGTTTGTTCGTGATAAGCACGAAAACTACTGAAGGGGTTTTAATGCAGCTTTCATCAATAGACAGAATGATTCATCAAGAACGTTTAAATATGATGATAATTGTAGTAAAAGCTCTTCCTTCTGAGCTTCTCTATGACGTAAGAGGGTGAGTATGTAAAATTCTAGGCGGACGAAGTCGCATTTAATGGTTAGTAAATAATTAACTCATTATAAGTTTTTTTAAATTGTAAAACTATAGTGTTGAACTCTTTAAGTATATTTAAAAAGAGAAGTAAACAATTTGCAAAAGATTTGAATATATTTTGACATTATAATGTAAATTGTTTTTAACGTAACAGAACTATTTGTTTTTTAATCCTTTCAGTAAATAAAAATTTAAAATTAAAAAAATTAATTGGTCCGCCATATTTAGGACCTTAGAAAGATATCACCAGATATACATCCATTACTATTGTTCTATCTGTATAAATATTATCTGTTAATGTGCTTATTTGACTGTTGACAGTTAGTGTTCGAGAAGTCCTAGTGCGTTACCGATTCAATTTCCTTATAAGAATCGAGTTTATATATAAAAATCGATATTTTTCGTCAACATTTTATGTTGTTTTATAAATTTTATATGTAGGTATTTAATAAACTATATTTTATACTTTTTAGGTATACCAAGCTATTATCAGAGTTTATGATAATTAAAAAAACCGGCCAAGTTCGAGTCGGACTCGCGCACGAAGGGTTCTGTACCAATATTTGGCATAAAAACCACGTTTGTTGTATAGGAGCCTCCCTTAAATATTTATTTTATTCTGTTTTTAGTTTTATATTATATTTCTATTTATTTCTATCACTGGACGGACGGACAGCGGAGTCTTAGTAATTTTTTACCCTTCATTGGTATGATAAAAGTAAAAAAATGTTAATTATAATTTTTATAGTTGTGCAACTTGGTCACAACGGGATTCATATCAGACCAATCAGTTTTTGCGTGGAATGTAACGGTGCATTAATTTGTGGGCCACAGCCCTTCATCTACACAACATGACCTTCATATTAACCTGTTTATCGAGATTGGTTTCGGTATGCTGACGTCACATCGGGATTAACATTTTTAAGGATCGATATGTTCATAGCGACTAATACAAAGTAATTTTAATTTTGAGCTGGCAACACATCGTCGCTGTACTGTTTTAATTTCAGTCAATTAATTGTTATTTGGAAATGTTATAATATTTTTTTACATTTATTAAATTTTAATATATGTGTAATTTCCTAAAGTGATAGCAATGTCAGTTTTATTGTTAAAAATGTGAAATTTCGTAATCTTTTTACAACTAGCACAGATACTACATATCCTGGATAAAAAATATAGGTTTACTTTTTATTCCGAAAAGAAGCTTAGCCTTCGTCGTATATATTTTTTTCATACTGGAATAAAGCTCAAGTCATATTTTGACTCTGTAATGGCGGAGTGCTAATAAGAGTGAGTTTTTCTAACTAAAGTCTCATACAATTTACATAACACCACAACTTATCGTCTGCGTCACAATAATCGACTCTCACGTCATATAACGACATGATTAGCTTAAAAGCACTCAAATCACCATTAAAACCAACTACAGAATTCAGATTACCGTGAACACTGATGAGCTGATAATCACAATTCGATTGGTTTTTCATCGAATAAATTCGATATCAAAGAAATTATATCCGTAATAACATTCGTTGTGTTTTTAATATTTAAAAAAATATATCTTCACAAAGTACTCCGCCAATGTCACCTATATTGAGTAAAACACAAAGGAGATTGGCCGGTTGTACTAGAATATTGCTTGCTTAACTTTCCATTAGAGAGACATCACAATAGGAGGAATAAAATGTTAGAACAGATCTACAACAACACAAAAACAGTTAGAGCAACAAAAATATTATAAAACCATTCATACATTATAAATAATAGACATCTTTTAATGTCATAAACAACAAAATACAGATTATAATTTTCTAATTGTCAAACTTGGCTCCTTTTTTTGTTTTACTTAATTACTAAGATGTTTAAAAAATATAACGTACTTTATTTATCTTATCATTTTTTTTAATAATAGTAAAGTAAGCTAAGCTTATATTTATATTCATCCTTCATTATGTGGGTTTTGTTGATTTTTCAATACAAAACATATAATTTCAATAAGAAACGTGCTTTGTTTAAAAAAAAAACAGAATGTAACGGATAATACAGCTTCTACAGATAATACAGAATTAGTTCCTTTTTTAATATTAATGACAGGTAATGACTACAGTGGAGATACATTCCGCTTGAGTGTGTGGCTTCCTCTAATACTAAAGGTCAACAACATCCTTATCTTTATAGTGAACACGTTTTAACACCAATTTGGAAAGTTCATTACACTCTTCCTCCAGTTGCTTAAACTTATGGCTTCATTGTTTACTTTACATTTAAGTTAATTATTCCTGTGAATCATATCACGTTGTTAAGTAACTTAAAATATATATATCTTTATTTTTTCTATTTCCTTAGATTCCATAGCTTTTGTTGTCTCTGGTGTCTTTCATTATACTATACTGTTGGCCCTACTGCTCTTGACAGCGTCATCAGGCCAGCTACTGCTATTTTTTAAACCCACTTAATAGATTTTTTTCCTCCACACCAATCTATTCATACAAACTATCAAAACAACGATATATCATTTTTAATTATCTCTAAAACTGTTTCTTCTGATTTTTATCATGCATTTATTACCATCCCCAACACGTAAATATGTAACCAAAATATTAAAGAAAAATAATTCTAACATAGCTTTTACTTTAACAATGCGCCATTTTGAATCAAAATCATTGGCATAAGATATTAATTGAGTGTAGGTTGAACCGTTACGAAAATAATATTTATTTTAATTTATGGAACACGGAACTCAAATTAATATCTCAATAAATCAAACTATAAGTTTTTGTGCTTTTCTTAAGTTATTACATACCTACTGTCTGTGTTTGTGTATAATTGGGTTGTCTGATCTCATTGTTCATGATTCGGCCTCACGTCCTGGGAGTCGGCCTACTTTGATATTATTATAATTGTAATTTGTAAACTAGGGCTGTACATTTACAAAAACTAGATTTATAAAAAATCTTTACCTATATTCTTTTTTTTATATCTATCACTCTCGTTAAGGTAAAAAAATCATTGAAGCAAAATATTTTTTTCTGACTACCAATCTAAATGAAACAGATAATACTTTAGACGTGGAACAAATAAACATCATCTTATAAAGTACAGTAGTTTTAACAGGATATATATTTACGTGTAAAAGTCAAACAAAAATTTTTTTAATTTTTTTTTTTAAATATTTTTTTATTTCTCCCTCGTGGACGCATTGGCTAGTTACAAAACAATATCCATAGATTATAGATTTGGTAATAGACATTAGTTTAGTACTACCAACTTACAAATGTCTAATGTCAAAATGGCGCCAATCCCTTTTCATCAATGCATTAAAAAAATGACATTTTAATCGAAGGTTATATATTATTGGCATGAGACCCTCAAAAACTAACTCCAACGCTTTGCCATTCATCATACCATGTGGGCAGTTTTCAAGAAACAAACGCAATAGAGTCCAAATTCCCCCGATTTTGTTAATAGAGTTGTTATTTGGACCTTGTTACATTAATTAGTTCAATTTTAGTGACTGAGTCACGGTCCAATTTTATAGTTTTTGTCATTCAGTGTTAGGCTCAAGGTTTGAACTTTTTAGATTTTTATTTCTATTACATTTCCTTTGTTATGATAATGAAATTAATTTGTTTGTGCCATTGTGGAATTCGCGTAGTGGGTGCAGGGAAAGTTAAAGGTTAAGTTATTATAATATTTCTTCATATTATAATATTTCAGACTCTATTTATTAACACTTTATTATAGGACATTTAGTACACATTTGTCTCATAACTTGAAAATTGTTAAAAACATCAAGTTTAGTCTATTTACTATTCTGAGTTTTCACTTTTTTCAAATCTATAACATAAAAATTCAATTGCAATGACTAAAGCAACGATTTGAGTTTTGAATTTAAATATTAGTAGTTTTTCATGTTTCATTTTCTTATTATCTAGTTTTTACTCTATTCAACCATTAAGGTGACTGAACAAACTCAAAGTATACCTTTTTATTATCTCGAGTATCTGCATCTTAAATATCACAGTCAATTTTAAGTCGACAGTTCCTACAAAAAATGTGACATTACAACGTAGTACTATTTAAAAAAAAAACTAATTGACTTCATTAACTGTTTATTTTCTGATGGTGCTGGTCTTAAATAAACAGCAATCGGCCAAATCATTGAAGCACGGAGGCCAATAACATGATCATGTCGGAACTGTAATGTGCGAAGAATGACGGCGCACCGAGTAGCGAGTGGCGAGTATCGAGTAGCGGTGAGAGTAATCGATTGTTTGCATACAATGCCTCATTATCTGTATTAGCGTTTGTTTGTTCTGTGCAAATTCAATGTCATTCGAATTATTTATGCTAATTATATATTTTTAGATACACTTTTCTTCCGGGATTGTAAAAAAATTATCTGTGCCACAGTTTTCTTTTTTTTTAATTGCAAATTGCAATTCTAGTAGACTACAGATATACTTACAGATTTTTGCAGAGACTTAAAAAAAATCTATTTTCTAAAAAAAATATAAATTACAATTGTTTCATTTTGTTAATATTTGTAATTATAATTAAAATTTAAATGAAACTTTTTATGGAAAACATTTCTCGACGATAACGTATCTTCTGAAGGTTTTTTAAATACAGTTTGATGGCAACATTTAGTAGATTTAGATAGCTTAATGTGGTGATCGTGTCAGACCTTGCAGCGCGTCATTGACGACTAATTGAGGAAGGAAGAACTTGACATAGGATTTCTATGTTTACAGACATAAAAAGTATATATATCTTTCACTTCTTTACTCATAATTAATTTATTTATTTAATAGAAAATATTGTAAACCTGGTTTTGATAAAAAAATCAAATTAATTCAATTTAAATTATGATACACAAATTTGAATTAGGAATCTATTTTCAATCTAATTGAATTGATTAATCCAATTAAAGATCTTGGATTAAGATTGTTTATTAATTTCGGTCGTTAATGATATTTTGTTAAGCTATTCGTAATACAATAATTAGAAACTAAGAAGCGCAGTAATTGTAAGCAGTAGCTAGTCTCACGGGTCTCAGGAATAGACAACCACTTTCACGTGGGAGCCATTTGTCTGACAATGGCAGAGAATAAGTTAAAATTTCAAGGCAAAAACCTTTTATCAGACAATGATGATAAAGAGTTTATTTTGGTCCAAGTTTAAATGATAACTAAGAAAGTGTATTAGTTAGAAGAGTTTAAGGAAGTCTTAAATATTAATTTACTTCATATATAATGAGGATTCAAATTTTATTATTAATTTATTTGTGTTAAATCAAATATGTGTACAATCTGTGGTATTGATAGACTTGTATTCATAATCTGTGGCCTCGGTTGTGTTGACATATTATGTTTAAACAAATAAAGTTTCAATAATTCTCCAGAGAGGCGCTAATGTAGCTAGAGGGTATTATTTCTTATAATTAAGGTTTGTTATTGAAATGAGGTAATTATATTAAGACAGACTCACTGGAGAAGAAAGCATCAAAAATTCAAGATGAGTATTTAAAGTAATCACAACCGGCCAAGTGCGAGTCGGAGTCTGACGCGAAGGGCTCCGTATTTGGTAAAAAAAACCTCTTAAATATTTATTTTACTATGTTTTTAGTATTTATTGTTGTAGGGGCAATATAAATACATAATTTGTGAATTGAAAGATTCCGACTGTCTAGCTATCATGGTTCTTGAGATACATCCTGGTGATAGATAGACAGACGGAACCTTAAAAAAGCATATATCTAAAAGTTCCGCTCTGATACTTCAGAGGCGCCATCTACATTTCATACGTTTTAAGGCACACTTTTTCTAATCAGACATTTCATACATAACTAGTATTATATTTTTATTTGTTTTATAGCAAGTATTTGATAAAACAATATTCTATAAAAGATTAAACAAATAAACATTCTAATAGTAATACAATCAATTAGATAATACAAATATTTGTAAAATAAATCAGAACTTGTTAGATATGACGATGTTAAATTCCAACGTCATTAAATCAGATAAAATTCTAATAATATTACGTCAAATGCAAGAATTAGATAAATTACATTAAGTATTCTGACCACGTGTTAAATGATTTACTGGTTTTGATAATTAAATGTATGTAGAAATGCGCCATTTTATATATAGTAATTAATCTTAACTAATATTATAAATGCTAAAGTAACTCTGTCTGTCTGTCGCGCTTTCACGCTAAAATTACTGAACCGATTTAAATGAAATTTAGTATACAGATAGTCTAGAACCTGAGAAAAGACATAGGGTACTTTTTATTGCGAAAAAAGGGTCGTAAGGGGTTGAAAAGTGGGGATGAAAGTTGTATGGAAGTATCGTCATTTAGAAGTTTGAAAATTATTTTTTATTAATATAAATATTGCATTCTTTTCTTGTATTTTTCTTATATAATAGTATTATATATTGTGACGTCACACTATACAATACATGTTATCTTTACAATACTGTGTGTATATAGTGTTATTTTATGATAAAATCACAGTCGTTTAATAAAAATATTCATATATGTAGTATTGAGCATAATATCTAACTGTTGATTGTTATTATAGATCGTGACGTCACTACATGCGCGCTAAAATGATAATATTTTATTTTTGTTTCCAGTTTTTTTGGTTCGATAATTTAGGCTATCATTGAAGATTGTTAGAACAGATAAAAGATAATATTTATCTGGACCTGAAACCTAGAAATAACAACTATCATAATCAGGGTCATCTTAAAAAAACAAAGATATGTTAAATTAGACTGGACTGATTTTATTCTTTTATCGATAACAATAATCGTGACAAATATTTTCATGTTTAAACGAAATTATTTTGAGCCTGGGAGTTGTGACCCACGGACTGCTTATCGTTTAAAGGATTGATCCTCAACATTTAAAATGTCTATCACAAACGAAACTTAAATAGGTGCATCTTAAGATTTAATTTTGCATTCAATTGCGCTCGAAATAGCGACAAACTGTCCGAATAATATAAAATGATAATTTTATGGAACTACCCTCACTAAAAAACAAAGTCGCTTCCTGCTGTCCTTCTGTCCCTATGTATGCTTAGATCTTTAAAACTACGCAATGGTGATTTATGCGGTTTTTTTTATAGATAGATGATCCAAGAGGAAGGCTTATATGTATACCTAATACATACATATTATAGTAGATGAAGAAACCATGCGAAGCCAGAAGCATATCGCTAGTTTACTATAAATTCGTTAATATACTAACAAAAGAAACATTTTTCTATTAAATAAACAGGTAACATGTGAATCCTAGTTGTAACAAGGAACTGTTTACGAGTATATCGGGTCATTACTCGTTACGGGCTTGATCACCGTCTTTCCCATGTGTTTTAAACTTTATTACTATCTATTTGATTGCTTCAGTTAATTTAGGGGCCGTTTAAGTATTACGTAGAGGCCAGAGGGGTCCTTGCTTTGCTTATTCTTATGGAGAAAAATATGTGTGCATTAATGTTTACGTAAGCACGAGGTGAGGGGTTGAGGCTTTTTTTATGACAGTTAAGAGACAAACGAGCCATAGACACCGGAAAACTAGAGGATATCTCTTGTTTTGTTGATGCGTCGCCTCAAAGATAGAGTGAGGAAAGGGAGCGAAGAGAAGAATGCTGCGGTTTGGACCCTGAGCAAGAACCTCAGCATTAATGGGATGGAAGAGGGATAGGTAGATAGATCTTTACTTTACTTTTGTTGACATGGATAATAGGGGGGTTGATGATTGCAAAAAAATTTTTAACAAATCATCAAAGTATTATAACAGGTCTAATATCATGTTTAATTGAGCTTAAATATTCGCTTAAATTAGCTTACTGTATTAGTCGCGTCCTCCCATTGTAATGTTGTAAATAGGTACATATGTGTTGGCAACACCGTTTATAAATTAGTATTCGCGGGTAGTTGTGGTGTTGTTGTTTGGTGGCGTGGTGCTAGGTCTCCGTTTGAGAAGCACGTGAGTAATATACTTTATTGTCTATTGTAGATAAAAATAAAAAAAACTAATTTATTTTCTATGACAATAATAAAAGAATTAAGTAAATAAGAAAGAGTATACTTATCTAAATAATTCACGCTATATACTGGTAGGTATTATATATTGGTACAAATTAGTCTCCAATAAAACTTCGTATCTACAAGCTTTATTTATACAACTAGTAAAATTTTGAATAAGATTAAAATATCCTGGTGCTTATGACAGTAAACATATTTTATTATTATCCCGCAATTACTGCATTTTTCCGGGATAAAAAGTCTCTTATGTGTAAATCCAGGATGTAGAGTATCTGTGTGTTAAATTTCATAGAAATCTGTTCAGCCGTTTTTACGTAATTCAATACCAAACATACAAACTTTTACGTCCTACTAATATAAACGCGAAAGTTTGTAAAAATGTATGGATGTATGGAAGTTTGTTACTCTTTCACGCAAAAACTACTGAATGGATTTTGATGTAACTTTACAATAATATAGCTTACACATCAGAATAACACATAGGCTATAATTTATAATGATATAGTGTGAATTATTAAAGATATAGCGGGTGAAAGCGCGGGGCGCTGCTAGTTTATAATATTACTAACAAATACAGAGGTGTGACAGTTTCTCGCGCTGTGTAGCGCAGACAAAAACATGAAATTGTTTTTCGATGATATAATAACATTTAAATTGTCTAAAGTAAAGTTCATTAGTTGATAAGTAGATAGCCTTATCTACAATTTAATGTATGATTATCTGATATGTTTGGTTATAGTGTCGCAAACGTAATGCACTTAGCTGGGCGATTACAAATACGAATACTATGACTATAAACGTATTATGGATCGCGGTTAGAATCGTTTTCGTTTTGTGATGAATACTTATCCAACATTATAGAGTTATCATGCCGATGAATACAGTAAACAACGTGTCATTAAAATGTATGTCCAACTGTTTTATTTGTATAACAAAATAAATAAATTTTTTGTAATCGTAAAGCTAAAGTAATTATTAAAAATTGGTTACTAGGACTAGATTATGAACAAACTGAACTGTTGTTGCTATAATATTTTGTGAAACTTACACATACACAATACACACACACATACACACCACTAATCTTCTTCTTGTATACAGTAAAAAAATATTCATTTTTTTTTTTACTAGTCGATCCGCGCGACTTCATACGCGTGTAGCTCCGCTCCTATTGGTCTAAGTGTGATGATATATAGCCTATAGCCTTCCTCGATAAATGGGCTATCTAACACTGAAAAATTTTTCAAATCGGACCAGTAGTTCCTGAGATTAACGCGTTCAAACAAACAAACTCTTCAGCTTTATATATTATTATATAAGATAACTGTTCTAGCTCAGGAATCAGGGACTTATAAAGATTATTATTATTGTTACATTTCGATGTTTTACGCGGGAAACATTCTGTTTGACGCAAAGAATAGCGCGCGTCCGCTCTTGTTTGTCATTGGCCAGTTAGACACGAACTAATGTTGCCACACCACAAAATAACTGGATGGAGAAGTAAATTAACTAAGTCTTAAACAATATTTCAGAATCGTTCCTTCTGTATGCTGATGAATTATGAGTATAACACCATTATGATTGTTGAATGTTTTAAGTTGGATACTTCATTTAAATAATCTTCTAATAATTAGTATTGATATCCATACATTAACGGAAATATTTCTACAAAATACAATTTTAATATAGATCGTTATTTCGTTAATAGTTTTTAACCCCCGACGTAGATAGACGGGATTTTATAAGTTTGACATGTGTGTGCATATCTGTGGCATCGTTGCTCCTGAATGGAGGAACCGATTTTGATTTTAGCTGATTACATATTTTTTCACAACTCCCTAAATATTGATATCGAATAAAGGGCTTGACTAGTTGAAAACGCTATTTATATTATTAATTTAATAGTTTTACTAGTATTTGAATTCATTGGTTAGTTTAGGTTGTAATGTGTCAATTAATTGTTTTATGAAATTTTAATAAATGATGGAGAAATATTTTATTCTACTGGTATTACCGAAAGAAACAGAATAACATGGCGGATAAGCTGTTTGGTACGTTGAATAGGTACGGTAGTGATGAGTGATTTGGCAAGTCTAAAGAAGATAGAAGTGTTAGCTAAGGTAAATAAATATGTTACGATTTAATAGACATAAAGCAAAAGACAATTTAACCTAAAACAAAGTAACGGATTTTATTATTTACCAACGCCTTTTAATATTGATAGAATCGAAAACTTGGTTAATTATATACTTTAATATCTATAAAGAAAAAGCAATATTTATATTATGTATTTTGATTTAAAAAAAAGCAATTTAGATTTCCCTCGAAAACGCTGAATAGTGTCATGGCGTCCTGTCGTGTTAAATAAAATTGTTTACATCTGTGTCAAGTGTCAACTGTGTATGAAAATGTCAACAACGATGTTTTGCGCGGCGTGACGTAAGACTTTCTGATTGGTGTTCGCTGTCACGTGACTTAATGCCTATTTTTTTTCTACGTCACTTCATTTATAAATAGAAATCATAAACCAAATTTGTTATTATAGTATTATCTCGCTGCAGACTCGGCCATAAAATCATTCGAGTGTTTCGCTCTCTTTCCCACTCACGGGCCCTATGGCACGGCTCCTGTGCATTACTGCAGTCGATGAATGATATCGATAGTTGTTTTTTTTGTATCTTTATAAATGGGTGATAGAAATAAAAACACGTTTATTTTTTTAAGATTTTTTTTACCAATAAAATTACAACATAGCATATTAAATTTCTATGTCTGACTCATCGTAATCGTCATCATCATCCACATGAACGATGAACTCTTCGCATAAATGTGCTTTTCTCAAGTCTTCATCTTGAAGCAATTCTGCATACTCCACACATTTTTGCCACTTTTCAACAGAGACATTGAAAATGGCTTCATCGACTAACTTCTCGACATCAGCTATCTTGAAGGTTTTGTCTTTTGGTTGCAACTTCATTTTTTACTTGAACTCGATGGGATTGTACTGAGTTAGTTAAACACATTAGTACCCATTAGTTACCCTCCATACTTAATGAATGCAGTATCTTTACGTCGTAACCTTGATGATTCCGTTATCGATAACGGCCTGGATTTATGGCCGAGTCTTACACAATAGTGGACACAAGCCTACTGTGAGGATATTTATAGGAGTATGTCAGCCTAGCAACAGCAGGTATGAGGCACGAGGCATGCGATATCATAATACGAGTATGTGAGGAGCATTATGTTTTTATAACAATGCCAGAAGCTCAGCAATGTTGTACGTGACGGGAATGTCTTGCCACATACTACATACTATATCGTATGTATATTAAGTAATAACTATAAATAACATTTTGTGTATTTATTTCTGTTTAACGTCCATTGGTTTTATTTAATAAGTTAGAATGTTCTCAATTTTTATCCACATTTAAATATTTATTTTATTCTGTTTTTAGTATTTGTTATAATAAATACATCATTTGTAAACATTTCAATTGTGTAGCTATCACGGTTCATGAGATACAACCTGGTGATAGACAGACGGACGGACGGACTTCGGAGTCTTCACGTTTTTTACCTTTTTTCTACACATCAAATTCGACCGAAATTAACCATCAATCTCAATCTATAATCTTTGTCTATGAAAATACGTTCCAAATTTGAATTTTATAAACACAAATTTGAATTTAGAATCCACTATCATACAATCAATATTAGCCTATTAAGATTTCATTTACTCATTTGTCTAAATTTGTCTGATTTTGTAAAACAAATTATATTATATATTTTGTAATTACTTAACAGTTATTTGTAAATATTATCATAATTACAAACAAATATATCATTAAAATGCAAAGTGTATATAACGTTAATTGGACTAATGTGCTGTATACATTGGACCACATTTTACTGGTAAAAAGAGGTAAATTAAGTAATAGTTTTTTTATGGTTAAATCGGGCATAATATTTTGGATACCATAAGCAATAAAAAATTTAAAAAAAAAACGGGTTGCACTGGGATAGTGCCGGCAGAAGTGAAAACTTGAACTTTTTGAATATTCCCAAAGAACAAAATTAAAAAAAAAACTAATTTTTTTTATGAAATTATTGAGATCTGGCTTACATACAGACCAGAACGTGTTATAGGACTTGGAATTTTCTTAAAGGAATGTACCTCACTCTCTAAAATGTAAATTGATTAAAGATTAGCTTTTGAACGCAACCTACAAACCAATCAAATCTGTTTCTCCTAAATCCATACATCACATTCACTATACGATTGCGTTACCATTCCTCTCAGGTACACTGCTCAGCACCTACTGCCCTCCTTTCGACTGCTGTGCATCCTTTTAAACGTTCATTGTTTAATTTGATTAACTTTTATGATATAAAACAAATCACGATTCAAATTGAACTGATGACCCGCTCTCAATTCGTTTAAAAGTTAGGTTATGTCAAAGATATGATACTTTTTGACAGTTTAATTTAATTAATTGTTTTATGAATAATTTTTTATTTGTACAATTATTAAGTAAAAATAAATTCATAATTTATTTTTTACACATTTCTTCTAATTATTTAAACATAACAACACAAATTAAAAAACATTACTGCCATAGATTATAAAACAAAATGAAGGATATTATGAGTAAAGGTTGCGTTCAAATAAATATACTTTTTTCCTTTAAAATATTAAAAAAATCTGAGAGTACTCAAAATATCTTAAAATAATTTCACATTTTTATTTTAAATTTATTTTTTATTAAAAAGTGAAATAGTTCTCAAAAAATTATACTGAAATAAAAAAAAGATACCATAGTAAAAACATGATTTTAATTTTTTTTCTTTTTATATTAAAAAATCTACTGTTGACGAAAAATAATACCATATTAAAGAAACCTATTTATTGATAAAAAAATTCTTCGACATGATCCAGATTATAAATGTCAAAGTTAATGGCAACATCTTGCGCAAAAAATAGACTTACATTAATAGCAATAGCTAAACCCACGCAGGTATAAATAACGCCATTTTAAACTGATGACTTTCTAAAATTAGACAAAGAAATGTATGAGTTTGTTACAATAATATCTCACGGCGTCACGGCAATGAGAGAAACGTAAAACAATCAATCACGTGCGACAGATCCGATAACACTAATCTTAAACAATACCATTTGTTTTAAATAAACTACAAATATTGTGAAATCAATCAATTCTACAGTTTAAAAAAGAAATGCAACGAAGTGCATTTTGATTATTCACAGCATATGTAGACTTCTTTTGTCTTTGGTTTATAGATAATTAGTAATAAATAATTATTAATATAAATGAATATAATGTCTAGCGTGGAGAGCTTGATTACCTCTTATCATAACACGATGACGTCGTTCTGTCAAGCTTAAGCGTTCTAGATTCCTGACAAACTCGAAACTCGAAAAAAATATATTTTTTTCTCCTAGTAACACTGAAACATAATACAACTCTGTGTAATGTACCTACAAAATTAAATCCGGATATATTTGAAGGAACTACATAAAGATATATGTCCGGTTATAGATCTATAGATGGAACGATGAATGAAATCATATCTAATGTTTTATTTATCTTGTGTCTCATTATGCTAATTATATTTAGTCTTATTCTAATTATGTAAATATTTGTCGGATGCTATTTTGATCATTTGTACTTCTGACAGCAATGCTACTGTATCTTAAATAAAAACATTTGTCATATTTGAAGTGGTTTAAATATGGTTGTTATTTTGAGATATAGAACTGCTGAGTTTTATCAATTGGATTGCGGTAAGTTTTTAGAATTTGTTTTATTTGAATTAAATTTATAAAAATATTTTTATATTTTGTAAATTCTTGGTATATTTAATTGTTATTCATGTTACATAAGTAAAAATGTTGTTTGTGAATACTAATTCGAGTGCTCGTTAACCGTCTTTCATCACAAACGAGTTCTTTTTCGGCTATCGCGATGATAGTTTACATAACTGCTCCAAGAAAATAAAATAATATTTTATTTTCATTTTTAAGATGTTTGTGTATTTTAAAATAACATCCGGTTATTAGCAGTACAGGAATAACACTTATTTTGCGTAAACGGTGACGTCTTAGTAGTTACGAGGTACGTATGAGCTGTGCGATATAAAATTAACTCGTCTAGACGATTGACGCGTCATTTGACACACATTCCGTTGCATTTCCTAATATATCTATTTAAAAATCTATTATTTTAATAATAAATATTTTTGTAGATTTTCTAATGCTCATTATCATAGTCGAAAAAATTTCAAAAATCTTTAGTGGTCCAAGAAACTCACACTCCTAGCCTCAGGAGTTTGAGCTACGCTGATATTTCTGTAAGTAATTCTTTTTAAAGAATATTTAACTTCTTCTGATCCTACAGATTTGTAAAGACGATAATAGTTAAGTTTTTTCGAGAGTCAAAATGACAAAACCGTTTTATGTAATCCAATTTGCCTATCTTAAACATCTAACTACGTAAGTATGTACGTGCGAAAATATATGTTAAGTCATAATCTAGAATCATACAAATCACTATGTTACATATCTTCTGATTTATGCCATCGTCAAGTACAACGTTGCATACTGAAACTGAGATATATATCTTATGTGACATGTCTGACACGTCTCCATTTGAAGAATCCTTTAACATTTTAGTCGTTTATGGAGCATCTGTCAAGATTAGATTTGACGTAGGCATTTGGATATTGAAGGTGAATTTATAACGTAGGAATTTATTTAACATTATTATTGTCTTTAATATTAGATTTGCCACGTCAACAAGTCAAAACTTATATTAGGAGACTAGTCGACCCACGCGACTTTGTTTCTTTCACGTGTAGCTCAGATCCTATTGGTCGTAGCATGATGATATATAGTCTATAGCCTTCCTTAATAAATGGGCTATCTAACAATGAAATAATTTTTCAAATCGGACCAGTAGTTCCTGAGATTAGCGCGTTCAAGCACAAACAAACTTTTCAGCTTTATTATGATAAGAATGTTTGAAAACAAAATTATGTTGACCCTTAGATTAAATTATTATTTTACTACAAAAGTGATTATGTAAAAATTGTAATTTTGAATAGAAAAAAGTCTAATTGAAATTAGATATTTTGGACTTGAGTTTGAAAGCTCAAGGAAATTAAATAAGAAGACAAAGAGAGAAAGTTTATAAGAGAATTAGTCGTTACTAAATACCATCGGACTCATTGGCTACATGTAATATTCTAAGAAATGTACAATCAGATAGCTATTACGGCTTAAACACAACTTTCTTTGTTTTCAACAGGAAACTGCTCTAAATTTGTAATGTTAAGTCATCAGGTTATATTTTAGATACAGAACGAGTGTTTCGGATTGTTCACTAAAATATTAGTCACAATCCAACAGTAATGATATCTGTCTACTAGCTACCCTAATTCTTCCTTCAAGATTTATTAAAAAACTGACTTATGTCTGCATATTATAAGTCACAAAGGAAGTTATCATTACACAAACACATTTCCGTTAATACAGTCGTATCCAAATCAATGCTGCGTAAACTATAACCAGCTACAGCTAACATGTAGTTAAAGCGATATGCGCTAACAAGTAGTTAAAGCAATATACGTAGATATCAATCAACTTAGTAATATGGCTCCGTAAGAATCTAATCAATAGAACAAGTTACATCACACCGTAGTCACTCGTCACGTGCAGCTACGTCATTAAATCGTTCATTGATGGAATTTTATGAATGAGCTTCAGAAAGCTTTATAGATCGATACAAGTAAATTTTGATGCAGTCTATAAATACAAGACCATGTTGAAACGAACTTCGCTCGGACAGTCTCACGCGCGCCGCGACGCGCAGTGCGCGAACTTCAGCTTTTCAGGATTTTCTGGAAGCTATCTTCATCCTTTTCTATTACTTGGATACTTAAGAGATAGTATATTCTATAGTACACAATTTCATACTACGAAAACTTTTTGTGTCAAAAGGTAAACAACCTATAAGGTATTTTTATATCAAACCTAATGATTTTTTACACTTTAGACATCAATAACATGATTTTTTACAAACAATGAATCAGTTCAGCACTAATTTTTCAACATATTGGCTCCACTGATTTGGACTTTCAGTTTAGTAATCAGGTCGATACTTGGACAATATGAGAATTAAATGACCGGAATTGATCGTGACAAAACAAAGTGTTAATGTGTGTTATGGGAGCACTATGTCGATTTCACGCCAAATACGTTATCGGTGAGTGAGTATGGTTAATGGTATTGTTTTCTTTTGTACACATTGTTTTAAGTATTATCTCCTAAAGTAGTATATTGGATGTTAATGGTTTATCACATCTTACTTAGTAAATTGGGAAATCATAAGTCCAGCTGTAGACTGTTCAGGTTGAGTTATTTGATTGAATAATGCTTTGTATATATTTCAATTAATAGCAATTATTATATTTTATTTTTTTTAATTAATTTAATCATACATGTCAAAAAGGAACGTAAATAGGTCCAAAATTTTTTGACCGGATATAAAGGATATGTTATAAGGAACTATATCCATGTTGGTAAGGAACTATATCCATGTTGGTATTAATCACTATATTATACTTGGAGTTTAATTGACTGACTGGATCTTATGTTCATTAGTTGAATGAAAGTATAGAAGTAGTTTATGATGATAATTTAAGGTTTTAGGGCTTCTTCTAGACTTTACTGTAGTAGGAAGAAATATCGATTTTCGATGTATCGATATTTAAAAATTATATTTGAATATAGAGAAGTTTTTGTTACAACAATATTATAATTGTTAAGAATTATGATTAACTTGCTCTCATTACTGATTTCATTCACACAGATAATAAAATAAAGCACTCGATGTTGCCATATGATAAAGATAAACCTCATTGTCGTTATATTTTCGTAACATTAAAACGTTATTGTTCTTAACTTTATTACTTACAAGAATATTTGCACTTAAATTTCAATTAACGGGTGATAAAGTTTAAAATATATGTATTTGAGTTTACGGAGATGTTCTTATTTGTGTCAATGTCGATCTGATTTCGTTTTTTTTTAATATTTTCATTACGAAATTGTAGTATTTTATAATGTGTAAAAATATACTATAAGCAAAGATATTTAATGTAATGGGAGTTTTTTTTAAATTTATTTTATGGTTTGGCAGTAATACTTTTAAGCCAGTCTTTCACCAAAGGTAAAATAAGATAGTATTAATACTGTAAAAAATTAGAAGACATATATTAGATTGAATAAGTATTTTAAAAAAAATAAAAAAAAAAACTAAATAAATTTCAGTCCTCTAAATCCGACTAGAACTGATGACAACCCCAAACTTTACTTCCAGATGTAAAATAACTTCTTAAAATTATATATGTTTACAAAATATTTTTTGCACAGCCATTGTTATTACAAAAATTAAAAAATAATATATTGTTCGATATTATGTTGGCAACATTGATCGGAATACCATTTGACTTTCGAAGTTTGAACAAACTGAATCATTTGTGTCAACTAAATAATTTGCCGCCTTAACAGATCATCATCTAAAGTATTATCCTCGGGAGTAGTATTCTAATCATAAAGCCGTGACACTAGTTCTGCATGTATAGTGTAAACGAACAGACGAACGATACAATAAACAACAGCTACAAATTACACGTGCTTTCGTCTATTTTCTGACCGTTCACGTGTTAGCTTACTAATATATCTATAATGGCAGAAGGGCGGAGGCGTAGTTTATTTTGGTCTAGTCAGGATGTTATATGTTTGATTTGAACCTATTTTTGGATCTAAACTAATGAACTAATAAGCGTAGTAAACTCTATTATTGGAGTACTTAATCAAGACTTGCTCCACTTATTTTATTTTGTTTTTATATTTCCATGTTCTTTGACCATAAATTTTACACTATAGTAACAATAAAAATATTTAAATAATTTTCCATAGACACAAAATCGATACAAAATACCAGCAGGCAAAAATATCGATAAATTTTTCAGAAACAAGTGTCAAAATTTTACTTATTACTGTTAATTAGCCGACCAGCGCGACTTCGATCGCGTGTTGTTCCGCTCCTATGGGTCGTAGCAAGATGTTAAATAGCCTAAGTTACTCCTTGTTACACCAGCTATCTGCCAGTGAAAGACCCGTTAAAATCGGTCCAGCTATTTCAGAGATTAGCCAGAACAAACAGACAGACAGACAAAAATAGTTAAAAAAAAAAAAAATGTTGGTTTTTCTTCTTTTTTATTTTTTATTTTATTATTATTATTTCACAGCAAGATTTAAAGAAACATTGTTGGTATACAAAAACTCAGGAGTCGAAAAATACCTTACCAATCTGAATGCCACTCTTCTACTCTCAACTACTCTCTGTGTGTGTCCGTCATGGCGGCGTATTTATTTGGTTTGCTTTTATACAAGCACAAAGCGAAATACTCCTAATAAAATTTCTTTGGGAAAAACTTTTATAAATTCGTTTCATATATGCAAACAAACTCAGAATGAATAAGTGAAACAATTCAATTTATAAATTCTAAATACTCTAGTGCATTTTCAGAGTAAATTTTCTTTGAAAGAGTATCTTATTTTCTGTAGTATTTTTTTCTAGACGGGTAATAGACGTTAACTCATATGGGACTGAAAAGGTAGTGCAAATAGTATTCTTAGAGTGAGACATTGTTTTAAAATTCATGCACTTTTCATATTCACGATTTAAAAGTTCCACAATCTACAATATTTTTTACTTGAAAGAGAAAGCTAGTCTTCTTAATTTTCCCATTAAAGTTTTTATTTTGGAAACGAAGAAATATATTAAAATGTGGTGTGTGCGTGTATACATCCATATGCACTTAGTAAGAAGCGGTTATTTTAATATTACAAACAGACACTCCAATCTGTTTGAAGTCTAGTATTGACTATTACCAGAGTTGCGTGTCCCTCACAAATCAGACGACTTAAAGTAAACAAGGCCATTTGTCTTCAAGACAGTTCCTTTGAAGGGATCTGCTATATAATGAGATAAAAAGAATTCCACTGCATCCAGACACATGAAGGTATTTCTTCTGAAACAACTCATTCTGGATAAAACATCTTTCATAATATTTATTTTGTTTTTTTTTTATTGGTTGACTATGTATTTTACTTAAAGATCATAACTTAAGACGTTTTACTTTCAGAAAATATTTTTATCGACATCTGACTATTGTCATTGATTTTAGTCACGATTATTTTAAATGGTAATGTTTAAATCTTTATGACAAAAATTATTAAGTAATTTTTATTAAACAAATTTTATAAACTGACGGACACTCCAGGATTCAATTAAAATCTAAGATATCATCAATGTTGTCAAGGCTGTAATAATACCCACCGTTGTACTCGAGGCATGCACCGGCTAGACACACTGTGTGTGTTTTGCGCATCAACGATATTTAATTCAACGAAACAACAACAACAACAAACGGAAAGCTGATTAAAGAACATATAAGTACCTTATACAGATAACAAAGTATCGATACGGGAGTAGGTTAAATTCCGTATCCTTAAACTACCAGTATATTTGACCAACGTTGTGGAATGTAAATGACAATTCACTTTCTTTTTTTTTAAACTGTTTTTGTCGCCTTGGCTTCTGACGTTTTGAGACATGTCATTTGTAAAAAAAAAAGATAATGACAAATTATCCTGTGTTATTTTACCATCTTTAATTTATAAGACAATTCATTTTCTCATCATGTTTGTAATTTTAAGCTCGTTTGTCTTTCTATTTAGTTGTGTACAAAACCAAAAAGGATTGCTTGGTGAGCGCGGTTACCCGATGACTCAAGAGTTATTTCAGTAAGATCTGTCCTGGTTCTTGTGATTCGTTTACTTTTAACTGCCACGAGCTGGTAAATATTTTGTGTTATACATTACTACTAATATTATTTAAAATTGATATAAATCAAGTAGATTTTTGTGTAAAGAGACGATCTTACTCTGTTTGGCTTAAAGAACTTGTTGCCAAGCTGTGATATAAATTAAAAAAATATTTTGTTGTTAATGCTTTGCGGTAAGGGTGGGCGATATCGATAATTATCAATTAATCGATATAAAAAATTAATCGAGAAATGATCAATCTGCGATCTTAATAAATCTTTGAACTTTTTAATAATTTTAGTTTTTTTAGGAAAATGTAGAATAAAATCTGGTTTAAAAATTGTTCTTGGAATTTAATAGCTGTGGATTATCTTCAGGAGTCTTAGAGCTGTTTCCTGAAAGTGACTAAGTCTGGATAAGTAGTAGTAACAATGTGAATTGTTAACAAAGATACAATTAATCGTGTGTAGGCGTATCAGAGCTGTTCATAAAAGGAGGTCCCACTTAATACAGCACCGTTACTTGATGCTGAAGCTTGTTCATACAAAAACAAATCTGGGCAGGACGCAAAATATTTCCATTTTTGATTTCTTAGGCTTTCACTATTATTATATTATGTTGGATAACATTTTTAATATTAAATCTTACAGATAATTATAATCTTAGCAGATAGTAATTGTAATGGATTTCCGCAAAGCTACCTCTTTAAAACCTTTGATGAACATGAAGTTGACGTTATCTATTAACAACGTGTTTCAGCTCTATGATAGAGGTTCTATTGTATTCTTTATGTGGATTCTAAACGTACAGCATGTCCTGTTCTCCGTATGAACACATCACTAGATTTCATCTACGATATTTACTTAGTGCCGTTATTTAAGCAATTATTGTCAACTATAATAAAGAAAGTAGGTATTTCCTTTCTAATTCACCGCTCATCAATTAGAATCTTTTGGTGACCGTTTTAAATGTACATCAAAAGTACCCTCAATTATTCTATTGTTGGAAATCTTACTGAACCCAAACGCTCAAAGATTCTTCAAAGGTTCTTTTTTAGTTACAATTCTCATGAAAAAAATGTTTATCTGAAGGTTTAATATTCTCTCAGTAGGTTTAAAATAATTAACTTCGGCCGTTAAATAATATATATTCGTTTTTAAAGATTACGCAAAAGCTTACCTAATGGATTAAAGATTATTTATCTGTAGGTTTAAAGGTCCACTTTCAAATATTGCCGCGCTATTCTATTGTCTATGGTGTTCGGTACATCACTGCTTACTATCCAATCTGAAGTTAGGTGCTTGCCGCCATTTTACCGGTTTTTATTGATAAAGATTTACCAAAATATGTGTTTATATCTATTTAGAGAATAATAAAGAATATTTGCGTTCAGCTAAATCGTGTATTTTTTATACACTAAAGATAGAGATACAAAAGATCGTGCGATGTTCAAAGTTCTTTAACCTTAGGTCTTGTTTTTGCTTGGTAATACACTTTGCAAAAACACGTATTACATGTCACTTTTTCGTTTATTTTTTGTTAGTACAACCTCGGTACGTAATTTAATTGTTACATATATTATGATGTTTCTAGAAGGTATTCTTATTATAGACACGAATACACATAATAATGTTATCTATATGAGAAAAAGACAACAATAATATGCACTTTTTTTTTCTATGGTAGATTAGTTGCAAACGAGCAGGTGGTCCACCTGATGGTAAGTGGCCACTATCGCCCACATGCGGCTCGACTGGAACGCGTCTATGACACTTGGCGGACGGATTCGCAGCCAGTTGGGGAACAGATCCCCTATCTACAAGGGGGTGCTGGGTTACTCGGCTCTTACGAGATGCTCTCCCAGCCGTAGAGGGGAATAGTATTCTAACCCGTCCCCTCACGGGCACTTTAGACAGAAACCTTTATAATGAAGTCCTAGAACCACGACACACAACTGATGATTATCGGGCGAGATCGCTTTGACAAGCGGCTTAAATCTGTCGGAATAGAGATTATATATTGTCTTGTGATATATTCCGATGTATAAATGAATTAAAATAAAATAAAACACTCGCGAATATAAAGTTATCAACGGTATTGCTAACAATCTAAGATTCGTGCTCGAAGGATGAAAAAATTAGAAAACTATATTTGCAGAGAAGGAGGAGGAGAGGGCGAATATTGAAGAACACTATAAGGGGTAGGCAACGTAGATACTGCTACTGAACCGATAAAGAACTAAACATTATGATCTCTCACGAGAGGAACCCAGGCAGTGCTTTGGACTTGTGACCAAGGTTGGGTCAACCCAAGCGATATTCGATGAGCGTTGACGCAAGAGTTGGCCTGTGATTTTTTTTTTAATGATTATAATAGAAATGTATAGATAATAAAATAAATATCTCAAAACAAGAACTCTTCTTACATGAAGTTATACTTCTTACAGTAAGAAGAATAATGGTTTTACAGTTTCTACATGTTCATGATTAATCAGTTCACGATATTTAATTGATAGTATTAGTTTATGAATGACGTCAAAATATAATTCAAGAGCGTGTCGGACACGCGCAGGTTCTACGAGGTCGTTCATCAAATAATTTGATAATTCTATGGATTATGTAATATTAAGAGAAATTTCAAAAACATTAGATAACTTTGCAGAAGATTTAATAAAACATTATCGTCGTGTTACAAACATATAGTAATATCCAACTAAACTCCAAAAATTGTCATGAATATTGATTTTTTTGATGACAAACCGTTTAGTAGATATACGCCAGGACGCATTTTCCAAGATGGCCGCTAAGCCACTACTGCATATTTCCTCGTTAGGGAAAATCATGGTTAGATCTCGTTTATTATAATTTTCTTAAATAAGAATTTGCTAATTATCAACATTTTTTCAAACAAGTTGTCTTTCTTTGCAGAGGGCGAATTAGAAACAGAATGGCTGCAGTCTGCTGGGCTTGGCTCTTTAGCTCAGCCCTTCCAAGTTGGGCTGGAGGTGACAGAGGCCCAGCTGGGAGAGGCGGTGAGACCTCTGCCTCGGGAACAAGCTGCTGCCGTACGCCGCAGAGTGAGGAGACTGAACAGAACTGTGAGGCGGCGACGAGCTGCCTCGCGCGCCAAGAAACCAGATATACGTGATGTCTTCAGAGACCTAGAGGTAAGTCAGTCTGTGTATAATTTTTGTCATGACGGCGTGTTTTATTGGTTACCTTTTCGTTGGCACAACTGATACAGTAGTGCCAATTTTGATACTTAAATGCTACTCACATCAATGTTGCCAACGCAATGTATAACAATCAAAAGATTATAAGTAACATGCATCGTATATAGAAGCTGAGCAATACCTGAAGTCGAAGATAAAGGACCATAATTGGGGCGTACAGAACCCTACACACGTGGAAGCTGGCTGGGCCCGGTTTCAGCTTCTTAAATTAAGGGTTATCTATTGTCAGTTAGGTGATAAAGAAGGCACAAAGTAGTCACAAGTTCTCGATGATTTCTTACATAGGACTCGGGATATTATCAATAAATAACGGGATTAACAGGAAATGTACAACGCTCGTACACCGCTCTCAGTACGACTACATCACGATTGTCTCAGCCGGCGGCTTACCCAACACTGCCCGCGCGTTTTATAAAAAATATAGTAAACAATAATATATCAAAGACCCTTGAGATATTTATCCAGGGTAACCAAACAATTCAGTAACTTATATCACAGGCCGTTGCAGGTATTTTTGGATTAAACCAATAAAAATTACTAGGCAATTAAACATTATCGACAGTGTTGCTATCATTTCTTAAGTTACGGAAAGTTTATTGGAAATTATTTTGACCCAACGGAAGTTATTTTCAAATGTCAAAAATATGTCTTACGTAAGACAATTTATGTTTGTGCAACTTTTGAAAATGTGCAATCTTTCCACGCATTTAAAATTATAATTTAATTTAGTCCTTTTGGTGTTTACGTAATATTACATAATTCTAACGAATGAGATATTAAGAGGAATTTGGAATTGCAAATGCAACTCTCTATCGCAATAGGGCAGAGGGTCAGAATACAACCTTTGAGTCGTCAGTCGGCCCTTTCACTCTTTAATTGTTTTGATGAAACCATTTATATTAGGATATTCAGAAATACATCTGATACTTAGGAATTAAATAATGCACGATTTTTTGTACTTTTCTTTATCAAACTACCGTCAAGTATAAAAAACGCACGAAGGGCTCCGTTCCAATTTTTGGCAGAAAATTATGTTTGTTGTATGGGAGCCCCCCTTAAATAATTATTTTATTCGGTTTTTAGTATTTGTTGTTATAGGGGGAAACAGAAATACATCTTTTGTAAAAAAATTTAATTGTCTAGCTATCACGATTCATGAGATACAGCCTGATGACAGATAGACGAACGGATAGACAGCGGAGTCTTAGTAATAGGGTTTTTACCCTTTGGGTATGGAACCCTAAAATTATTTATTCACTTTACTAGGTTTAAATGTAAAAAAACTAGGTTAGAAAATAAAAAAAAATAATATTAATAACAACACTATTTGTAGGATTCATCTGTAGGTACAAAAAAAATGATTTAAACAAAAATTCATTAATCTTTAATTTTTAAATAATACCTATATTATGCTAAGGGTTACTATAGTTAAAAAAAATTTTAAAAATTCTTTAATAATCATTCATATATTTCAAAAAATAAGCCATTTGTGAAATATGTAAAGGGGTGTCCTGGACCTGAGGTGTTCTAGGGGGGAAGGGATCAAGCTAAATCTTTCCAAACCTCACTTAGCAGAAAACGGTGCAAAAATAATTTTTAGAATAAAATATGGTCAAACCTAACACAATAATGATTAGTGTAATATTTATTATTTAATTTTATGATTGTTATTTTAAATTACGGTAATATTCACAAATACTAGATTTTGTTACTCTTCAAAAAAAATAAGTCGAAAAATTCTCAAAAATGCCTGAAGTAATTAATGGACGCCCTCTATAGATAAAAAAATTTATGAAATCCTTAATAATCTTACCTATATTTAAAAAAAAATAAGCCATTTATGAAATATGTATTTGTTAAGGATCAAAATTAATAACATTTAAAAGTTTTAGAAATTCAGACAAACACATTTATTTCTATTTTTACGCAAAACAAGTGTATAATGTGGCAACCCAATGAGAAAACAAGTTATATAAGATTTTTGTGAAACTTGACAAATTGCGTACGAATACGATCCTCGAGATTTTAATTAGATAATAAACTTATAATAAAGCTCTTAATGAGCTTTAAGATAATTTAAGCAGTTTGCTGGTGAAATTAGGTAATAAACGTTTATGCTTTTACCAGTGTTACCAACTCTCAAAAATTTTATTATTTCTACTTACCCAAAATATAAGAAGTCAAATAATCGATAAAAAATTAAAATATCGCTTCAATTATTTATTCCCTAAATTTAAGGGAACCCCTAGGTTGGCAAAGGTGGCATTAAAAAAGTATGTACTCTGTAGCTGTCATAATTTAACAACTAGGGATGTTAATTTAAAATATACATCGATGTTTTTTGCAATGATTTTTGATATATCGAATAGAAGCATCGATATTTTCGATGCATCGATTAACACAATTAAAAATTTTAATACTTTTTTAATATTTTTATTTTTATTAAAATAAAATAGTAAAAAAATTACTAATTCCAATACAAAGAAATGTCATGATATTATTTAATTTTATCGTGATATTATTATTACTGAAATTATAAAAAAAGCAAAGGACATGGCGTTAACTAAAGCAAAAAATTGGATATTGTTGATGTTTAGTTTGACAACTTGATTAGAGTTCAAAAATTTTATTTGACAAGTTTACGTATATAACAAAAAATAATTCGATGTATCGTAAAACATCGACTTATCTGATGTATCGAATGGTAAATATCGATGTATTTGATGTATATCGAGCAACCATACTAACAACTCATTAAAGCGCGGGAAACTAAAAACACGACATTTAGGATTTCAATGCTTTTATTGAGGTTAGAAAATAACCTTCATTTGTAAATGTTATCTAACACTTTACTATTAAGAAACAGTGACTCATTTTTTATTCAAACAGTAAACAGGTCTATTAGGGACATTACATCATTAGTTTAATTAGATATTTATAACATCTATTGCTTTATTCATAAATTAGTTTAACATGTGCATTTTGTTTTTGTCGTATGGTAACACTGAGACTTACTCAATGGTTTGAATATCTGAGTTCAATAATGTTAGCCCCACATAAGATTTTTTTTTATTTTAAAAAAAATTTAATTTTGTGATTGTTCGAACATAAAAATTGTTTGTTCGTTTCTTATTTATTAATAAATAATTAAATTAATTTTCAACCTTAAGTTGGCCCCCTTAATCGTAAGATCTTTACTTTTATCTCTTAAATTAATTAATTACTATTTATTATCGTTTGTTCCTTCACTATTTATGATTGTTCGATCATGATCATGCTAATTATTTTATATTTTTAATTAAAAATGTTGTCATACCCTTATGGCTGCGTTGCGCATGCGTCTAAGCTGGTATGTAGAAGCTTTAAGTATGTCAGTTTTTCCCGTAATATGATCAGCACAGTTGAATCAAATTTAATTATTTTGAATGAAACTGAAAATTACCTAACAAACCTGTTTTTTTAAATTTAATTATTTATAAATAAATAAAAAACGAACAATCAATTTTTAAGTTCGAACAATCACGAATAAACGACGAATAAACAATTAAAAGTAAAAAAAAAAATATCGAAAAAAAAATTTAGTGGAGCTAAGTACTAATTGAAGTCAGTGAGGAGTTCTCATAAATTTGTTTTTCTTTTTTTTCTGACGGAATTGGTAAAGAAGTTAAAACAAAAACTAAATCATCATTATAAATTGATATAATGATGGATATTAATTATACACACAAATACTAATTCTTTTACACGTTTAGATTTTACAAAGAAGAAGGAAGTTACACATAGACCACAGATAACAATATAAATTGAGTTTGACATAGACTAAACATAATACTAGGGATGGGACAATATTATATTTTCATCATAGTACAAGGTTTTATTGATTTTTAATTGTAAAAGGATCATTAAAAACTATGTTTAATCCTTATTTTTGCGATATTACAAAAAATATTTACTTATAACATTAATTATAAAGATAACATTGTCGACGAAATCTACAAAAAACTTGAAAGTTGCGACCATCGTTAGATAATTAAGTTGCTTAATGGGAACTTTAGAAGACAAGGCAAGCGGGTTAAATTATATAATAAATTAAGACACTTATACGCATATTACAAAATATTATTCTCACCATTAATCATGTAGAAGTAGGGCAGAATAGGCGTCGAGTTACAAACTATTTCTATAACCGGTCAGCGATTTAGTTTAGCTAGAATTTAAATATTGTTTGTTCGCTATCTCTTTAAGAATGTAACTGTGTAAGTAGATGCTATAAAGGTATTGATAAAACTATTTATGGTAATAGATTTTAATTCAGTTAATCACAAATATTTAAAATATTTTTCTCGATATTTTTCGATTAATCAATACATTTCCCATCACTAGTTAAAATTACTTGTAAAAAATCTTTCTTTTTAACATGGTTATTAATTTACTGATGTCAAGTTAGGGGGTTTTGTCATTAAATTTAGGGGTATTTTCAGGTAAAAATTGTGTTAAGTGTGGTTTTTGACTTAACCTTTAGGGAGAAATATTTTTCAGAGTTGGTAACACTGGTTATTATTGTATTCAGAAAATCGTTCATATTAAATAGCAAAACTATTTAATAGCACTCGCTAAAATTAGATTATTATTAATTACGTTTTCCATGTTTCATTTTTGTCACTCTTTGTTTAACGACAACTCCCCTTAACGGAACGTCATTTGCTAATTACCAACACATGGTCCTAGTGGTAAAGTCCTTTGCCTTAACAAAGCAAGAGCACTTCTGACTTCATTTTTTAAAAATATGACTTTAATGTGCGTATGCACAAAACACTCTGCCAGTGTCACGTATAATGAAAAAAATACAGAGGAGATTGAGCGGTAAAATAAATAAAATTAAATAAACAACAATATGAGCAATAAGAGATAGAAATGTAAAATTAAATGCAAGTACAATAAACGATTACTTCAACTTTAATTTTATTATCCATACAAATAAATAAAATTGTAGTCTGTTTGTAATATTAAAATAACCGCTTTTACTAAGCGCATATGGATGTATACACGCACACACCACATATACCAAAATTTTTTTTTTTTTTTGCAATTTTTGTCTGTCTCTCTGTTTGTTCTGGCTAATCTCTGAAATGGTTGGACTGATTTTGACGGGACTTTCACTGGCAGATAGCTGATGTAAAAAGGAGTAACCTATGCTATTTAACATCTCACTACGACCCATAGGAGCAGAGCAACACGTGAACGAAATCGCTCGGGTCGGCTAGTCTATAAATTTAACAAGGCAGTTCAACTTTCAGCAATAAAAAAACTCAAGGGCATTTTTGACAAATGGCATTTGTTGATAAGTATCGAGATAAGAAATTAAAAAGTAAACAGATTGAAAAGTACAAATCGAACACGTGTTTAATTCGTCTATGTCAAGTTTATGAACGCACCGTTAGCCAGTACGCGGATCTGGAGGAACTGGTTTGACTGCAAATTTAATTTCTACACTTAACGACTGACCGGTCAATTTGTTATTGAGATTTCGAGTTAGATATAGCGAGTGTTAAATATTTTGAATATTTGCAGTTGAAACGTCTAGATAGGTGATAGTAATAATTTACTTCACAAAGTTATATGTAAAACAATAAACTCTTTGACTCAAACTCTATGATCTAGTTTATGGTTATTGTTCAGGCACGTCTCTATTTATTAAAACTTTTTTAATTAATAGGGATAAAAGAAATGACAGCATTTTAATTTCTTACTCTTTTTTTCGAAAAGGCTAAGGCATTTCACCCACAGCCTTGTCTTTAGTGACAGTATTTCATTGCGCAAAAATTTGATGTTAAAATATTTTTTTAAACAGTAAAAAAATTATATTAATAGCCTTCTACATATTAGTTTTTTTTTCAATTAATTAAGAACAAATTATTGTTACATTTTTCTATTATAGGCATATTAAAAATATCCTTTCATATAATTTAATATTTTGTAGTGTTAACATTATTTCATTTGTAATTTTTAATATGATCCTATTTATAATTATGTCTGTAAAACCTTTTTAATTTTCACTTTATCATCTTTATTCATTTATATTAAAATTTTCTACACAATTTTCTTGTTCAAGATGCATAAAAATAAATTTCTACATCCTCTCAGGCTGTCATATCCGATTCTTTATCTAATCAGCGCATTCATCACAGAGCCTACTTATTGTTTCTTAGCTTCGAATTATACTCGTATACTCTGTGGCTCACTCACGCGATCTAGCAATGGAGGAGTTACAGTCCACACCCATTGAATAGAATATCCTCCTGGGGGGTTGACTTAGACCTTCAACGTTATTGCTAGAATTCTCGCGGTTGATGTTTATCAATTGTCCAACATCTTGCAGCAGGATGATGCTTAAATCAATCCTACAAATCATAACAGAGGATGCTTCTCAACTTAGTGTTACCAACTTTAAAATTAATCTAATCTCTAATCTATCTAAAGAAACGAAGAAGTCATTTTACAAATTATATTTTTCAAATTCAACATAATAATATAAATTTTATGATAAAAATATCTTCTAAGATATATTATCTTTAAGTTTATTGTGTCCTTATTCATCTTTTATGTCTAATTATTATAAAAAAAATATAAGAAAGCTGAGAAAAAATATATTATTAAAAATATTTATTTCTCCGTTATCCCACCCAGATCTCTGAAGGAGAATCTAGATCCAGATCTAGTGTCGTTGAAGAGAGATTCGTCCGTGATTCGCTTCTCTATATGTGACTTATAAAAAATATTGTTATTTAAAAAGGATATTTATATAGTTTTTTTTATTACAAATTTGTTTTTTACTGATTTTTATTAACTAACATATTTTTTTTACATACTCGTCGTTTATCACCTATATAAACAATGATAGACATTTAAACAAATAAAAAAATTTGATCCAGCTGTTTAATGTCATTTTAAGCTCGTAGACTCATTTAAATACCTAGGTTGCCTGATCACAGGCACTAACACTCGCCCCGAAGAAATCGACGAAATTTAGAAGGTACTAAGGTGTACTGCAGCTCTTCACAAGGTGTTGACGTCCAAGTTTCTAAAGCGAAGAACTAAAATCAGGGTACATAACACAATTATACGACACATCCTAATCTACTGCTTTCAAACTTGGACGCTAACACAGAGGATAGAGATAAATTACAAATAGCTGATAGAAAGGTCTTACAAAAGATTCTGGGACCCGTCAAAACCGAAGAAGGTACTTGAAGGACAAGAAAGAATCAAGAAGTAGAAGACTTAGTAGCGCAGCCTAATATCTGCGGTATATACAAGGCGCAAAGACTGCGGTAGCTCGGACACATCGAGAGAATGGAGGAAGAATGTGCTGCAAAAAGAGCGTATCTGGGAGTACTGAAGGGCAAAAGGCCAGTGGGAAGTCCCGGATAAAGATGGGAGGACGAAGCGGAGAAGGATCTGCGTGAACTCGGAGCTACAAGCTGGAAGAAGGCTGCGCAGGTAAGGGACAAATGCTGAGGCGAAGACTCACTTTGGGTTGTTGAGCTATTTGGAGTAAGTAAGTGTATAATGTTATAGTATTTTTTTTAACTTTTCTAAAAGGACGTATTTTTCTAAACCCATTATCATTTAGTGTAATTATGTATTGACACAATATTTCAGTTGTAGGTTAATGTATGGGAAACTAGAGCAACTGATGGCCATTGAGTCGCCATTATAATCTATATCTATACTAATATTATAAAGAAGTAAGATTTGTATTTTTGTATGTAATGAATAAACATAAAAACTACTGGACCGATTTCAAAAATTCTTTCACCGTTAGAAAGCTACATTATCCCTGAGTAACATAGGCTATATTTATTACAAAAAAAAATTAGAGATCCTTAGGAAATCTCACGAAAACCAACCCAAGGTGCCAAAAAATTTGCCATAAAATATCTTTCATCGCATGCGCTGCAAAAAGTATTGATGATAGAACAAAAAAATGTTGTACAATATTATAGAACGTATCAATATCTACAAAAAAGTCCGCGAGACCATATGTCCAACTATTATAGTTACGTCACTATAACTACTTTTTTACATTTTAAAAGTTGATAAAAATGCCTATCAAAATCAGACCATGTTTTCTATAACTTTGTATTAATCCTTATCCAAAAAAATTATTTCGTATTCAAGACTATTTCAATACCTGTAAATTACTTTTTGAATTATTAAAATCGGACTTTCCATTCAAAAGATATTACGAAATTAAAAATATCAATATAAACAAAAAATACACGACGACGCGACGGGCCAGTATAGCGACGCAGCGCAGCGAGTAAAGCGGCAAGAGAGTGGGCACCGAAATGCGGGAGGGCCAATATATTTTTAAAAATAATATTCCACCCGCGCGAAGCCGGGACGGGCCCCTAGTAACAGATAAAAACAGTTTTGTTTAAATCAGTACGCATTACGAACACGTCGCCATCTATTGGATGCTTACACAACCTAGATAACTACCTGTTGAAGTGTTGTATCAATGAACTAGCATACACCGCCATCTGTTAGAAACCTATGGCATTTCCAACCCTTTTAAATTAGAAGACATTCATTAATTACGTAAGACGATTTAGTTGGGTAGTTACGTAAGTCTTATTCGTTCTTACGTAAGATTACAAATGCTCAAAGTTAAAATTATACTTTGAAAAAGCGCGGGCAACATTCATATTTTCCTTTGGATTCTTACGTAATAAATATTAAACAGGGAGGGAGGGGGTCGGCCTATTCTTATTTTTTCTTATATTAGGGGGAGAGGGTCAAAAGCTTTAATGACTAATCTATTTTCAATTCATAATTCAAAATCTTTGAATAATAAACATAGGTAATATAAATTTCAAAATTTGAATTTTCTGGACATAAATTTGAATTTGGAATCTGTGTTCAATCTTTAATCCAGAGATATCGGATTGGATAGATTATTAATTTTGGATGTTAGTAAAAAGTATTTAGATCATTAACAGAGATGCATATGTTTTTCAAGTTGCAAAAATAAGTGTTTAAATAAAAATGTTGATTGCAGTTCGTGTAGGTTAAAAATTCAATATGGCGTTAGCAACAAAGTATAATGTAAGGAAAAAGTGAAAATTCAAAGAAATGAGCAACATGTACACAATGTTGTAAATTAATATGCAATTAAGATTCTTTTAAAATGGAGTGGCACCAACATTAGGTGATAACTGACGGTCATTAGATAAATATGCAATTACGCTTTACCTCTCCATTATTTAGTCTGTGTGGACGTGTGCTTGTACCTTGTTACAAATAAAAAAAAAAAAAACAATTATTATCTGTGCGATATAATGTAAAGTTAAGTAATTTTGGGACTTGTTTTAAAAAAAATTAAAAATAGTCATAGTCTGTGGTGGAAAATGTAGATAAGTAATTGTGGAACGTGTGTGCTTCGTTATATTTAAAAAAAAAAACAAATGTGTGTATAAAATATAGTTAGGTAATTGTGAAAACGTGCAATAATGAATTATGATACAAACGGATATACATAAATTGCGCGTCCGGCGAATTTCAAAATTAGTTTACAGTGTTGGTCAGGTTGTTCAGTGATGAGTATTGAGTGCAGTTCGTGTGTGCTGAGTAATTTTGATGTGATCACGATGATCTGTGAAGCGGTGCGGCACAAGGTGTGCGAGAAGATGGAGAATTGTAAGGCGCTGGCTTTTATGCGGTCTTATCTCGATGTTTTGGTAAATAAATCCTATTTATAAGTGAATATATAAGACATAAATGCTAGTGTTACCAACTCTAAAATTTTTTAGCTTACTCCTAAAACTTAAATATTTAAAAAAAAAACTAACCAAAAAAATTCAATAAAAAAAAAAATTACTTTTTTAAGATTGTCCTTGACTGTCAATTATTTTCCACGTTTTTCTTTACTTTAATTCTTTGTAATTAATTCATTGTAAATGAATATTCTATTTTTAAAATTTTGCCTTTAAGTAAATGTTCACACAAAACGTTCTGTCAGTTTCTAGAATATCTAAATGTTTATAACCAGTGATAAAGGAGATGAAGAGGAAGTATTGCTAAAATAATATTAGAAAATATATTAAATTAAACTATGAAAAAAAAAGTATATTATCAAATAAGTTTATCTATTACGAGCGGCCCGCCCTCGCCTCGTTTCGGATGTTTACAGGGAAATTACAATCCATATCTAGCTCAAAGATCTACACAATTGAAAAATAAATAAACAGAAGGAAATAAGAAAGTTAAATCTATTTTTTTATTTATGGCAACACCACAAAGCCTATGCTTAAATTATGTCCCTTTAATTTTATCTCGCATAATACATCTTTTAACTACACAGATTATAAATACAAGATTTTTTTAAATTTATCTGTGACATTATTGACTCTACAAAAGTTATTTTTATTTTAAAGAATTAACATACTACAGACAAGGCTGTACGGTGTAATACCTTTGCCTAAAAACACAGAAAAAAAAATACTTAATTTTTTTTGTTTGTTTAAAAATCTAACTCATATACTGCTTATTGTAATTTATTGCAGTTATTGAGTAGTTTAGAAATCGCGTACAAGGATATAAGGCCTGTTACACACATTATGTTGCTAATAAGCTTAATAAGTTTGAACTAATTATTACGCTCTTGAATCAATTTAATGGTAGACAGAAAAGGCCGAATGTATTTCAATTTAAATGTCATTGTATCGTATTATATGTCATGAATTTGCATTTATAGTTAAGGTTAGCCTGAAACCAAACATCATACGATTGATTAATTACAATTAGTTTATCTATTATGAACGATATATAGTTAAGCTTATTATAATTCAAAAAATAAACAAAAGTAAATAAAGAGAGAGAGAGAGAAATAGAAAGATTCGAAGAGATTCGAAGTCTTTTGAGAAGATTATTTCCCCTTTTTTTTAAAAAACAACGCAACAATTCTGAAAGTATTCAAATGCAAAAATGTTGTTAGAGAAACATATATTTTTATTATTATTAATGTAGCGTTGCTGGCAACATTGATCTGAGCAGCAATTGACTTTTAAAATGGGAATAAACAGAATCAGTTAAGAGGTAACCAAGTTAATTCGTCGTCATGACAGAAATCATTATTAATATCGAGAGTAATATTCCAGTCATCAAGCTGTTATACTGTAGGTCTGTGTGTAAAACTACCAATAGATGGCAACACTAAGAAAGAAACCATGAATTTGAAATGAAGTTTTACACCAACTGCGCCGCGCGGTTTCACCCGCTATACTTTGAATAATTCACACTATATCATTATACTTTATAGCCTATATGTTATTCTGATGTGTAAGCTATATTATTGTAGAGTTTCATCAAAATCCATTCAGTAGTTTTAGCGTGAAATAGTTAAAAACTAGCTAAGTCACGTGGCACTAAAGTACACAAGTACGTAATACAATATTCATAGCTCAACTCTTCCCGGTACACACATGATTTGATTTAAACACCCTTCTCTAGTTCTCAGAAGTGTCATTCACCTCAACCACTTTACCATCCGTATATTCGTGGAATGAACTTCCTAGTTACTCGTCATAATGACGTTTGTGGGATGCCTACTGTCATGGAATGAGAGAGGAATGATACACATTACTGTACAGCAGTACGTACATACACATGCAGTGTAGACTGAGCCAAGAAGGGTGACCTTAACCACGACACTATAATACTAACTTAGATGTGCACTGCGCGACAACACCAGAGAGACTGACTCTAATCTATCGCACTAAAGTTTAATAAGAGGAACTACCCGCGACTAATAATTTATAAAAGGTCTTCTTCGTCTTCGTAATATTATCTTAAAATAATCTTCTAATTTCTTTTTTTTATATGAAAAGTTATATGAAATTGTAAAAAAAATGAGTCGCTCACATAGTAGTACATACCCTAAATATTAATATCATAAATTATTATTCAAATTCTAAAGGTCCATTGTTATTGGACCTCTTGGACTAAGGAACTCTTCAAAATCAAATATTAAATTGGTTTGTTTTATTTAATACTAGCTACATCGTCTGTAGACATATTTAATAATTTTATGAGGTAGTCATACTAACCTTGGAGTCTTGGACCACCATTTTACGCTCTTAAGGGATGATTTGGTTAATGACTTTCAATGAAGAACCTTCATACTGAATTTCATTTGAATAGCTTCAAAAACGGCAAAGTTTCATACTAACTTTACACCCCCGTTTTACCCCTTTAGGGGGTGAATTTTCAAAAATCCTTTCTTAGTGCTCCCCTACGTTAAAAAAGGAACTCCTGTGCAAAATTTCAAGTTTCTAACCCTTATAGTTTAGGCCCTGCGTTGATATATCAGTCATTAAGTCAGCTTCTCCTTTTATATATATAGATTGTTTTTTTATAGTGTAGCCGTTATATTCATCACGACCCGTCAATGGCCCACTGTTCGGCCGGGTCTCCTCCTCAGAATGAGGAGGGTATTAGGCCATAGTCCAACACACTGGCCCAGTGCGGGTTGGCAGACTTCACACACCTTTGAGAACTTTAGGGAACTCTCAGAAGTGCAGGTTTCCTCACGATGTTTTCCTTCACCGTTAAAGCAAGTGATATTTAACGAACTCGGACTCGGGAGAGTAAGACTTGAAGTCTCAACCACTGGGCCATCACTGCTTTTGTTTAAGCGTTACATTATTAGAACATTAATAGTACAATTGGTAAAGGGAAGTCGTCTATTAGATATATCGAGGTCGGTTCATCAACATGCGCCGCCACCGCCAGCCCCACCACTCCACACTCGCGCACCCAATGTTTGTATATTAACGGCTTTATATTTACAAGCGACCCGCCCTAGCTTTGCACGGTTTCTCTACTATAATATTATACATATAAACCTTCCTCTTGAATCACTCTATCTATTGGTGGAAACTGCATTAAAATCTATCGCGTAATTTAAACGTACAGACAGCGGGAAGCGACGATGTGAAGATTTGTTGACTATCGTTTTATCAAATAAATAACATTTCTTACAATTTTTGTCTGTCTGTTTATTCTGACTAATTTCTATGGCTTAATATGGCTACAAGTGCCATACGCAGTGATTTAATATTTTAGCCAATGGCAACATTAATTTGAATCTGATTAACCAATGATAAATCTTGGCCAATAAAAATCATTCCCGCCTAAAAGTTTGAGAATGAAATTTTTTGATATTGCTCTAGCTACGAGTGCCATACGTAGTAATCTAATATTTTCTTCTGGCAACATTAATTTGAATCTTAACGATTGATAAATTATGGACAATAAATGTTTCCCGCCTAAAAATTTTCGAATGACAATTTTGATATCACTATGGCTACGGGTGCCATACGCAGTGATTTAATATTTTACCCAATGGCAACATTAATTTGAATCTGATTAACCAATGATAAATCTTGGCAAATAAAAATCATTCCCGCCTAAAATTTTGCGAATGATAATTTTTGATATTGCTATGGCTGGTGTCAACAGTAGTGGCAACATTACTTTGAAATTAAGTATTGTATATTTTCACCGGTCAATCCTCCACAAGTGTGTTTCGTTCTTACTACGTGACATTGGCAGAGTACTTTGTGCACAGTCGTAGTGCGCAACTGAAAGCCATCAAACCACGGTTACCAACTTAGGGGTTTTCCCTTCAGATTTAGGGGATAAATAAGTGAGATGGGATTTTTTTAAGCACTCTGTGGTGACTGGCGGCAATACTGGCGCCACTGGCGGACATTTTATTGTCTGTACATATGGCGATACACAACAATTGTGTTTAAATTGAACGTATGTTTGATATTAGCTTATGTACTATATAGGATATAGGATACCGCCAAAAAATAGATTAAGAATATTCTTACGACGATTGTTATTTCAATTTTGGTTTATACTGTGTGTTGATAAGAATTGTGATAATGGTGCCTAAAAATTTCAAAACATCTGAATCTTATTAAATAATTTATAATAAAAAGACTTTTGAAACATATTACAACATATTATTTCTAAATCATTATGAATTTAAATTTATATATTTTTTAGGGGGACAACTAAATAATTTTACACAAACTTTAGGGATAAATATTTTTGAGAGTTGGTAACACTGCATCAAACCTAAAGAAGAAGAAGTATCCGACTAAAAAGATGACGAATGTGATTGAGAGAGCTTATAGAACAGGAAGTATTTTTAAACAAAGTGGAAAATAATTAGGAATTACGTTTATTAAACGTATAGAACTTTCACTGGCAGATAGCTGATGTAACAAGGAGTAACTTAGGCTATTTAACATCTCGCTACGACCCATAGGAGCGGAGCAACACACGAACTAGTAGTACTCTATAAACTGTTTACGTAACACGTTGATAAGTTATCGGCCATCAAGATAATTAGATAAGTTAATAGTTATCAATATTAATTTCGTTGAAAATATTGTATAATGGCAAAAGTATCTATATATAGGTATTACAGAACCGCGTGGACTATACGACCGCATTTTAAACATATATGTTGACATAAACAATAACATATATATACATATTTGTAATGTGCTCGTCAAGACCATTCTTTTGATACCAAACTCGTGATAATCAGCTCAGATTAATTTTTTTCTAGGTTAGAATCTGAGGTATAAATTCCGTCATAAAAAAAATGTCACCCGCGCCATTAATACGAATCTATTGACACTATCTATGATTGTAGTATAGGCGCTAGGGTGGAACATACACACATACATACATAGACTGCCAAAATCATAACCCTTCCTTTTGGCTTCGCCGTAGTCGGGTAAAAAATAAAAGCGTGGTTTTTAATAGCATTTGAAAGGTACTGTTACTTTAATTACATTAGTATATTTTTTTATTTAATTTAATTACAAAATTTCTAATTATGTTATATTTTTTATTTAATTACAGAGTTTTTAAAAATGTAATAATTTTTAAAATTTTATTACAGAATTTTTAATTTTGTAGTATTTTTTTAGTTCATTCTACTCCAATCCAAACTTTATATTCATACTAGCTGCGCCCCGCGGTTTCACCCGCTATATTTTGGATAATTCACACTATATCATTATAAATTATAGCCTATATGTTATTCTGATATGTAAGCTATATTATTGTAAAGTTTCATTAAAATCCATTCAGTAGTTTTTGCATGAAAGAGTAACAAACATTCACACATCCATATATTCTTACAAACTTTCGCGTTTATAATATTAGTAGGATGAAAACTGCATTATTATCAAATATTTTAGAGGATAATCTTAGAGTAAAGTGTGAATAGTTTCTTAATTATCGTGATGAATCAGATGTTCCCAAACTTAATTGATCAGGGACCACTGACAGGTTCTTCTCTCGTAGATAGATCCAAAGATATATAGAAAAGGAGACTTTTTTATTCGATTTTTCCGGGATAAAAAGTAGCCTATGCATTAATCTATGTTATAAAGTATCTGTATGTCAAAGGAGAGTTTCAAGTCTCTATGCATAGTTCGTCAATTTCTATACCAAAATAAACAAATACATACAAATAAAGAAAAAGTATTAATTAATTTAAAAAAAAAAAAAAATTTTTCCTTTGTACCAAAGTTATTGAAAGCTTAATTATTTTTATTTGTAGTAACACATTGCATACAGTGGTATCATTATAGCTTACGACTACAAAGAATAGATTTCAGGTTATTGAATAAGATAAACATCTTTTTATACCATAAAAGAAAAAAAGGCAAAGGTATAACACCGTACAGCCCTGTCTTTACTAAACACAGTTAGCCGTTTTGCGTGATTGAGTAAAAAATAGCTTCCAAATTTGAATTTTATGTACTCAAGTTTGAATTTGGAATCTATTTCCAGTCCACGACTTAATCCCTCCAATTCTTTTTTACTATTATTCGTAATGGAGTAGATAGTTAAAGTAAAAATAATGTAATTTCCTCATTTCCCCCCCCTCGGCAATAGTAGGGTCTATTGTATATTTTGAGCATCGGCTTTCATTTGTTACGTAATGTCACACGAGTCACGACTATAAGGAAGCACTTAAAATTTCACGTCACAATCGTATATTTGTTTGTCATTCTACAACGACGAGAATAGAAAAGAATAGCCAATTATATATATTGTTAATGGGGGTTATACTATACACGCATACCTACAGTATCACGGCTTGATGACTACAATATTACTCCTGAGGGCACAACTGATTGATTCAGTTTGTACCAACTTCATAAGTAAATTGGTACTCAAATCAATAATGCCCATATCATAACTAATATTATAAAGTTCACCAGTTACGTCACTTTCGTAAATAATATTCTACTCAAGTCAATGTTGCCAATATCATATCTAACGATATCTTTATTAAGTATACCCATTACAGTAATATCAACTTCCCAATTCTTTGCAAGTCTAACGATTAGTATACTGATCTGTGTTACCATATGTTATAAATCAAATATTTTTTTAATCAATTTTTCAAGAATACATTTTTAAATCAAGATAAAGAAAAATATTAAAATTAATATTTTTTTTTATTTATTACAAAATTTATTTGTTTTATTTTGTTACAGAATTTTTAATTTTTTTTGTTTTTTTGATTTAATTACAAAATTTAATTTTATTACAGAATTTTTAATTTTGTAATATTTTTTTTGATTTAATTACAAAATTTAATTTTATTACAGAATTTTTAATTTTGTATGTTTTTTTGATTTAATTACAAAATTTAATTTAATTACAGAATTTTTAATTTTGTAATATTTTTTTTGATTTAATTACAAAATTTAATTTAATTACAGAATTTTTAATTTTGTAATATTTTTTTTGATTTAATTACAAAATTTAATTTTATTACAGAATTTTTAATTTTGTGTTTTTTTGATTTAATTACAAAATTTAATTTTATTACACAATTTTTAATTTTGTAATATTTTTTTTGATTTAATTACAAAATTTAATTTTATTACACAATTTTTAATTTTGTAATATTTTTTTAGTTCATTAATTACTAAATTCAAATGAATGAAAAATTCGTATGAATACATTAATCTATTTAGATACAATAGATGGCTTTATTGTCGACTACAGATGTAGCTTACGACCCATAGGAGGCTAGGAGCAGAGCGAATAGTTTACCCGTTTAACTTCGCTCTTCCTATTGATTACGACATACATATAAATGCGCCAGTCTCACGCTGCTTTCTATTAAACAAAAAGTAGTCATTAGTGACAATTAACTTGTTTGCGCTTTAGATGATTCCGCTTTGTTTGTTTTGTGACTTAATGTGACGCGTGACGGTTCAAATGTTAAGTTCAAGTAAAAGTTAATGCGACTCTCTCATTATATAGTTAGTGTTACACAAGTGATTAACTGCGACGTGAAAACACGATATTATTCATGTTAGACTAACATAAACCTAACACAAGGCTAACCTACCCACGTGGTAACTATAATGGAAGGAGTTCAGACAGCACTACACTCCCAGTGCAACACTGCAGTCAAAACCTTCGTCAGCACCACCAAGATAATATCCACTCCTTGAGAGACCTCGTGTGAGACTAAGACTGCCTGTCCGACTGTCGAGGCAATATAAAGAGTCGAGACTGTCAACACTACGGAAGTGATTATTATTTTACTCTAGCGCCATAGATGGCGATGACGATTCGATTATTCGATAATCGTTTACTGAGAAAAAATAGTGAACGTAGCATAAAAACCAATCGTGTGTGAAGCGCTGCTAATAGTGACTTCTGCGTATTCACGGTCAAACCTATACTTACGTGCCGGTAGCTATATTTAATGTGGTGCCAATATTGCGCCATCTAGCGCTCTTCATCCCTTGATAGATATCGTATAGAAAGTGTTATCATAAAGTATGTAATGTTGTTACAGAATTCGAGCGGCAGCGAGCCTCGGTCGCGCAGCGCGACCCCTGACTCCTTGGACTCGTTGCCGAGCGGTGGCTCCGGCAGCCCCCCCACAGAGTGGGCTGATAACGCCACGCCACCTGACTTTGTGTGAGCTTACCTTTCTGTATTATCACTTGAAAAAATTATCGCTATTACTTTTTGTGGAGCGACATAAACTTTCGGCTATTTATTGAATGCTGCTCAAAACAAGTCAAAATAAAAGTAAAATACATCATGATGAAGTAACAAAGAATAATTAGTGTTGCCCACTAACACTAAAACATTGCTCCACAGAAAGTATTTGCTGAATGTTAAAAAATTGTGTCTCAACAAGTCAACAGACGTAAAATCAAGACACATTTTTTGCGCGTAAATATAGTGTCCTGGTGTTGCTAGTTTTTTTTGGATAAAACTCAAATGTTACATTTTTGAATAACAAATATTAATAAATTATGAATAATAATCATCCATCTAAGCACTAATAGTTCTCAAAAAATGCGAAAGATTAGTTAATGTGGCAAGAATGATACACTCATAAATTTTAAATTATTAATTCAATGACGTATGTTCAATATTGTATTTGTTCTTTTCAGTGACAGTTACCCAGCCGGTACACACGCGCCTATAGCTCGTACTCCGTCAGCGCCAGCGTCCCGTCGCGTGCGCCTCTCTCCCCCCGGCCCGCACTCGCCCCCGCGTCCCGTCCACGAGCTGTTCAACCCCAACGAACTGCACTGGGCTGATATTGCAACGAATACTGGTGAGTTGGTCTAACCTAGAAAACAGCTGATTCTGACGATTTATGTTGGCACCATTGATATAGTGAAATTTGAAGTAACTCTCTATAATTTAGATGACATCCAGTCATTAACGACCATAAACTAGCAACACTAATATTTAAAATAAATCAATTTTATTTGGATTTAGGGACTAGGGGAAAGAAAATATAAATCTACGGTTTAAGTAACTCAAAAACAAAATTCAAAAAAACTGAATTGTATTATTGAGGTCTGGTCTGACGCTTACGAATTTTCGATCATGTCACATATCCTGACGCGAGTTTAATATTTTTTACCCTTCCCAAAAAAAGTACACAACTGCACAACGCCGCTAAAGAAGTTGTCATTTCAAAAATAGTAGAATATTTGGGATTTAATAAAGCATTTATTTTAATTTGTTTTAAAATACTAGTGTGCATGCATTTTCCTAAATTGATCGTTTTAATGTTTTTAGTACTTTGAATTTGTTTTAGTTTTAACTTATTAATTCCCAGTGTCACCAGTAATTGACAGAAGTTTATTTTTTTTTTCAACCACATGGAAAGATTATTGGTTTACTCTATTATGTTGTAGCAAAGTTAAATAGTAACACTATGTATTATTTTTTTCTGGCAACACACACCAAAGGCTATTTGTCAAATTCATTAAAGTAAAATAACACCCACTTGTCTTTCAAAATCTTAACTGCATAATGTCAACTGTTACCTTTGGAAGACACCCTCATAAAAAGAGGGTAGTTTTTATAATTTTTAATTTGTGTGTGTAAAATTTGTCTTGAGCTGAAAAAATTTTAAAATTTTTCCTCAATAGTATTTTTTTTTATTTCCTAGAGGGTATCGAGTTGTTGGGTTATCAAAGATACGGGACAGTGCAGGGACCGAGGATAGGCAAGGAACGCATCAATGGATCCATATTGAAAGACAACGACCCGTTCATGTAAGTTTCAGAAAAAAATATTTAGTATACTTAACAACTCAGTCCTCTGAGTGTTGCTATGCTAACTTTTCATTGTATGTAATATGTACAGGAAACATGCACCGGTGTCGCGAACAAAAAGTGCTGCGTCTGCGCAACAACCGCTCAGCTTCGAACATAAATTCAACTTGGAACGTCAGATGATGGACCATGGGGAGGTAAGGGTTACTAGAATTACTAGCAAAAATATTAAAAAAAATGAAAATAAAAAACTTTTAATGTCGATCCGAGATTAAGTAATCGAAGAATCGATTTCTCGTACCAAAAAATCGACCTTTTTCAGTCGTGAAAATTGAATTGATTTTTCGTTATTTTTTCTAACGACTGCAGATTTTATGAAATGTTTATTGGCGACAATGACCTTTTTTTGCTCTTCACCTTAGTATGCAATATTTATATTATAAATACAGACTCGATAAAAATAACGAAAGATTCGCCATCCCTACATAGAAATGCGAATTACGAAAGTGTTATGTCACTGAAGAATATGAATTAACATATAGGAGATTGAGCGGTCTGAACAAACTTTTAGTTTATTAAGAAAAAACACCGAAAAATAAATTTTAAGAGTAATAATTTGAATTGGACTAATTGCAGTCCGTCAGTTGTACATAGAAAATATCTTTTTTATAAAATTCTGAGATGTTTTTATGTAGACACGTACTTACTACGTAATAATTTGATAGACACGGGCTATTTCATTTTCTATTACAATAGTTTAATAAATTTATTGAGGTTTGCGGTTTAGAAATAGATTTAAGTTGAGAATTATAAAAAAACTATTGTAGAAATGATGTAATTTAACTTTTTGTAGATTTAGATCCGCTGTCTAACCGAGGGCCATTTAGTTTGGCCTAGGCTTAGGAGAGATCGTTTAACAAAGCGAACATTTCTTTGTTTACCAGGAGTGGCCCGAACACGACAGTATTGTGGACATCGAAACAGTGAGTGAACCACAGTTAAAGAAGCTGCAGCCATTGCTATGGCTTGAACTAACTGCACTCTTCGATAGATACTCGCTGCCCTTCCACAAACGGAAATCTCCTAAGAAAAAGAGGAAAGAAGGTAGAATATATTATAAAAATATTGGTCTTCCCAAAATTAATAGATTTTGAATTTTAGTACTGTTTGACCAAAAAAATCATTTTTAGATTTTTATAATTTTGGGATACCTTCTATTAGGCTTGGTTGCAATCACCGAATGAAAGAAAATAATTTAAACAATTATAATCGGATAGATGATCTTATTTTACATCCATTTTTATTTTTCACGTAATTTTTTTTCAGAAGGCGCAGTATTCGGTGTCGCTCTAGAGACTTTACTCCGCAAAGACATGATCCTCTGGGAGGAGACCTGGAGCAGTGTTCCGTCTGTACTGCGATCTCTGTCTTCAGCTCTACACGCTAGGACTCATGATGAAGGGCTGCTGAGAGTGCCGGGAAATAAACATAAGGTACATTCATAGAAATTTATATATTTAAAACGAAATGGGATCTAATTATTTATTATTGACGTCACCAAGAATACTACGTATGTGCAATCCACGTTCTTATAAAAAAATGGCGCAGTCTCTTATCTGGAAGACTCTAGTAGCCCTTGTTTAGTGTATAGGGAGGACAACCAGATCAAGGTGTCTCTGATATTGGTCAAGTATGAGCCACTAAAGGTTAAAACAAGAGCTGCTTGTCTTGTCAAGTTTTTATTTGGTACATACGCATAAAATACAAGAACGCACCCAGATCTATTTATCTCCAAATAGGAATCAAATCAACTGACCCAAATGTCAGGTAACATGTTCGAAGTAAGTTATGTGATCTTAATATTTTCGTATGAATTTGTAGATTGAAGCACTCTGCCAGTTAATAGAGCGGCAATGGTACGAAGACCGCAGCAGCGTAGAGGCGGCGCTCAGCAGAGCTACCGGGCACGACCTGGCTGCCGTGTTCAAGAGGCTGCTCCGAGCGTTACCGCAGCCCCCCCTGACTCAGGAGTTGATGAGACTCTTCTATCACGCTTATGGTAAGTGGACGATGTATCTTGGAAGTTTAGTTTCGCAATAATATATATAACTTTTATTTATTACAGGCGGTAAAAATAATTTTAGTGAAATTTAGTCCACAATCTTGTGTTAAAAGCAAACAAAGCACGAAGAAGTAACTTGGTGAATCAAAGTCTGGGTGGGTGAATTATAGGCGAGGTGAGGTTAGGGTGACCAAGCGAGTGATGAATAAATTGGAATGAATTAATTCTTTTCATTTTAGCGCTAACCGGAACAACACAAGGTCGAGCACTGAACCTCCTGGTGCTGCTGCTGCCAGCAGAGCAACGGGCAACACTACGGGAGATACTGCGGCTGGTCCGCGAGATAGTCTCCATGAGCAACACCAATAAGATGAGCGAGCATAACGTTGCTATGATTATTGCGCCTACCCTCTTCCCTCCCAGGTACACACACAGACAAACTGTCAACTTTATATAACAACACTATAGGACTATTAAAGCGTTATTTAGAGTCCATCGGTCATTAGATAAGTAAGCATTTCTAGAGTCCTCATTGTAGTGTTCACATATGGCATCAATACATATAGTTTTTATGTAGTAGATAAAATACATTATTTTTTAAAATTAAAAGGGCGAAGGTTGATAGAGATCCTAGAGACGTTTCAAATATAGGGCCCTTCATTTCAAGGATTTAGAAAGTTTGTCGATAAACAGAAAAGTCTTCAATGGAGTTCTAATGCGTTTTCTACTTGGTCTTCTTAGTCCTTTAAGGGTTACAATTGTTACAATAGTAAAGTCTAAAAGGGACTCTCTATTTTTATCTTGACCTATTATGATGGTTCTGGAGTACCTTAAACAACTAATAATAATTTTCTTTCCAGTCTCCTACTCAAACAGTCGGACAGCCTAGAAACCCAGCTAGCGACAGCCGCGAACAGCTGTCACGTGACCGAAGCACTGATGCGTTGGAGCGAACAGCTCTGGATAGTTCCCGCTTCGCTCCTCGCAGCCTCGCAAAGGAAACCGCCGCCACATCGAAGAACCCACCACACTTGACTCGTTATTTTTTAAACATGGACTAAAATGTGTGGAATCGGCCTTGTCAAAATTCCTGGAATCCAGTGTTGAATTATGTAATATTTTTTGGATAATTTAAGGCCAGTGAAAATGGGTTTTGAAGTTGAATAACGGAGACCACGTGACATGTATTAAAAACTAGCTACCGGGTGCTTTTAGGCAGTATTGCAAAAATATGGCATACTATTTATTACTATTAATAAATACTAATAATAGTATTTACTTTGCGTTGCGTCGCGCTGCGCCCTCGCCGCACCGTGCTGTTACCTACGCGCGCTTTCGGTTGACACTAATCACATGGTCGCGTGACGTCACATCATGACATTATTATGATGTTTAATACCTTTTCATATTTTTTTCAACACTAACCAAAAAGCACCCAAATAATTACTTACGGTGCTTTGAGTATTATAAGATTGAGTCAAGTTGTGCTGTGTTAATCTGTCTTAGAATAAAACTCCTATTCTAGAACTTTCTTTAATTATATTCTCGAATTTTCTTTCTCTAGTATATTACTTATAACCAGAATAGGATTTTTACAATAAGTACTCTGTGTTAATTGGTTTTAACACATTTAGTATGAACATGTGAATAAGATGCCAAATATTCGTACTTCTTGTAATAGCAAATATTCCAGTTTTGAGGCTGTTTTTATCTTTTAAAGTAGTTTGGTTAACTAATTTTGATACTTAGTCTATTTACTTCACGATTTTAAAATGTATGAATTAAATCTATGATACTCAAGTGTCAGAGCGAGATAGCACATATCTCTGCTGTTTTACTTTAAAAAACAACTGGCATCATTGACAAAAAAAAAATTATTGTGCCTTACGAACACCACTATAAACATGACTTTAAACTACTATTAGTGTTGCCAGTTTTAAATTATTTTCCTTTAAATACTTTTTAATGTTTTTTTAAAATTTTAATCTGTGATAGACCATTTATGCCCGCGTTAATTTCGAATTGACAAATAGGAATTATCCTACTAAAGATAAGGCTGTACGGTATAATACCTATGCCTATTTCATTACGGAATTAAAATAAACGAAAAAATGACATAAAATAAATATGTAGGTATCAATTAGTTAACCAAACGTCATTATTTCTAATTCTAGTGACAACAAAAGTTATTAACTCTTTTATTATATATCCTGGGTGCGTGGTGCCATTGGTTTGGTGTAGTTACCGTTGGCAGTAATGGTGTAATGGTTGTAGGTTGGTGCCGTATTATATACTTTACTCACTATAGTCTATATTATGTAAATAATCTAATTACCAATCGACTAGGCAAGCAAAGACTGACTTGTATTATCTATATAATCTATGTTAAGTGTATTTACTTCACAAATAAAATATGTTATTCTAATTGTTTTGTTTTATTTAAAAAATCTATTAATACATTAGTTCAGTGTTGCCAAAACTCCCGATTTTTTTAAAGCTACTAAAAGTAATCATAGGTATAATACTAAATTCATAAAATACAATTTTCCATTTTATTACTTAGGAAGGCATGTAGCTTGAGTTAGTGTTGCAATAAACTCGAGTCCCAGAGTCTTAATTTTAACGACGACAAAAAAAACTAGTAAATAGCAAAACCAGAAACTTAAGTAACTTCGATGCAATTATTTGCTACCCTCAGGACTAGTTTTAATTTATAAGCTCCAGTCTTATTTTTGCGGTCTCCGAGTTCTTTTTAAGGCACGTCTTAATTTTAGATTGTCGAATGTTTAAAAATAAGACTCAAGGATTTAAGTTCATCGCAACACTATAACATTTACAGCAATAATATTTTTTTTAATCGGAGTTAGTTAAAAGAATATTACTTATCCTACCTGACAATGAAGAATAGTGTTATGTTGTAGGTTTCAGAATACCGTAACGTTCTGTTTACTTTCATAATAACCAAATGGAGAAGTTTTATGATGTTGATAATGCTATATTTAACTTAATACAATTGAAATATAGATCGAAACTAATATAGGCTTGAAATTTTTTTAAAAATCCGAACCCGAAATGATTGAAAAACAAAAACAACGCGCGGAACGATTGTGGGCCTCTGACGTCATCTTACCTATAGTCACACCAGAGCGCTTGCGTTGCTTGTAGATGTTTTACGTTCAGCTGTTAGTTGATCATTTATAATTAGTGTATTTTTTATTTTAGCATAATGGAAGAAGATTTTGTAGAAGGACAAAGTGATAAATTATCTAAAATAATACATACGCTGTGATGGATTTTTTTTCTTCAAATCCGTCTTATGTAGGCATAATCTTTAGCCTCAGCTATTAATTATAATAAATAAAACCCGAAACGAGCAGCACGCCGCGCCAATGAATTTATGTCGGAAACAAAAAGGAATGAAATGGATGGCCTGTCTAAGGGTGCAAGAGATAACTAAACATAAGGATCTCGTATTATTCTGACAGAAACCCAAACAGTGCATTGGACTTGTGACCAAGCTGTAGGCTTAAGGAATTCCTTTATGTAATTACAACACTCACCTACAGTGCCCAGGTTCTGTTTAAACCTAAGGTTAGGCTAACATAACTTACGACATATACGCGCCGCGTCAACTAGGTGAAGTGACGTCACACGCTGTCCAGATATTTTATCTATTTATTTATTCTTGTACCATAAACTACATACAAAATTGGTAGATATGAGAATAACTGTACAAAGGATTGCTTATCTCTTAGAAGAGATCTTTTCCAGTAATTATTAGAAAAATGTTTAATCATTCTTTTAAATTTTTGTTTCATTTTACTTTAATTTTTACAATACATTAAAAAAAATGGAAACTCCTCATCTACATGGATGCAGAGGGGGGGGTAGCAGATTTAATCAGTTTTTGGATCTGTCAATGATTTGTGTGTACTCAGGGTAAAATTTAAAGGTGATTAATTATAATAAATAGTAAATGCACCATCACTGAATAAAACAAACAGGTTATGCTTTATTTATGTGTTTGTTATAAAAGTTTACACACAAGCAAAAACTTTTCAAAGTAAGAATATCAGAATGCATAATAAACTAATATTTGAAATTCTTAATTAAATAAATAGCTTCATTATCCGCCCCACACAGTATCCTGCCTCTATCACAGTGCAGAGTGTTGATCGCTTTGTGTAACCCCGGCATTATTGATGTAACATTCATTGCTGTTTTATCTTCCAGTGGCACATAATCGTCTGGACCCTTTTTAGTTAACGTTTCCATATTCCAATCCCAAACTTCGCCGGACACTGAGCTTGTCAGCAATTTATTAGGATTTTCTGGATGAAATTGCATTTCTGTAACACCAGCGGCATGTGCATTTAATAATGATGTAGGAAATTGGTTCATTCTTAAGTCCCATACAGCTAGGGCTCCAGATTCGCTTCCAGCTAATATTATATGTGGTTGTGTTGGATGTCGTACAATACAAGTTGCAGCTAACTCGTCTCCAGCGAGTAGGAAGGCTGCTGCTGGTTTGTTATTTGAAGATCTAATATCCCATATCTTCATATGGCCTCTAATGTTTCCTGTTATAACCTAAAAAATCAAATGCATCAGATTCCACCAACAACTTATTATAAAGGTTTTAATTTCAATGTACAAGCTCAGAGCTGCTCTCTAGTATAGTATTATCAACATAATGAGATTAAAGATCTATGTTACCTCATTTAATTTAATAAAGCAAACTGAATGGAGTGAACAGCTATCTGCTCCTTTGATTGTTTGTGATATGTCTCCTCTTCTTCCATTAAGTATATTTACATTACCATCTTCCCCTATACTAGCTAAATCTCCTTCAAAAGTATCTAGAGATGTGCAAGAACATTTCTCCATACTGAAATAGAAATGTATAATAAAAATACATAAATATAGTATTAAAATAATAATGAAAAAAAAAAAATTGTTTAAAACCGGATATAGACTTGAAAAACTCTCGTGGCCCACGGTGGCAAAACAACGTTTGCTGGGTCAGCGAGCATTATTATAAAATTATACATATGAAATTTGAGCTAATTAGAATGTAATGAAAATAAATTAGATTCTATACCCAAAACTGTGTAATTTATTCCATGTATAAACTTCTTTTAGCGGTGTCTGTCTGTCGTATGCGCTCACTTCAAGCATCTTAACATCCCCACTGGAAATTGAAACCGCGATTGTATTCTTGTTGACAAACTTAATCTCGGTCACATCACCATCTACTTTGTACTCAGACAGCTGGCGAGGGTACTCGACGTCCTCATCCTCATTTATAATCTCGAAAGTCCAAACTTTTATTGAGTTTTCTTCATCATCCCAGCTGCCGGTGAAGAAATGTTTTGTTTCTACATAGTCTTCGGGTATCCATCGTATTTTATTAATTTTCTGTGAAACAAATGTGCCTTGTACGTCTAAAGGCATCTTAAAAATAATTGTACTAATTTACACCAGAAAAACTTCGCGTAATCGGTTATTATAATAAATTTTTAGGTTATCTTTATTTATAATTTATGAAATTCAAAATTTCAATTTATAATGACATAAAGCACACAGTGTTACCTATAAATGAAAACGGAGTTACCTGTTTTGTTCATTAGTTTTACTCGATTTAACCCGATAGCAGTCAATCAGTCATATTATTCTGATATTATACAAAAAAAAAAGGAAATTTTATAAAGAGCGACATATTATAATAAAACATTTCAGCACGAAATTTAACCTAACTTTATTAAAATGTATGAAATAGTAAAATAATACAGCTACTGTTAAAAGAAATAATGTGAGGTGAGGTTGAATGAGAGATGAGGATTTTAAGGCGCTATATTTTCAGGATTTAAAAAAATATATTTTACTTTATTCGTTTAAGTAAAATGGAAGTAATTAAATAAAGCCTATCATATTTATTTGTTGACCTATAACTTCCTTAATTATACAATTTAAGAATATTTTCAAGTAATTATTGTGATTTTGACTTAAGTTCGAGGGAGAAATATTTTTGAGTTGGTAACACTGCCGAAGACTTATTTTCAACTACCTGCTTTTGCTTCTTGCATAGTGCATTTTTCTTGCACTTGGCAAAAGTTGTTGTCACTGTCAAATAAGTTTAAAATTTTAAAAACTTGTGTTCCTATTTGCTTGTTTCCACAAACTAAAAATCCTCATAAATAATATTATTCTAGAACGTACCAAAACAAGTAGAAAACCTGTTATCTTTATTCATAATCTTGAGATCATAAAGTGTTTAGTTGTTATCTATATCTATCATTGTATCAATAACAATGGTTCGAGAGGGAGTGTTATTACCGGCGGAGTCCGGAGCCTTTATTTCTGAAAGAGCTCAACATGTTAAGATTCACGAAGAAGGGATTAACAAGCTCTGTGATGAGGCAAGTGTCAATGTATTTTTGTTTAAAATGAGTGTCAATATGATATATGCAATATCATAGGATCTTGAAGATAATTAATGTAAAATATCAATATAATATCTGGCACTTCTTTAGATTAGTGTAACCCCGCTAGACTTTTAGGACAGTTTATATTATGGAAAAAATAATATTTCAAAAATCTAGTAATAATATAAATAACGAAAAATGATACTTTGAATTAATGTAATAATTGGATAATTGTAATAAATGTATTATGGAATAAAAGGGAGTAAAGAGGAAGCCTCACGCAATGTACTATACACAGTAAAACACATACCTTGCCAAAGTAAACACGAGCATACAAAGGTAAATAGACCTCACCTAGTGATAATATAAGCAGAAATTCTGCCCCTCCTTGGCTCACTGCCCTCGCTTCCATGAGTTATAACTGTTAGGCTTTTTATTAATGCACTAGGTGATCTACTTCTGCTTAATATTTTTATGATTCTAGATCAGATTTTATATAAAAAATATTTATAAAAAAAATTATCATTATCAATTGGTTAATTATCAGTGGTTACTGATTTACTGTCTTTTTCAGATGTTTTTGTCTTTAAAAGACAATAAACTACAAATACCAGAGACTGGAGGTGATTCAATTCATCCTAATAAGGATCATGTAAGAGCAGTTGACTGGATATTTGTGACTGACACATTAAACTTCTGCTTTTGGTCACACAGCAAGGAAAGTCAGTGGTCTGTTAATGGTTTTACTGGATATTATGCTTTGGAGGCAGCGCTGCATAGAGCCTTAGAGGTACCATACAATGTATTATATTCTAAAAGGCCCTATTCTCATTGCACAATACCAGATATCTCAATAATTATTCAGCATTCTTCTCTTCACTCTTCAAAACTACTTTCTAAGTGGCAAAACAGCAAAACATAAGATACTTGTTTTGCCGAAGCCCATACCCAATCCATATGATGGTTGCCTCTACAGAAATTTGCAGTCTTTTTTTTAAGCGATATATACATATGCTATACCTATGTTATATTTATTTAGGACTTGGTTCTAGAGTTTTCCCATACCTCAACCGTACCAATTGTCTTGATGGAACAGCATGGTTATCTGTTGTTATGTTGGAGTAGGATTATGTATTGATATACCTTTGAATATTTCTTTAATTTTTTATTTATATCATTGTTTTCTTATTTTTCCAGGAAGGGCATGATATAACAAATCCAGAGTACTACTCAACCATAACTGAAGATCAACTTACCCACATATTTAGAGGAGACACCACTGCTACAATACCTCTGCTAGATCAAAGGCTCTCAGCTTTACATGAAGTTGGTAACATATTGATACAAAAATTTAATAAAACTTTTGAAACTTGTGTGAAACAATCAAACAAATCTGCGGTAAAGTTACTAGAGATAGTCGTTGATAACTTTCCATGTTTCCGAGATGAGACTTTATATAAGGGACAAAAAGTATCTTTATACAAAAGAGCTCAGATATTAGTAGCGGATTTATGGAACTTTTTTGAGGGTAAAGGATGGGGTGAGTTCCATGATATTGGAGAGATGACGATGTTTGCTGATTATCGAGTACCACAAGTTTTGGTTTATTTTGGAGCTATGAGCTATAGTGATGAGTTGATTGAGAATTTAAAGAAAGGTAAACAATTAATTATACATTTTTCAAATTGAAAAGTTATATTATATTAAGCTCAAAGTGTGTGAGGTCAAAGGTGTGTGAGGTCAAAGGTGTGTGAGGTCAAAGGTGAAAATGATGGCATTGATTTAGCAAGTATAAAACATCGAACTTTGTCAATTTTACTTTACTCTCTCCAAGCTAAAATCGAGTATAGTTGTTCAAGTATATTAAGCATTTTTTTTCAAATGATTGAAACAAAATTTAGTATTTAAAGAAACAAAACAGAATCTAATCTCGAATTAATGTCTTAGTCAGTCTTTGAGGCCTTTGAGTGACCCTTGAAGCACTATTTCTTTTCAGATAAATATCATCTACCAAGCAATTCCGAGGAGGAGGTGGAAATTCGTGGTTGTTCCATCCATGCTGTGGAACTGGTGAAGAAGAAATTAGAAGAAAAAATAAAAACTTCGGGAATTGATGCTGAAGTTCCCAATTCAAGTCTCATAGATTATTATCTGTGGTGCTACAGACGCAAACATGCTAGAGAGATGGAGAAGATACCGTATCATAAAACTTTGGGGATATATTATTGAGAATTTGATGTGTTTGTAATTTACTATACAACAACAGGGTTGCACTGTGTAAAACATTGTTAAATTTAGGCTATACATGTAGACCAAAAGTATCACTTAGTGTCACAATGGACTCAAGTTCTAAAAAGAGGGACTAGCATAAATCGCACCATGGATCACAAGACTCGCCTTATTCCAACACTCTCAGCAACGTCGCAGCAGAGACTTGAGTGCTTTATATGCAGCGAGTCGAGTTCGTGTCATATTCCTACACGAGCCTCTTCATCAATATATCATAAAATAAGAGTATTTATTAGTTAAATAATGAAACATGAAATTAAATTTGTGCGAAAATATAAGAATACTTTTAAAGTATAGCTTTAGGATTATATAGACATTAATTTAAAGTAATTCAAACTTAAAGTAAAACAGGTCCCCCGATATGAAAAAAGTTCCTTACGTTTCACGAGAAAAGTGGAGAGCCCCGCTGTGCTTCGATCATGGACCTATATCACAAAAAAGTGTATAAAGTCCGCACACTTCATATTTTTTAATTGGTTTTTTGAATCTAAAAGAAAGATTAATAATATATAGTTTGGTTTGGTTTTTTAGATATTTGTGCTGATTCATTCAACTATAAACAAAATATTATTTCTAAAGTGTTGAAGTGACTAAAGCAGGATTGGATATCTTTTTGCGTTTCAGAACCTTTTTGCCTAGAACGCATTGGTGCTGATTGTGAGTCTATTGTCATTTATAGTCGAAACACTAAAATGTCTTACTAGGTACAAGGATAACCTCCAATTGTAATTTATTCAATAGTATAAGCGGGTGTAACGCTTTTTCGTTAAATAACGAATTAATATAAAATATTAGAATTAACTACTTTTATATACACATCAGCGTATTGTTTTCTATTTAAATATAAATATTTTATTATACATTTGTTAACAAATAAAAAACAATTTATAAATTTGTAATTTTTATTTCATATAATTGACATTGCATCACAAGAACCTTATCCAAAATATGCTTCAACTAGCACGATATATTCAGCCAATAAAATGGCTGCGTAAATAAACGAATATTTTAGATCCTGCAGCGAGCTATTGTAGCAGGTTATGGGCCCAGGTTTTATAAATCTCGCTACAGGATCTCAAACTATTATTGCACGTTAATTATAGAATAACGGTAAGCACACAACCTCTGAAAACCTACCCGCTATATGTTTATTTACAACTTTGGCTTTAGCTACAATATAGATGATTATGAGCTATCGAACATTCCAGATATTCCACAAAATCTGTAATATACGATAGCTATAAATGGCACTAAGTATTTACACCATAACCTAATGAATATGATATAAAATTAAAAATAATTGTGACAAAAAAGTTTTACCTTAAATTATTTTTAATCTATGTCCTAGTTTCTTGTAATATTTTATCTGTTCGTTTTGGCGCGAAAAATAAACTGTGACTGTAAATTGTTAGAGAATATGGACGTCCAAAATGGCACTACTTATTAAATTCATTGCACAAATATACTGAATTACAATTTCTTTAATTTTAATGTTTTAAATTACAAAACTGTAAGTACCCTTCATATTTGTATTCGTAAAATTTCGATATGTTGTCGAACTACAAAAACTGATTTACAAAATAGTAAATAAGTCGTAGTCACTAAGTTAGTGGACTTTGAGAGAAGATTTTAAGGAAAACATTTAAAATATAAGTACCCATTGCCAGAATTAGAACTTTCTAAAGTAGTAGTACATATTACTCAACTAAAAGTTGCAAAAGCTAACGATTTTGAACCGACAGATTCTTTTAAACTCTTAACAATACTTTCGAGACGCTATATTAGATCATAATTTATTTCGTGAATTTTGTTCTCAGACTCTCAAAGAAAGCTAGTTTCGTCTTTATCGTTCCAGGTTCTGGTACCGGACTGCTTGGTCTGCTGGATTCTCTGGTGATCTCCTCCCCTTCAGGAATTTCTTTGGAACCTCCAGGAACTGTGAGTGGGGTTGCTAAGGATAGCTTCAGTTCTTCTCGGAATTCTTTTGAGATGCTTCTCGCGGTGAGACTGTGCATGTATGTTAGTTTGCTGGCTGGTCTTTCTTTGTCTGGACTGAGGATATTCTCTTTGCTTCTCTGACGCTTTATTACGGGCTGTGGTACCTGTGGCAGGAATATTAAATATAATATGTAATTAAAACACCTATAATTAGTTTGCTTATCTTAATGTTGTCTTGCATTATGAATGTAAGATAAGAATTTATTTTATGCCTGCATTCTTTAATACAGCAATTTATATTTAAATCAAATGAGCGCTTGACGCAATGAGTTATGAGGCGGTATTTGTTTATGGAAAAAATATTTAGATAGATATGTATAGAAAGTTTTTTGAAAAATGTCCCTAAGAAAGTTAAAGAATCAAAGCAATATTAACGGTTTTGGTTTTCTTATAAACTTTTTTTATAATATCAATAAATAAAATTTACGACACGAAAATTCTGAGTCATTTTATTTCAAATTATCAAATTTCCCACTTCAACGTTTATTTATCAAAATAAACGTTGAAGTGGGAAATTTGATATGATAAATAAACTTTGAAGTGAGAAATTTGATAATTTTATCAGCCTAAAACGAATGATTCATTCAACTGACCTTGATCGGTTCACTGAGACTCTCCATGCTCACAAACTTCTTGGCTAACTCCTTAACTTTTGGTAAATGAGCTGCTAATTCATCAATGTCACTTATTTTTTCTTTCGATGTATCTATTTTTAAACTATCGATGATCACTGCGTCGTCTGCAACATCGCTGCTTTCACTGGTTTCGGTTTCTCCCGCATTCTTATCTGGTATATCGATGTTGTCATTTCTGTCAGTTGCGTATCTTGATAACTTATCTTCAGGTTTACATTTCACAATCTCACCGGTTTGTACATTATATATTTTAATTGAATCTTCTACACTGGAGCTTAATGAGTTCTCTACGCTTGTAGGCGATTTCTCACGTTCGTTATCAGCTGATGTAATTTTGTCGGCATTGTACGCGGATTGTAATATTTCTTCGAATTTCCTATCAGTTTCTTCATCAGCATATAAAGGCTTTTCAGGAAAAAGTGTGTGTTCGTTTGCATCTTCGTATTCTATTATTATTTCATTTTTGTATTCCGTTGGCATTGTTGTTATTGATATATGTTCCTTATCTTTACCACTGAATTTTGTGTACTGTTGATTTGTGGCTATCGTGTTGAATTGTTGTATTAATAGTCCCTGAAAATGCGAATACTATGTGATAATGAGTGATAGATTTAGATTTTATCTTTGTGATAAATATCCAATTTGTACGTGAAATAGATAAGAATTCAGAGCAGTAGCATGTTAAACTAAAAAGCAAGCTAAACGTTCAAATTAATGAGACGTTGTAATATGTTCCATATCTGTCAACAATATCTACGATTCTGAATTCTTTTCGATATTAATCTTAAACTTATTGAATAATTAAGATTATATTAATATTGATAAGGTTTAGAATTAAGAAGATCGTGCAGAGATTAATTTCGCCAATGGTGATTCATTGTAAATATTATTTCAGTTATTAGTGCCGATGCTGTTAAAGATGGCGTGTTAAGGAAAGTTAAGATTTTATTAGTCATGATAAGCTTTGTTAGTTGGAAGTTCTTGGCCAAAAACTTACTTCACTCACCACTAACTTGTTGGAGGATTACTGTTGTTATACTGAAAACTATAAAGGGCACAAATCTATGAGTGCTTTTCTATCAATATATACTAGTGCATAATAGTGTTGTTAGTCAGTCAAATTATAATCATGCTAACTTTCACACTCGGGCAATTTAGTATTAAACAAATATTATTTTAGAAATATCCTTTCACCATCGTTTATAAAGATTACATAAAAATGAATTTATAAATAAAGTGTCGTATCTGGCTATGTAGGTACTATACATAGTAAATGGAGATTCGTCCTGTCGGTTTGGTTTTATCTACATTGTCAGTAAGTGCTAAGAATCGGTGTATTATTTATTATTAGGTAATGGGGCAAGTCACCAGAGTTCTCTATGAAAGCCTTTTAACCTTACGCTTCCACCAAAAGCGATATTGATGCCTGGCCGTCTCTTACGAACGTACTCGCTTCTCATTGAGTTACTTCTAATGTCCGCGTATTTTTCGAAAAGATGATCTGTAATTTCCGGTGTTTTTGGTATTTTTAGTCTAACTACGTCGTCATTTATTTCAGCAGTATCATGTTTGCTGTCGATGTTACTGTAGTCATATTTATAGTTAAGCTCTTCGAAATTTTCATCAGCGTTTCGTGGGAAATTAAGATGGTGGTTAAACGTTTCGTTACAGTCATGTCTATCGGGGTTTTCGAAAATGGGGTTGATAGCGAAATTAGGACTCGCGTGTCTGGGGCTGAAGACATTTCGGGTAATGCTGGTATGGAGAGCGATACCCTCAAGGTCACTCAAGGAGCTGCTAGCACTTACGGGTGCGAACTCCCTATCGAAATTCTCTAAGCTCGTCGATTTGTTTATTGAACTAGAGAGGGAACTCGCGCCGCTGAAGCTGCCTTTCTTTCGTTCCCCTGATGATGATCTGGCCTCTTTGATATAGTAATCACGGCCGTATCTGCAATAGAAGTAAATGTTTCATAATATACAGACTTATTAGAAATTAATCATAAATTTTAATCTAGATAACGCTAAAAAAATTTGTTAAATTAAGTTTTTAAATGATGTTTACCGCTTGTATTGTGGTACTTCCTCCGACAGCACATCTTGCAATGCTTTAGGTAATGGACTCATTGATCTTCTATCATCAGTTGAGACACTATCTGTGCTTACACTATGATTTAATTTTATCTTTTGAACTACGTCAGAAGAATCTTTCTTGAGATTTCTATCTTTGTTTTCAGATTTAGGAATTAGCTTTTCCTCATCTATTTCTTTTCTAGAGGTTATGGAGTCAAAAAGAGATGATGTGCTTTTGGCTGAAAGCCTCTTTTTTATAGCTTCTGGGGAGTACGGGTTATTTGGCATTTCTACATAGTTAAGCCATTTCTTTCGTTCTCTATCTGCTATAGAGCCTGTATTACAAAAATAAATAAATAATTAAGCAAGTTAATAGAATAATGAATATATTTTAGAAACTATATTAAACTATACAGTAACATTAGCTACCTGGTATTAAGTCTTCCTCTTTCTCAGACTGTAACCTAAAAAAAAATTGTACTAATATGAATTTTATTACTTAATTTTTATTTTATTCTATCGTTTCGGAAATTTTTATTAAATCCTTAATAATATAATTATATTGAAATACTTACTGTTGAGGTTCATCAAAATGTTTTCTTCGCAAGCTGTCTGCGTATCTTTGCACTGGCACTGCTTCAGTTTCTTCGTAAGATTTCTCTCGTTCAAACCGACTAAGCGTGTTAGTAGATCCTAAAAGTAAATGAAGTCACTATTATTAGTCGGCAGACTTTTGTCAGCTTGTAAGCATAGACTAATTAACCAGTAACTGAGTGTCAAATATTTGAATTGCATTTTTTCAAATGTGCTCGCTTACCTTTTACATTAGTATAGCTGGTATCAATGCTTTCATCTTTTATCATTGGATTTGTATAATTTTCAGCATGACCATTTAGTACAGTTCTGTGTATTTCTTCTCTAAGATTAAATTCTGTTTTAGGCAGAGGTCCACTGTCAACACCAAGTACTAATATGGAATCCTGACTTTCTTCATGTTCATTGACTCTATCATTATTTATGTTGTTCGAAATAATTCTAGAATCTATAGTATCTTCACTTTTAATATGTTCAGTAGCAGTTTCTTCGGAGTTTTGATTTTCAATAATTGTTAAACTGTCTGGTTCGAAATCTAATACTTCATCAACTTTTGATTTGCCTCCAATAATATGTTTTGAGTCTAGTACTTTTTTGACATCACTTCTATACTCTATTTCCTGTTCTTCACTATCACTAGCATTATCTGAAAGATCTGTGGTGTCTTCAGCATCTCTATCACCAATAAGAACTCTATACTGTGTGTTGGAGTTAGGAACAAGCATTGGAACAGGTGCTGATTGAATATTCTTTATCTTTTTTCTTTGGAAAAGCCAGTTTTCCTCCCAACTACCGTCAACCGCCTGAATATCGCTGCCGGAAACTTCATCAAAATCTCGGAATTCATTATCTGAAATTATACAAATATAGATCTTAAAAATAGATTTAGTTATCTTGTAGTTGTTTATCACTTAAAACATTGTTTACGCTACACAAGTTTCTTGATTGTATTAAGACCTAACAAGTTAAACATTATGCTATTCCTTATCTAAATCATATAAAAATATACGTGACGAATCTGTCTCAGTGAATCAAAATCTTTACCACTAAAACAAAAATATTTTTCAATGAGATTATTGGAAACGACAGTATTCACCTGAAGCATGCACTATGTCACCTCCAAACTCTGGAAACGGTACACGTCGCGGTACTTCAAGTGCTTCATCTGTAGCTTCTCCTTCTTCCCAGTCGGATGCGTCATCTTCTTCTCCTTCGTTTGACTAAACAAAAAATTTAGATTAATATCTGACTAGTCGTACTATAGTACGATATTACTAATAGTAAGATATTACTAATATTATAAATGTGAAAGTTTGGATGTTTGTTACACAGATACTTTATAGCTTAGATTAACATAGGCTACTTTTTATTCTAGATAAATTAAATCTAAATACCAATACGTGGTAAGGCAGTGGTTTAGACTTTGATGTCTACTCGGGAGGTCCGAGTTCGATCCTCCACACACCTCTGACTCTGAGTTTTGTGTGTTTTAAGCAATTAAATATCACTTGCTTTAACGGTAAAGGAAAACATCGTGCGGAAACCTGCACTCCTGAGAGTTCTCCGCATTCTTAAAGGTGTCTCAGACTTCACGTCTGCCAACCCGCACTGGGCCAGCATGGTGGACTATGGCCTAATTCCTCCTCATCTGAGTAGGAGACCTGGGTCAGCAGTGGGCTGTGATGATGATGATGATACTTGGTAAATTACACCTATGCGAAGCCTCTCTTTTTAAACATTGGATACTTAAGAACTAAGACTTAAAATGATTTTCCAAGTTGCAAGATGGTGTGATCTTTTTTTTTTATATTACTAATAACCATTTAACTAATTTTAAATATGAATAAAATTATGAATACTACATATATGACTTAAATACACGTCCGACCACTGCCGCTGCTCGAACACAAGTGTCGAGTGCTATTTCTACGTTTCTAAATACCCGCTTTATATTTAAGGTACAAAAGTGTAGATCAGTTAAAGAATAAATTATTTTTATACTCACTGGTGGGGTAATATCTCTGGTATTCCTCGAATTGAGAGATCTTGGAGATGATCTGTCTGATGGAGAAGGACTTGCGCTGGCTGAGTGTATGCCGCTGCTGCGACCGCCTGAGCCGCTCTCTGTTTGGTAACGTTCGATTACCTGGAAATAAAAAAAAACAAAATTATGACCACTACTTCTCTAAAGGTGTTATTAGCAAGATCAAAGGGTCCTGAAAGAGAGGCTTTAAACTTAATGGCGATGGCTTAAAATATTCAACACTACCAAAACCAATTATTATGAAAATAAAAATGTCCATATCTGTTATATGGACATTAAAACGTGTGCATACTATGACGTCATGATCTACATATAAAGGATTTTATTACAAGTACTTGTTGACATTATCCAGTATATTTTAAATCATGACGTCACATACTATAATAATATTGAACAGTTTCAAATTACGCATTATATGGTGTTTTTAAATTGCATTAAAAAATAATAATTCTAATTTTAGACAAAACATTTAGAAGCTAACACTATAATAAAGATAATAAATAATTTGGCATAGCAACATCCCTAATTATTGAGATTTAAGGTTAATCATTTGATTGCTTATCTCTGATAACACTGTGTTACAAATTTATAAAATTAAGTGCCCACTTCAACTTTTCCTGTTTCTTTTATACAATTTGCAAAATAAACCACACATTTATTTTTCTGTAACAATAACAATTTTCAGGTTACTTAATTTGAAGAAAAATAAAAACTAAATATAAAAAATTGTTATAATTTAACCTGCTGTCAACAAGTTGTGTAAACTTGAATGATTTGTCAGTCACTTTTTTGGGAAACCATCTAGAAAACTATGCGGTTACTCTAATAACTATTACATCGTAAAGATAATGACGATAAACGAACCTATTATTTGCTAATAATTATGGGGGTATATCTCAAAAATTAGACGTGAAAGAAACAAAAAACCTCCAGCATTTATATACTTAAATTAATAGATAACTATAATAGCTATCAGTTTTTAGATAACCGAACTGTCACGCAGTGCAATAGGCCGAATTTTTAAAATAAAGTATGACCGGTTTAAAAAACTTATTCTTACAATTACAAAAATATAACTGATTAAAGAAACTTTTTTTAAATAAAATGTTTCAAAATATTTATTTTCAGTTCACATTTCAAAAGTAAAATTTATAATATTCTCTTGTATTAATTAGAGTTATTACTCTCTTGTTATTATTTATTATCAATTTAAATATAAACATTATAAAAGAGATCGATATACATGTTTCTGTAATTTATGTTTTACTAGCGACCCGCACCGGCTTCGCACGTTTTCTTACTCTACTATATTATGTGTGTATTATACATATAAACCTCCCTCTTGAATCACTCTATCTAATACAAAAATCCGCATCAAAAACCGTTGCGTAATTTTAAAGATCTAAGCATACATAAGAACAGACACACGGGAAGCGACTTTGTTTTATACTATGCAGTGAAGAAAAAAGGAGATTAACGGCTGATTGTAATGAAAACGAAAAAACTAGAGAAAAAGTTAATCTGGATAACAAAATTAGCAACGCTATTGGAGAGATAGCGAAAAATTTTTATAACTATCGATCTTACTTCGTATGGGGATCAATAGACTTTATAAGACCATTTAAGGTATGAGTACTAGAAATGTCAGAAATCGGCAAAAAAGTTTTCCATACATTTTGTATTGAAAAACGATAAATTTCGTAATATTTTTATTGCCAAACAATCCTATTTCTTACTGTGATTAAAAGATTCTTTTAGGCCAACTGAATTTTAAATACAAAACTACGGTACGACACAACATGTCACACAAACTTAAAAATACGTTTTCTACGTAAGTTCATACGTTTCTGTACTGAACAAGTAGCAGCGGATAATTGTCTTGGATGGATATTATTTAAAATCCTCGTTAATGGCTCTTTCAGCTTCTGAAAACTGTCGTAATTCAGTGGCCCCACAAAAAAACTCGAGAGGCGTTAGATCGGGGCTGCGAGTTGGTCACTTAATTGGACTATGTGTTCCTATCCACTGTGTCCCGAATTGTCTATTCAAATTTCGTAGATCACCTAAAAATCTGCGCATGCAGTTCAGAATACCAGAAGGTCTCCTAGGAACGTTTTCCTGTAACTATAATGGTTAAGTTACCTGCCCTTACTGACCCGTCCCATTTATGTAGTTATTAATTCTCTCCTCACAATAAGAGAGGACGTATTTCTTAAGTAAATGAAGTATTAGGACTCTATTATCTTGGACAATGTTCAAATTGAATAAGATGTCATCATAACGAAAAGTACTCATTTATTTTTGAACTTAATAATTAATTTTCAGTAACTAACGGACACTTCGGGATTTCACAAACATTTGGCAAAACGCATTGTGTGTATTTTGCGCGCAATAATAATATTTAGCCTGTATTGTCGATTTGAACATCAATAAAGTAGCATAATACACTTGTTTAACCCAAGTACAGTATACAATCCATATATGCCGTAAATACAGCCTTCAATATTGATGATTCAAATGGAGTCTGGTTTAGAGGAAATTATAATTAGTACTACTTAAAATGTATGCGCGATCCTGGAGTGTCCGTCAGTTACTGAAAATTGATTCTTAAGTTTAAAAATGATTTCGATTCAAGCAGTGATGGCCTAGTGTTTACTTGAATGTCTTACTCAGGAGGTCCGAGTTCGATGACACACCTCTGATTTTACTGAGTTATGTGTATGTTAAGCAATTAAAGATCAATTGTGATAACGACGAAGGAAAATATCGTGAGGAAACCTGCACTCCTGAGAGTTCCCTAGAGATTTGAAAGGTGTATGAAGTCTGCCAACCCGCACTGGACCAGCGTGGTGGAGTATGGTATAACACCCTCCTCATTTAGAGGAGGAGACCAGGCTCAGCAGCAAAAAAAACGACTCGAAAATATGATCACAAACATTTGCCAATATCATTTATATCTAATCAAGTCATCACATAATGACATGCAAATATCTAGAGTTTTTACGTTTTCCCAGAGCGATAGCAATAGAAACTACAAACAATACCTCTGAATCGGGAAAGTAGGGTACGATGAGATAGTGGAGCAGCTGCAGCTTCGCAAAAACACACAATATCATACTGAGAGACGAGAGGTACTTGACAGTCTCTCACGGGAGAGATCGGCGGCTACTGTGCTTGCGATGTTAGGAACATTGTATGGCTGTAGTTAGGGTTGTCGATCATATATAAAATTAAAATTCCAGAATCAAAAAAATGAAAAACCAACCACCATATCCTAGGCCACTTTAACTATTCTTCACACAGTATATATATATATATATTTCCTACCCCTGGAGTGTGAGACGCGGTGGGAGGGGAGTCTCCGCCCGCTGTAACACATTGTGAAAACACGTGCGAGTTGTAGTGGCTGATATTGAAATCCTCAAATTTATTGAAGGCGATGGTGAGAAATTAAAACTTTTGTTTTTTTTTTTAACTCACGTGATTATTTTTACATTAAAGCATACTATTCTATATGACTATTAGATTAAAAAAAAACAATTAATGAATATTCATATTTGTTATCATTATTATCATTTGTACTTACTAAAAGTTCAAGATTATCCACATTATTAACACTTGTTTCTATTTATTTTTAGATTATTCTAGAGGAATTGAAGTTAGATGCAATTAAGATAAAAAAAGGTAAGTAAACAATGAACTTACCCAACTAACAACATACAACATAAGCACAACAACAGTCATGTACAACGTCAACATTCTCACAGGCAGTCACTGATAGAAAAAGGAAGAATCACATCACAAGGAAATCAGCACTGATAACATAATTATTGATACTAATTACGAACAGAATTTCACTCACCATTTCTTTATAACAGTTCGGTCTATCTGTGGCAGTGTTCATAGTTATCATGATAATGCTATCTGTGAGATAGTGTATCGTTCAATCTGCTTCGTACTCAGCTAATGTTGTAATCCGGATCCGTGTTAATATCTTTAATTGTATTTTTAATAACAGCACTATTTTTCTAATTTTGGAAAGTGCGGTGAACACACTAGTTTTATAACAACAATTCACGCACTTTTTTAAACATTTTGGAGCTATTAGCTACACTTGGTTTGGATAAATGTCTTCTATTGTGAGATTACAGTCAGATTTCTATGTTGATCTGTCATTGAGAGATAATATGATAGTCTGTTGATAAAAATGTTTATCTCAGTTATATTTTTCAGTTTCACCCGCGAGGGGACGGGTTAGAATACTTTTCCCCTCTACGGCTAGAAGCCAGAGTAGTTGGTGTTAGGGGATCTGTTCCCCGACTGGCTTGCGACCACCAGCACGCGAATCCAATCGCCAAGTGTCATAGACGCGTTCCGGTTGAGCCGCATATGGGCCAGATTTACCCCTTCCCTCTCCCATCCCATTAATTAGTGGACTCTGGGCTCTTGCCTAGGATCCGCTGAATCCGCATCATTTTTCTTCTTCATTTCCCCCTTCCCACTCTATCTTCGGGGATGCAACGCATCGACAAAACGAGAGAGTGTTTCTTGTTTTGCCGATGTCCATGGGCTATGGTGGCCACTTACCATCAGGTGGACCATCGGCTCGTTTGCACCTTATCTATTATAAAAAAAAATAGTTCAATCATTTTGAGTTAATTAACCATCTTTGTTCTTTCCTAAAATAATTTATAAATTAATTTACTTGACTGTATGTTCCTTAAAATGATAATAGTAATTATATAATAGCTTTTAGATAAGAATAGTGCGCACGCGCTGCATAACGATTTTGTCGTTAGAATTTTATCGTAATACTACCGTTTTGCGGCCGAAATTAATAATAATCAATCTCAATCCAATAATAAGCAGTGATGGTCCAGTGGTTGAGACTTCAAGTCTGACTCGGGAGGTCCGAAGTTCGATCCTGGGCACACACCTCTGACTCTGAGTTTTGTGTGTTTTAAGCAATTAAATATCACTTGCTTTAACGGTGAAGGAAAACATCGTGAGGAAACCTGCACGAGTGAGAGTTCCCTAAAAGTTCTCAAAGGTGTGTGAAGTCTGCCAACCCGCACTGGGCCAGGGTGGGGGACTATGGTCTAATGAGTCTGACTGAGGAGGAGACCCGGCTCAGCAGTGGGCCGTTGAAGGGTCGTGATGAATCTCAATCTGAAATCTAAGCCAAAAAAATCTACGTAAAAGACCAAGCAAATACTGTCACACTTCCTTAAACAATCCTTCAAATCCTTCCAAATGAAGCCATGATGGTCACCAGGCGATCTCCCTTTGCTAAATGACACAAATCTATCGGAGCAAAGGTTATATGTTGTCTTGTTATAAATTGTTACGTGGGTATAATTGAAATAAAATAAAGGTAACTACTCGCGAATACAAAGTTATAAACGGAAAATAATTTGTAATCTGTTTTCGATTTATTATACAAAGATTTTGCATTACAGATTAAAAATAGATTCCAAATTTGAATTTAGATTCTATTTTCTATTTTCAAATAAACGTGGACCTCAAGGGTGACCTCAACCACGACACTATAATACTAATTTACATGTACACTGCGCGACAGCACCAGAGAGACTGACCGTAATGTATCGCACTAAAGATTACTAATTTATAAACGGTGTTACCAACAAAGTTATATTTTATTTCGAATAAGTGTCAACCCTAAATTAAAGGGATGATGCGTAGTTTGTATAATTGCAGAATTCGTAGGGATTCCTTACTAAGGTTGTGTTCATATTACTTACGAGTAAGTATATTTGATGTAACATTAACAAGCGTAATTAATTAATATTGTTAATTATTTTTTCATGTTTTAAAATGAACACATTGGTGATTGAGTGGTGATCATCATCATAAATAAAACTTATTTCATCAGTTAGAAAAAAACCTTCCCATTTCCCACTTCCTTGTACTGGGAATGAGGGTGTGTGGGAATTGGGCTTAACTTGACCTTTGAAAACGAATACTTATCTTTGCCTAAATAATAATAAATCCCTATCAAATTAATGGCGATAATTAATAAACAATCTCAAAATTTATGTTAAAAAATTGAAACTTGAGACTTTCGGTTGATATTGGTTATTAATTATTTTAAATTTGAATTTTATATGTTCAAATTGGAATTTGAATTCTGTTTTCCAAAGATTTAGGATTGAGATTGATTTTTAATTTCGGACTTAAAGGTGTATAAACCACTAATATATAGCTGCCGGCACGTAAGTATAGGTTTGACCTTGCATGGGTCTATTAGGGTCACACGTGATTGGTTCTAATGCGACGTTTGAGTTCCCGCGCGTCTGCGCTCAGCACGCTCACAATGCGCAACTTTCCCTCACTATTTTCTTATACCTAAAGTTAGCTGCCGACTACTATACCTTAGCAAAAGCGAGGAACATATAGCCAGTTTTTATATAATCTACACTATTATATTAAGAGGAAAGATTTGATTGTTTGTATGTTTGTTTGTTGCGAATAGGCTCGAAAAGTGCTGAACCGATTTTGAAAATTCTTTCACCGACAGAAAGCTACATCCTTTCCGGGTAACATAGGCTATGTGGTGTTGCCATAAATATTCTAATTAAAACAGATATGGCCATTTAAATGCCATAACCTGGTCATTTTATAAATTGAAGGGTTTCTCTGGAACTACTAATCCGGTTTTAATATTTTTTTCACTGATAGAAAACTTCACTTTTCGTGAGTGATAAAGGTAATTTAGTGTTGCCATATACATTTTTTAATTAATAGAATATGGGCGTTTTGTTGTTACTAATCCGATTTTATAAATTCTTTAACTGAGAGATGTCTATAGTATTTTCGTCTCCCTTCCTCTTTTATACTATCATTATCTCTCATCCTTTATCTCTTTAATTTTTATCTTTATCGAGCTGTTTAGAATGATCAGTCTCTTTGGATTATCTCTCTCTCTCTCGCTCCTTTATCTACTCAATTTTATTTTTGCTCAGTCCTCTCTCTTATATTATCGGTCGCTTTTCTTTTCTTTTTCTTTCTATCATTTTTCTTTCAAAAAATGAAGAACTACACAATTATAGAAAGACAAATTGAGGACATCTAATATTGCATTAAATACCCGGAGCGAAGCGAGGGCAGGCCGCTCGTATTTTAGATAAAGAAATATCAAATCATTTCAATGTTTAACTACAATTCAAGGCGTTGGTGTTTCAAAACATTGCGTGCAGCAAATCTATTCAACATTAACTATATTGCAATTTAGTCCTCGAAGGACTTATGGCTACTTAGACAACCTACAAACAATACATTGTTTGAAAGGTAATTTAATTGAGATGGTTCTTAGCTTTGTATTGTGAAGATTTGGTCATCCGTTTGTTGACTATCAGCTCATTGCTAACTCGAGAAATGCCTCACAATATTTTAATATACTGACAATTATAACAATCTTGTAACCATGGTAACACACTGACATTGCTTAAACTGAGTACACATGAAACGGTATTTCTCGATGTCAAAAGGGCTAGTACCCAGAGCCGTTAAACAAGATAATAAAAAAAATATTTCTCGATACCTTTCTGTCGATATCAAGTATCGAATAGAATCGAGTACCAACTTAAAAGTACGTAACAGTATATCTATCATTTTTTTTTCTTTGTGCATTTACAATACAAAAAGATCGATTTATACAAGTTAATATCGATTCTTCTAAATCGATGCCTGTATGGGTGACTGGATTAGAGTTTCAGTAGGAGGTCATTTAAATTTTTAATTGGAAATAATAAAAGACAGATATTTTAAATACCTTATTTAGAATAGCAGTAGCCAGCAGATCCTCATACGTAGAAGATACAGATGGCGTGTGCGGTTCAGCGGCGTATCTCGCAAGTGCCGGTAGAGCTGCTGCTTCCTCCACCACCCTGGCCACCAGCCGCTTGAGCTGCGCGTGCGCACCACTTGCACCTATGTGGTTCTGTGCTGAGCTTTGTTGGGGGAGATCTGTAGAGGAACACCAGATGGCGTTGTAGCAATCATTTATTTTCATCTAATAATAATAAAACATTATTATTCACTTGAAATTTAAAAATAGTCTGTTTACATTACTCGACAATAGATGGCGCATATTGTTCTAAATAAATAATGTAGGAATTATGGTAAACAATTTTTATGAAAAAATATTTATTGTCTATTGTTAAATAATGATCGATCTTTGTTAATAGAAATGCTCAGCTATTATTATGGTAATATAATGCAAATCTTTGCATAATATAAAAGTCGCAGTCGTAGTTATACTATAAAAAAATAGAATTTATTTCTTTAAAAAACTTACTCGTAGAATTTAATTCTTGAACATATCAAAGATTGGTGAAATCTCAATTTTTTTTTTTATGACAGAGTAGGGACAAACGTGTAGAAGGTCCACCTGATGGAAAGTGGCCACCGTCGCCCATGAACATCGACAAAACTAGAAGGTATCCTCGAAGATAGCGTGAGGAGGGGGAGCGAAGAGAAGACTGCTGCGGTTCCAATGGACCCTGAGAACTCGGTGTTCATTGGAATCGCTGTAGAAATGGGATGGGAGAGGGAGGGGTAGATCTGGCTCACATGCGGCTCGGACGGAACGCGTCAGAGACACTTGGCGGGCGGATTCGCAGCCAGTCGGGGAACAGATCCCCTACCACCAAGGGTGTGCTGGGTTACTCGGCTCTTACGAGATGCTCTCCCAGCGGCAGAGGGGAATTGTATTCTAATCCGTCCCCTCACGACGAAGCTTACACGACCTACAGGTAGTAAAACTTATTCAGATATAAGTCTCATCTAGTTCTTCTTTAGGAAGATACGAAGTTCAGGGAAAACTTACACGAAGAAAAATCTATTGTCAGTGGAGCCTATAAGAAGCACAACTTCTTGGAGGAAAACTCTACAAGGTTTAATAAATATTTCCAGGGAAAGCTTGCACGTATCAAAATCTATTCTTAGGAAAAAATCAGTTTCGAAACCTTTCCTCCCATTGCACGTGCAAGTTGTGGAATGACCTGCCTCCAAAGGTATTCCCAGAGAGCTGCAATATGAGGGTCTTCAAATGGCGTGTATTCAGGTTTATATGAGGTCGGCAACGCATCGACAGCTCTTCGCATGTTGCAGACGTCTATGGGCAACGGTGACCACTTACCATCAGATGGACCTTCTGCTCGTTTGCCCCCTTTTTAATTATATAAAAAAGTTTACAGGTATCAAAATCTATTCTCAGGGATAGTTTATATGAATTAATAGTTATTCTTAGTGATAGTTTACACATCAAAATCTATTCTTAGGGAAGTATGTAGGTAGGTGAACTAAAATCTGAATAAAGCAACCACGGTTAAATATATCTGTAACCTTAACCATAAATATTATTTGCATGGTTATTTTTATCTATTGTTAGTTTCTTATCGTTGAAGCATAAATTACTTTAAACATGCTCATTGGTTTTGGTCATGACACTAATATACTAATTTACGTTATTATTAGAATATTCTAGAAAATCGGTAAATGATTATAAACATATTTTTACATAAAAGTTTTGCAAAACGTATAAAATATGTTTGGGAATCAGTGATTGTGGCAGGGGATCTTTTTCCTGACTGGCTTGTAACCACCAACATGATGAGTCAGACTAACCCTCTTCAATATATTTTTTTTTATGGTAGATTGCACCTTGCAAACGAGCAAATGGTCCACCTGATGGTAAGTGGCCATGGACATCGACAAAACAAGATACCCTCTTGTTTTGTCGTTGCGTTGCATCTTCGAAGATAGGGTGGGGAGGGGGAGTGAAGAAAACTGCTGCTGCTGTTTCAGCGGACCCTGAGCAAGAACCCAGAATCCACTAGATCCGCAGCATTAATGGGATGGGAGAGGGAGGGGGTAAGTCTGGCCACGCGTCTATGACACTTGGCGGTCGGAATTCGCATGCTGGTGGTCACAGCGAGTCGGGGAATAGATCCCTTACCACCAAGGGGGAGCTGGGTTACTCGGCTCTTACGAGATGTTCTCCCAGCGGCAGAGGGGAATAGTATTCTATGTGTTTTGTTATTTAAGTTGTATAAGCATCCAATAGATGGCGCCGTGTTAATATTTCTAACGTACTTTCCATGTTTTCTGTTACCTCTATTACAATATGATTGGTAATCGCGGGCGAACGGATACAAAGTCCTCTTCACACATCCGTTAACAAAATGTAAAAAAATCCTTTAAATCACGAGAATAATATACACACAAAAAATCTTAAGTATATTGTAATATATTCATACAGCAGTAAGTATGATTTAAATTAATTGCTGCTAATTTTTTGCTTCATCGTCATGATCTTCAGATAAATACGCTTCTCTGATTTTATTTTAAGAATATGTTGAATTAAAATCTTTAAGTTCTTAGTAATTTTAAAGATAATATCAAAATTAAGGGTTAATCAGAATTTATTAAAACTGTAGCCATTATACCCATGAGAATACTAGTCAGATTACTGACTGACCACAGCTATTTTCTAGTCACTGTGTAACAAAAAGTCAAAGTCTATACTTCAGGAAAACCTGCAACAGATTGTATTCCGAGGGAAATATTACACATTGTAAAATCTATTCCGAGGGAAATATTACACGTTGTAAAATCTATTCCGAGGGAAATATTACACGTTGCAAAATCTATTCCGAGGGAAATATTACGCGTAGCAGTATCTATTCCGAGGGAAATATTACACGTAGCATAATCTAATCCGAGGGAAATATTACGCGTAGCAAAATCTATTCCGAGGGAAATATTACACGTTGTAAAATCTATTCCGAGGGAAATATTACACGTTGCAAAATCTATTCCGAGGGAAATATTACGCGTAGCAGTATCTATTCCGAGGGAAATATTACACGTTGCAAAATCTATTCCGAGGGAAATATTACGCGTAGCAGTATCTATTCCGAGGGAAATATTACACGTTGCAAAATCTATTCCGAGGGAAATATTACGCGTAGCAGTATCTATTCCGAGGGAAATATTACACGTAGCATAATCTAATCCGAGGGAAATATTACGCGTAGCAAAATCTATTCCGAGGGAAATATTACACGTTGCAAAATCTATTCCGATGAAAATATTACAAATACTGAATTCAGAATGATTGATTGATATAATTTGCTGCACGAGGAAGGATGTGTTTGTTAAGAACCAATAGAATAGCGTCATTTAACTCGCCTTGCTTAGTGTGTCATGGTAACTGTTGTCATGGTAACCAAAGTCTATACAGCAATGGTATAAATAGCTTAATGGCACCATATTTTTTCTTGTAAATGTTTTTCCAAAACAGATTATAATTTTTCTCTAGTTATTTTAAATACCGTTATATCTGTACTCAGTATAAGCAATCAGTGTGTTGCCATGGTTACAAGATTGTTATAATTTTCAATATATTAATATTGTGTACTCTTCAGTTAGCAATGAGCTGATAGTCACAATACATGCTAAGAACCATCTCGACTAAATTACTTTTCAAACAAATAAAACTTCATCAGAATCGGTCCATTATCTTGGACATTACGATGCCACATACAGACATACAGATACATAGACACACACATTAAACCTATAACACCACGTCCATATAGCCTAGGGATTAAAAATAATTAAATTATATAAATAATAAATAATATTCTGGACCTGAATCGTATTATTTTTGGACCCCTGCGGGTAGATAAAGCCACTTTTTTTAATCAGTGGTAAATAAAAATGGTAATTTTATGTTTTGTTATTCTATACGCGTTAGCAAGCGGTCTGGTAAAACCGTTTTGTCATGTTAAGTAAAAACCTCTTCGTTTTGGGTTAATCCCAAGCTTATAACAGAAAACGTATAAAAAAATGTTACAAACGTTTGAATTCTTAACACAGCGCCATCTATTGGATGCTTACAGAACCTAGATAACAAAGTTATAAAATATTAAGCTGAAGAGTTTGTTTGTTTGAACGCGCTAATCTCAGGAACTACTGATCCGATTTGAAAAATTCCCTCAGTGTTAGGTAGCGCATTTATCGAGGAAAGCTATAGGCTATATATCATTACGCTAAGACCAATAGGAGCCGAGCTACACGGGGATGAAGTCGTGCGGGTCGACTAGACTGGACATTTAACATCCTATTACGAGAACCCGCTACTAGATGTCGCTACGTAAGCTAGTATAATATATTGTACTCTGTCTACTGGTGAAAACCGCATTAAAATCCATTGCGTATCTTAAAAGATCTAGTTGTATAGATAAATAAAATATTGACGTCATTAATCAGGATAAAAACTATCCTGTATCTCAAGTATCAATACATTTCATCCGGATTGATCAAAGTGCATCACGTATAGATAACCTGAAACGAGATCTCGCTACTAGATGGCGTTACAGAGGCTAGTATATTATGTTAACCTCGCTTCGCTGATGTGTATTCAAACTGTGCACTCACAAACTCTTTGCAACTATGAATCATATCTCTCATCGTTAGGACGACGTTCGTAAGAAACGTTTTGGTTCTCCGACTTATTGCAGCAAATCCGACTACCACGAAAAAGTCTTTTAATTCAAAAACAAGAGATACTCTCTTGTTTTTGCGTTCTATCCTCGAAGACAAAGTGGGGAGGGGGAGTGAAGAAAAAAAATGCTGCAGTTTCAGCGGACCCTGAGCAAGAGCCTGGAGAGAGAGAGCTGGGAGAGGGAGGGGGTAAGTCTGGCCCACGTGCGGCTCGACCGAAACGCAAGCCAGTCGGGGAACAGATCCCTTAGCACCAAAAGGATGCTGGGTTACTCGGCTCTTACGAGATGCTTGATTTCGGGTCAATATATAGCCTATCTATGTTTTCAAAATCGGTTCAGTAGATCCAGAGATTACCCCCTACAACCTCACTAACTACTTCTTTATAATATTAGTATAGATACTCACCAAAGATCTCTTCAAGCCAGTAACACGACACGTAGAGGAATATGGCGACTCCCAGCCAAAATCCCAGAAGCAGTACAGCCAGATATTCCCACATTTTTGTTATATCATTACACTTGTTTAACTCATCACGTATTACACATCATTTCTATGGCTTTTAATATTTAGTATTAACTATAATGTAATTTTATTGATAACAAAACATTAGTGTAAACTAATAAAAGGTTCGTTATAGAAGATTGTCGTTAAATGGAGAGAATAAAACAACAAACAAGATTGTGAGCTAGTAAATCTTTCAGAAAATTTGGCTTTATTAACTTGAAATTTTGGTGTTATTTGTAAAATTTATGGCAACCCTAAAAAAGACTACGGTTTAACAAGTTTAGACATAAAATGATTTTAAAAGATGGCTATTATGTTAAACTAGTCAACCCGCGTGACTTCGTTCGCGTGTTGCTCCGCTCCTATGGTTCGTAGCGAGATGTTAAATAGCCTAAGTTACTCCTTGTTACATTAGCTATCTCTCAGTGAAAGGGCCGTCAAAATCGGTCCAGCTATTTCAGAGATAAGCCGGAACAAACAGACAAAAATTGTAAAAAATGTTATTTTGGTATATATATTAACTAGCCGACCCGCGCGACTTCGTTCGCGTGTTGCTCCGCTCCTATGGGTCGTAGCGAGATGTTAAATAGCCTAAGCTACTCCTTGTTACATTAGCTATCTCTCAGTGAAAGTCCCGTCAAAATCGGTCCAGCCATTTTAGAGATAAGCCGGAACAAACAGACAAAAATTGTAAAAAATGTTATTTTGGTATATGTATTAACTAGCCGACCCGCGCGACTTCGTTCGCGTGTTGCTCCGCTCCTATGGGTCGTAGGCGAGATGTTAAATAGCCTAAGTTACTCCTTGTTACATTAGCTATCTCTCAGTGAAAGTCCCGTCAAAATTCGTCAGAAACTTTATCACATAGGATTCTTTTATTTTTAAATATTATAATATATATAATTAATTGTAGATATAATCTATATAACAAGCTTAAAAACAGACAAATGCACAATTTTTGATTATATAGATATAAGAAATGGTGTTTTTTATTGCCTTGGGGGACAGCCCTGGGAAAAGTATGAAACTATATTTTGTGTCGGCTCGGCGACGCTCTTTCTCATAAAACAATCTATGAATTTAAAAAAGAGTAATTGTGAAGATGACGTCAGTATAGAGACGAAAGAACAGATCACTTTACTATTTATGAAATGAGGAAGCGATGTAACTTTAACTAAAGGCCACTTGTAACCGCATAGCGCATATTGACCAATGTCTATTATTACTTACACTATTTATAGTATTTTTTTAATTTAAACTTTAAGGCAAAGGCAAAAATAAATGAGTGTTGTAAAATGTTTTCAATTTTTTGGATGTATGCGGATTATTGTTGCCAGTGTAAATTTAATGAGTAATTTTACCCCTGTTTAGGGTAAATCATAACACACTATGTAAATAATTCTGATTAAAAAAAACGGTTGAAGAGATTTTAATGAAATTTTACACATAGATACTTTATAATATATATCTTATATTCTATACTTAATATATAAAGGTCAGATTTGAAAAATTCTTTCAGTGTTTAGATAGCCCATTAATCGAGGAAGGCTATGGTTTAATATCATCACGCTAAGACCAATAGAAGCGGAGCTACGCGCGGACGAAGTCACCCTCGTCGACTAGTTAATATATAAAGTTGAAGAGTTTGTTAGTTTGCTTGAACGCGCTAATTTCAGGAACTACTGGTCCGATTTGAAAAATTCTTTCAGTGTTAGATAGCCCATTTATCGAGGAAGGCTATAGACTTTATATCATCACGCTAAGACCAATAGGAGCGGAGCTACACGCGGACGAAGTCGACGAAGGTATACGTAAATTGCACCCGTGTAAAGCCGGGACGTATGGACTGATAGCATAATATTTGATTAGTCAAAGATAGAGAGATTAAAATTGAAGTACAATTAAGATATTTTTTTTTTAAATGTCAAACATATAGATCTCAGATCAACTTAGCATATAAAACGTCCTTACTGTACATGTCATTAAACTAGCGACCCGCTTCAACGATCGGAAGGTCGCACACGCACTGCATACAAACACACGTGCTAGTGCTAGTTTCCGACGGTTCTTGGAATCCTATCAAACATTCCGAAGGATGCAGTAACAGAATTGGCAATACCGTAATACTGTTTACTGCTTTTCACTTATATGGGAAATACGTGGTTTGAGTTACAATGGGTTAATGTTTACCGTCCCGGCTTCGCTCGGGTGCAATTTAACATTTAGCCGTAACCGCCATGTCCCTGCATTTTAAATCTGTAATATCTTCGAAAATATTCATTTGAATTTCATGCTGTAAAGGGACATATTGATCTATATTAAACGCACAATGTATTTAAGGTACCTAATTGGATAAGGATTAATGCTATATTGCTTAAAATCACTTCGTAAATGAGCCATTATTTCTTGTAAAAAGTAAAGGATAAGAAATGGTTATTGTGAGTTATCCTTAAGAGATAGACATATAGCATCGCGGACTTTTTTGTAGACCTTTTTAAGGTGGACAATACTGTAGTACATTATTATGATCTATCTCGTAGGGTTCAGCCAGCGTTTGCAATGTAAGCTGAAAAAATGTGTATATTGACGACATCACTTTAGAAACCTGTAAAATTAACAGTGTTTCTCTACTATATTATGTATGAATGTATATATATTAACCTTCCTCTTAAAATACTCTATGTAATAAATTATACGAGTCGAGTAATAGAAAATTTAAAAGTAGACTAGAAAAATATTTATATTTTAATATCTTGTCTTAGTAATTTACGTAAAATGGAATTTCTTTGTACGTGTGAATATTCAGTATTTTTTATATGAACTATATTTTATAAACTTTTTTATAATATCGTTAGTTTTTAATTTTTAACATTAACATTATTTATATATGACAAGTGGTTGAGACCTCAAGTCTTACTCGGGAGGTCCGAGGTTCGATCCCCCACACCGGCACACACCTCTAACTCTGGGTTATGTGTGTTTTAGGCAATTAAATATCACTTGCTTTAATGGAGAAGAAAAACATCGTGAGGAAACCTGCACTCCTGAGAGTTTCTTAAAGTTCTCAAAGGTGTGTGAAGTCTGCCAACCCGCACTGGGCCAGCGTGGTGGACTATGGCCTAATACCCTCCTCATTCTGAGAAGGAGACCCGGCTTAGCAGTGCGCCATTGAAGGGTCGTGATGATATATGACAAATTCCCAAAGACAGTTCGACATGCACTTCATCCCTTATTGTCGTAGCTCATGCCCATTCCCAGCCTCTAGTCTAATAAATTTCATCAAAATGGGTTCAATGGTTTATGCGCGAAATTGTAACAGACAGACGGACCGAGTTATTTTCTCGTTATAATATAAAAAATCAATGAAAAAAAGGTAATTATATAATTAAATCAAATATATCGATTTCAAAATATAAATATACAAACCGATTCATGCCTTTTAGATTAGATAGTTAGATTTTTTTTCTCTGTTAGCATTCCATAACGGAAAAGGCAAAGGTGTTACACCGTACAGCCATGTCTTCAGTTTGTATTTAGAAATTCAAATACAACAATGATTACTATACATATGTATACTTACGCCACACTCAACGCGACTAAGGCTTTACGGTGTAATATCTTTGCCTTTTCCATTATAGAATAAAATAAAAACAGAGGCAAAACGTAATTGAGTATGACAGATGCCAATCAAGTTTCAAGTGTCATTTTAGCTGTAGCCAGGCCAAATAAAGTGCAACATAACACTAAGAATATAAATTAAATTTCATCTTTTAATGGCAACACTTATATTAATATGCTTTTTACCTTTAGCTGACAATCCATACAAATAAATAAAATTGTAGTGTCTGTTTGTAATATTAAAATATTAATTATGGATGTATACACACACCACATATACCAACAACATTTTTAACAATTTATGTCTGTCTGTTTGTTACGGCTAATCTCTGAAATGGCTAGACGGATTTTGACGGGACTTTCACAAGCAAATAGCTGATGTAACAAGGAGTAACTTAGGCTATTTAACATCTCGCTACGACCCATAGGAGCGGAGCAACACGCGAACGAAGTCGCACGGGTCGGCTAGTAAGAACTATAACCGTATTACTTTCACATGTAAAATAATAAAAATAATTATAGTAAGAATTTACGAAGTCATCATTATAATTTCAAAACTTCTAGCTTCTGGAATGAACCATAAAACGAGATGACAAATGAAAATTGTTGCCGTAACCGTAACCGTAACTGCCGTCCGCTACGTATCGTACTTTCCCGTAAATCGTTTCCTGTCGACGACCACTTTCTTATGCGAACATTCTATATGAGAGTGAAGTTAGGTAATGATGCTGTAAGCCCTCAATCCCTACATATATATGTCTGTATAAAATATGGAGCAGCAGCAGCAGACTCGGCCAGAATCATGGATGATCGTGACTCCTTTATCGGTCGTGACTCCTCAAAGTAATGGAGAGCAATTTCATAGCGAACTATACGCAAATTAAGTATGACTGCTTGACTAGAATATCCTCCTGGGGGGTTATGTTTACTGCTAGAATACTCGCGATTTAATATTTATGATTTCTGTCGAAACACCGTATTTATCTTGCAACCCCCCAATTCCCCGATTGAGAAAGTCAAGTATCATAACTAACAGGATGCAACTCAAAAGGGCCCCTTCAAGTATTGAAACTATTAACCCACCCGCCACCATGGCTGCAAAAGTACGCAAAACCCTAAACCTCCCTCCCTCCTAGCTTTTTTTCCATTTATTTTTCTCCCTCCTCATTCTGAGGGATATTCACGTTTCAATGTGCATGTTTTATCGCTAACGTAAACCATGTAGATCCCCCATCCCCTATCATTAAAAAATAAGCAAAGAAAGGACCACCAGCCTTTTAATCCTTACGTAAAACTAGAACGTGCCCTTAGCTATGAATTACTTAATAGTCTCTGGTATATAAAAGAAATGATGGTTCTCCTTAACTGATATGTATTAATTTGACAGCAAGTTGTTTGAGGATAAAACGTTAAACGTAAAAACAGTTTGGCAAAAAAGAGTGTGGAAATGAGGGCGCCTATATCTTATCATTGGCAACCCGAAATACTACGTCGCGACACTGTTTGATACTTGTAATTTTTATCTTGTTTTGTCGTAGCGTTGCCGCCTCGAAGATAGAGTGTGGAGGGGGAGCGAAGAGAAGACTGCTGCGGTTTCAATGGACCTCGGGCAAGAACACGGTGTTCATTGGAATCGTAGCAGTAATGGGATGGGAGAGGGAGGGATAGATCTTGCCCACATGCGGCTCGGCCGGAACGCGTCAGAGACACTTGGCGGTCGGTTTCGCATGCTTTCATTTCTCAATAGGATTCGGATATACTATTGAGATTATTAATTTTTATTATTTTTGAAATCAGATAGGAGGTAAATTATTAATTATTATGGAAATCTGTTTTGTCTGCCTACCCCTCTTCAAAACAGGTGTGAGCTAATGCTATGTATAATACGCGCTGTCGCCGTGTGATGCTATTTTTTGTATAACAATATTTAAGTAATTATGTAATTTTCATGTGTAATATCTTCAAGTATCAATCTTATTCGTGTTGAAGTATATGACAATTGTACGATTTGACAAGGGACATTTGACAAGTATTTTAGTGTTGCTACATGTATAAATTTTTAGTTCTAGCTGTCACCGCATCATATTCTTTTTTGCCAAGCTTGTATGTTGAATTACCATTAATGGATTATATTATCCTTGTTTTCTCGCTCTATTCTTGACTACACTACATCTTTGGTATGTTGTCTATGGGCATGAAACTAAAGATGAGATATCTGGAAGTATTAATAAATCTTAAAAGTGCAGTGATTAAAGGCCATGTTGTTATGTAAATACAGATTTATTAAAATATATTTTTCCCAATCAAGCCGTAGACCGTAATTAAGATTCCTACGAAGCAATAAAAAGTATATCCGTTGGGCAAGGCTTTATCTATGTAGGGAAGCTTGACAGAATGTCAGATTCACTTTCGCTGTCGGTTCAATGCACATAAACGTACGTACGTCCTTGTCATTATGCATTTTCTTGTAAATATACTTATTTAAGACCTCTTTTATGTCACTGCTACCGTTCTCCGTCCTAATCTTACATTATGGATTCAAAAAATTAAGCCAAATTCAACTAAATATAAATAAGCTGCTAAAAATTTTACATAAATAAAAACATATATGTCATCTCTCTCTCTCTCTGTGGTATGTGTGGTTACTTCTTTTCTGATGATCGTATTCATCTGCTGCTTCTCATAGAACATAGAAACTATCTTCTTCTATGAGCCGCCATTCTCACTACAATGTGAAATTTACCGCCTTTAAAGTCCCTAAACTGGTCTGCCCTTCTAGTTCGTGGGCGGCCTCTCAACCTTCTGCCCTCGGTGTTGCCAGTTATCAATAACATTTCGTTCCCTCGCCGTTCCTCCCTCCGAAATTTTGTCATCTTAATCGAACAGGAAAGTACCCCAAAGGAATAAGATAATATTGATAACTTTTTTTTAAAAGTATTAATAGTCCTCCTTTTTATCCCGAAAAATTTAGAGTTCCTGCGGGATAATCTTATACTAATATATAATGCTAAAGAGTTTGTTTTTTGAACGCGCTAATCTCAGGAACTGCTGGTCCGATTTGAAAAATTCTTTCAATGTCAGATAGCCCATTTATCGAGGAAGGCTATAGGCTATATATCATCACGCTAAGACCAATAGGAGCGGAGCTATATGCGGACGAAGTCACAAGGGTCGACTAGTAACGTTATTAATACTATTTTAATAAAATATTAACATATTTCATAGTATAGTTGTTAAATACTGCGACACTTTCGCTAAAAGGTGTGAGACTTGCGGCACAAAGGCGTGTTTGGAGTGTTCGGTTTGTTTAACAAACATTGAGTATGTTTTGCAATGTTTACACATTACATGACAGTATTACTCACTTACATTACATTACACACATTGTAATAAAATTTTTTGAGTTTACTTCGATTGTCTACAGCAGCTGGATTCAATGATTCCATAGGACTTTCTTAACTTGGTCAAGGGCTTTCATCCAAAGCTGCTTTTCCACCAGATAACGAGGATATGTACTGAGAGACGTCTGGTGCAGTGATAATACATGTCTGTTCCTGATCCTCATTTATTGATGTATATGTAAGTACTTCAAAAAAAGGCACATCACCACAATGAAGGTCACATTCAAGAAATCTTAGGGCTATGTAGAGGACCCTTAAACTGGCATCTGGATTGCGAGTTCCAGGCAATACTCGGCCTAACTATCAGTATATAAGTCGACGTGTTAATTGTAGAATCGTTTTCTAATTAATCATAACGGATATCGATGAGATCATCGTTGAATAGAATAATAGTTATCCGTTAACAGCCTTGAAAAGCTTCAGTATTACTTAATTCTTCATAATTATATTGGAATAGACTATAGAAATAATGACAGAACTAGCTGTGCTCGCGACTTCGTTTACGTCGAGTAGCGATACTTCCATACAACTTTTCATCCCCGTTTCATCAATCCTTTACGAAAGTAACTCCGTCTGTGTATCTGTTGCGTTTTAACGCCAAAACTACTGAATCGATTTAAATAAAATTTGGTACACAGATAGTCTAGAGCCTGAGAAACGATATAGGCTACTTTTTGATGCGAAAAGTAAGGGGTTGAAAGGGGGGATGAAAAGTTGTATGGAAGTATCGTCATTTTTATAGCTAAAAGGTTGAAACTAATTTTTTAATTTGTTAATTTGATATAAATAAATATGACATTTAAAGTTTGCAAAAGTTTAACCCTCAGGGGTGTAAAATAACAATAGGTAATAGGGGATGAAAAGAGACTATCCCACACGGACGAAGTCGCGGGCATAGCTAGTGAATAATAATTATTTGACGTAAACTTGTAAACTTGTTGTACTTTTGACACAGTTGGGTGGAGTAATGAGTGTGGGTAAAATGGAGCGGAGGGGGGTAAGAAATAAGAAGATGAAGAGTGGGAGGCCGTGTCCTCAGGAGATGTTGTTGGAAGGCTCGTCTTGTTTGGAGATTCCCGCGCTTTTTCTTTGTCTTATGAAAACAAGAACATCTACTACCACAAGGAATTTTAACAGAAGACATGGTTTCGGCCTTACTATAAAACGCCTTTGCCTTTTTGATTATGAAATAAAAGAGAAAAAAATGTGCTAGTGTCACATGTAATCAAAAAAAAAACATAAATTACAGAATCTGTATGAATAAACTAGTAAGGTTATAATCGTGGGAACTTGTTTTTTTTTTTAAATTACATAATCGATGATAGATAAAATGACATCACGATACATGTTTCATAGACTACACATTACACAAGTCAACAAAAAACATTTTTTTGTTTTTCTTTAATATCTACCTTAAAAAGATCTAGAATATTTGCTATTGACTCATAATGTTTGCCTGTTTTACGTCAACAAGGTTTCGAAGTTCTTTGTTGATTAATGAAAGATTAAACGAATTTTCTAGAAATGTAAACGTCAACAAAAAAATCACGCACGACTTCCTTCGCATATAGCTCCGCTCCTATGGGTCGTAGCGAGATGTTAAATAGCCTAAGTTACTCCTTGTTACATCAGCTATCTGACAATGAAAGACCCGTCAAAATAGGTCCAGCCATTTCAGAGATTAGCCGGAACAAACAGATAGACACAAAAATTGTGAAGTGTTGTTGTTGTTCGATGGAGAACCTCTTAAAATTGAAATTAAGAGCTGCCTTTGGACAGAATTTTTGTTTGGAAAATCTTATAATATTTTAGGGTGAGAGGGAAAAAAAAAATATCGTCTTATTTGCACTTAGTAAAAAGCGGTTATTTTAATATTACACACAGACACTACAATTTTATTTATTTTATAAATACCTCAATATCATAAAGACATACGAAAATGAAGAGCAAGAAAAAGGAGGATAAACTTCTTGTCAAAAATCCTTGTTTGCTGTGTAGTCAGACAAAGCGGAGCTTACAAACAAACAAATTCAAATTAAAATATTAGTAGATATTAAAAATATGTTTAATTGACTCTATTGACCTCTACATCCGGTTCACAATTCGTAATCAATATCTTAATAAGAAATGAAAGAATTTACAAAATATACCCATAATTCATTGTGCTTTAATATTCTACTTTAATTATTTTAAATCAATCAAGAAAGAGAAATTATAGTATAGGATCTGGTATGAGGAAGATTAACTGTTAATCAATATAAAATCTTTCTGAAGTGTCTGTTTGTAATATTAAAATAACCGCTTTCTACTAAGTGCATATACCAACAACAACATTTTTTTTCAATTGTCTGTTTGTCTGTCTGTTTTTTCCGGTTAATCTGAACCGATTTTGACGGGACTTTCACTGGCAGATAGCTGATGTAACAAGGAGTAACTTAGGCTATTTATCATCTCACTACGACCCATAGGAGCGGAGCAACACGCGAACATAGTCCCGCGGGTAGGCTAGTTTAATTTCGATTGTTTAATTTCAAGACATCATGTGTGCTGATAGATCTGAGGAACTCTGTCGAGTTATTTCACACAGTAAACATTCTCTAAAGTAGTATAAGTAGAGTAGGTTAAAGAGCAAGCCCTTGGTTTACTAAATAAATTCTTATTTATAAGTAAAAAGAACCTAAAAAAATACAAGAGTTAAGGGTATTACGAAAAATGTGGTTATAATTATAAGTAGTCTAATATAAAAAACATCCGACTTTTTTGATAAATGTTAAATTATCATAAAAACTGGTAATTACGAACATATAAAAAATAATAATTGCTCAAGCCGGTTCAAGTGTGATGATCTTTGGGATTTTTCTCTGAATATTTTTACATTATTATTAAAATTTAAAGATACTTGTAATATTTTTCGCGCTAATTGTTGGTGTCAATGGTCTTGAAGCTTGACTAATTGTAGCCACTAAAATAACTAATAAGGATATTGAACTTACAATTTTGTACATCATTACAATGTTGAGCTTTACTTAATTAATAAAAATGATAATTTCAATCTTCACAAATTTAATATTTTAAACATCTTCATGGAGAAGTACAGAACTCATTTTCTTGGGTCATTTATTCATAACTACCGAAAAAGACTTCGTTTACTTCCTAATTTTTCCCTTTACCTAATTAGATTTGTTCTTTAAATTCTCCAGATTTTTTAGACCTAAAGTAAAGTAGCTATTAAAGTTCTATTGACTCTTAACTTCATTATTTTTGTCATTATTTTTGGTTATAACGGGTCGTATGCGCATTATTATTTTCATACTAGCAATGCCCCGCGGTTTCACCCGGTATATTTCGGATAATTCACACTATATCATTATAAATTATAGCCTATGTGTTATTCTGATGTGTAAGCTATATTATTGTAAAGTTTCATCTAAATCCATTCAGCAGTTTTTGCGTGAAAGAGTAACAAACATACATCCATACATCCACACATCCATACATTGTTACAAACTTTCGCGTTTATAATATCAGTGGGATATTTCCACAAAACACAGTTTTTTTGGAGCTTGAGAGAATCTAGATGATTTTTTATAATGAAAGAATTTTAATAATTCAAGCGAAAAATCTATGAGCAAACCCATTGTCATTAATCCTTACTTATTAATATTATAAATGCGAAAATAACTCAGTCTGTCTGTCGTGCTTTCACGCCAAAACTATAAAACCGATTTAAGTGAAATTTGGACAGATAGTCTAGAGCCTGAGAAAGGATATAGGCTACTTTTTAATACAAAACAAGGGTTTAAGGGGTTGAAAAGGGGGGATGAAAAATTTGTTGAAAATTTTTTTAGGCTGTTGATAAATAAATATGACACTCAAAGTTTGTAAAAGATTAACCCTCAAGGGTGTACATTATGTGAATGTTTTATGGTAGATAATTATTTCTAAAAAAAACATATTTAGGTTAGACAATAAAACAATAATATAGAGTTTTTGCTAAAATAGAATAGATTGATAGATTAATAACAGTGATAGTGAAGTAATGAGGAAATTAAAGCAAATGAGTACAGAACTGGCAGCTTAGTGTGATTGTTCGAACAATAGCACTTTTTCCACCGTTACACAAGCATATGAAATGTGAGAGTGATTTATACGTAAGAGTTCGACACAATCTCATCTGTAACCATTGACCAGAACACCAGCTAGTGACATACCCTCGCTATCAAAAAAGGCTCACTTGATCCTTATCAAGGATAACAACTCTTTATTCTTATATATTACTACAATAAACTAATCATAGCAGTGATGGCCTAGAGGTGAAGACTTACTCGGGAGGTCCGAATTCGACCCCCCCCCCCCCCCCCTTGTGCTATGTGTGTTTTAAGAAGTTAAATATCACTTGCTTTAACGGTGAAGGAAAACATCGTGAGGAAACCTGCACTCCTGAGAGTTCTCCAAGTTCTCAAAGGTGTGTGAAGTCTACCAACCCGCACTGAGCCAGCGTGGTGAACTATGGCTTATCCCCTCCTCATACTGAGGGGAGCAGTGGGCCATTAATGGGTTGTGATGATGATGAAACCAATTTGAATTTTTTTTAGATTTGATGACTGGTAACCCTATAGTTTGTTTTTAAGTATGTCCATATAGATCTAAGGCTCTAAAGTGTATAAATGGCTTTTTATACCTAATTCTAGGTCGCAAGCCCTAGGCATTGCTCGGGGTCTTATCTAAAGTGTATGATATTATTATATTATGTATATTACTGTACAATAATAGGTATTCTTCTTTACTTTTCGTGTTTTTATTGAAACCGAAACTTCATACTACCTACAACATAATATAACGAAAATCTAGGTTATGCAATTTAGTATAAAATAAGGTAAAATCATTATTCATAAGGTTGATTTTCCGTAAAAGCTATATTGGTCCGAAATTTGCATCACTTTTCACTTGATTACCGAAAGAATAAATATAGTATAGGGTCTGGTATGAAGAAGATTAAATGTCATAAAATATTATTTATTTTTCTAATTTTTATTTTAATATAATATCAAAGTGAGGTGATTTAAAATAATAGAGATTTAATATTATGGAGTGGTAGTGATGTGATGGCCCTAAAAAAGTCCCTAATATCGTGTGTTTGGGGCTGGTCAAGTTTTACGTGAGGATACTTTTTTAAACATTGATGCATGGATTTGATTATGACGAAATCACCATGCAGAAATCTCCCCCCATCTCCCATGTTATCAAAAGTAAGCAAAGTAAGGACTAAAGACACGATGAAAAGACTTGTTGAATCTCATATAAATAACATATTATGTAGCAGCAAAAAATATACAAAAAATATATGTTAACCTTGGACTGTGTACTCTCGACTGGTTGAATTATCCTTATATATCTTTACTTCAGTAAATTATATACTTATAATTACAAAGATACTCGAGAATAAACTTGTAATAAATCTCAATAAAAACTTTAAATGTAAAAAAATGCCAGACTCGCAATAAAGTTTTGTTTCTCAGTAATATTTAAGATAACTCTAAAAGATGTTAAATATCACTTGCTATAACGGTGAAGGAAATCATCGTGAGGAACCTGCACTCCTGAGAGTTCTGCATGTTCTCAAAGGTGTGTGAAGGTCAGCGTGGTGGACTATTGCCTAACCCCCTCCTCATTCTGAGGAGGAGGAGGCTCAGCAGTGGCCATTAATGGGTTGTGATAATGAATCAGCAAAGAAAATATCTGGCTGAGCGTTCTTGAAGCAATAACATCACTTATATCTCCTCAGTGAAGCGAGGAATTATTTGTATAATTTATTATAAGTGAGTAATATTATTAAGTTCTTATAAAAAAGTAAATTCAAACAAAACCAGTCAAGAGAGACGAGTCACGAGAATAAAGTAAAAGTCTATCGTAGTGCAAGTGAAGTTCAGTGAATCTAATGTTCCCTAAATGATCACGTGACTCGACCGCCTCGGCGAAGCGAGGGCTAACTATATTTAGTAGATATAATAAACGATCCTCAACATATATAAGGAGATTTACGCAATCGGAAAATTGGAAGCAAATAGCAATATTCAAGACCGCAATTACTTTAATGCGGCACTTGGTGACGTCACTACATTACTTCACGTATTTACTTCTTCAACATAATCATACAACAGAACAGTTCCGGTATACGTGTAAACTCTATATAACCACACATAAGCAACGTTTTGATGTCTTGTTGAGTTTTTTGATATGTTAATTGACGCTATATGGAGTTTATTCATTCTATGTAGAGTCCAGTTTCATTTAAACAATAAATAATCGATGACAGCTGTCAGCGCAAAACATGCCTATGAAATATCGTATTGCGCTGATATCGTATTAACGTGAAATGCTTCCTCCAACTGGTTTTTAGTCGTAATGTCAAATTTGTATGTACATTTATAAGGCTTAATAAAATAAAACTTTAAAATAACATTTAACCATTTTATATATAAATATTGTTTTATAATATTTTTGTGTTGTTGTAGATCTATACTAACATTTTATTCCTCCTATTGTGATGTCTCTCTAATGGAAACTCAAGCAAGCAATATTCTAGTACGACCGGCCAATCTCCTTTGTGTTTTACTCAATATACGTGACATTGGCGGAGTACTTTGTGCACACATGTTGTTGCACACCTGAAAACCATAGGTGAAATTGAAATGTGTAGTGACAATTATCATAATTTATTGACAAATAGACAACTAATGATTCGACTAATTTAATCGAGTCGATAAAAAATAAAATAATTAATTTTAATGAATAACATGAAATAAATAAGTTAATTTTTAAATTATTTTTTAATGGAATAACAATTTCACAAAATAAAAGCTATTATTACACTCTGAGTTTTTTAGTAGTTGAATAAGTTTTAAAATATGAGTAAAATGAGATAAAAATCAAAGGGATTGAAACCGGATGAGCACTCTTATGCGAAGAAATCAGTTTTAAAAGTTACAAATTTTTAACATTTTTAATATTTTCACAAAATAAAAGTTAAAATTACACCTTGAGCTTTTTACCACTGAAAGAATATGTAAAAACGAATTAAATAAGTATACATTTATAGGGATTGAAACGGGACTTCCATCCCTTATACAAAGAACTATAAGTCGTTTTGGGTAGTTTGTTATTAATTAGGTGGCGTTACATTGAGTTTATTTTCTTTAGTAGTAATTAGAATTGTATTTATTCAAATAACTAGATATTTTTAACAAAACTTATATGTTATCTGTATTAATAACGAAACAAAAGATCAACGTGGGTCAACTTTGTTTGCCGCGCAAATGACTGTCAACGCAATATACGTTTTGGCGCCTTCACATGAGAATAAACTTTTTTTTAATTTGTTAATTGGATAAACAAAGAATATACAAGAATTTAATAAAAATAATAAGAATAAAAAAACAAGTTGTATACAAAAAGTCCTTACTATGTGGGTGTGTATTAAAAGTAAAAATAAAAAAGTTTTCGACTTCATTTGATAAAAAAGCGACATTTTTTATTATCTGTATTTGATTCAGGCTTTAGGGAGACACATTTTTGAGTTGGTAACACTATCTCACTTTTTTTATTACTTAGTACTATTTTTCATTATACAATAGTGTCAGTGTCCTATATAAATCGGGATTTTGTTGTTAAATCGAGTGCAGTTAAATAGGTTTTATATGTCTCGAAGTAATAAGGGCCTTATATACGAAGTAATCAATAGTAATAAAAACATTAATATTTAATATTTAACAAGGATCAAAGGTTAAATAAGCAATTGCTTACATTGTGATGTGTGAGTGTCACTTGTAGTATTTATTTCTAGAAATTTCCATACTAATTGTCATATAATGAGAGAGGAGTGATACCCTTTACTGTACGTATATAGCAATACGTATACACATGCAAGCCGGGCAGCGCCTTGGACTTGCGACCAAGACAACACTCCCCTTCGCTGCTCGGACACTAACTACAATAGATAATAAAGCTAATATACGTGGACCTATAACACTATCTTCCATGTACACAGCGCAACAAACCAGAGAGACTGACTCTAATCTATCACACTAAAGGTTATATATTATCTACATGTGGGTATACTTGAAATAATATAACGAACTATCCGCGAACGAGTAATAAGAGGTAAGAAAAGACAGAAATGCTATGAAGACGTCATCTATTGGATGCTTACACAACCTAGATAACAATATATATTGAAGTGTAAACAATAAAGTAACTTACAACGCCATCTATTAGAAATTTATGAAACCCCTTTTTTATATCTTTTCTTTGTACGTTATTGTTAGGGCGGATTTTGTCCAGAAGAGAATTAAAAAAAAATCGTAAGTAAAAGTTTTTTAAAGTCTTTGGTGAGTGAGAGAGTGAGTACAAACACAATATGAATGGTACTTTGGGATGGGAAGGATCAACAAGCTTTTAGGAGAATGGAAGTTTCAGCGGGATTTTGGAGAGCAAAAGTATAGCACCGGCACTTAAGTATAGCTTTGACCTTGTGCGCATAAGTCAGGGGCGAGAGCAGCGCGTCACATGAAATTGGTGCTTATGCGTCTCACAATGCGCAACTTTCCCCCACTATTTTTTTCTCAGACTTAAGTTAGCTGCAGATTTTAGCAGCAAAGAAGTATCAGCAGGATTAAGGGTGTACATAAATATCTGCATTAGGAGTATAAGCTGAATTTTGGATTAGCAGAAGGAACAACAAGAGTTTCGTAGAGAAGAAGGATCTACGAGATATTGGTAAGGCAGAAGGGGATGTTAGTGGAGCAGAGAAATCAGTTAGATTGGGAGAGCAGATAGATCAGTTGGATTTAGGGAAAGTAGAAGAATCAGCAGGATACTAAGAGAGCAGAACCAACCGACAACTACTGTTGCCCTAACGTTTCAACGTGGGCCTACTAGAATTGAAGAGTTTGTAGTAGTGAAGAATGCGGTAATTAATCGAGATAGATAGTAGTTTTTAATGAGTGTCCCAAGGTTGTATGAAATCAGTGGGCTTATTAGTAAATAGTGTAAACAGTGATAAGAGCAAGGTGCGTGTCTGATAGTATGGCGGTGTGATGAAGGTCTGAACTATATAAATGTAGCCATTAGCCGTCACTTCGCTGTGAAACATTTTTTATTTTATTGTAACCTATTCTTACTAATGTAAATGCGAAAGTAACTCTGTCTGTCGCGCTTTCACGCCAAAACTATAAAACCAATTTAAATGAAATTTGGTATACAGATAGTCTAGAGCCTGAGGAAGGATATAGGCTACTTTTTAATGCGAAAAAAGGGTTGTAAGGGGTTGAAACGGGGGGATGAAAAGAATCTATTCAAACCATAATCCAACGACGTTTGATTCAAATTGATTAATAATTTTGGTCGCTAATATTTCCACGCAGTGTAGAACCTATATAGATAATAGTTATGTGACGTCACGTCGTGGGGAGCGCCATTGTGGTCAACATTTTCGTAAAGCATTAATTAGAGCAATGAGCGAAGAAGTCTTGACGTCACTTAGCGCTTTAAGGTATAGAGTTATAGTACCGTCTCTACGATTATAATTTGTGATGATCAGTGAAACAATTACCTGATGATAGAGCCAGGAGGTGGATAGTAGAACTCTTCAGTGACGAGTCCACTACATTTTTTTTAACATGACCTCTTGTGTATTGAGGTCATTACGCCTTGTCGCGATAAAGTCAACGCGAAGAAACCTTTCAAACTATTACATTGTAGTGTTAAATTTCATACTTGTATGTTATTTTAATACTTTTTGTATGTTCATATACGGAGTAAGAAAAGTTTGATGTCTCGAATTGTGGATTTACGGTCATAATCTCAATCCAAAATCTTTGGATGGGGCTGTTCAAGTAGGTATAATTACATAAGTATTAAAGAAAGGAGGAGGAGTCCTTGCTTTGGTTTATTTTTTTGACATGGGAGATCGAGCATCTACATGGTGTTTACGTCAGCGATAAAACATGCATACATAAACGTTTACGTAAGCACGGAGAGGGGGAGGGGTTGAGCTTTGCTTACTTTTGCTGACATAGCAAAAAATCTGCTTAAGTATTACTTGAATGGCACCCTATGGATTGAAAATAGATTCCAAATTCATATTAATGTATACAAAATTCAAACTTGGAATATAATCTCATCAAAATAGGTCAGTCAGTCAGTTTATCTGGAGCTACCATCAGTTTGGATTGCAGTTGAACCCGGCAGTAAACAAAATTATTAAGTTTTAGACCAACTGATTTTGTATCAAATCTTAGCAACACCATTTATAAATGTATTCGCGGGTAGTTCATCTTATTTCGAGTAAACATATATATGTAACATTCCAATAGCATTGAGTTAGTCTATCAAGTGATGTCGCGCAGTACATATTAAAGTAGTGAGACTAATAGTGTAGCGTTGTTTGGTGGCTTTGTCTCAAGCCCCAGGCACTCCTCGGCTTCTTTATTACATGATGATACTCTCGTTTGAGTGTTAATGCGTTAAATGCAATTTCGTCAATGAAATGGTATAAAAAGTAATCGTGCCCTTATTTCCATCAATTTCCTCAGAGTATCGGTGTCGGTGTCGCAGCAGAAGGTCGAGGGCGACAGCTGGTTATAAAATACACGTGGCCAACATACTGTTGATATAACTGTTCACACGTAGCTTCCTTTTTAGAGCCACGATTGAAATATTTTTTATTCAAAGGTAAATATTTAAAATTATTTAATCTTCTTCTATCGTACATAAATAAAAATGAATGTTGCTAAGCGCATAACTCGACAATGGCTCGACTAATTCGGCTAATTTTTTTTGTATGTTCCTTAAGGACCACAGAAGGTTTTAATAATAAAAAAAATTAGATAAAAATATAGCTTTTGACAGAACAAAGTCTGTCCGGGTAGCTCGTTAGAGATAAATATGTCTAGCTGGTTGTTTTTGAACAGAAATAGAGCATCAACTCTCAAAAATTGATAAAAAAGGTAATTTGTCACTTGGTTTGAAACACAATGTGACGTCATAAAAAATAATAATTAATATAAGAAAACGTAATGTAGTTCTATTGTTATAATAAAAGTGTATGATTGTGTATCGATTTTTTTCTGTATATTTTTTTTCAATTCTACGATTAGTGCTGCATTTTTATAAAACTCCCTCTCTCTTCATAAAAATGAATATTATTCGAGAGCCTTCGATAATGGAGACCAAAAAGGCTTTTTATTCCGGCCTCTGTATGAACACACACTTGTTACAACTCATGACGTAACAAGTAAAGTAAACTTATAAGTATAAAAGTTAATCGATTAATTTTGTCGTAACATTATAATGGGATTATATGAGTTATTACAATGTTCAACATTTCCGCGACAGTCAGAGCGTTGCGATGTTTTATAACACATTAACGCTGCACTTGAATGGACTTTTTTAATACGTATGGTCACCCTAAAGTGTGTAAGGCACACCTAGTCGAAGCGAGGGCTTATATGTCTGAATATTTAACATGTATAATGTACGTAAAGTTTGGAGAGGTTATCGTTTGTTTACAGTAGACGCGTTGAGATAATTGTCTATTCATATCTTGGTGATATTAATATATTATTGTTATCTATATAATAATAATAATTGAAGCAAAAATTTTATACTGCTTATAAGTATATATACAGACGAACACTACTACAATACGTCATACACACAAATACCTATGAGATATGTCATACTCTTTTCTTTTTAATTTTATTTAATTGCTTGGCAACGAGACCTTTTAGCCAATTTAAAGAATCATGGCAGAATTTGCACTAAAAAATATGAGAAATTGAAATAACTTTAGAACTGCTTTTTGAGGCCTAAATAATAGGTTCAAACATTCTGAATATTTTTAGGACATGGGAATCAATAAAAGTGAAAATTTTAAAACTATTGACTATTTCTGAACGAAACAGATTGCTGTAAATGTCATTTGTCATTATATGTGTTTTACTGAACTGTCAGAGCTTAATTTTACGATAATAATTAAAATAATATTAAAATACGATAATTTATATTGCTGTACGATAATTTTATTTTATTATTAATATTTGTCTTACATTTACGTATATTTAGTAAAGCTTTTATGTCCTTATTATTTGTTTTTTACAAAATCAAAGATATAAAACTCAAAGATTATAAATAAAACTTGTCAATTAACAGTTTGAGTATTGACTTATTAACAGATGCAAGTGTCACTTTGACAGTTGACTTTTTTTTTTTAAATACTAAATATGGCAAGAGAAAATGTCAGAAGTCCATTATTTTTACCTTAGAATATTTTATTTTTGCCATCTGATAAAAATATATTATTCATATTACCGGGATCCCTAGAGTATAATCTAAGCAATGGAAATAATTAATGGCTCTCAAAATTTTCCGTACAAATCAATGTATGAAACTTTAAATAAAATATAGAAACACTTTTAAATATTTTTTAAAGTCATTCTAATAAAATTTATAATAGCACAATAAAATTTAGAGTTACTGAGAATTTTAAATCTATAACACCACCACTTTCATCTTCACACAAATCACTAATTTAAGCAGCTAATTAGCTTATCCAGTTATATATATGTGTTAGATCTCCTTCAAATTCTTCTCCACAGTAAAAACAATTCTTACTATTAATAATCTTTAGTCTATATAAATGTGAAGGAGTCAGGCAATGGCCAAATCTCATTCTACATATCATTGTGATGAATTGTCTACCATCAGCTTTTGTCATACTCTTTTGTGTCAAAATGTAATCTGTGGTCAAACTGATGACCGTAATATGTATTAATAATTACCAAAATTAATAAATTTAATAATACGTTAAAATGCTTTTAGGGGTTAAATTTTTTTAAGGGTTATATTATTTTTAGGGGTTGACTTACGCTTTAGGGACAAATATTTTTGAGAATTGGTAACACTGTCATGTATTAATGTCACAATAAAATATTGAAATATATATTCTCCTAAAAAAATTCAAACGTCGTAAAGAAAAAACGACCTAAATAAACCTACACCTAGATCGCAAACCCCAAGCATAATATTAAATATATTTTTAGTTGTAAGACAATATATAAAGCGAAGGCGTTTGTCACATAAACTACTAAATTAAAGAATAATTCACATTCGCGAACACGTGATAAATTATTTACATATAAAACATATAATTTATTTAATTTATCCATTTAAATGATATTCCTTATTTTAATATTATTTCATTTTGAATTTTATTTCTCTAATACGTCACTGACTGACTTACATTCATTATAACAAATCGTACTATTATTATTTTAATTTAATTTTATAATCACATACCAGTGTTAAATAAATTCTTTATCTTAAAATTTCATCCAAATTATTAAAGCCAATTCCTTCAAATCTATAATAACATAAAATATTTAAAAAAAACATTTTATTAATGCAAATTAAAAAATAAATTTGCCATAGATAATAAAGCCATAAAACGACAACCTTGACAGTAAAACCTTATCATGCACAAACACTCACTAAACAGTAAACAATCACAGCACTTTGAATTACAATTTTTTTCTGTTCGAAATTTAAACTAGGATTAGCGTTCGAAATTTAAATGTTAATCCCCGTTTTCGCGGTGTGCGCAAGTGACGCGCGACGCGTGCTCAGTAGATGAAGGCGGTGAGAACTCTAGTAGAAACGGCGAGCCGGTTCCACTGTAATCGTTAACTTGATCGTCACTGTTTTGTTCTTAATTCAAATTTTAATTGGGATTTTAAACATATTGCGCACGGAGGGATTACATTTGGGACTATTCGCCAAACTTAATATTAAAAAAGTTTTCATTCAAAGCAATCATATATTTTTGTTTAACCTTTCTTTTTCATTTAATTTAAATTATTAACCTTTCTTATTCATTTAATTTAATCTATACTAATATATAAAGCTGAAAAATTTGTTTGTTTGCTTGAGCATCTCAGAAACTACTGGTCCGATTTGGATAATTCTTTCAGTGTTAAATAGCCCATTTATCAAGGAAGGCTATAGGCTATACATCATCACGCTACGACCAATAGAAGCGGAGTTACACGTGGACGAAGTCGTGCAGAACGACTAGTCTATATATATGTGTGATAACTGATAACCATGACTGAATTTGAATTAAAATTGATTTGAATATTAATGTAATTTAAAAATATATTTGTTGGATTTTCTTTATTTATTTAGTTATGAGACCTTGTTTTAGCAAAACTTCTTAATTCTAGGTCAACGAGAAGTGTTGATACATGGCCATATAATTAAACTTCCTTTGACTTAGAAAATACCAAATAAATTGAATGATTTTATTTAAAAAAGTATAAAATATACGACTATGTTTTAAAAATTAATTAATGATGAAATAGACAGAAAAAACATCATAAAAAAAGAAGAAAATAATTTCTTAGATTAGCATATTTATTACCTAAAATAATCCCGGAAAATAATAAAACTTGCACGTTTAAATAATGTTTAAAAAAAACTTTGAACTTCTTAGCAACACCGTTTATTAATTAGTATTTAGTATTCGCGGGATATTATATCAAGTATACCCACGTGCAGGTAATATATAACCTTTAGTGCGATAGATTAGAGCCAGTCTTTCTGATGTTGTCGCGCAGTGTACATGGAAGTTAGTGTTATAGTGTCGTGCTTAAGGTCACCTTTTTTGATGTCCATGTAAGTGTACTTTATTATCTATTGTAGTTTACGAGGTCAAGTGGTGGAGGTGAGAGTCAATGTATTACGAAAGAGCTCTTTCAACTTACTCCTTTGCCTCAAGCCCTAGGCACTACTCGGCTCTGTCTAAATTGCATATGTATAGGTATTGCTGTACAGTAATGGGTATCATTCCTCTCTCATTCTACGATCTTGGAAGCATGTTTATAATATTAATATTGTTTTTCTAAAGTTAAATAACTTCTAAATCCTGATCTAAGTATAACTAAGTGCTGTTGGTTAAATTAACTAATACCAATCTATAATGAACTCATTGACGCAAGTTTTTGTTTTAACTTATGTAAGGTTTTATTGCGTATAGACATTTATATAACATCCCATCAAGCTGTCAAGTAACTAGATACATATTGCATAAAATTATGGTAACTTTAGCATAATGTAGAGTATTGACCTCAATCGTTTATTTATTTAGTGAGACCCTTTGCTATGGAAAACTATAAATATTACATAATATACATATAAAGTTAAATAAAAAATCTATAAGTTACCAACACCGTTTATAATATATTATACGTAGAGAGTAATAGATGTCATACAGCAAGTCCAAAACTTAGGTCAATATTTGTTTGAGAAGATGAAAGAAAAAGGTCTTGGTTTGGTCATCAGTAGTCATAACAACTTCTAATAAATTTCGTCTTAATCTCAAGAGGGGGTAATAATAAATAACCCGTTGTGACAGTTTCTATTATTATTACATCATAATTTAAATCTATTAAAACACAAATTAAACTGTTTAAACATTAATTTAATTCAGTTTAATTAAACAGTGTAACCGAGCCATCATTTCCACGTTGTTTTCACGTGCGTTCTGAAGAGATAATAAGAATTCTCTTAATTGGGCGAAATTGTATCGTAGCGATATCACAACTGATTTATATAGACTATTCATAACTTTTATTATTAATAATAACGCTATATGATTCATTACTATTTTACTTAACTCTATATAGAGAGAGTATTCTCCATTTAAGACAAATACCCTAAACTTTCCATTTAACAACGGCTTTTCTCTTTTCGTAATAGTCGCTATATAGAGTTTGTAATCATGTAAAAGAATGTCTACTCTGTAGCATTTTGACTCTGATGGTTCTGATTTGGTGAGCATTTTCCTGACTTGCTCTAAATTGTTGAGCATCTCTCTGACTTATTCTAAACTGTTGATTATCTCCCTGACTAGTTTTAATTTGGTAAGTATCTCCCTGGCTAGTTTTAATGTAGTAGACATCTTCCTGGCTGGTTCTCATTTAATAAGGATTTCCCTGACTGGTTTTAATTTATTACAAATCTTCCTGGCAGGTTCTCGTTTAATAAGAATCTTACTGACTGGTATTACTTTTGCAAACATCTTCCTGGTTTGTTCTCATTTAATAAGGATCTCCCTGATTGGTATTACATTTGTAAACATCTTCCTGGTTAGTTCTCATTTAATAAGGATCTCCCTGACTGGTATTACATTTGTAAACATCTTCCTGGTTAGTTCTCATTTAATAAGGATCTCCCTGACTGGTATTACATTTGTAAACATCTTCCTGGTTAGTTCTCATTTAATAAGGATCTCCCTGACTGGTATTACATTTGTAAACATCTTCCTGGTTAGTTCTCATTTAATAAAGATCTCCCTGACTGGTATTATTTTTTTAAACATCTTCCTGGTTAGTTCTCATTTAATAAGGGTCTCCCTGACTGGTATTATTCTTGTAAACATCTTCCTGGTTAGTTCTCATTTAATAAGGGTCTCCCTGACTGGTATTATTCTTGTAAACATCTTCCTGGTTAGTTCTCATTTAATAAGGCTCTCCCTGAATGGTATTACTTTTGTAAACATCTTCCTGGTTAGTTCTTATTTAATAAGGATCTCCCTGACTGGTATTATTTTTGTAAACATCTTCCTGGTTAGTTCTCATTTAATAAGGCTCTCCCTGAATGGTATTACTTTTGTAAACATCTTCCTGGTTAGTTCTTATTTAATAAGGATCTCCCTGACTGGTATTATTTTTGTAAACATCTTCCTGGTTAGTTCTCATTTAATAAGACTCTCCCTGAATGGTATTACTTTTGTAAACATCTTCCTGGTTAGTTCTCATTTAATAAGGATCTCCCTGAATGGTATTACTTTTGTAAACATCTTCCTGGTTAGTTCTTATTTAATAAGGATCTCCCTGACTGGTATTATTCTTGTAAACATCTTCCTGGTTAGTTCTCATTTAATAAGGGTCTCCCTGACTGGTATTATTCTTGTAAACATCTTCCTGGTTAGTTCTCATTTAATAAGACTCTCCCTGAATGGTATTACTTTTGTAAACATCTTCCTGGTTAGTTCTCATTTAATAAGGATCTCCCTGAATGGTATTACTTTTGTAAACATCTTCCTGGTTAGTTCTTATTTAATAAGGATCTCCCTGACTGGTATTATTCTTGTAAACATCTTCCTGGTTAGTTCTCATTTAATAAGGGTCTCCCTGACTGGTATTATTCTTGTAAACATCTTCCTGGTTAGTTCTCATTTAATAAGGGTCTCCCTGACTGGTATTATTCTTGTAAACATCTTCCTGGTTAGTTCTTATTTAATAAGGATCTCCCTGACTGGTATTATTTTTGTAAACATCTTCCTGGTTAGTTCTCATTTAATAAGGCTCTCCCTGAATGGTATTACTTTTGTAAACATCTTCCTGGTTAGTTCTTATTTAATAAGGATCTCCCTGACTGGTATTATTTTTGTAAACATCTTCCTGGTTAGTTCTCATTTAATAAGGCTCTCCCTGAATGGTATTACTTTTGTAAACATCTTCCTGGTTAGTTCTTATTTAATAAGGATCTCCCTGACTGGTATTATTTTTGTAAACATCTTCCTGGTTAGTTCTCATTTAATAAGACTCTCCCTGAATGGTATTACTTTTGTAAACATCTTCCTGGTTAGTTCTCATTTAATAAGGATCTCCCTGAATGGTATTACTTTTGTAAACATCTTCCTGGTTAGTTCTTATTTAATAAGGATCTCCCTGACTGGTATTATTTTTGTAAACATCTTCCTGGTTAGTTCTCATTTAATAAGGCTCTCCCTGAATGGTATTACTTTTGTAAACATCTTCCTGGTTAGTTCTCATTTAATAAGGCTCTCCCTGAATGGTATTACTTTTGTAAACATCTTCCTGGTTAGTTCTCATTTAATAAGGATCTCCCTGAATGGTATTACTTTTGTAAACATCTTCCTGGTTAGTTCTCATTTAATAAGGATCTCCCTGACTGGTATTACATTTGTAAACATCTTTCTGGTTAGTTCTCATATAATAAGGATCTCCCTGACTGGTATTAATATGGTAAACATATTCCTGAGAGGTTCTCATTGAATTTTTTTTGTATATTTTTGTTGTTCAGTGAAGCGAGGTGTAGATTGTACACAATTTACATATTATTATAGATTTCTATGCATAGACAACTGCGGTATAGTGGTATATCTATAGTTGCATCTATGTTAATTTATGTTTGTTCGTGCGTCACACTATACCGTAATACCACTGGCTTTTATCATTTTTTTTAATATAAGCTTTCACGGTTATTTAACATTACGATCGTTTTGTGGGCCTATTGTATAACAATGTTTACTACTGTATCATCATGAAATGATTTTCGTATAGCACTACCAATAAAAAAAGTCAAGCGCGAGCCGGAAAGACTCACCGGAAATAGCAGTCATATAAACTGACTTGACAAACTTAATTTTGCCGTTGGAAAATCATGGTCCCTATACAACGCCATAGGTCGATGTTAGTTTACTTCATATCTCCACGTTTCGAGAAAAGGTTGACAGATTATTAAGACTTCTTTATAGTCGTTTCCTCATGTCTGAGGATCGTGATCACCATGGTCAAATCTCTACACGGATGACAAGTCTCGTGACATTTGGCCTGTTTTAAAGCAACTGGAAAATTTGTTTACTGCAGTGAACCGAGAGATAATAAGATGTTAATTTCTACGCATTACACATTCATATAGTCATCGTAAAAGATTACATAACATTCTCAGAGAAAACTAACTATTAGAAATTTTCCGTGATATTTTATAACCACAAGAAATTATTTAGGATTTCCTTTACAAGGAAAAAGCTACGTTCTATCTTGTCGATGAACGACCTTGACGTTCTATATATTAAGACTAGTCGACCAGCTCGAGTTCGTCCGCGTGTAGCTCCGCTCCTATTGGTCTTAGCGTGATCATATATAACCTATAGTCTTCCTCGATAAATGGGCTATCTAACAATGAAAGAATTTTTCAAATCGGATCAGTAGTTCCTGAGATTAGCGCGTTCAATATAAAGAGGAAAGATTTGATTGTTTGTATGTTTGTTTGTTGCGAATAGGCTCGAAAACGGCTGAACGGCTATATACTATCATTCTCTCTCATCCTCTCCCTTTTTTCTCTTTTTAATTTTTATCTTTATCTGTTCAGAATGATCGGTTTCTTTTCACTCTCTTTCTCTCTCTCTCCTTTACCTATTCAATTATATTTTTGCTCTGTCCTCCCTCTTTTATTATCTGGCGCTTTTTTTTCTTTTTATAACTTTTTCTCATTCTCTTTTTTTACAAATAATGAATAACTACACAATTACAGAGTGACAATTTAAAGACATCAATTATAATATTGCTCTAAATACCCGGAGCGAAGCGAGGGCAGCCCGCTCATTAAGTATATAGATGATTAAATAAATAAAAAGTAGGATAATAGTCTAGAACGATAAAGAAGATCGCAAAACCCATAAAGAATCATTTTAAATGAACAGATGAATGCTTTAGAATAACTAAGTCGTGTAACAGATAGGATCATATAGTGAGTATAGAAAGATCTTCAAAAAAAAAAGAACTTTTTATATCTGGTGTATGTATTTTTATACAAAGATTCTGTTACTAATAATTATGGGTAAAGCAACCTTGCTAGACGTGACGGGCGCTACATTATCTGTGCGCTTCCCGCCGTAATTAAATTTGACAGATGTCAGACAAAAAGCGCGGGAGTCTTCAATCGGGGCGCTTCTGTAAAATAAATTGTTTTGTGCGGTTTGGATGACGGAGTTGGGTGGTGAAATGAGTGGAAGTAAAGGAGGTTGAGGGGGGAAAGAAATAAGGATAATGAAGAGCAGGGGGCCGTGCTGTCGGGGGTTGTTTTTGGAAGGTCCGTCTTGTTCGAAGATTCCCGCTCTTTTCCTTTGACATATGAATACCAGGGCATCTACTACCACATGGAATTTTACAACTAAAAGGATTTAGATAAATGTAACGAAAAACATAGGTTCGGTCGTGTTTTCCATTATGGAATAAAAACAGTGAAAAAAAATTACATCGTATCTATATTTTTTAAATACATCGATACATGTAGAAACAAATATCGATATATCGATATTTTACCTTGATTATATTTTAGGTGATGAGATCGCAGTTTAGCGCAGTTCGCGATCGAATAGGTACATGCGACGATGGTGGAGTCTACTAGTAGTGGGGGTTTGGAAATCGTGGGTTAACAAGAGAGAAAAAGGGAATGATTCAGTAGTGCTGTTGTATATATGCTCTTAAAAAATATCGAATTTGATACTAATTTAATACTTTGAAATAAATATCGATTATCGAAATCTTGACTTTTTAAATATCGATATATATATATATCGATTCGATATATATATATTTTGATAGATTAGATTTGATTAGACTAGATGTCAATGTATGTGCAGTGTGATTTAGCCACTTCGTAAAACCGAGGCTTTCTTAACTTATTATTTTATTATTGCCGAGAGGGGAAGTGAGGCGGGAAAGGGAAACCCCCTCTTGGCGACGCTCTTGTCTATGGTATCAGTTACATTAAAGCATTTGAAGAAGAAGAATGTAGTTACAGGGCGGTATATAAGTTTTAGACAACAGTAAAGAAAGGGTGATAAAACTTTTACTTTTCTGTAGTCTATAACTGCGTACATTGGAAAGTTTTATATCCACGTGGTTACTGCAGAACCAATCGATTGTACAGATTGGCATGTCGCACTCAACACACTACACGTACACGTACACGTACACGTACTGAGTAGTGTATAGTGTGTATATAATTGCGTAAATGTTGGAAAAGTGAAGGTCAACGGCTATGCTTTTGTTTTATTTCAGTTATTTACCTATTTTATTATACTTTCTATTAGGTTTTATATTTCTCCTCCCACGCTCTCACTCGCTGGCAACACAAATGTTGCCATTTGTAGAGCTACATCTAGTTTAAAATTGATCGAAATATGTAACATTTACTTTTGTTAATGCGTTAACTTGGCAACACTGTTTTAAGATTTTTATTCTATCACCTTAAAAGTCATTATAGATTTTCTGAGCAAAATTTCAAACTAACATAGTTTTTAATATTAATTTAAATATTCATACTTTATTTTAAGAATATTTGTGCGTTTGGATTATTTTCTATACAATCTTCTAATTTCTTAATACTGTTTTATTTTTCGCATCTTATAAATCTAGCATCTTTTACCCGTGAGGAGGAGACGGGTTAGAATACTATTCCCCGAGTAATCCAGCACCCCCTTGGTGGTAAGGGATTTGTTACCCGACTGACTGTCTGACTGTCATAGATGCGTTCCGGTTGAGCTGCATGTGGCCCAGACTTACTCCCTCCCTCCCTCCTCCATTAATGCTGTGGGTCTAGTGGACTCTGGGCTCTTGCCTAGGGTCCGCTGAATCTGCATCATTTTTCTTCTTCCCCCCTTCCCACTCTATCTTCGGGGATGCAACGCATCGACAAAACGAGAGAGTGTTTCTTGTTTATCCAATGTCCATGGGCGATGGTTGCCACTTACCATCAGGTGGACCATCTGCTCGTTTACACCTTATCTATTATTAAAAAAAAATCTAGAGGTTTCTATAATTCAAAATTATTTTTTTATTAATTAATTAATTTTTAATACTGTAATTAGAAGTTCTCTACTTTTACATTATGCAACCGTTTCGCCTCAAGCATTACTGTGTCGGTTTGAAATATAATAAAAAATATTACTACAGGCCGACAGTCACACGTTACTGTAAGAACTTAACAATAAATTAAAGACGTTTCGTTATAAATAACCTTTTCTAGAGAAAGAGAAAAGTGATTGATAGATTCAAATTATTCAGCGACACAGTAGATCAGGTAGTTGATTTGTTTATAAGAATGAAAAACGACAACATAAAATAGCTATCTACATATTTTAAAGGAAAGAAGGCCAAGCGTTTCTGCGCTAATACTTCGTGTCGGCTTACATACATAAAAAAATATATATATGTCGGAAACAAAAAAGAAAAACTAATGGAATGGATGGCCTATCACAAAAGCTATACAGGCGCAACACGATCAGGATATAACTAAACATTACTATCACGAACTATTCTGACAAGAACTATTATGACAGGAACCCAAGCAGTGCCTTGGACTTGTGACCAAGGTGTAGGCTTAAGGACGTCCTTTAAGCGATCACAACACTCGCCTCCACTGCTTAGTTTCACCGTCTAAACCTAAGATTAGACTAACATTAACCTAACCTAACATAAGGCTAACCTAACCTAAGGCTAACCTAACCAAACTCACACCTCCGACATATATATAAACAAACACGAATAATAAGCTTAGGTTAGCCTAACCTTAGGTAAACATATAACCTAGGCAGTTGAGGCGAGTGTTGCAATTGTGTGGAGGAGCTCCTTAAACCTACACCTTAGTCATAAGTCCAAGACACTGCTTAGGTTCCTGTCGTAATTGTAAGAGATCATTGGGCACGTTGCGTTTGCCCAATAGTCCATTCAATATCACCCCCCCTCTCCATTTCTCTGACTTCAGAAGTGGGATATCACCCTTGTGAAATTTTTTCCTAGTGATCAATCCTTATCACACTATTCTCAGACCTACTACACATACAAAAAAATCATAAAAATCGGTCAAGCCGTTCCGAGGCGTTCCACAACAAACACTGTGACAAGAGATCGAAAAAGCATTCGAAGCCTGCACACATTAATAAATATTATCTTTCCGGAATTACCTCCTCTTTTGATTTTGGAACTCATTTGTTTCAGACACTTTTCAGTGCTGATTGTGAGTGTATAGTATTGTAGGTCAGTGTATATATAAAGTAATGCCATTTACGAGTAGAGAGATGTGTAGAGTTTCTATAAGTAATCTCTGGCAATAATTACTTATCAGAGATAAAGAGAGACGTTTACAAAGATGGATCATCATCACGACTCGTCAATGGTCCACTGGTGAGCCTCCTCCTCCTCAGAATGAGGAGGGTATTAGGCCATAGTCCACCACGCTGGCCCAGTGCGGGTTTGCAGACTTCACACACCTTTGAGAACTTTTAGGGACTCTCAGGAGTGCAGGTTTCCTCACGATGTTTTCCTTCACCGTTAAAGCAAGTGATATTCAAGTTCTTGCCCCCCATGTTAGCTTACTTAAACGTTGATGTCTGGTTTTTTTAGGCTTAACGCTGACGTAACACCTTTCAGACCCCTCCATGGACCCCCTACCCCCTTTAAATGCTTACGTATTTCTTCATAAACAAAGTAAGGTAAGTTAGTCAGTTTATATAATAGATGATCGCAATTAATATGACGGGGCACGACATGGTCTAAAACTCATTTATATTGGTGCCCTAGAGACAAATGTATGCAAAGTAATTGGGTTAATTTATTTATTCTCAATATTAATTGTATATCATTAAGACTAATGGCCTCGATGAGAGGCGTATTTTAAATCAGAAACGGAATAAATTGTCATTTAAGGTCAAGATGGATAGAAATTATAGTTTTAAACGCTTCCGACGTCGGGGAAATGAAGATTTTTGTTATTATCAAATACTGTTTTTCAATTTTGACTCGTTAGGGAATCAAAACATACAAGATCCTTTGACTCCAGAGTCATGTTTGGCAAACACTTTCTTGCTCTGCAAAGTGTATAGTACTCAGGTATGCAGTTGCTTGGAGAGAGAAAATATCAGACTTCTAAGTTAAGGTTATCAAAAGGTATAGCCATTTATGCGTATATTTGCAAGTGAATCAAAACCCTCAGGATACTTTCCGCTACCCTAGAACGTACTATGTGTTAAGAGGTGATGCCGTGTAGCGTAATATAGGGCAAACCCTTTTTTTTATATTTTACGTACATATATTTATTTGGTTTATGTATTAGGTTGTAGTTATTTGCATGTAGTTTATGGATGAAGCACCCTATTCCCATCATTTAATATAATGTTTCCTAACCTAAAGGTTTTCTGGAAGAAATGGCTAATAAGCCATCAAACTTTTATTCTACCCTATTTGTTTGGTTTTTTTTATGATGCATAAGGGACAATCGAGCTGACGGTCCATCTGAGGGAGTGGCCATAGTTGCCCTTAGACAACGACAAAACTAGAGAGTATCTCTTGTTTTGCTGATGCGTTGCCGCCTCGAAGGTAGAGAAGAGAAAAATTGCGATTTCAGTGGACCCTGAGGAAGAACCCGGCGTTCACTGGAATCGCAGCATTAATGGGATGGGAGAAGGAGGGGGTAGATCTGGCTTACACGCGGCTCAACCGGAACGCGCCAGAGACACTTGGCTCGCTGGTGGTCGCAAGTATAAGGGCAGTACCTACTGCATAATAGTAAAACTCGCCACAATATTGACAATCAGTTTTATAATAAACGGGAATATGAAGGGCATTTTAAATGTAACACACATAAAACTTCAGCCAACTTATATCAATAATACAATTGATCAATATAATTTACACAAAAATGGATTGATGAAATAATACAACTTACAGAGTTTATAGCCGGCTTCCAGCCGTATAATCTCGTCCTTAAATACCCTTCGGGAGCTCTTGCCGCTCTGACACCCAAGTACCGAATGACTCGAAATCACGGTAGTAAAATAAGAAAACTAAATTAAGACAACCGTGTATCCTAACTGTATATCAACAGTGTATCCTAACACAAGCCAGTCGGGGAACAGATCCCCTACCATCAAATGGGTTTCTCACCTCTTACGAGATGCTCTCCCAGCAGCATAGCGGAATTGTATTCTAACCCGTCCCCTCACGGGTTTTTTGTATTAGTTTTGTTGTTCAATAAAGTGGTATTTAAAATAAATTTGTCGATGTATTTTGCAACCGCAAAGTTAGTGTAAAATGTAGTGGAAAATATTGTTCGTACAGATTACAAATTTGTTTTTTTAGTACACACGAATTATTTCGTTACGTGAAGTTGTGAATTGTGACGTAATTTCCGATCAATGATCAGGTAGTACGTAGTAATTTAGTGCAGCCTTACATTTGAGGGGCGGTGTCGTGTTACGAGCACTTGATGGTTTTTGTTTATCTATACAGAAACGCGAATGTAATGACAGATGTTTGGCGATAGTAATCTGTATTTGGGACGTTAGTCTTAAGGACTTTTGTCACATTATGACCTCTGTAACATTATCCAGGAAAAATATTGGATAATACGGTTTATAATAAACTAGCCGATCCTTGCGACTTCGTCCGCGTGTAGTTCCGCTCCTATTGGTCGTAGCGTCATGATATATAACCTATAGCCTTCCTCGATAATTTAGCTATCTAATACTGAAATAATTTTTCAAATCGGATCAGTAGTTCCTGAGATTGGCGCGTTCAAACAAACAAACTCTTCAGCTTTATATATTAAGTATAGATTTTATCTAGAAAACAAAGAAAGACATAGATTCTCATATTGTCTAAAACCAGAGACAAATTCAGAACTTACATTACTTTACATTGTTAAATTTTAAACTCAATATAGTGGCTGATATTTAGGGCAGTAAAAAAATTAGATTGGAAATCCATTTGGTATTTGTAATAAACATAAAAAAGAATTTTCTTTTAATAGAAAGAAACAGAAAACACCTTGTCCTGGTTTATTGTACTTCCTCGTATTACCTTTATAGTATTTAATAATTATTCTCAATCTAAATGTTTGGAATATATTTTCTATTTCAAATCTGAGGAGTTTGTTTAATTATCCAAAGATTTCGGATTGTAAATATGTATCCGATCTACATGTGTTTAAAGACTTATGAAGAACATATAAAAATTATTTCAGAGATTTACATGTATGTATACTTACATTATGTAATAATATTAAATCATACAGAAGGACAAGTAACTAAAACACACGCAATAGAAAAGTTGATTGATACCCGCTGCTGCGTGTGATTTACTATCCACTAGTTATTACAATTACTGCTATGTTATATCATTGTTACATACTACATAGGTACTAATTAATATACAGTACAAGAAATTACAATATAATTACAAGAAACAAAAATAAAATCGTCCCCCACAAAGTGAGTAATAGTTTCATTCAGTGTTCACATCTATATATATAAAAGGAGAAGCTGACTGACTGATATATCAACGCAGGGCCTAAACTATAAGGGTTAGAAACTTGAAATTTTGCACAGGGGTTCCTTTTATAACGTAGGGGAGCACTTAGAAAGGATTTTTGAAAATTCGCCCTCTAAGGGGGTAAAACGGGAGTGCAAAGTTAGTATGAAACTTTGCCGTTTTTGAAGTTATTCAAATGAAATTCAGTATGAAGGTTCTTCATTGAAAGTCATGAAACAGGGGTAAAATATTTTTTCGAAAATAATGCCTTAAGAGGGTAAAAGGGGGGTGCAATGTTAGTATGACTACATCATGAAATTATTAAATATGTCTACAGACGATCTCATGTACAGCCACTTCAGAGTTCATCGATCTAAAACTCGAATAAAAAAGTGTTTAGTAAATAAAGCTTACTACTCTGTACAAGATTATTTGAATGATGACAAAGCTTGGAATCAAAATGGCGTTGATGCTCAGCTGAATGATTATACCTTTGTAAAACAGACTGATGTAAACAATGGCATTGTGATGCGAGCGACTTGGTGGTAGCTTCAGACAAACTGACTGACTTATGTAATTATTTTAAGCTTGAGTTTATAATATGCGAAGTAATAATGTGTACAGATAAAGGGCGTAATGATGATAATATTTGTGCAACACTTGATTACATGCTACTTGCAACACCCGTTGCGACTCTGATAGCAGACAGGTGTACTGACTACAATCACACGACATCATGGCGCAAGTTATAAGCAGAGCGAATATTTTCATTTTTAATTCGTTGTCAAGTTTTAACGAGACAAACGCAATTTATAAGAAGATAATTTAATTATATATAGTGTTAGTTATGAGGTTGTCAACATTGATTTGAGTAGCATTTAGCAACACAGCCTAAAGTAGTTGTGTCAACGAAAAGATAAAACCAAATAAATACGTCGCCATAACAAAAATCATTATTACATCGCGAGTGTTTGTGTAATGCTGTTGCCTTGTATCTAAAGTATTACCAACGGAAGTAATATTCTAGTCAACCAGCCATGATACTGTAGGTCTGTGTGTATATTATAACTCTTAAATAACATTAGTTATTACGCTGCCAGATAGGTCAATAACGTTATGCTGCAATTTTTTATAGAAACTGACGTGAGTTGGAAACGTGGAAATTACTTAGTAAGTTTAAAGCTTTTAAAACGGTGACTCACACAGTCGGTCAAAGAAAACCACCGATTACGGCTAAAACTATAGTTCTATGTGACCAAAACAAACGTGAGTCTTACCGTATTAGAGAACTATGTTGCAATTTTTTATAGAAACAAATGTGGTTTATTAGAAATGTGAAATTTAGTCACTCACGTTTATTTTGATCACAAAGGACTATAGTTTCAGCTGTAATCGGTGGTTTTTTTTGACCGGCACTTAATGACCTGGATTAACATAGTTTATCCCGAGAAAAAAACGAAGATCTTGTGGGATAGAGAATCATTCACACAAAAACTGCAATGAAGTTTTTTTTCTTAGAAGAGTGAGATTCAGAGCTTTTCGCGAAAGCTTATGACTTAAGTCTCCATGTTAAGTGATGGCTTTATTACTTTTGATGTAGTAATGATCATTAGGATTGGGAGATTTCGGAATGTGTTAACTATAAAGCGTATTGTTATTCTAAAGGTTATTTACACTTCATTGATGTAGTAACGAAATCTTTCGATGCTTTATGGAGGCTAAAGGTCAGTCAAAATTAGGTTGGTTAGTACAGTTCTCAGAATGTACTTTAGACATAGAGCATTACGGCTTGATTATTTGCGATGCAATAATAATGATTTATTTGGTTACTTCTTTCCCTTTCGTTAGTACGACAGAATTATTGCGTTGCCAATGTATTAGTTGAAATGACGTCATAAGTCATAATATAAACCACACTTGTTTTGTCGATGCGTTTCATCCTGAAAGATCGAGTGGGGAGGGGAGTCTACTAGATTATGGGATTAATGGAATGGAAGAGGGAGAAAGTGTGGCCCACGTGATTTTTATTCTTGCAGACTCCTTCAAAGTTCCAGAGAAGCAAATATAGTTTTATAACGTTGCAGATTTGATGCACTTGGCCGCGTAATAAAACTCCCGAGGTAGAAAATAAAACAATATTTTCCAGCAACAATATGCAGTCAGTCCTGTTAGTTTTTTTATTTGGCGGTCCCACGGTCCGGTGCGCGGTGGATGCAATAAAAGAAGGAATATTGCTTATTACTCGAGGCTAGTGTTCACTTTTATAGGTTTTGTTAGGGTGAATACACGCCAGGATTTAGTCAGGACTGTTTATATTTGCCGCTTGTTGCCATCCTTTGGCATTACTTAATTCAAGTATATATGTCAACCACATAGCTTCGCCTTTATTATAAAATTAACAAAGAATTTAAGTACTAAAGAAATGGCTGTACGGTATAATACCTTTGCCTACTTCATAATGAAATAAAAACAGAAAAAAATGTCAAAAGCACAGATTAATTCCCGCGTGGCGGACAATGGTGTTGAAAGTTGTATAAATTACTAAAATATCTGTAAAATCCTAGAAAAGTTAAAAATAAATATAAAATACGAAGATGTATTGGACAACAGGTGAGTTTTATCAAAATCGGTTTAGCATTTTTTACCATTTAAATCTTCCTTGGACTTTTACTAAACTAGCCGAGCCATGCGAATTCGTTCGTGTGTTACTCCGCTCCTATGGGTCGTAGCGAGATGTTAAATAGCCTAAGTTACTCCTTGTTACATCAGCTATCTGCCAGTGAAAGTCCCGATAAAATCGGTGCAGCCATTTCGGAGATTAGCCGTAACAAACAGACAGACATAAATTGTCAAAAATGTTGTTGGTATTAATAAGAAGAAGATAATATACTAGTATTGAAACAACGTAGGTAATAAGTATATCTCATACTATATGAACTTACAATTATTTTCTCGAATGAAGCGTAACGAAGTTCACTTAACGGAAATAAATCAGAATAATCGTCAGCCGTAACATTTCTAAAGAAATCAAGGCTTTGTGATTAACAATTTGTGTTTAATATAATATGTTCGAGTTATTCCTGATCTGATAAATTATGTAATATCCCTCATGACTTATCGTGTGGAGAATTCTCGAATTACTTTTTAATACTAAATATTCTCACTTATATTGGATCGCACGGGTGGATATATTTTTTAATATTTTGGCTCCCGCATTCCGTCGCCCCCTCTATCGCCGCGTTGCTCGCTACGCTCCACACCGCGCCGGCGGCCCGTCTGGGATTATTTTTTATTTATCTTGATATTTTTATTTCGTAATATCTTTTGACTGGAATGTCCGATTTCAATAATTCAAAAAGTAATTAACAGGTATTGAAACAGGCTTGATACAAAATAATTTATTTGGATAAGAATTTATACAAAGTTATGGAAAACATGGTCTGATTTTGATTATATAGTTATAGTGACATAACTATAATAGTTGGACATATAGTCTCGCGGAGTTTTCTGTAGATATTGATACGTTCTATAATATTGTAGAACATTTTTTTGTTCTATCATCAATACTTTCTGCAGCGCATGCGATGAAAGATATTTTAAGGTTAATTTTTTTACACCTTGGGTTGGTTTTAGTGAGAATTTCTGGGGATCTCTAATTTTTTCTTGTAATAAATATAGCCTATGTTACTCAGGGATAATGTAGCTTTCTAATGGTAAAAGAATTTTTGAAATCGGTCCAGTAGTTTGTAAGTTTATTCGTTACATAGAAAAATACAAATCTTTCCTCTTTATAATATTAGTAAAAGAAAAAAGTAGAAAAACTAACAGATAGTTTATCTACTGGTAAGTTATCTTCATCATCAAAGATTAGCAACACTAAGCGAAAACATGTTTTTTTTGTTCATATTGATTAATAAAATAAAAAAAATGCTTACAATTACGATAGAACTGCTCATAACTAGAAGTTATTCCGGTAAAATTGTTATTAACTAACTAACCTAACCAATCTCAATCTAAAATCTTAAAATTTGGAATTTATTTTCTCGTTATAACGGTGAAGGAAAACATCGTGAGGAAACCTGCACTCCTGAGAGTTCTCCACGAAGTTCTTAAAGATGTGTGAAGCCAACCCAAACTTGGACAGCGTGGTAGACTATGGTCACTCCGAGGAGGAGACCCGGCTCAGTAGTTGGCCATAGATGGGTTTTGATGATGATTATATCCCTGTGTGCCTGTGTATTAAATGATCTTTAACACTACATAGCAATTACATAAGAAGTTGATTACGTTTAAAAGATTATTGTATAGTAAATAACACTCAGGTCATGGACAAAGCTATTGAAGTCAATTTTAACATCGTTTTAGCATTGATTTAAATTTCATTGTAACGCCTAAGATAATGGATCGATTCTGATGAAGTTTTATTTGTTTAAAAGATAATTTAATCGAGATGGTTCTTGCTATGTATTGTGAAGATCTGATCACCCGTTTGAAGACTATCAGCTCATTGGTAACTTGAGAGCTGCCTCACAATATTAATATATTGACAATTATAACAATCCTGTAACCATGGCAACGCGAGTAACGAGTAGAGATGAAACGGTATTTCTCGATATCTTTCTTTCGATATCAATTATCGAATAGAATCGAGTATTAAGCATTTTAAAGTAATGAATATTTGTATCTGTGTTGCCAGTCTAGTACTCCGATTACCTACTCATTCGGTTAGTATTACATTTTATTTCGTCTGTAGATTACTTTAAAGCACTACTTATTATACGATATGTGGAACTAATACTTTGATCAAAGAATCGAATATCAGACAGTTTAGGTAAAGGTTTTGGTTCCGTTTTAAATAATTATTTAGAAGGCTCCTGTAATATTTGTAATCCGGGTGCCAGTTACCAGTACCAAATTGATAAAATTAAGTCCATGCAGTTAAATGAAAGTACTACTATTGTATTACTGCATGGAAATAGCTTATCTGTGAGTAAGCAAGATGTTATCAGGAGTATTGATGATTTTATCAAATTAAATGAAAACAATAAATGTAAATTTATAGTCTGCGCCTTCCCATACTCTCGCTCACTCACAGATGCGCAGAATAAACATGTATATAATTTGAACATGACCATGTATAATTTGACATACCGTCATAGTGACGTATTTCTATATTTTGACTTAAACAAATTTATTTATTATAGTTGTAAGTTGACAAATGATACAGTGTATCTCCCCTTATATTATAAAAAACAAATTGCTACTTTAGTAGCATATAATATTATACAAAACACCGTTATATGTAATATAACGCAGACATCAATTAATAATGATAATGTTATCATTAATAATGTTGTACATACTAGTTTAAACTAGTTAATGAGACAAAGCCTAAGCAAAACCGTTTAAATATTAACATAGTTCATCAAAACATGCAAGGTTTAGGCGGCAAAGAACTTGAACTGGAATTGTTAGCTAATAAATTTAATATTCATATATTTTGTATCACTGAACACTGGTTAAATAAAAATTGTATTATGTCACTTATGGATAACTATAAATTAATAAGTACATTCGTCAGAGAGAAAACAATTCGCGGAGGCTCTTTAATATTAGTTCGCAGTGACATATCCAATACAGTATGTAAATCTCGACAAGATATTGTTTCTCTCTCTGTCGAGCGTATTGTTGAGATTTCTTGTGTAGAGTTTCAACGTTACATTATAGTATGCGTGTACCGCCCCCCCAATAGTGATTTTGAAACTTTTGAGTCCACTATTGATGACGTACTTAAACGTATTTGCATTAAAAATAAATCTATAATCGTGTGTGGAGACTTTAATATAGATATATTGATAGACACAACTTTCAGTCGTCGGCTGTTAAATTTATTTAAATCATATAATTTATTAAACTTATTCTCTGAGCCGACTCATGTTGGCGATAATTTTGCAACGTGTATAGACAATGTGTTTTGTGACTGTGAAGTGTTTGAGACTATAATAATGAAAAACTTAACTTCGGATCATTATGGTCAGAAATTCACGTTAGTAGACCAAGAAATTAAAAATTCAAATAAGATTTCATGTAGACCAAAGTCGAGTAACAAAATTAACTTGTTTAAGGATAAGGTAGTACAAAAAATTTCTCGTTTGTCTTTGATTTATAAGGACCCAGATACGCTATATAATAATTTATTTACTATGATTTTAAATGAATTTAATAACACATTTAAAATAAAAACTTTTAGTAAAAATTTAAATCTGAAATTTAGTGACTGGGCTACCATAGGTTTATTTAGAAGTAGAGATAAATTATATGAATTATATGGTATGAGGCAATATAATCGGGATCCAGTATTTTTAGAACGCGTTAGGTGTTATTCTAAGATCTTTAAAAGTGTTTGCATCCAGGCAAAGGCAATTTATATTAGAAACAAAATACTTAACTCAGACGATAAAATAAAGGCTACCTGGGATATTATTAATAGCATAACTGGAAGATCTAAAGTAGAAAACGAACCAATTAAATTAAATGTTGATAATATATTAATTAATTCGGAAGAAGAAGTGGCAAGCACGTTTGAAAAATTCTTTACTGATATACCTATCAAAGTAACATCTGCATTAAAATCATCGCCCTTAGATGCTATTTCTCTACTTAAAAATAAACTCCCAGGCTATGCTAATTACTTTGAGTTTAAACATATTACTTCATTTGATATTATTAAGAATTTCAGGACACTTAATATAAAAAAAACTGGTGATTTATGGGACATCTCAGTAAAAATATTAAATACAATAATCAATAATATTGCCCCACATCTAGCTGATATTTTTAATAAATGTGTCGATACAGGAAAGTTTCCGGACTTAATGAAGCACCGTAAAATAATACCTCTATTTAAAAATGGAAACAGGAATGATCCCGGTAACTATAGACCAATCTCTATATTACCATCACTGAGTAAAGTTTTTGAAAAGATTATTTTAAACCAACTTTTAGAATATTTTAATGAAAATAAACTATTTCATAGTGAACAGTATGGTTTTACTAGGGGTAGGTCAACAACAGATGCCGGAGTTGCTCTTCTTAAGCATATTTATGAAGCATGGGAGAAATCACAAAATGCGATTGGTGTATTTTGCGACTTGTCTAAGGCCTTTGATTGTGTTCAACATGAAACGCTTTTAAAAAAACGTAATTATTACGGTATATGTGGTGTTTCTTTGGATCTAATTGCCTCATACCTAAATCAAAGAGTCCAGAGGATTACTATTAATGGTGTAAAATCTTCTGGATCTTTGCTACAAATGGGCGTTCCACAGGGATCCATTTTAGGCCCGTTTTTATTTTTGATTTATATTAATGATCTGCCATACTATGTGAGGAACTTGTGTGATATTGTACTTTTTGCTGATGATACATCTCTTATATTTAAAGTAAACAGAAATAAACATAATTATGACGATGTAAACAGTGAATTATCGCAGGTTCTTCAATGGTTTACGGTAAATAACTTAGTTCTTAATGCTAAAAAAACTAAATGCGTTGAGTTTGCTTTACCTAATGTTAAAAAACAAAAATTTAACCTACGTTTAAATAATGAAATTTTAGATGTGGCGGACTCGACGGTATTTCTGGGTATAACTTTAGATTCAAAACTCCAGTGGAACCCCCATCTATCATCTCTAGCGGGAAGACTCAGCTCAGCTGCCTACGCGGTAAGGAGAGTCAGACAAATGACTGATATCAATACTGCTAGGCTAGTTTACTTCAGTTACTTTCACAGTATTATGTCTTATGGCATTTTACTGTGGGGTAGGGCCGCGGACATTGAATCCATTTTTATTCTTCAAAAGAGAGCTGTTCGGGCCATTTATAACTTAAGAGCGCGGGATTCCCTTAGAGATGTATATAAAAAAATAGACGTTCTTACAGTCCCATCTCAATAAAGAAAGAAAGAAAGAAAGAAAGAAATGCTTTATTAACAGACCTTAATATCTAAAGATACAATATATTATAAGTACTAAAATAAATATACATCGGCGTCTGTCAATCGGATAACCACTCAGTATTGTAGAGGGAGGGAGTGTATCCCCCAACTGATTTTCAGTGGTTTCCTTGTATGCTGCGCGAGGCGCGGTGTGAGCTGAAGGCCTAAATATACATTGTAATTAGCTTAGCTTATACGTAAATATATATGATTAAAATAATAATGATAATAAATGATAAAACAATAATGATAAATGTACATAATTAAAAATGGGCTAATATATAAAAAGTAAATTTATATGGTATATGATATTTGTAGTTGTAATTTTTTAAATAAATAAAAATAAAAAATGTGTGAAGACCATATAAAATCTATTTAAAAAGTATGACTTATTAATGCAAGTTAAAAATATATTGTGTTTAACCTGCCTGCTTTTGAGATTTTAACAGATATTCCTTAAATTTTGTTCGGAAAACATGAGTACTCCCCGAGCATCGGACGGGAGGTGGCAAATCGTTCCAACATTTTGTTGCATTATATTTGAAACTTCCTCGAAAGCAGGCGGATCTATGTGCTGGTGTATTTAGCATATAAGATTGGGCTCTAGTTCCGTATGAGGTATTATCGTCACAAGCCCAACGTAGCTTGTTGTACAGGTAAAGTGGACGTTTATTATTAATAATTCCAAATAACATTGTTGCGAAGTGAAGCTGTCTACGGTTATTCATTTTTAAGATGTCAGCAATATTTATAAAGGAAGTAACATGAGAACGCGGGGGTATATTAAAACAATAACGTGCGCAAGCGTTTTGTACACGCTGGATTACATTTTTTGTCCGGACAAGTAATCTTGGGCCAATTACCGTATCAGCATAATTTAGTTTGGATAGCACCAAAGATTCACACAGAGTAATACGCAAGTTTGTGCTAAGTGCGTCACGAATTCGGTACAAAATATTAAGTCTGTAATAACAGTTACGAACAATATTATTAATGTGCTTTTCAAAACGTAGATTTTCATCTATTAACACTCCTAAATTTTTTGATCCTGTGATACGTTTAATAACATTGCCCTGTAGAGATATTGTTAATCTGATTTGGTGTACCTATTAACATATACTTAGTTTTGTTGGGATTGAGAACTAAGGCGTGAGATTCAGACCAAGTAACGATGTTACTGAGGTCATCATTTACTTTTTTTATCGCAATTTCTGTATCGCAGGGTAAAAAAGAAATATACAATTGTACGTCATCTGCGTAAATGTGGTAATTACAATATTTAATAGAATTAATAATATCAGATGTGTACAATATAAATAATAAAGGGCCAAGAATAGAACCCTGTGGTACTCCTCTAAGTACGGGAGAGAAACTGGACAAAAAAGTCATCCCATCCTCTCGCTTTACTTCAACGCATTGTTTTCTATTTAACAAGTAACTAGTAAACCAATTGAATGCATTTTTCTGGAATCCGTAATAATTTAATTTAGATTGCAGTAATTCTAAACTTATGCAATCAAAAGCTCGTGTGTAATCTAATAAAACAAGGACAGTACCTTTTCCTTCATCTTGTGAGTTCAGAATGTCATCTACTACTGTAGTTAAAGCAGTGTTGGTACTGCGTCCTTTTCTGAACCCTGATTGCAACTCCGGAAGAATCCCATTATCTTCCAAATATCCGGATAGTTGGTAAGCCACTACTTTTTCTAAGATCTTAGATAGGCAGGGTAGTATGCTTATGGGTCTAAGATCCTTCAAGCCCGTAGGTGTGCTATTTTTTGGAATGGGTTTTATAATGGCTACTTTCCAACTATCCGGGAAAGTTTGAGTAGCTAGAGATAGATTCACTATTTTTGTTATGATACCTAGTGTGTGTGGGAGAGTTAAGATTATCATTTCAAGTGATATATTATCCATACCAACTGCATTCGATCTAAGACTTTTTATAATCTTAGATATTGTATCTTCAGTAACAGGTTTTAGATCGAAAACAGCCTCACCAAATTTGCGTGTAGAATAAAAATGTGTGTCCAATGAAAGAGCACTACAATTACCAGGAACGTCTAAAAAGTGTGTATTTATACTTTCTGGGTCACTAAACTGCTCTGGCAACGTAAATTCTTTTTTGTTTTTTATAACTACATGCTTTTTTAAGTGTTTCCACATAACTTTAGAATCTTTTGCGTTCTTGTTGATGTACATTTGAAAGTAAGCTTTCTTTTCACAAGCTATAGATACGTCGACTAATTTTTTTAAGGATTTATAGTACTCCTTATGTTTATCATTTTTAGTTCGTCGTGATCTTAAATAAGCTGCGTCACGTCGACGCATCATCATCTTTACATTATACGTGATCCATGGATAGTGCCTCTCATTGATACATACCTGCTTTAACGGTGCCAATACATCAAAAATTTGTAAAATAGTAGTAGTAAACTCATTAACCATAATATTAACATCTTCTATTGATTTAAACAGTTCCCAATTTATACTTTCAATGTAAACATCTAAAAGATCCTTATTTATGTCTTTTAAACCTCTAGTAAAAATTTTTCTTTTGATAAACTTTTCTTTAAATACATCTAATTCGCCAGATATAATGGAATGATTACTAATATTTGCTATATGATCAACGATAATGCTCGTTACTTTAGCGTTTGAACAAAATAAATCAAGTAGGGACTGGGATTCGTGAACAAAGTGTGTGGGCTCAGAAATGTATTGAATCATATTAGTTACAGACAAAAAGTTTTTTAAATGATTAATGTAAGGTTCATGAGGATTCAGATAGTTTATATTAAAGTCTCCTACTAGTACTAAAAAATCATGAAATGGGAGAGATCCGTAGGTTTCTGTTAGGGCATCTATAAATGTTATTGTATTTAGCCATTGTGGCCTGTATGCTGTACCAATGATAATAATTTTACCGTTTAATTTAATATTTATCCACATTTGTTCAACATTTGGTGTTAGTGGATGGTTAATAATATGTATAGAGAGCCCCCGTCGACAGTAAAAGCCAACCCCCCCACCCCTTTTACGAACGCCAGGAGGCCGAGGTATGTGATGAAGGCGATAACCTGTTACAATCGGCGCACGTCCATCTTCCTCATCTCTAAGCCAAGTCTCGTTTATTGCTAGTACGTCAAAATCATGTTTTTCAATAGCTACTACCAATTCTTCATGTTTATTTCCCAATGATCCTGGGTTAAGAAAGCCAATTTTAAATCTAGTTCTGTTAACCATTGTGTGCATATATAGCTATATCGATATCTATATAAATATTGTATATAAAACCTTGGCCCAGATAATATTTAATGTTATTAATAGTTAGAAATCTTAAATATATTATTTTTAAAAAGTTACTTATAGTTATGATTTTTTTAAGAAAAAATATGAGCAGTATTATAATTATAAATTTACAAATCTGTGTAGAAAGTAAAACAGAATAATAGTAGGAATGCATAAAGACCTTATAATAAAATAATTTACTCAATTTATTGCTTTTAACATAGACACCGTTGTATATTTTAATTTTGACAAATGTATAATAATGATTGCACGATATTATATTATTTTTTACAAAGTTAAATATATTTCTAGGAAATATTTTATTCAAGCCCCCTAAGAAACACACCAATGTAAAAAAAATCGTATAAAAAAATAAAGATCCAACTATCTTAAGTCTTAATTTTACTAGTATATTATATTTTAATATTGATATGTAAAACAAATTAATTACTCCTCGAAAAATTTATGCATGTCGCTTTCATTTGTAACACGGTACGCTTTCGAATTTGCATCTTTACGAATAAAAATACGGCCACCGTTAGTCCAGATGAACTTCCAATTCTTACGACGTCCTTCCTCGCGTGTTTTAAAAAATAGCTTCGCGTTAGTGTGAGTAAGGCGCTCGTTAATATAAAAACGACGCGGCTGTCCCTCAATGACGCCGGCGGAGTCCGCACCGCGACGGACTCGGGCACTACGAAGCATATCGTCGCGGACCGCACGCCTATTCAGTCGCACAACTATGGGGCGAGGCCGTGGTTTGTCTGTGCTATCTGCGAATACTCGCCGAGGGCCTGTTCGTTCAACAAATGCAATGTCTCGCTCATCCAAATTCACCCCTATTTTGGTCGAAATTAGGTTTACAATTTGGTATAAGTTTTCGCCGTTTCGCTCCTCTATTCCCGCTATAGTGACGTCATTTAAGATATGCTCCTGTTCTCTGTCATTTAATTCTGATCGCAACAGTGATATTATTTCCTCTTTCTCATTAGAGGGGACGGATGATTTTGCTTCTAGATTTGCAAGGCGCTCTTCAGCCCGGTCTATTCTAGAATTGAACTGATTCATCACAGAGTTTAGCCGCGCCATCTCTTGCCGAAACGATGTCATTTCGTTAGCCACAGCAGCAAGTTCTGTTCTAAATAATTTTAATTCCCGAACTAGATCACTGACTGAACTCTGTTCCGTAATGACAATGTCAGAGGGGGAGTTCTCGCATTGAGGTGTTTCTGGTGTTGTTTTTGTTGTTGTTGAACTTTGCTTATACTTTGATCTGCAAGTACGGCACTCCCATGTAATAGAGATGGGCTTCTTAGGGCTTAAATTAACGCAAGAACGATGATAAAAGCCTGCGCATCTGGAGCATTTGGCACCGTCCGTGGTGGCAATAAATTTACCACAGTGGTTACATTTGTTTGTCATGTCTAATACTAGATGGCGCTATGTGCAGAAAGCGAAGAAACACAAAGCACTTGAAGTTATTATAACATTGATCCTCTAATTGTTTGTTCGATACGCTATAATGCTTCTTACGGTAAAGAAAAAGTTCTCATATTTTAACGCAATAATCATTTATAGATCACAGTACAAAAACAAGTCCTTAATATTAAATTGCGACGGTATCGGCAAATATTATTCGCAACTACTGTTTACCTTTTACTATTTTAATAATGTTAAAGGCTTCTAATAACAAGAATAACATTAACACTTATGCACTATTGTTTTGTCACTATATTATTATACTTTTCAATAGAAATAAACACATACTATTATTTATATATCAACACTAGACTTTAAAGCAATCAGCAGGTACCGACAGCGCGCGCGCGCAACACATGACGTGAATAGCCCAATACATATATTGTAATATTTTGTTCATTTACCAGAATATTCATTTGTATTCAAAACACAGTGACAAACATAATGTCAATACTAGAAACAGAAATAAACTTGTAACGCCGTACTATCGTCTCCACAAAGTGAGTAATAGCTTCATGGGGCTTGGTGTTCGCATCTATAATAAGATTCCACAGCCTATATTAGACTTGCCACTTCAACAATTTAAAACTCGTATCAAGAAGTCATTAATATATAAAGCATACTATAATGTACAGGATTACTTAAATGATGAGAATGCTTGGATTCTAAGTGACGTTGACTCTCAAGTTAAATGATTTGTATAACAGACTATGTAAACATGGCTTTTTGAAAAGAGCGACTGTTGAGTTTCTGGCCGGCTCTTCTCAACAGAAAACTGCTTTCCGAGCTGATGGTAGCTTCAGACAAACTAACTGACCGACAAATTTTTGACGCTTTAAAAGTACTTTTCAAAGAAGTCTAATTGAAATAAATAATTTTGATTTGATTTGATTTGAATTGTTTAAATATAGGAATGTTTCACACCATTTTGTCTTTGTTTAGAGTAGGTAGGTATTAGGTCAGGTATATTCTTATGAATATATGCTATAAGTATATATTTAGTCTGTAGGTATATAGTATTGATTAATATAACATCCGTTGCAATAAACGATTAGGAAGGTCGACGTCGGATATAAATAACGATTTCACCAAATACCGTTGTTATTTTTTACTTTAATCCTTGGATTTCTAGTCATTAAATTGTAATAAATATAATAAGGAAATAGCGTATCTATTCATTACAATATTAATAAATAGAAAAATAACAAAACTTTGAGGTTGAACTTTTATATACCAATATGTTATAAAACATCCTAAACTTATCACAAAATAAAAGGCCCGTTTTAACAGTTCACGCCCATGAAGTTTTCTATTTTTTACCGATCGAAATGTTCTGAACGTAAATACATTTTTCATAGATGGGTACCGCCCACTCGGCTAAGTGCTGTGCATAATGATATTTCATATTGTCCACAGACTATTAATAATCGGTTAAGAAAAAAACTAAATCGATCAAGATATTTTTTAAGGCTGTCTCGCACTTGCTGGTTTTTTACTAGTGCTTAGGCTAATTAATTACTGAATTTCACCAGTTGTGTAGTGATCTTTACTGAAAATTATGAGACTTGGCTGAACTCGAATCATACTGTGCGTCAATCGTGGACAGACGATACCAAGGCATCTTGCTCAAAAGTGCCAATGGCAAAAGACCAACATCTGCCACGGCGGATAAGCTGGAGGATGTTTTGTGAGTGATACCTTACTCGCATTTGAAACTAAAAGTACAAAATTGACCTTTCGTAACATTGTATCATTTAAAAATACCTATCTACAATATTAAAGTTTAAGCTAAATTTTTTTAAAGAACTTTAATCCAATGTACTTTACATATCCAAATCGATCAAATACTCATGCAAACTCGAATCGACTTATCATGAGTATCGAGTACCGAGTCGTATGGTTACATCGTTAGTTAAGTCATGAAGACAAATGTCAAAACGGGCCTTTTATTTTGAGATAAGTATAATTGTAAAGTTAATATACAAAGCGTATAAATGATCCAAATTATGTTTATCAAGCGTTTAACGTTCAAATTGTCAAACTTACCTTAAAGAACGTTCAAATTATCAAACTTACCTTACAGAACGTTCAAGTTATTAAAATTAAATTTTAAAAAATGGTATTTTATTTATAACTAGAATATATGCCAAAGGATTCAGAGTATTTCTTATAGAAAAAAGTACTAAATCTAATCTTAATCTAAAACATGGCAAGATATATAAAAGTGATAAGGAAATGTTTTAATCTATAAAAAATCAAGTAACATCTCATAACTATGATTAAAGTTGAAATCATTAATCGTGGGTTATCCGAGTGCACTGACGTCATAGCAAACATGTTTTTATAGAAGTCATGTAAAAATAATGAAGGTTACAGGTGCATGAACTCTACGCAACTTAATACATCACTTAAGAGCATTTATTAAAGACTAGTCTACCCGCGCGACTTCGTCCGCCTGTAGCTCCGCTCCTATAGGTCTTAGCGCGATGATATATAGTCAATAGCCTTCCTCGATAAATGCCCTATCTAACACTGAAATAATTTTTCAAATCGTACCAATAGTTTCTGAGATTAGCACGTTCAAACAAACAAACTCTTCAGCTTTATATATTAGTATAAGATTTTTTAATTAATTATTTGAGGGAAATAGTTGAAAATCATCAATATATATGTCGGGGATTTTAAAACGATGTGAAAGGAGATGGAAGGAGGAAGGTGGGGAATATTGGGGAACACTAAAAGGGGGTGATGGTATTGAATGGAATATTGGGTAAACGCGACGTAGATACTCCTATTGAACCGATAAATGATCAAATATGATCTCCAACAATTACGAGAGAAACCTAAGCAGTGCCTTGGACTTGTGACCAAGGTGTAGGCTTAAGGAATTCCTTTAAGTGATCACGACACTCGCCTCCACTTCTAGGCTCTCTGTTTAAACCCAAGGTTAAACGCACATAAACCGAATCTAACACAAGGCTAACCTAACCTAACATTGTGTTTACTTAACCACGTGGCAATTACATTGTAAGGACTTACGTGACCTTAGTTGGACAGCACTTCCACACTACACTGCACTTGACACTATCACTATCACTAGCACTACTTAGATGATGTTCACTTCTTGAGAGACCGCGCACGACTAAGACTTCAGTTAGACTGTCGATCGCATATAAAGGGTCAAGGGTAGAGACTGTCAAAACAACGGAAGTGACTACTACCCCACTCCAACGCCATAGACAACGATAACGATTCGATTAATCGATAATCTTTTACTATGCTCCGAGATATATAGATATTTATATAATTAATAGAAAATTTATTTTCCCTGCAACGCCATCTGTTGTCAAGTAACAAAAAGGAAAACATGATAATATAATGAGTATTACTGTACCAAATTGCATGGTGTTTAGACAAGATAAATATATATTTTTTAAATAAATATAGACTACTATAAGTAATATACTTATTGCTGTACTATATACGATTAACGCCATCTAGTACAGACCCTGTTAAACTTTCGCGAGAAAATTGAAAAATTGTATTTTTCTTTTCGAATATATATTTTTGTATAAATATTAATACAAAATTGAAAATTCAAATGATTAATTTTTATTAAATTATTTCCGTATAATTTAACGTGACCCAAAGCGTAGCAATACTGAATTTCAGCAAACCACACCATTAGTCACCACTACAACTATCTTATTAACTACTTATTAATTTATAGAGAAATATTAATTGCGTAAAACGTGTTCAAAATGTGTGATGTCTATAAAATAATTTTAATACAGCAATGTCACGTTTAGTTGATATTGCTTGCTAATTTCTTCAGGCGTTTTTTTAAGTTCATTAATAATTATTATACACGGATAAAGCAAGCTTTTAATTCTAACTAATATTAAATTTTCAAGAGTAACTCTTAAGAAACGTAACGTAATACTTGATTAGTGTAAGTGATTTAATACACTAATTACGCCATCTATTGACGGATAGATGGTGTGTCTGTCTGTTAAGCTATCACTTTTAAATCACAGTACAGAGATACAGCTGATGAGAGACGGGGAAGGACATAGTCTTTTTTATGATAGATAAGGGACAAACGAGCAGACGGTCCACCTGATGGAAAGTGTCCAACGTCGCCTAAGGACATTACTCTGGCAAAAATAGAGAGTATCTCTTGTTTTGCCTTGAAGATAGAGTGAGGAGGAGGGGCGAAGAGAAGAATGCTACGGTTTCAGTGGACCCTGAGCAAGATTCCAGTGTTCACTGGAACCGCAGCATTAATGGGATGGAAGAGGGAGGGAGTAGATCTGGCCCACATGCGTCTCGAACGGAACGCGTCAAAGACACTTGGCGGTGGACACGTGGCGGATTCGCTTGCTGGTGGTCGCAAGCCAGTCGGGGAACAGATCCCTTACCACCAATAGGGGTGCTGGGTTACACGCCTCATACGAGATGCTCTTCCAGCGGCAGAGGGGAATTAAAATGTAAAATATAGCTATAAGTGATATACACATGGTAAATTACACCTGGACGAAGCCGGGACGGGTCGACTAGTTATTATAATATATAACTAAAAATAAAACTAAATGTAACAAGTGCTCCAATCTATGTGATGCATGCAATTTTTAAGTGCGTGCAAAGCCAGAGAACCGCAGCCTCAGGAATGGAGGAACAAGGGATTTCTGATTCAAGGGATCATATAACTAAGCGTTTGAATAAACTACTAATATAATCTTAGAAAATAACTAGCATATCAAATACTCTTCATTAAGAATAGACATGAGTTACAGTCATTCCGAACTGAATCTGACCAATTGTTAAATAATGGATTTATTTTTTAAATTCTGAAGTTTAAAGTATTAATAGTCACATTTTATATTTCTAAGGAATATAATAAAAATATTTTTTTTGCATTTTTATGTAGCTCTAATAGTTAAAGCTACCGGCACGTAAGTATAGGAGCCTGAATGCGTAGAAGTCACTATTAGCGGCATTACGTTAGAACGCTCACAATGCGCATCTTTCCCCCTTTAATTTTTGTCCGACCTAAAGTTAGCTGCCGGCTACTAAACCATAGGATCAAAAGTAACATGGTTGACATTTTATACCGATAAAATTATAGGTTATAATGTTTTGGGGCCCTAGTATCCATATAGATAAGTTTCCCTAGTCGTACAGATCCACATATGTGAGGTGGTAAAGGTGTTTGGTTGGCTACGGTCCCGGAGGCGGGTGCGCAAGCGCATGCTCTCTTACGTGTGAGCGCGTCGCGTAGCGCGGTGGAGAGCGCGGAGAGAGTATCGCGGAGCAGCGCGTGGTGTCGCTCGAACATGCTTACATCTATACATAATATTATATATTTATACACAAACTTATCTATATCTTATTCTCTAGTACGTCTATAATATTGCTTATCACACATAATATTTACATTATAGGAGAAAATGTATAGTACTTACATGCAGGGTGTTCATACAGTGGCGCCACTCTAGTCCCTTCCAGGGGTCCTCCCGCCAACCTCGCAGAAATCGCCTCCAGGAACTCCCTCACATTGTGCAGATCTCCTCGACCCTCACTTGAACTTGGCCCTTCACATTCTTCTTCTGAAATTCATTATACAATCTTGAATTACCTCTTTAACCATATCATAATCAAAGGATCTACAATTGCGTTAAAATTATGACGATTGAGGGTAGTTTAAAAAAGAAATCTCTATATTCTTGTGTTTGTCGTTGCTTTTTTAAAGGATTAACTCATTGTGATTTTAAAAATTGATGAGACCACTTTTTTACCTAGTAACTTTCTTTGTCAGGTAGAACTTACACGGTAGCGTAACTTCATCAGCAAAACAGCAATTACACTTATCTATACTATTATATAAAGAGGAAAGATTTGATTGTTTGTTTGTTTGTTGCGAATAGGCTCGAAAAGTACTGAACCGATTTTGAAAATTCTTTCACCGATAGAAAGCTACATCCTTTCCGGGTAACATAGGCTATGTGGTGTTGCCATAAATACTCTAATTAAAAAGATATGGCCATTTAAGTGCCATAAGGTGGCCATTTTGTAAATTGAAGAGTTTCTCAGGAACTACAAAGTCGATTTAAAAAAATTTTTCACTGTTAGAATACACTATTCGTGAGGGACAAGAGTGATTTAGTGTTGCCATATACATTTTTTAAATAATAGAATATGGCCATTTTGTTGTTACTAATCCGATTTAAAAAATTCTTTAACTGAGAGAAGTATATAGTATTTCCGTCTCTCTTCCTCTTATAATACTATCATTATCTCTCATCCTCTCTCTTTCTCTTTTTCTCTCTTTCCGTTACCTATTCAATTTTATTTTTGCTCTTTCCTCCCAATTTTATCATCTGTCGCTTTTCTTTTATTTTTGTTTCTATAATTTTTCTTAGTCTCTCTCTTTTTTCAAATAATGAAAAACTACACAATTACAGAATGATAATTTAAGGACATCAATTATAATATTGCTCTAAATACCCGGAGCGAAGCGAGGGCAGGCCGCTAGTTATTTATATATTCAGCAAAATATCTCAAAATACACAACACTAATGACGACAAGTGGGGTTGTAGGCATGTGTTGCAGTTTATATTTAAAACTTCCCTTTAAATAATTTAATAAAGCTTAAATTAGTGACTGTGAGTATTAATCTGCATTAGAAAAGGTTCACTTACACCAGCCCTTGGGTCTCAAGCCACAGGTGTCAAACAAGAGAATACGTATTTTTCGTAATAATTTCGAAGATTAGCCTCAACGAAACGTGATATTAAAATATATTCAAGACCAATATAAAGTTCTCATATTGTATGTTTGTTTACTCACCGATTTGTTCCAGCTTGTCAGTGCTGAAGGACCACGGCATAAGGCTGAGGGCTCGCTGCACTTGTCTCAGGAACCACGCACCGGACTCAAATTTTACGGGGCTGGAAATTAAAAAAAGGATAAGACTACAGTTAAACATGCTCTAAAATAGTATACTAAAAAGCGTGCTTATTATGAGCATGCTTATGAACTGTTTACATCATGCTAGTTTTAAGTATGCTAGTCATAAGCATGCTCAAAGCAAACACTCAAATACACATGCCAGTTGATAGCATGCTCTCTGCAAGAGGAAAAAAGGAATAGGCAGCATGCACCGTGCAAACAAGTTCGGCACTAGCATGCTCATTAAGCAAACGCTTTCACACTTGCTATTACCTATCCCCCTTCCATCCTCGCAAGAACTAGCATGCTTAAGGATAGTGCAGCGAGCAATTATCCAGCATTCCATTAAATAGCATGCTTAATAGTAGCATGTTACACACACACGCTAGTAGGTAGCATTTGCTCAATAAGATTTTTTTTTTATAATAGATAAGGTGCAAACGCGCAGATGGTCCACCTGATGGTAAGTGGCCACCATCGCCCATGGACATCGGCAAAACAAAAGATACCCTCGTTTTGTCGATGCGTTGCATCCCCGAAGATAGAGTGGGAAGGGGGAATGAAGAAGAAAAATGATGCGGATTCAGCGGACCCTAGGCAAGAGCCCAGAGTCCACTAGACCCACAGCATTAATGGGATGGGAGAGGGAGGGGGTAAGTCTGGCGCACATGCGGCTCAACCGGAACGCGTCTATGACACTTGGCGATCTGATTCGCATGCTGGTGGTCGCAAGCCACCCCTACCACCAAGGGGGTGCTGGGTTACTCTTACGAGATGCTCTCCCAGCGGCAGAGGGGAATAGTATTCTAACCCGTCCCCTCACGGATGCTTGCATAGCATGCTTTCGTTCTAGTAATTACCATGTGTAACAGTAGCCTAACATCACTATATTTCAAAATAAACTTGACTCTTAACGTATATTATATATGAAAGATTGTATACGAGCGCCTAATAATTTTTTTGAGCAAAGTAGACGTTCATTGAAATATTCAATTTTTAGTCATCACCCGCAGTTGAAGATCCTATTGCGAGATTTCTTGTTATAATGTTTGTTTGAATGAATAGCTGTAACTTACTTATACTGTTCACAGATACAGGGCACCACCCCGCCGAGCTGGTCACCACCACATCTGCGGCATATGTCTCTATCCTTGGGTATGCTCTTCAGGTACAGCTTCTTTGGCTCCTTGCGTTCCTCCCTATAAATAATAAATAGGCAATTTATATGTATTACATAACAAATGTCAAGCAAACGAAGCGAGGGCAAATAACAAACATAAACATGTAGAAAATAATTTGAATAAAATATTGACTGTCAATTAAATAAATGGAGTTAAGAATATCCGTGACAAATAAAATATTGCTGTTTTATTTTGTACAACATTGTTTTAATAACATAACCCTCTTATGCTTCGATACAGTCAGGTAAAAAAATCAAGTAGTTGTATATTGTATGTAAATAATAGGTTGGGGAAAAAGTCTTTTCGAATTATAGTATGTATGAACTTGTAATAAAATCTCTTTGGCTATACTATTTGAATCAAAAAGGTCGTGGTCAAAGGCCGGTCAGGCTTCACAGACTGTGGCGAAACCCGGGTTATCTCGCAACAAGGTGATGCTGTGTGAGTGGTGGGATTGGAAGAGCATTATTCATTATGAGCTGTTACCACCAGGCAGGACCATCGATACTGAACTCTACTGCGAACAACTGATGAGATTAAACCAAGAAGTTGAGAGAAAGCGGCCGGAATTAATCAACAGAAGCGGTGTGGTTTTTCATCATGATAACGCTAGACCTGACACATCTTTAGCCGCTCAGCAAAAATTAAGAGAGTTTGGCTGGGAGGTGTTAATGCATCCGCCGTATAGTCCTGACCTTGCACCTTCAAATTTCCACCTGTTTCGGTCTCTTCAGAATTCTTTAGGCAGTGTCAGGTTAAGATCACGAGAGGACTGCCAAAACTACCTGTCGCGGTTTTTTGATCAGAAGCCCCAAAAATTTCTATAGCAGTGGGATCATGTCCCTACTTACAAGATGGCAAAAAGGTATCGAACAAAATGGTACCTACATACTTTAGTTAAATGTAAATAAACTAATTAAAAAATGTTTTGAATTTTCTTAAAAAATGCGAAAAGACTTTTTCCCCAACCTAATAATATCGACCAATTTTGGGACTTGTCATTGAGGTGTGGTTCTGTAGAATTTAGGTACAATTTATGCAGTAACTTAACGTTGCCGTCGGAAAACTGTTGTTACATATACATCAATATAGGTCGCAGCCAGTTTACCAACTGCCATATAGTATTTTATGTAATTTTATATCATTTAAATCTATATGCATAAACTGCCAAATCTTGATTGTGCTGACTTACCGCCCAAATTAATAATAAATCTCAATCCGTAATCTGGATTATGGATTGAAATTGATTGTAATTTTCGGCCTTTAGGAGTATTAGTAGAAGATACGAACTTGAAACGACCTTCTCCGAGCTGATAATAGAATGAAACATATTTATAAAAAATTTAGTATATTAGAAAATATGTCAAGAATGGGGTGCCTAAAAAAATCCTGGACAGACTATTTTTAATTATTTTTAAAAAAAAATATTTTTAAAAAAAATTTGTAACATCAAGATAATAAGACAATGTTTACCCTGACTTAAAGAATCAAATGTATAGAATGTGCAGCCGATGGGTTGCCTATTCTTTGCCTGGACAAACTACTCGGTTGTCGGGTATAAGCGGGTACGTCGATGCCAGTTACCTTCACTTGCTTGATAATAGAACATTTTTATATCAATATAAGCGTTGTTTTATTGCGAACACGTTGATATAGGGTTGTCTGCAAAAAACTGCGTCCTAATCGGGGTTTGCGAATTTTAAAGATTAAATTTTAACGCGAGTGGAAATATGACAATAATAGACAACCGAGTAGTTTGTCCAGGCAAAGAATAGGCAACCCAACGGCTGCACATTCTATACGTTTGATTCTTTAAGTCAGGGTAAACATTGTCTTATTATCTTGATGTTACAAAATTTAATTAATTTTTTTTTTTTTTAAATAATTAAAATAGTCTGTCCAAGATTTTTTTTAGGCAATCCATTCTTGACATATTTTCTAATATACTAAATTTGTTATTAAATATGTTTCATTCTATTATCAGCCCGGGGAAGGGCGTTTTAATTTCGTATCTTAGACTATATGATTTTTTTGCAGCATCAAGACACAGGTGTGCATCTTTGATATTAATTTAAAAGATCCTATTTCTCCTTTTAAGATACCCTAAAAAACCTAACCGAAGCGAGGATAGGATACTGTTGATTTGTATTTGGTAATTGAAGTTTTTGCTCTGACACTACGTTGGGCAACTGCAGTTTGCACACACAGACACATTGCACAACGACGCTAAGAGTATACTAATGGAACTCGCCTACATATTAAACTAACACGACCTTCACCAATTTGATATTTAAAAAATTAATAGTTCAGCAATTTTCTAATATGTCTACTACAAAATAAGATTCTATATAAGATAATCTTTAGGGAAATAGTTCTTCTTCTCTGGGTGCTATCTTCTATTGAACGTTGGCGACCATCATGGCAACACGTTCCTTCTTTCCCTAAATTATGAGCTGCAACAGTTCATATTTGAGGTACTCTAGGTTCAGTCTCTTAATGGACTTAAGAGCTTCCTTAAGTCCATTAAACCTTTCCAATTGATTGGCTAATAGTTTCTATATCCTCACGGAACCATTAGCTCTGTTCGGATATATCCGCAGAAGTTTAACGAGTAATTTCGGAGATAAGAGTGGAGTTTATGATATTGTTGGTTGAAAAGGCTTTATAGACATGCTTTTGAGTCTCAAGCCCCAGTAAGTTAGTGAGCGAGTCTTTCAACTTACTCAGGACCCGATACACAAGTGGATGAAGTCGTGGCAGATACTAGAATCCTTAGATAATAGAATAATTATTTTGGTTTGTAAAAAGTAATTATACCATAACTCTCCTTTACCATATACAAACAAAGAAGAGTACGAATTCATTTTTTCAAGTGTCTAACTAGAATGATATACGTGTGTCATAACACGTGACATTTGACAATGACACAGATAATCATCCTTGCCCTTTAATTTAACTGCGTTCAGCTACGTGATACACTTCCAAATGATTCTTAACTAGATCTAGCTACACTTGAACACTTCTATATAAACTATATATCTAGATAGAGACCCAGGAGCAGGTAAAAAGACGTCTTTTATAACCCTTATCTTTCTCCTAAACTGGTCAACCTAGCTACTGAATATTAAGATAATAAAGTACATTACTTACGTGCTGGTTGATCCACCACGCCAACGAACAACATTACACTATTAGTCTCACTACTTTACTGTACTGCGAGATATCACTTGACAGACTAATTTAATCCTATCGAAACGAAAGTTATGTATTAACTAATTTATTAATTTATGAACAATGTTGCTAACATATGTTAAACGAAGATTGTAAAAATGAATTTTAACAGCAAAAGTAAGCAAAAATGTTTGTTTTGGGGGGGAGGGAGTATTCCAATGACTGGGATTTGAACCCACGACTTATCGTGAATCTAATGTCTGAACCACTCACCTACTGACGCTTGTTGACAAATCAGAGCGCGGGAAAAATCTAAATGCGAACACCACAGATAAATATAATGAGTTGTATTCTGTATCGCTTTAAATATTGTAGATACCTCAGTGAAGAGAGGATAAATAAATTGTAATAAATGTCATTATACTTATTTATTTTTAATTAATTACTTCACAAATTACGAAATCTAAAAGAATTTACTTTGTGTTGATTCTAGTTCATTCAACTAGGTTGAAATTTACATCCATTGTTGTTTGCTTCGTGTGTAAAATAATATCAGTTTAACCATTTTTCTTTTATAAAATACGAGCGTCCTGCCCTCGCTTCGTTAAAGCAATATTATAATTGTTGTCCCTAATTTGTCACTTTGTAATTGTGTAGCTTTTCATTATTTGAAAATAGAGAGAGAGTGAGAAAAAGTTATAAAAAAAAATTATAGAAAAAAAAGCGAGGATGAGAGAGAATGATAGTAAGTATATAAGAAGAAGAGAGATGGAAATACTATAGACTTCTCTCAGTGAAAGAATTTTTAAAAATCGGATTAGTAGCAACAAAACGGCCATGTTCTATTAATTAAAAAATGTATATGGCAACACTAAATCCCTTTGTCACTCACGAATACTGTAGTTTTCTATCAGTGAAAGAATTTTTAAAATCGGATTTGTAGTTCCTGAGAAACTCTTCAATTTACAAAATGGCCACGTGATGGCTCTTAAATGATCATATCTTTTTAATTATAAAATTTATGGCAACACTACATAGCCTATGTTACCCGGAAAGGATGTAGCTTCCTATCGGTGAAAGAATTTTCAAATTTGCTTCAGTAGTTTTCGAGCCTATTCGCAACAAACAAACATACAAAAATTATTATAATTAGGGAACGTACCCATACTACCAAATACCACGCTTGGTTACTGGGGTGGAGAAGGTCATAGGTTTTCGTCACGTAGTCAATATCTTGTCCTACTGATGGGACTTCGCATATAGTACTTGTAGTCACGTAGGGGGGAAGGGGTATCAAAACCAGGTCAAGTAGTACGTTCCCTTATTATATATTGAACGTCTAGAAGTTCTCTGAGTTACGATTTACTAGAAGTAGTTTATACTTACGGCGGAACGGAAAATATTTAAACGTCATATATGTTGACTATTGCTATATCTAATACTAAGGGCCCGTCCCGGCTTCGCACGGGTGGATAATTTTTTTTTAACATTTTGGCTCCCGCATTCTGTCGCTCCATCTATCGCCGCGTTACTCGCTGCGCTGCGAGGCACTCCACACCGCGTCCGCGACCCGTCAGGGATTATTTTTTATTTATCTTGATATTTTTATTTCGTAATATCTTTTGACTGGAATGTCCGATTTTAACAATTCAAAAAGTATTTTACAGGTATTGAAACAGTCTTGAATACGAAATAATTTATTTGGATAAGGATTAATACAAAGTTATAGAAAACATGGTCTGATTTTGATTGGCATTTTTATCAACTTTTAAAATGTAAAAAAGTAGTTATAGTGACATAACTATAATAGTTGGACATATGGTCTCGCGGAGTTTTTTGTAGATATTGATACGTTCTATAATATTGTAGAACATTTCTTTGTTCTATCATCAATACTTTTTGCAGCGCATGCGATGAAAGATATTTTATGGCTAATTTTTTTGCACCTTGGGTTGGTTTTAGTGAGATTTCCTGAGGATCTCTAATTTTTTCTTATAATAAATATAGCCTATGTTACTCAGGGATAATGTAGCTTTCTAATGGTGAAAGAATTTTTGAAATCGGTCCAGTAGTTTTTATGTTTATTCGTTACATACAAAAATACAAAAATACAAATCTTACTTCTTTATAATATTAGTATAGACGAGAATTAGAACTTCAGTCAGTTCAGTGTATGTATGTACATTGTACACTATACTAAATTTTAAATAATTACTTTAAAACAACTACCAAGTGTCCAATTAGTTTAAAACAATACAAAAATTGTGGCAGGAATATTATTCTGGTTTTCCGGAGGATAGAAAAGATTATTTAAATATATATTTCTGAGTTGTATTGAAACTGTTCATTCATACACTTACACAACTATGAATCATATATCTCTCATCGTTAAGGCAGCGTTCGTAAGAAATGTTTTCGTTCGACAGTTTATTCTCTCATTTGCTGCAGGAAATCCAACTACTACGAAAGTATTTTCATTTTTCTGGTTTTCTATTGGTAAAAGAATTTTCAAAATCGGTTCAGTAGATACAGAAAATACCCCCTACAACCTCACACACTATCTCTTTATAATATTAATATAGATAATCAACTTTAATAATATTGATAATTGAATTCTATGGTTTACATAGAGATCGGTAAGACGCCATTTTGAAAATTGATAAAAATAATCGATTAATCACAATATACGTTTTTTTACCCAACTACGTCAAAACCAAAAGGAAGTAATGTTTTTTATAAAAATTTTATGAATTTTTTTTAATGACAGAATTTATACCTCGGATTGTTTCATCCTTGTATATCATATTGACAATACCTTTGACAATGACAAGTATAGTGACGTTTTCAATGTAGATCTAATTCGCAATTTAGTACCCATAAGTATAAAACACTAATAAGCAATGTGCAAGTCGAGTAGGTTGCCCAATTACTTGCTCAATAGGTATGCGGTTCTGTTAGGACAGTAGCGCCCCTACAAGGCCGACTGGAACTTTTTCCACCTAATAGATTGACAAATAATATAATTTTGTATATTTTGAAATATTTTGTAACATCTGTCGGAAGTAATGCAACTTTTTAATTTGAATATCTAAAATTTCACAAATTGGATAGTCATAGACAAGGATTACTAACAGAAAGAATAGTGATGTACGTGTACAATAAATGAAATTAGTGTTGTTCAGTTATCGTTTTGTTTCCTCTAAGCAATATTAAAGCTAAAGAGTTTGTTTGTTTGAACGCGCTAATCTCAGAAACTACTGGTCCGATTTAAAAAATTCTTTCAGATTTAGATGACCCATTAATCGAGGAGGGCTATAGGCTATATATCATCACGCTAAGACCGATAGAAGCGGAGCTACACGCGGACGATCTCTGCGGCTCGAATAGTAAACATATAAAGCTGAAGAGTTTGTTTGTTTGTTTGCTTGAACGCGCTAATCTCAGGAATTAATGGTCCGATTTAAAAAATTCATTCAGTGCTAGATAGCCCATTTATCAAGGAAGGCTATAGGCTATATATTATCAAGCTAAGACCAATAGAAGCGGAGCCTTTCGATAAAATAAATAAAGAGAGATGAAAAGATTATTATTAAAAATATCACGAGAGGAAATAAAATAATAGTAGAATTAGTTAGGGAATTATTAAAGGTATTTTAACGCCCTCGCTTCGCTTCAGTATTTATAAGATTATACTCGTAGATTTCTCTATAAATTATAAACACAGACCATCCTATTTAAAGATTTTCCATCGGTGAAAACCAGCAGATCAACAACAGATACAAACACGGAAATTTATTTTATTTATGTAGGTACAAATCTAAATTAAGAGACAAAACATCTTTTTTTTTTAATTTGTGAACCAACACAATAACAATTATACAAGAAAAAATTGTGTACTTAAAACTACCAGCGGAATATTCGCATATTCGTGAATAGTGGCAAGTTTTAAAATGATTAAATCCTGATTAATATTATTATCTACATCTACACTATAATATAAAGAGGAAAGATTTGATTGATTGTATTTTTTTATGTTTGTTTTTTGCGAATAGGCTCGAAAACTACTGAACCGATTTTGAAAATTCTTTCACTGATAGAAAGCTACATCCTTTCCGGGTAACATAGGCTATGTGGTGTTGCCATAAATGTTCTAATTTAAAAGATATGGCCATTTAAGTGTCATAACGTGGCCATTTTATTAAGTGAAGGTTTTCTCAGGAACTACAGATCCGATCTTAAAAATTCTCTCACTGCATAGATGATGTAGTGTTGCCATATATATTTTTTATTAATAGAATATGGTAATTTTGATGCTACTAAACTGAATTTAAAAATTATTTTACTAAGAGAAATCTGTGGTATTCCCGTCTTTCTTCCACCTTTATGATTTTATTCTCTCTCTTTATCATTTCTATCTTTGCTGTGTCCTTCTTGCACTTTTATTATCTGTCTCTTTTATCTATTTTCTTTCTGTATTTTCTGTCACCTTTTCTCAATCTCCTTTTTTTTTAAATAACGAAAAGCTACACGATTATAGAGAAACAGTTTAAGAACATCAATTATAATACTGCTTTAAATACCTGAAGCGAAGCGATCTGTATTGTCTGTTCCTCGATCACGCTTAAATTACTGAATCGATTTTGATGAACTTTAGTACAGAGAAATATTACAGCTTGAGGAAGGTCATAGGCTATGTTTTATCGCGAAAAAAATCCGGGTGAAGCCGGCACGTGTCGACTATTATTATGAATAAATAGAAACATCGAGGCGTTGTTACAAAAAATCTCTTGAGACGTAAAATAAGAAAAAATTAATGCGGTAATTAAATTATTAAAAGATAAGAAAGAGGACGAGATAAACTTAACAGTAGCTTAAGTTGAATTTTTATTATTAATAAGTTATATAATAGTCGTCAGGAACGGAAAAAAAACCCGGAACATTCTTATATGTATACTAGCTGACCTGACAAACGTTGTTTTGCCATATACATTAAAAAAAAATTGGGGTGGGCCACCCGTATCACTTAGGGGTATAAAAAATAGATGTTGACTTATTCTCAGACCTACTCGATATGCACACAAAATTTCATAAAATTTTGTCGAGCCGTTTCGGAGGAGTTTGGCTCTACATAATTGCTTAAAATTACGGGGTGAGCCTAGCGCGAGGTTGGGGGTGAGACTGGCGATGATAATCCGTGATCCTTAATGTTTTAGAAAGTAAAATACATATGCAGCCGAGTTACTTCATGGTTAATTAAATGTGGGATGATTACCTTACTTTTCTATCTTAAGTGAGACGACATTGGATGATCAAGTATACAAACTTGCATTAATAAACAAAAAGGCTTGATTTTCGTAATTAAGGGGACGTTCAAGGATTATGTAAGCATTAAAGAGAGGTGGAGGAGTCCTTTGCTTATTTTCGATGACGTGAAGGAAGGTCTGCATGGTGATTACGTCAGCGATAAAATAATAAACACGCAAATCAATGTTTAGGTAAGCCAGAGGGAGATAGGTTAGAGCTTTGCTTTTTGCTGACACAGGGGACAGGGGGGTTTAACGGCCCAAAATTAACAAGCTCTTAACACTAAATTAAGACTTGAGTATTGTTTTAATTTATCAAAATGTTAAGGTCCGAATTTATGGGCAAATATTCACGGTCATCATACAAAGCTATGAGGAACTGACATTTATTTTATTTCCGTTATTTATATGAAATCAATGTTACTGATGAATCAATCATATCCATAAGATACCTGGAAATTAATAATAAACATGTTGCGCCGGCAGCTATGGCCAGTAGGGTCAGTTGAAGTCTCCCCCCTCATCTTTACGAACTTCTATTTTTCCATACAAAAAATTCACGGATACGTAATAAGAAGAAATAATTCATACTTATCTTTTTATATTTTTTTTATCTTATATTATTTTTTAATTAAAGGCTTGTACGTGTATATTAAAGATTCTGGTATGTTTTATATCATAAACAAGTTGTGAGCCAATGAAGGAAAGTTTCCTTGATGTCCTTATAGTTAAACATAAGGAAATAATATATTCATTACGAAATCAACAATACGAAAAATAAATATACATATATATCCGGTTATGATACCAAAAAGACTTATTTTGCTATTTTATTCATCCCTGCTAATATTATAAATGTGAATGTAACTTTGTTTGTTTCGCTTTCACGCGAAAACTACTTAACCGATCATCATGAAACTTTGTACACATATTCTCGAGGGTATTAGAAGTAACATTGGATACTTTTAATGAAAAAAAAAATTACGAAAGATAAAATATTTTTTTTAATTTATCATATTGATTCATTTCTATTGTAATGATCTCTGATACTTATTTAATGGCTTCAATGCGGACGAAGCCGCGAGTAAAAGCTATTTAATAAAATATGTTGACAAATATTTTAGAATACACTTTCTGGAATTTTTTAGGACTATTTTCAGTTTTATCAGAATTCCGTTTGGTTATCTTATTATACACTTTTGTCACAGTACCTAAGTGTAAAAACTCAATAACTCTTTAATTATATTTTAAACAAATTAGTTGTAACTACCATAAAAATATACAATTATTTAAATGATATTTATGTAAAAAAATATACCTATATGATTTGACACTAAAGGTCTTAAGTTTGAGGAACTTTTGATGTTTATTCTGTTAGACAATGGAGGCTGTTCAGGTTTACAAGATTTAAAAAAAAAAAATTTATAGTAAATAATATTAGAGATGATTAGAATGTTTGGATATGTGGTGCGGCATCGTAGCGTCCAAGATAATGAACCGATTCTGATAAAGTTTTATGTGATTAAAAGGTAATTTAATCGAGATGGTTCTCAGCTTTATAAAACTATTGAAGACTATCAGCTCATTGCTCACTTGACAGCTGCGTCACAAAATTAATATATTGACAATTATAACAATCTCGTAACCATGGCAACACACTCACATTGCTTACACTGAGTACACATGAAACGGTATTTCTTGATACCTTTCTTTCTATATCAAGTATCGAGAATATTTTTTGCTTTTTATGAATATTTGTTGAGTCTGTATTGACTGCTGTTAATATATTTTGTTTTAAACAATACTAAAAGATCGACTTATACAAGTTAATATCGATTCTTCTAAATCGATGTCGTGTGAGTATCGATACTTGTTGACTGTATTTAATTAGAGTTTAAGCCGGGAGTCATTTAAATTAATAATTTAATAATTATTTAATGATCATATCAAACTAAACTTGAAAGAAAATTATTTTTGTGATTAACTACTGTAACATGTAATTTCAAAGTTTTATTAATAATTACGCTTGTGAGAATTTTAGACAATAATATTAAAAAACACATAAATGAATAATTATATTAAAAATAAATTAAAATCCTTTATATATTTTTATCCTGCTCTTTATTAATTGCGAGGTCGTTCACATTTCTTCCGCTTTATTTAAAAACCAGTCTACCCACGTGACTTCATCTCCTCTCCGGCTTCGCACGGTTCCTTTCTTGACTATATTATGCATGTATTATACATATAAATCTTCCTCTTGAATCACTCTATCTATTAAAAAAACCGCATCAATATCCGTCGCGTAGTTTTAAAGATCTAAGCATACATAGAGACAGACAGACAAGCGACTTTGTTTTATACTATGTAGTGATGATTTAAACTATCATTCTATCCCACAGGAACGGCGCTTTTTCGGGATAAAAAAGGACTCTATGTGTTAATCCCCCTTTAGCAATGAAGAAGACGAGTAAGAAGAAGTTTGTAAGTATGTTGATGTCAAATTTTGCAACTGAGTTTTAAAGTAGCTATCGTCAACTGATTGAGATGAAATTTTGGATACATGTTTAAATTGGATGACAATGCATATCTAAGTGACTTTAGTCTAAATCCAATATGGCGGAAGCTCTAAGGTGGCGGACTTGTAAGCATATGAGTGTGCTTACAAGTCCGCCACCTTAGAGCTTATGCCTAAAAAAATTGAAAGATTTTGTTTAGAAAAAATTATCTCCACTCTAAATCCTATATGGCGGATCGTCCAAGATGGCGGACGATTTATTCTTGCTACTTCCTGCTATCCGATTAAGATATAAGCTCTAAGGTGGCGGACTTGTAAGCACACTCATAGTATGCCTAAAAAAATTGAGAGATTTTGTTTAGAAAAAATTATCTATACTCTAAATTTTATATGGCGGATCGTCCAAGATGGCGGACGATTTATTCTAGCTACTTCCTGCTATCCAATTAAGGTAAAACTTGCCATATGAATGGAGGAAGTAGTGACTAGAACTGTGTACGTAAATGGAGGAGCAGTCACATTCAAACTAATGTATTTTGTAAAAGCTTGTACTTAATTTTTTTGATTTTTAAAAAAATATATCTTGTAAAAATTTATATACAATATATATTATTTAAATTATAATTTTCGTACACAATATTTGAATCCTTTTAAAACTCTTAAGAATCTTATTACGATTTGTTTACATTTTGTTTCACTCCAAGCTGAACAGAGTAAATGAAACAGTTGGACTTTTTTGAAAGCAGAATACACAGATATATAAAAACTGTACAGATTATAATTGAATTAAGAGTATCATAAAAACACGGAACTTTTTAATGATGAATAAAAATATATTTTTCTGTGAAATACTGACGCTCTTTTTGTTGATTTTTCGTATAACTATTATTCATTGCCTCGTTTAGAAAAAATCGTTAAGGTTTTGTTGTTTTTTCTATGTACATTATGTAACCAGCTCTATCTAACTAGGAAGATTAATTCAACTAGTTCAAAAGTTTAATGTTTGACCGATATGCACTTATAGGTTACGTTGATAACTAATCGATATCGATTTTACTAGCATTCCACTCTCGATTCATTTATGAATACCTAATAATAACACATTATTGCATAAATTATCATATTTTTTAATAGTCGAAAGAAATACCGATCCAAATCAGACCATGTTATCATACCTTTGTATTAATTCTTATCCAAATAAATTATTTCGTATTCAAGACTGTTTCAATAACTGTTGATTACTTTTTGAATGATTGAAATCTGACATTCCATTCAAAAGATATTACAAAATTAAAAAAGTGGCTCCACGCAGCGCAGCGAGTAACCAACGGGCACCGAATTGCGGGAGAGCCAAAATGTTTAAAAAAAATTATCCACCCGTGCGAAGCCGAGTCGGACCGCTATGTAAATATAACATGTTTTTCTAAACATTTTATGGAATTTACCTAACTAATAATTTAAAAATATTATAATAACTCAGCGTGACTAAAACCACAAAACCAGTTATACAATAGATAAAAAAAAACTAAGAAAATATTAAAAATTAAATTTATTTTACCCGTACATTACTAACAGTCGATATAACACATTACAGATTCTTTGTAATGTCACTAACTTCACTCGTTTTGATAAAGCTCGTTAAATTATAAGTTCGTTATCACATCACTCATCATCCATGTCGAACCACATGGACGTAACACTAGAGGACTGCTCCCGACTCTCCTCTGTTATGATCTTCAAGAGAACTACTTCCATCATGCATAACGCGAAGAATATCACGAAGATTGCAAAATTAGATCCTTGGTGTTGAAACTGGAACGAATTGGAACTAGGTCCAGGTGGCGGCCACGCTGCTACACTGAATGTAACTAAATTTGTTAATCGAGACATTGTTCATGCTGCCCTACTTTTAATTTTTTGATGTGGCTTCCAGTCCTTTTGACTTTACAATAATTTTTATTTTAATTTTCAATAAAAGCTTCACAATTTTATTTTATTAAATGTTTGTAGATTCCAGTCCTTTTGTCATTATTATTCTTCTTATTTTGTAAAATATAATTTGGACTTCACAATTTTCCGATCCTTTTGCTTAATTTAGAGCTTCGTTATTTTGTTATCCTTTTTATTTTGAAATTATGTTTCACGCTTCACAATTTTTATCAAAATGTTTGACGTATATTCCAGCTGTTATTCTTCTTATTTTGAAACATCATTTAGTCACTATTTTTAATAAAACTTTTCCTTCGTTTCCAGCTGTTTAGCCATTTAGACGTGCGGAGAGCAAGGATGTCGGTAACGCAATGGTTATCTGTGGAGCCGCATGCGCAGTGCACTGTTGTAACGTGTTCTTATGAAATATCGTACTCCTAGTTAGATCCACCAGCACCGTTGAGAAATGAAATGCGGGTGAATGCAACTGTTTGCTGGTCAAGGCTGCGCGTGAGTGAATGACCTTTGTTTTGTTTATAATTTACTCACATTTTAATTATTTAGAATGTTTAAGTATACAATCTTTTTATTAATAAATAGTATGTTTTCGCGACCTAGTCCGCGGACACTACGGTCCAGAATGAGTTAAACGCTCACTCTGGATCTATTTATGTCCCATTATATCCCATCCCTCACTAACATGAAATTTAAAGCAAATATTACCTTACACACAAGATTTTTTATTTGACTCCTTTTGTGCGAATAACTTCTCTATCCTTTTGATATTTTTCGGTATAAGAAGTAACATGTTTTTTGTACTGAATAATAATCTTAACTTTTAATTTATAATAATTAAAATAATTAAAACTATAAAGCTACGGAAGTCTATTACAAAGTTCATAAAAAATTACTGGTTTTGCAATTTTACATTCTTTTTGTATAAATAATGAATAATAAAATTATAATAAAGCAGAAATATATTTCTTATTTTTCATTTATTTTAACTTTATTTGAGCCTAAAGTAAACGACAAACCAATTAAATTAGTTTCGCCTTCATTGTAATTTCCTTAATAAAAAGTAAACTAACAATTCAATGAACAATTCCAAATATTTTTTATTGTCTATCGGAAATGTATTTTTTGGGTTTATAAAGAAATAAATAAAATTTTTACAAGCAGTGTTACCAACATTCAAAAATATGTCTCCCTAAAATTTAAGCCAAAAACCCGTAACATCATAATAATTACTTACTTAAAAATTTCTTAAAAAGGTTTTATTAAAAAATATAGACAACAAATAAATTTTACTCATCTAATGCAAATATTTTTCTTTCCCTAAATTTAGGGAGAAAACCCCTAACTTGTCAATAGTGTATAAAAGTAACAGCTGTGATTGTTTTAAATTTCAAAATTTAGTGTCACGAAGAAAAACATGAAGGAAACTGAGCGGTAGATAAATAAATAATAAGAATTATCTAAAATATTTTATTTAGCATTAATAGATATTAGTTCTATATCTATAAATGCTAATACTTGCGATAAATTACGTATTATAAGATAAACGAACGTATTTTTATAAAAAAAAGATAATATGTCACAACAACAACAACAAAAATACGTGAATACTTGCTGTTGATTATTATGATATTGATTGTTACAAATACAAAACAGTTCTTACTTAAACGTGCAAACCTAATTTTGCGGTTGGAAAACTTTTATTCCCATACATTGACATATGTCACAGTCACTTTACCAACAGCAAATAAAAAAAAAGTATAATACAAATTTTAGGTATTCTCTTTTTCATTATATGCGTCGTTTTTTTTAAAAATATTTTCTAACTTCATATAGTCAAAGGCAGTTTAATCTAGGTGTTACTGACAGCACCCTTTGCAGAGCCTGCTTGGAGGCAGAAGAGACGGCCGCCCACATTGTTCTGGAATGCACAGGCGTGACCGACTACCAGGATAAACACTTGGGGTCACCGAGGACTCTCCTCGAGGTTATTGCGGAAAAAAGCCTATTTATACTTATACTTATAGTCATAGGCATCTAATAATAACCTTTAATGTGCAGGAGTCACTATTAGGACCTTTTAGCGGCGAATACGGGCCGAGAGGACCACGCCACACGTGATTGGTTTTTATGCACGCATGCTATTTGTCTAAATAGTTGACGTCGCGGATTGAACTACCAATAAAAGACAAGCAGTACGCTCATCAAACGCTAGGACAGTATATCTTTGAACTATTTTGAAGAAGGGTCGTGAACTTGATAGAAAGGAGAACGGTATCAATATTTTCCAGAACCATAAAGTTTTGTGTTTGTTATTTAAACTTACAATGTAAAACAATCGAGTCTTAAAACGTATTTACAAATATAGATATAAGTTATCGAAGAATTACCGATACTATATGTCAAGTAAATATTTAAAGTTAAGCGAAACGTGTTTATCAAAACGATAAAACTTTGTTATTACAGCGGCACACCTATGTATAGACATTGTTTTCAACTATTCAATATAATAAGCAATTCGCTCCAGCTTCACCTGGATAAAAGAAAAGATCTATTGGATCCTTAACTAAACCGGATATATGATATGGAACTTATAAATAATTTCTCAAGTTGTACTAAATGACACACAGTGTGACTTTCATCCTGATTTTAGAAGTTCATTACAGACAAACATTCCACGAATATGATAATTTCAACAACAAGAAAAAATTGTTTTCCTGTATCCTCAAAATCAGTAGCATATTAGAAACAGGATCTCGTAATTGTATTTTATAATTTAATCTATTTTATAGCAATAAGTCATAATTTAAATATTATTATAAACAAGTAGATAATAAGATATAAACATTCCTATGCGATAACACTGTGTTACTTAATATGCTGAAAATACTAAAATGATAACTGTTTTGTACCAAATTTGTCTTTTAGATAAAAATCAAATGAGAATTTCCAAAAAAATATTTCAGCACAAATTAAGCCTTTAGTATATTAAATGATTTTTATTTTAAAGTTCTCGCCAAAACGGTATATTCGTTTGTCAGATGCTAATATATACTAAAATGATAAATGTTTGTGAAATTGTAGGGGGTCCGATTTTGAAAATTATTTTAACAGTAGAAACAGGCACGCGCCAAGCATCTTCTGCGCTGATGAGCGAAATACCTGCGAGCCTATACTTTTTTATTTATTTATTTTGGGACTTTTACACAAAGTGTGAATGTCAGTCCCATCGTTCCCAAAAACAATAAATGTAACATACTTTTATAAAGGTACTATTTAAATTTAAAACTATAAAGCATTCTGGCTATCTCCGAAGAAGGAAAAGCCAGAATGCTTTGGTAGATTCCGATGTCTAATAAATTAATATTAAATATTTTAACTAGCTCACTTCTCCCTGCGTTACGAGCACACTCCACTAAAAAACTCTTTTGCGCCTGCGTGTCAACCGTGTCTTCAATTATTTGCGCCCTGTTTTCTAGTGCCTTTTTGTCCGTGCCGCCATCATGCACCGCACGCCACATTATTTGTAAGTGTCATAGGTTATAGGCATATGAAAAGACTTATTCGTGTAGTCAGATTTGCAAAGTAAGTCGAAGAAAAAACGGTCGAAGAGAACGGACAGAACAGATTAAATGTAAATTAAACTTAAACACTGATTTGTTTATTGCGTGACCATTTCATAGGTTTTATTGTATTCTGTTTTAATAATATTTGACATGACACAACGGAAGCTATATTTAAATGTCAAACGATACTTTTCATAACAATAACTAACAACTGTGAAGTTAATAAGATATTTTTTTAAACTACGTATTACCGAACAATCTCCATCGTGTTCTTTTTTATTTATATGTCACTGAATATTATGTCCAGAGAACTAAAAAAAAAGCATATATATATACTATAATATAACATTTTTAGATAAAAAATATACAATATATTTTTAAATGTAATAAACGAGATTTATGAGAATTTTTTTTTAAAAAATTTCTTCAATTTTACGTATTTTGTACTCACATTTTAGAGTAAAAAAGTATATTGGCTCCTTAGTTGGCAACACTGATTCTTTGTTATAAATATTGTGTCATATCAACAAAGTATTGTTTTATATACAACTAATATGTATATAAATGTAGCATATAAAGATGCACCTGAATTGTCCACTAGCCCTCGACGACGTTCTTCAGATGTAGATATTTCGATCGAAAAAATTTTGCTGGTAAATCCAAACTGTCTAGTAAGGATCATGTTAGAATACATAAGGAAGAAGTGTCGATTGGGTAAGAATTTATATATTAACTAGTCAATCCGCCCCGGCTTCGCTCGCATGTAATGTATCATAATATGTACTTAGATTTAAAAAAAAATCATTTAATTTTCAATAAAGAAGAAATGCAGAAATTTGTAATCAATAATATCTTTACGTTTTAAACTGTCATTGTCGTCCAATCATATTATAGTCTGTGGTGAAAAAATGGGAAGGAATCAAGGATAATAGATTAACATGATTGTGTTTCTTTGTAACTTATAACAGAAACATTTTATAACTGGAATTTTGACAGATAATTTGTAGTCTTCTTTTAATATCCTATTCTTTAGAATTAAAGGTAATTTTGTATGATACGAGTGTATGTTTGGATGCTCTGCAAAATACATTTTATAAAACATTTCATAGATCACACAAAAAAAAACAAAAACCTCTACGTAGGTGATCATGAGTTAGTTTAAATCTATTAATATAATTATACAGTATTATTTTTTCTAGGTGTCTACACACAGTTCGACTTATGCGATGAAAGTGGAATGTTAAAAGGTCTCTTCAACATGCCAACATATGTCTACGCCAACGACCAGTTCGAACACAAGAAGACATACTACGTCATTGTTATTAGACAGGTATAGCTACCGGCATGTAAGCATAGGTTTGACCTTGAAGAGCAACGCGTCACATGCGATTGGTTCTTATGCGACGATTCAGTTCCCGCGCTCCTGCCAATACAGGCACTCACAATCGCGATGTCCGGTTGCCGGCTACTATACTAGACTAACCATTTGAGTAATCGTCCCAAAAACCTAATAGGTGTCATAATGCATATTTTATGTATAAACTAGACAACATAAATTGCATTCACGTATTCCCTGTGTCTAGATGTATAATGCACAAGCTAAACAAATATATGTAAATCTACAAGGAATGTAACAAGTGCAACATAACATATAAGGTAATGGCGATTTAATGGGATGTTATTTAGTTATAATAATTTCACTAATAACATCCTTATTACGACAAATGTAGCTAGGTAAGTGGATATTGCGATAACCGTTATAGATTAGTTGAAATCTAATATGGTACTGCTACTCTTGGTCCTCTTATCGAAAGGTTTTTCCGACATTTTGGTTATTTGCTTCTCTAAGGGCAGTTATTATTTTAGGACTGCCAATACTTGATCAAAACAGCGGGTATGTTTCTATCGTTTGGATAGCTTATATTCTATCTCTCCTACCTTTGGTTCTCGCTGAGCAATGTGACCATAGTAGGTAAGAATTCTGAAGTATATCTACAGCACCAGCACAGGCAGCATATTTCTACTTCGTCTATCTTATAACGAAATTGCTCGGATGGTCATATAAAGGAGGACTGGAAAGATGAGAGGATGGAAATATAAAGAAGATTGAGGTCTGAATGAAGAAATACATAGATCTGTGCCGAAAACCCCTAAATAATTGGGAAATAAATTTAGAAAGAAGAAGAACGTTTAGATGGAACCTAATTATAAGGTTGAAGAAGACTTACGTTAAATTGTTGTTGCTCAAAATTATTCGATTAAATTAAAAAGTTCGATTATATAATATATAACACTGGAGAGTTGGAAGAGAGAGATTGCTCTAGTTCTAGATTATTAACCTATGTGTTCTATATTTTGTCGGCCATATTATTTAGACTTTTTACGTGAGTTTCATCAAAATTCAATCAGTAGGTTTCGCTTGAAAGAGTAACAAATAACATCTAACATAGTTCTATGTAAATAATATCTATTAGTAGGATGTCATTTGACCTAAATAAGTATACAAATTACTCGTATAATTACGATTCAAGCAGCAAAAACCTTATACGAGTACGTAATGCAATAAATATTGCATGAGCCACATGATTGATGACGTGAACATCTTGGCTCATGAGATAAACTGAGGTAACTCTGATTCACCCAGCTAATAACTGCATAGAGATATTTTACAAGGTGAAATCCTCAAATCAAGGGTATTTGTGCGATACGTGAATTACGGTATTGATAATAATATGATATATCAATTCCAACATTTTCGGCGAATCATTTCATCATAGAACAATAATCAAACCAAAGACTACATACAGGACCTCGTCTCAGCCTGTAATTCTTTGTGGTCTTTGTAGATGCGCTACTCTACTTCAATCTACTGTGGCTAGTGCAATAATTTAATAACTACACTATATTATTAGCCCACTACTGAGCCGGGTCTCCTCCTCAGAATGAGAAGGGATTAGGCCATAGTCCATCACGCTGGCCGAAGTCGGGTTGGCAGACGTCATACACCTTTGAGAATATGGAGAACTTTCAAGAATGCAGGTTTCTCAAAATGTTTTCCTACACTGTTAGAGCAAGTTATATTTAATTGCTTACAACACACATAAGTCAAGAAAAGTCAAGAGGTGTGTGCCTGTGTGGAGGATCGAACTCGGACCTCCCGAGTAGACGTCAACGTCTATACTACTGGGCTATCACTCCATGAAGTATAAATCTGAATTATTTATTTATTAAATTTTTAGTCAAGAAGCGCATCTCTTATGGTTTTCCAAAGTCTACTTCACAGTTTATACGGTTGAGATATTTTGTATCTGTTGTGACTAGTAATTTAATAGGTCATAATCGAATATTACTAAAATCAAAAACATACATCTTAGTGCATTCTGTAAAAAAAAAATATTAATATAATCTGCGTTTTAATCATTCTATTTTTAACGTCCTTTATTGCTTGATTTTATAAGAAATAACAATAAAAATATATTTTAACTTATAACACTTTGCTTCTCGTTGCAATTTATTATCGTGCAATCGCTTCATTATAGAAGAGTGCGTGTGATGCTAAACTAGGTCGATAATAATTATCAAAACCTCTAAATGCTATAGTTGACTGACTGACTCTGTTATAAATTCTATAATTTTACGAAAAGGAAACTAATGTTAATTAAATACATTTTAACACTAAATTATTTTAATTGTCGGTCAAAATACTTCATACAAATTTCAGAAGCAATCTCAAAAATAAATGATTTTGTTATCTCTTTCAATATTTCATGGTTGTCTGGGATTATCTAAAACAATATGTAACACGGAATAGGATGTCTTTGGCGTTTTGGAACTCTTTTGTTATATAGTATTTACGTAAATACTAATGAATGAGTATTATCACAGTTCTTTTTCTAGGAAGGTGACAAAAGGCTCTCAGTGTTGCCCCAACTAAATCACGAGAACAAACTATATCTAGAATTGAAAGGAAAAGTGAAGAAGTTTATAACTACAGGGGAAGTTAGCCCTCTGATAGTTTCCCCTACTCCACTGCAGGGGAAAACTACTCCACCTCTTCCAAAACCAGCTAAGGCAAATCCAAGAAAAAAATAAACTATTATTCTCTATTTTATTATACTGCTTTGTTAATAAATAAAATGATTTTATTTAATTTTGACTAGTCCCTAGCATCGCTTAGGGTAAGGCGTTTTTAAACGAAATAAGTTTATATATATCTACATTTTACCTGTAGCAATTCAACTTTAAAAACCTTATTTTTCGTGCAGTAGTTTATGCGTAATTCGCGTACAAATCACAATTAACAAAATTTTATTTTTTAATTTCCATTTGGTAGTGTAAAGTTCTTTTTTCCTTTAAATAGCTGCACCCCAAGGTTTCACCTGCCATATTTTGGATAATTCACACTATATCATTATAAAATATAGCTTATATGTTATTCTGATGTGTAAGCTATATTATTGCAAAATTTCACGCAAAATCCATTCAGTAGATTTTGCGTGAAAGAGGAACAAACATACGTCAATACATCCATACTATTAAAAACTTTCGCGTTTATAATATTACTAGGATAAATCGATATTGTTAATAGTGCCTACTCAAATAATACGAGCAAAAGTGTACATTGCAAACTTAACTATTTATAGACAAACTATCTTAGTACAAAGTATTGCTTTATATTTTATGCAGGAGCTCTATATAAAATATTATAATATATTTCATTTATCAATTCTTTGTCAGATGTTTCTCAGTTTTTTGTTTAGAGAGATTTAGGTGTGACATAATTATAAATCAAATTTGTAGATAGTCTAGTCCAAAAAATTAAAGGAAATATTTTTTCAGTACCTAATCAATTTCTATTATTACAAAAACAGCGGGTTTTTAATACAATCTTACATCCTCTTTTTAACTTGAAGTTAAATTTTCAAAAAAATGTTTAAAGTTAAACTCAAGAGTTTTTTAATAACTTAATTTGGAGCTGTGTTTTAGAGATTTGATATGTCAGTCAGTTGTTTCTCTATAATATTTGTTTAAAATATCTTGATAAATATGACTATATTTTCAATACTTCAAATAAAGCTCCTTCCTCTGGGGCTAAAAAGCAAGTAAAGTCAAGGTATCTAACGTGAGCAGCATAGACAATCCGGACTCACAGGATGTCCCGCACGTGTCCGGAAGAAGGGTGTGCAATAAGGAATTTCAAGTAGTTTTACATTTATAGTTATAAAAATTTAGCTCGATGACTTCTGGAGCCTGCGCTGGGTAACTATTTATTTTATCATTACGTTGGCACTACCGCATGTATAATACTAAAAAGAAACATAAACAAATGTCGCTTTATTTAATTGTGAAAGACAAGAAATGATTTTACTTCAAATGTTATCGAACCTGTATTATTTTGATTGATTAATGACTGAATAATCTATTTTTTATAAATAATTTTAAAAATTTAACTAACCCTATAGACAGTACTCAACTGCATGAGAATTTGACGTCAAAAGTGACAGCTGACTATTCAAACTCTATGGTTTACACCATTATGATTTAAAGTATTTAAAACTTTAATTAATTAATTACAATCAATTCTATGGATTCTTCTCGAACTTTAAGACATTGTTTGATCTGGCCCAATTTGATAAAAACTTCATGTCAAATTTTTTTTTTTAATTTTTTTTTTACTTGTACATGGTCTGCTACAAAATACATATGTATTGTGATAAGTTTTGAAAACTTGATTAGTTTTTGTATGGTTTTAATTTGTTCATCTATTTGTATTAAATATAACTGTATGTTTTCTTTTCAATAAATAAATAAATAATTACCGGTCAATCTCTATCTTGTTATTACACCTGTACACCATTACAAATAAAAATATCAATTTTATTAGTTATGCAATTTTTATAATAATACAATGCGCAGACGTCGTCGTCGTCTAAAGTAAAAGTTAACCGTTTAGTTCCGTCGCTAGATCTAGGTGCTTACTGTTCAGTAAAAATTGTATTTTTTTCGTTTTTCAACAATTACTCAATCCCGTTGTACTTTTTACAAAGTACTGAGCGGTTATACGATCACTTGAAAGAAAATGGCGATTTTCAATTTACTTGGATTGCGGAGAGTGCGGTTAAAATATCTTGTAATATTAATTTTGAAATATCAAGTTTCTATGTTATTATAAACAGTAATAAATTGCATAATAAAAATAAATAATAGTTTAAAAATAGTTCAAACATATTAAAGTTTATTTTCTATTTATTAGTTGGATTTTCTATAAAAGCGTATTTTTTAGTTTTATTAAACTATTATTTTTTAAATAATTTTGATAAATTATATTTAATAATATGCAGGGGGATGTTTTGAGACGGTGTAAAAAACTTGACAACAAAAACGAGATAGACACTAAGTTAAACTTTGACATGTTTGTTTATTATAAGATATCGAACCTATAAGGTAGGCTCGCTGTGGAGAATATCAATGAATTATTTAATTTGTCTTGCGTCCTGAAAGATATCTTAACAAGAGTGGTGTCGTTGAATGGGTGATAAAAAACGCTATTTAACGATATACAAACGAGCGAAATCGGATAAACTAAAATTACTATTGTCTATTAAAAACTTGATTCTTGAACCAAATTTTGTTAAAAATTAACAATTTTACTAAAAATTTCAATAAATTTTACTATAAAACGGGGGTAAAAACTACTCTAGAATATAGGGGGATGATATACGTATAAAATAGGGAAAGTATAAAACATAAATATAAAGTGTCTTGACGCAGACACTCCGGGTCTCAGGAAAACAAAAAATTGCTAATCCTGATTATCCTAGTAAGGATAACGGATCAAACTGTTTAAAATACTGAATTGTCATCGATCCTTAATAAGTATGCCAAATTTCGAGATAATCCGACGATTTGAAGGGGGTCAAAATCATGTTCAAAGATGCCGTTACATACATACTAACATACATATAAAGCTGATAATAAAAATATTTTTTAATGTACCGATTAATCTCCCTTGTATAGATTACAATACGAAATGAATATTAGTTAGCTCTTATTTAAGATAAACTTAAGACTAAAAACATATTATTTTTAGTGTAATGATAGTTTACAAGTTGAATTTGCCTAATTTTCACTTCCCTTAATCACATCTCTCAATCTTTGTATTATTTCAGGTTCAGACCTTTGTTAGCAAAGATCTGCTTGAATCATCTGAACTGCAATTTTTACGTAAACTGTAGTAATTAATGGTTTCATTCAATAAGTATAATAGTTTTGAAATACGCTTTACAAACAGAAGTACGTGAAACTAGTGTTTTGTTGCCGGCAAAGAGAATATCACAACAGTGTGGACGGCGCGGCGCGGCGGAGCGTGTCGATCCGCCAAAATTCGACCATTTGGCCAAAGAACAGTAATGTAATATAGAATAATCACTAATTTAATAAAGTCACTAAGATTTAGAAGAATCGATATTAACTTGTATAAGTCGATTTTTTTGTATTGTTGAAAATAGCAGTTCATACAGACTTGAGAAATATTCATAAAATATACTATTACGTACTTTAAAAAAGTTTAATATTCGATTCTATTCGATACTTGATATTGGACGAAAGGTATTGAGAAATACCGTTTCATCTGTACTCAGTGGAAGTATGAGTGTGTTACCATGGTTACAAGATTGTTATGATTGTCGATATATTAATATTGTGAGGCAGCTCTCAAGTTAGCAATGAGCTGATAGTCTTCAAACGGGTGACCAGATCTTCATAATATATAGCTAAGAACTATCTCGATTAAATTACTTTTCAAACGAATAAAACTTCATCAGAATCGGTCCAATATTGTAGGCGATACGATGCCACAGACAGTCATACAGATACACACACACGCTTTGCAGAAAAAAACAATGATACAAAATCCAGCAACAAGGAAAAAACAGAGTATAAAGGAAGAAATAGGGAGAAGGTAAAACTAAAGATTACTTAAACAATGCATTCATAAGAAGGTAACTTTATCTGGTTTACATAAATTTTTGTATGATATGAGTTTTTTCACTCCCTTATCCCCACTTTTCTCACATTACCTCACAACTAACAAGCTTTTGTGGTAGTTGAGACTAACTGAAGAACTCCATCTTGTTGAAAAAATTCTATATTTTTTTTATTGGTTTCATAATTAACCATGGCAAAAAGAAAAATTAGGTTTATCTGAGTTTAACCTTAGGCTTTAACAGAGAACCTGGGCAGTGGAGGCGAGCTTTGTAATTACTTAAACTTTGTAACTGCTTAGGTTCCTGTCTGAAGTAGGAGATCGTAACGTTTAGTTACCTCCTGACCGTATTGCGCCCGTAGCTCATCCATTGTGAACATACGATGCTTATAAATGATTGTATATTCTAATTTCCACTATAATGCTATAAAGCTGAAATATAGTGTTTGTATATGATATCATTTCTATTTGCTGTTCTATGAGAGCGGCCGCTGCTCCAATGAAAGTTATCGTGTAGCATGATGATGAACATTACAATGCATGACCATAACGTTTGTTAATCATTTTTTTCATTTTATTACTATGAATATATTTGTGCAACAATATCTTTATTATAGCAAACACTCTCTACTTTACATTTTACATTTTAATATGATTAATTGTAATAATAGACAATATAAACAAACAAAGGTTTAATTTTATTTTTAATTTTTGCTTTAAGCTTTTTAAGTCTGTCCAATGTAACAACCCTTTATCATATTGTTTTATGAATAAATAAAATTCAAGTCATATTTTAAATAAATATTTATTTAAAATATGATTAAAAAAAAATAACGAACCAAAGATTATAATCATTCAGCCAAATCCAATAAAACCTTCACGAACTCCACAGATCAAAGCACTACACAAACTTTTTCAAAATTTAAAAATCGAAGGCCAAAGTGGCCAGTGTTGAGTATTGGCGCGAACTGACTGAGCGGCGATATGGCTCGTGCGTTTCCGAATGTCCCCTTATCAGGGTTCCATCATAATCTGGTGGAGTTAATTAAATATTATTAATAATGCTATCTACTCGTTATTTTTTTATTAAAAAAAAACGAATAAATATAAAAAATGATTATATTACAAATTTTTAATTTCTACCTTCTTAATTCCGAAACATTGGTAGATATGTTACACTATATTAATATATATGTCGGAGTATAGTAAAGGAATTATTGTGTAAGCCTAAGGTTGCGCTAACCTAACCTAACGTTGTGTTTACATTATCACGTGGCAACTACGCTTTCACTAGCACTACCCAGATAATATCTACTCATTGCTAGATCTCGCATAAGACTAAGACTGCTGTCCGACTGTCGAGGGAATATAAAGAGTAGAGTCTGTCAAAACGACAGAAATTATTATTATTTTTCGATTCGATTATTCGTTAATCATTTACTATATATCTCGGCGCGTAAGGTAGGTTAAGGTAATTGCGTTGTCACATTTTAAAATAAAGTGAACATTGTCTGAAGTGGTAGTGAAAGTGTAATAAGAGTGTTGTTTTACTGGTGATAGACTTCTTCTATTAAAGTAACATATATGTCGCCATAGTGATGGGTTAGGTTTGTATTAATTAATAAGTTTATAAATAAACAGATAATAGATTTTTTCTAAATAAAGAGTATAATAAATGTATGCAGTACGGAACCCATTGGATTGGTGTATCAATTTCTCTACAAATTAATGGTGATCAAGCGCAGTCCACCATGAAACGTATGGGTAATACTCAATACGTTCTCATAAACAATACTGTCATATTACGAACGTGGAAATGAAACCCTACATCATTTTAAATATAATTGTAATATGACAAAAGTTTTATCTCCAATTATGAACAAAGGTATTTAATTTATAATAACTATAAGTGAGCAACTTCGGATCTTCAATTTTTTCGAATCACTACAGATACTTAATAATCCTGAGGTGTGTGAACGTATGGATCACTACGTGACCTATTTTTTATACCCCTCCCCTCGGTGACCACCAGTAGTATATGACCCCATCTAGTTTTCATGTTGTAATTTATAAATATGATTTTAAACCATTTTTGGATAAAATTGATGATTGAAGCCGATCATATAACGACTACACTACACACTGCTACTTCTCACTCAGCTAACGTCTCGACGTATCAGTGTTGCCATATTTGAATATGGCTAGAAAGAGCACGAGATTACTCTAGAAGATATTAACTACGTGACGAACGGGTTACGTAGTATGAGTAATCCTTAAAGTATAGCTGCAGTTGCTGTCCTATGCCGACATTTAACATCTGATTGTGCCCTGTCTAGAATTACATTAAGTGACAAATATATAATCGCAGTACTGGTCCCTTAGGTAAAGGGCAAAAAAATATAGAGGATTTTTTTAATCAAATTAAATTATCATTTTGGCGCCTAGATCCGAGCCAGAGTATAAACCTATTATCTTTTTCATAACACGAACATTTCGACTGTCGTTTCGCTGAGGGAAAATTGATTTTATCTATAGCAAAATATGTATATACAAAATAGGTTAGTCAAAATATTTAACGAATAATCTTTCAAACTATTTTAAATATAATGAATCGCAGAGCAGGAATTTTCCTCGACCCGTTACCTCATCACCCTTTCGATTTATTGTGGGCGGGAGTTAAGTTTTGTATATAATTATAATTATTCTAACAATCCAGATGAATTATGAAACTAAATATAATATAGAAATTAAATAACTAGAAATAACATGAGTTAATAGAGCCAATGGATTTGAACGCATTTTCTGCTGCCACAAATTATCTCGTTTTTTATACAAATGGCCAGTTCTATCGCTTGCAACCCCATTAGGTATTAACCGCTTATAAATAAAAAACAACCAAATATAACTTCATGATATAAAAAATCAATATAATCAAATAAAACACGCGCCGTTATATATTTGATGCGAGTAGCTCCATCTTCATATCCACTCATGAAGTTTTCAATTGTGTAGTGTTGTCAACAGATGGCGTTGTATGTCAAGCTTTTATAAGCTTTCAATGAACTTTGATAGGTAGCGTTCATCCAACTTTATGTGGTATGAAAACTTTACTTTTATTACTAAATGGAAGCTCGAGGTTGTGTACAATATTCATTAAAACTTTTGGGATTAAGTTTATTAATTATTATTGATATACTTATATAAATAGGTAAAGTTTGTTTTGATGTAGTTAAAAGGTACTCTATTCATTAATAACATATCTAAGCAATATATAGCAGGGATTTCCAAAGTGGTCGTAAACTAAACCTAATTTTGAGGGGTTAACGAGGTCTAAAAATTTTCCCCTATTAATTAACACAAGTTCTGATTTAAAACTTTAAGGTACTGTATAAGTTGTGTACTGTTTTTTTTGTAATAATTACCTACTTTAGTATTTTTACGTAGTTTTTATTAATAATTATTAATTACCAACATAACATATAACCGCATATTTTTATTGGTAAGTATTTTGTATCTTAGGATAAAACTAGAGATAGAAGTTTTAAACTAATTTGGCTATCAGTTTATTTTGGAAAACGGGTTTCATGCCCAAAATAGTTTGGAAATCCCTGATATAGAGTATTTACCATTAAAGGACTGTTAAGCTGAAGAGTTTGTTTGTTTGAACGCGCTGATCTCAGAAACTACTGGACTGATTTAAAAAAATCTTTCAGTGTTAGATAGCCCATTTATCGAGGAAGAATATAGGCTATATATCATCACGCTACGACCAATAGGAGCTGAGCATCACGCGGGTCGATAAATAAAATACAAACATGTTAAGTAAAAAATATAAAATAAATAACAATATATTTTGTATATAATATGATATTTATAAGAAAACGCTTACATCCTTAATACCGAAGGGAAGCGAGAGTGAGTCGTAGTTATAAGATAAAATCGTTAAACTACCTGTGACCACTTAGCCAGTGTATGCAAACAGCAAACTGTGTCATGGATCAACCTATTACACAAATATTGTCTATTATTAAATATATTGCTAAAATAAATATTGTTTTAAAATCGTATTTATTTTTTAAATTTATATTTTGCAGGATTTTTGCACATCCAATTTATACTGTCAATGTCGTCTATAGTGTAAAGAATATGAAGGAGATTGATCGGTGCAAGTATAACATTGAAAACTATTGGTGACTTTGGAGTCCACATTTTACATAAAGTTGTTAGTAACAAATAGTGTAATGGCTACTGAACATATAAGGTAAGGTCTAAATGTTAGTTCTGAGTGTTCACTGTGGCTCCCTAAAAAGGAAACACCTCTCAGTTATAGTTGGTACATCTACCAACACTGATTTTCAGAGGTGACCTCTATCGGTTAACGTCATCAAATGGCAACGACAGGCTGAGTATTTAAATTTATTTTTTTGTTGTATCTTGTACTATTTTTTTTTAATAAAACTGACTTTCACTTAGATTTAAAACTGTTGACTGTTTTCAGGTTCTTTATTGGTGGTGGCTGTTCTAACACCTTAAGTGGTGCTTAATGACAGGTTTTTATTATTATACTGTTTATTGTTAGATAATGAGTACAATCACAACTTGAAGTTACCTACGGTGAAACTTAGGGTTCACTTACCAGCACCAGGTAAACGAATCCTAGAAGAATGTTAAACCAAGCTATATGTTTTTAAATCAATATTAAGTGACAGTTGCTTGGTTATTCTTCTGCAAAATTGGAAGTTATATTTACTTTTATTTATATTAACTGTATAAACTACCAACTATTCAGAGACCTAAAAAACGAAAGTAAAATACTCAATGGCGTGGGCCTGTTATTATAAAAAAAAATATGACAAAAAAGTATGGTTTAATCTTAATCCTATTACTTACTTCGTGAAATCAATAATACATCATGCGTAAATGTAATTGACATATAAATAATGTTGCCATCCGTAAGACTATTTGCGGACATAGTCGAACTTTTTGCTTCTTGTGGCAACTTTGTTCGGTTATTTAATTTGTAAAGTTAAGTACAAAAATGAATTCTAAATTGTGAGCAACACTGTTGATAAATGTATATTCGGGAGCAGTACCTTTTATTTTATTCCAAGATGAAAACATGTTTCATCTGGTATGATAAAAATACGTTAGTTTCTACGCGTGATAACTTCTCTTTGCTCCCCCAGCGAGCTTTTCGTTAGAGCCGAGTAACCCAGCACACACATTGGGGGGCAAGAGTCTCTGACGCGTTCCAGTCGAGCCGCATGTGGGCCAGATCTAACTCCTCCCTCCCCCATCCCATTAATGCTGCGGTTCCAGTGAACAGGTTATTGCTCAGGGTCCACTGAAACCGCATTCTTCTTTTCGCTTCCCCTCCTCACTCTCCGTCATAGTGAGACGCTGCTACATCGCTTTCGCATTTGACAACAGTGTCTCAACGGGCGGGGCGCACTATGGTGGGCCCGCTTTCTTAATTCGGGGATGTCCCGAGTAACGGGGACACCCTCGGTGCCCCGGTGTCGTGCAGGAGAAGGAGGTGGGCGTAGCGACGCTGTCTCCTTCCCGGTCGAGCTCTACGGATCGGGTCCGAGGAGGTATCTATCTCCCGGGCCCGCTCCGCGGCCTCCTTCAGCGAGATCACTGTCTCGCAAAAGGAGGCGACTGCCATCCAACCTGCCTTGCTGCCGAGCATGGCCCCAACCACACTTGGGAGAGACAGGTCTCCACCTATAAACGACATCAGAGCATGTCGCTGGGGTCCTTAGGCAGCGCACTCGGCCAAAGTGTGGTGCGACGTGTCTAAAGCCGCCCCACACTCATGACAAGCCGGCGTAGGCTCCGTCCGGGTAATCTAGTATAGATACTTCTTCAAACAGCTGTGTCCGGTGAGCTGACGCAGATGCGTCAGGCGAAAGGTGAAAACACCGTGCCGCCTGTTCGTTTGTCTTGCCTTGTCTTATCCATCATAATAAAAAGTTTGAAGTGAAACAAAAATCCTTCCTCTTAATTTTTACACTTTTGTATTAAAAATCAGTTTTTATCTCAGGAATTTTCAAATTTGTATATGGTAACCCTACAAGTAGCTGGCCTACGAACGGCGGCGTGTCAAATTACTCTTGCGCGAAAGTTGGCAAACTACATTACATATGTATAAATCTATTGAAGAACGAATTTTTTGGACCTGTCTGAATTTTGAAACATAATACAACACTGATTTTCTACCATCTCGGTTCAAGTTTCATTAACTACAAGCTGAAGCATTTGAATTAATCTACTGGACTTTCATAATTTTGCAAGATGACATTATAACATAAAGCATAGATTTTTTACCAGTTCGAAGAGAGTAAAGCTTTGATGTTAGTTTTAAAAAACAGGCGAGTCGGACTCGCGCACGAACGCACGTTCATGAGATACAGCCTGTGACAGACAGTCCCTTTTCATCCTTTGGTATGAAACCCTAGAAACGAACTTTCTAGATAGTGAAATAACTCTCAGGCCTCTACTTGGTCAGGTTCTTTTTAAGGAAAAATAATTTAGACATTCGACAATATTCGCGACATTGTAAAAGACCTTTTAAATAGACAGGGAAACATTGCTAAAATGGTGAAAGTTATCAGATAATTTAAATTCTAGCTTTCAAAAAAAACGTTATTTATTATTTGGCATGTAAATAAAAACTCTACTAGTATCTTACAAAAGCATTATGTACAGTTAATATCATTGAGTTTCTAAAATCGTCGACCAACTTGTATGATGTATGAGACTCGTAAAAAACGACTAATCTCGTAATGGTAATGATAATGACATTACAATTTTCTATTCTATTACTTCAACTATGTAGACTCATGCCACTAACTTGCACTTATTTACTGTAATAGACACTCATTTTATTTTACACTAGTCGACATGCACCACTTTGTTCACGTGTAGCTCCGCTCCTATTGGTCTAAGCGTGTTGATATATATCCTATAGCCTTCCTCGATAAATGGCCTATCTAACACCGAAAGAATCATTCAAATCGGATCAGTAGTTCCTGAGATTACCGCGTTCAAGCAAACAAACAAAGCTCTTCAGCTTTATATACTAGTATAGATTCATTTTGAAATATCCTTATTTAAAATTATAAGAACTATATGTTTATATTTTTATTAAAAAATATATAAACAGTCCATAAAATAAAGGGGAAATTCAATTTAATTATATATTCGATGTTATGGAATATGACGTCACAGTATAGTAAACAATTTTTACAAGTTCTTTATTGTTGTCAAAAGCTAGTCACTCCATTTATACTGTAATATGATTATAAAGATTAAAAAATATAAGTTGCACTTTTACATCACTGTTCACAATTGTTTGTTATTATGGATCGTGACGTCACACGCCAAAATGCCGGGCGCCTAAACTGCTGTATCTATAGACTACTATCGTATTTTTTCAGGTTATGTGTCACTGATTATATTTTGTTTAGAAACCGATTAAAATGTTTCCCTCTTATGATGAAGCTTTTATTTCTAGAAATAGTTAAATTATCTTACCTTGGTCGTGTGACTGTGAGTCCATTGGCGAAGAGATAGCACACTCCAGAGACGATCCCAGCAAGGAGTCCCAAGCTCACACCAGTTGATAGAGACAGTGTGTCCGGCATTTTGTCACTTATCACTATACTATTGTCTCATAATGTAAATATCTTAATTGTAAAGTCGGATAAACTTAACGTTTTTTATTAGTTCTTCTGTAATTGATGAATAAGTTGAAAAGGTCAGATTGTCATTAATCCTAACTTTAATATTAAAGCTTTTCACGCTTAATCTACTGAGGCGATTTTGACAAAATTTGGTACAGAGATAAATTAGAGCTTGTAAAAGGACATAGACTTTATTTTAACGCGAAAAAAGGTTTGAAGGGGTTGAAGTAGAGGATGAAGTACATGTCACTTGCGTTGCCGACCCTTCAGAAATCTATTCACCTCCCTTTTGAAGTATCCCCCATATTGTACCTCCTTGGGAAAACCTTGGCAGGAAGCTCATTCCACATCTGTACTGTTCATGGGAGGAAATTCCCCTGAAACTGCACTGTGCGCGACCATTTTGGCAAAAGTGTAAAGTGAAACCTAAATATGTTGATTTATTTAATTGCTATTATGTTTAAACCGTAGTTTTTAATATTGTGTAGATTAAATGAAGTACAAAGCGAGCAAATGAAGTGGTTATCTGTTGCAGTGCATGGGAAGCTCCCATGACTTGTGCTCCTCATTGTGGAGCTTATCTTATTGTAACCATTGCACATTGTGAACGGAGCCAAGCTTTTTGCAATCACAATTACATGGTCGATATATAGAGTTGTCGAAAACAAAAAACAATTGACGATCTGTGCTGTCATCGGTAACAGTCACAATGACAGCTGTCATAAGCTCCACGCACTTAACTTCGTGACCTTAAAAGTGTAACCAAATGGTGGGTAGTTCACTTTATCTTATTTCGAGTAGACAATATGTAACTTTCGCTCCGATAGGATTGATTTAGTCTGTCAAGTGGTGTCGCTCAGTACCTTGTTTGGTGGCATGATACTAGGCCTCCGTTATCAAGGATCGATGTCAAGTGTCGTAAAAACTGCTCCTGGTTCTCATACCCCAGACAATGCTCTGCTACTTACATAGTATAGATTGAATGTTAGTATTGTCTTTTGAGTGGTACTGCGCAGTATAACTTTTTTTTATTGTTCAAGAGTTATTAAAGTGTAGAAAAAAAAGTATGTTCTTTATAACGCCATCTAGTGAGAATTCCATGAAAGCTATCATTCTTTTTTTAATATAAATAGATAATATATTTTTATATATGCAAGTGAAAGTAAAAGGGTCTGAACATGAACAAGTCAAATGTAATATTATCTAATAGTAACGCAATAAGTTACTTGACAGTGATTGAACCAGTTTGTGAAAGGTTTTGCATGTGCGCTGTGCGCAGTGCGCATGCGTATCAATCCATCGAATTTTGCATACTTGTTGATTGATATATAAAAGGTCGCCATCATTGACTTTTATTTAAGTTAAAAACTGTTATCAATGTTATTGAATCTTCGGAGTTTACCAATTAAGTATGTCGATCTAAAATCACCTTTATTTTTCAAAAATGTAAATTTTTCGATAATATAACATCCTTGAATTCCATACGCGTAGATCATAAATCCATACAAATAAATAAAATTGGAGTGTCTGTTTGTAATACTAAAATAACAGCTTTTAACTAAGTGCATCATATATACACGGTACATTTTTTCCCTGTCTGTTTGTTCCGGCTAATCTCTGAAATGGCTGGATCTATTTTGGCGGGACTTTCAGTGGCAGATAGCTGATTTAACAAGGAGTAACTTAGGCTATCTTACATCTCGCTACGACCCATAGGAGCGGAGCAACACGCTAACGAAGTCGTGCGGGTAGGCTGGTATAAAATATAAACAGTTAAACTTATAAACTAAAGAAAGTAGTAACGCGTAGGTGCTACCTAGTGTACCTACCTGCACTTAGTTTAGAGATTAGAATATTTTTTTATTTAGTAATACCCTCATGTGTTTACATAGTATCTTCAATAACTCAATGTAAATCTCAAGGATTAGGCGCTGGTATTATTAATGACTTACCTGCACGTGAAGTTCTATTAATTATAACATTTCCAAATCCGAATAGATTTGTACATCTCGCCCTCCCGGAACCTTTGCAGACCCAACCCAGATACCAGAACAAAGAACCTAGGGTAGACAAGTTTTGGAACAGTTTAATTATGCAATTAATCATACATTATATCATGCATTACTCAAGTCACAACATATCATAATCAGGTTTTCATAACTTTATGTTTTAATGTCGGTTACCTGGTTATTTTTTATAATATTAATGACAGCTGAACAAAAATCTAATTCTGAACACTACTAAGAATTCGAATTTAAAAATATTATTACATTGAATAATGAACTCTATTGCAAAGACATAAGATTCAAATTGGAATGGCCGCTTTTTGCAATTGCATTTGCTCTAGTTGTCTTTAAAGTACAGGCAAATGTGAACTTTAAATCTTTAAATATTAGGTTCATTTTGCTGTAAAAGCTTTATGTTACTGTTTCCGATCACACTGGTTTTGGAATAATAAGTCGTAATAAGCTTTGAGCTTTCATTATGTAATTATTGAATTATTTACATAACTTTTAATTTATAACACTAGCAACCTACCCCAGCTCTGCATACGTGAAAATTATAAATAATTTAATTTTCACACACCCGCCCTCCATGTAAGCAAAAGTGGCAAAACCCCTCCCTTACGTGACGTAAACATTGATGCATGCATTATTTACAATACGATGTTCGAGTTTACTTTTTATCGATGACGTAATCACGTCATATGCAGACCCCCCTCATACCCCATGTCATTAAAAATAAGCAAAACAAGGACCCCCCGTCCCCCCTTTAATCATTACGTAATACTTAAAAATATCCGATCCGGTTATTGGATGTTGGTAGTAGTTCTACTTTCTTGATGTTGGACAACTGATAAACAAAAATCTAGGCCTTCACGACGGAATAAGTATGGAATTGCATCGCGAGTAATCTAGCAGTAACTTTGAAACTCTGAGTCTAAAGTATAACCCCCAGGAGGATATTCTACTCAAGCCGTCATACTGTTACTCTGCGTATAGACTACAACTTCTCTCTCTTCTTTTATTTATTAACAATACTTAATCCTTTAGTCCTAACTCCTCAGCTAAGCGAGGTCAAAATATAATTAACTAGACGTCGTTTATAAAGGTAACGTGTATGTATGGTTGTATGAGATAAGGACAGCTAATATTAGCAGTAAACAGTAAACACTATTCTCGTAAAGATAATAAGTTTCGTAATGAAGAATTTGGAGTACTCGTAAACTCAAAATTTATATCCTCACGAGTTTCTGGCACATCTCTATATAATAAACTACATGAACTTATATTTGTATGTAGTCGTAAAGGGATTTCTATTATAGATAACTTTCATGTTCTTGCTCAAGAAACTTTGAAGAGCTACTTTTTATTTCATAAATTAAAATTATTTATTTTTATCTTGGGCACAAGTCCAAGGCACTGCTTAGGTTCCTGTCGTAAGTGTTAGAGACCTGGTGGTGAAAGAGAAGAGAGTAGAAGAAGAGAAAGAACTATCTAAATAGAGGAAATCGGATAAAAGTGAATGATTAAGATAAGATTAAAACTCTTCTCCCAAAAATAGAAAACTAATTAAAGAGAGGAAAAGATGATACAGTTTCTATACATAAGTGATATATAAATAGGTAGGTTAGGTGTTATAATATATGAGTAGGTAATATAGATTTCTTAGTTAGTGTACGTTATATAAAACCTTCATGAAAAACTCTATTTATAGAAATAATCTAATAATACATAAACTGATAAGACTATAGTGAATATTCAGAATAATAATATCAATGTCAGTTTGTGAAGCAAGGACTCGTCCTCATTGTTTTTGCAAATTATCTTTAATTATATTGAGGTTATGGTCTAGCTACACTTGCCCTCGTATCGCTGAGGATAAGTATAATATTATTAAATATACGACTTTATGATAGTTATGCATAAAACATTGATTTTTCTACTATTTTATTTGTGATCACCCATCACTAGTTAAGTGGATATCTGGCTTATATACTGCTAGTATTAAATTAAAATAAGGCTGTAATTAATCTAGAGAGACACGTCTGCATCGCACAACGTGCTAAGAAGAGGGCTATGTTGGGTGTTTCTCTACTTGATCGAATCAGAAATGAGGAGATCCGTAGAAGAACCAGAGTCACTGGCATAGCCCAGCGGATTAGTTAGTTGAAATGGCAGTGGACTGTACTCATAGCCCGTAGGGGCAGAAAGGTTCTCGACTGTCGAGTGGAGACCACGGACAGGACGTCGAAACGTTGGAAGGCCTCCCACAAGATGGACAAACGACCTTGTTAAGGCGGTAGGGACTACTGGATGTTGGTCGCAGGTGATCGGTCGTTTGACTTCAAAAAATGTTGCCAGTAAATGTGTTTTTTATTGACTAGTTTAATCACGCAATTAAAAGTAACGGTTATTGAGATATAATTGTGTTATGTGTTCACACTTCACAGCTATTGTTATAATATTATATTATAATATTTTAATTAGCTTCTTTTCACTATTATTTAATCATTACTCATTAAAACACATCTAATTAGATAACAAGCTTATCTTTTTTTATTTTGGCGACAGAGTAGGGGGTAAGAGCTTAGCTTACTGCACTATCACTACATATTATAAAACAAACACTCCCTCCACGTCTCTGTCAGTCTATTTACGATAAACTCAAAAATTACTAAACAGAATTTCATGTGATTTTCGCTAATAGCTAGAGTGATTTATGAGGAAGGTTTTGGTGTATAATTTGTGGTGGTTTTTGTGAAAATTAGTTGAAATATGACGATAATTGTAATAAGTAAAACCTTTTAGAATTTAACAAACGTATGGTGGAATACATGTAAACATAATATGTTCTGCTATATGTAAAAAGCCAGGGGAGGACGCTAGTGTATCATATAATAATTTATGACTATATGTTAGTACATATGAGCACAGCGAGCATAACACTTAAGTACTAAAAGAGACAACGGTAATGTTATTAACAAACCAGTGAGAATAACAAGTCTACTGTACTATACTATTGAATAGAAGTTTCCGCTTTATTACAGTTTTAATGAGGTGTAGTCTTAAGAAGATACCATTCTGTTTAAAAACATTATATTTATCCTTCTAACTCTTATTTTATTTTCAGTGTTCTACTATATAAAGTGTTGAGGTCTTAGCTTCGCTAAGCTTTTGCTCTACATTATTAAATAACTCTTTTTCCTAACATTATATTTCAATGAATTAAAGCCTTATAGTTTAAGTTAAACCTTATACAATTTTACACATTAGTTTCTACGTGATGCGCTTTGAATCAGACAGACAAAGTGACAAAAACTTTAAAAATGATCAACATTTTGATGTTGTTGTTGAAAAGTTTTATTTCGCCGCAGTTTCACCCGCTATATTTTGGATGCTTCACACTATATCATTATAAATTATAGCCTATGTGTTATTCTGATGAGTAAGCTATATTATTGTAAAGTTTCATCAAAATCCATTCAGTAATTTTTGCGTGAAAGAGTAACAAACATACCTTCATACATTCTTACAAACTTTCGCGTTTATAATATTAACAGGATTGACATATAAAAAGGTCTGCAAACAATAAATTTTATAAGTTTTATTATTTATTACTAGTCTACCTTCCCGGCTTCGCTCGGGTGTTTACCACGTGTTCAATTTTACATTTTCATTTTTTACACATTTCTCTGTATGTAGGTACATATATATGGAGTAATCACAAACTTTCATCTCCTTTTTAAACCTCTTCTTGCCTTTTTTTCGGGATAGAAGTATCCTATATCACTGTCTAAGCTCTATTCTATCTCTGTATCAAATTTCATCAAGATCGGTCTAGTAGTTATTGTGTTATAAATGGTTTAACTAATTCGAGTTTGCTTTATAGTATATAAAGATTTGAATTGTGTCCTTGTTTATGGAAATAAATCAAATCCAATTTGAATCTAAGTAATCACATTATTTACAAAATATGATCATTTCAAATTACGTGAATTATTGCGAATCTACGTGTACGTGTTTGGAAATTGGTTGAGGATATGAAACATGATTTACGTTGAAGATTTTAATGTATTAACATCTACTTTAGGATTTCCTCACACGACAACTTAGGAAGAAGTTTTAAAAGGAAATTACAAAACAATCTTGTAAACTAGTTATATGACTAGTAGATGGACTTTCTTTTTAAGAAATTGATTATTTCATTATGTTAGCAACACCGTTTATAAATTAGTGTTCGCAGGTAGTCCCTTTTATATTATTTCAATATATTGAAGTGTAGATAGTATGTACCTTTAGTGCAATAGATTAAGGTCACCCTTCTTGAGGTCCACGTAAGTTTACTTTATTATCTACTGTAGTTAATATTCGGGCAGTGAAAGGGAGTGTTGTAATAAAAGGCTTTTAACCCCACTGGGGGTGGCGATGGCAGGGGATGGCGATTCTTTTAGAAAAAGATCTATTTACTGTTTTCTTGTATACATTGAAGATCAAAGTAAAAAAAAGGTCATCATCGTCGCCTTACTGAGAGGTAGAGCGATATAGATTTATTATTTTGACGACAATGATTGCACACGGGCGCTACAAGAGCTAGAGAAGTTCCACGAGTTCATAATAGATTGCGTGGAAATTTGATTCCCACATATTTTTACTTTTAATTACAATGTGATTAGTATATTGGGCCTGAGCGAAGCCGGGTCTAGTTGCTAGTCTGTATGTGGTTTATTAAAGAAAAACCTTGTAATATAGTATAATATATGTGTACAATATGTTGTCACTGATAATGAAAGAGTCGTGTAGACATTATTATCACGATGACGCTCTGCGCTTGCTGCGGTTTGTTACTTATGTAAAACTCACTCTATATCTATATATATTTGTTAAGGCTGTGTGATATGTTAAGGTTTTTCCGACTAACATATACACTTTAGATTTATTTAGTTAATAAACTGTCTGTTTGTGGCATCGTAGCGCCCGAGATAATGGACCTATTGTGATGAAGTTTTATTGGTTTGAAAGCTAATTCAATCGAGATGGTTCTGTTCTGCTGTTTGAAGACTGTCAGCTCATGGCTAACTCGAGAGCTGCTTCACAATATTAATATATTGACAATTATAACAATCTCGTTACCATGGTAACACACTCACATTGCTTATTCTAATAATCACAGAGTTTAAGTTAGAGGTTACGTAGTTTTTTATTTTAACACAACTCCGGCGGCTAAAATTATTATATATAGGTTAGAATGAATCCCCTCTTCATTCCCACATTCACAGTTATACCGAATTCAGGCGACTCGTATTAAGAACCAACCCCTCCAGATTAGAGTACGCATCAAACGATATTTCTCGATACTTTTCTTTCGATATCATGTATCGAATAGAGACTTTGAAACTTTTTTAAAGTACGTAACAGTAGATATAGATATTTTCCATCAATTGTTTTTTTTTAATATTAAATGAGGGCAATATTTAAAATAAGATATATATATTATTTGTGTCTGAGAAAAAAATTATTATTTTCACTTAAAAACTGATAAGTTAGTTCTTTTTATTGTGTGTAGCTTCTCAGGCAGTCAATTACTCATAATATAGGAGTAAAATTAGGGGTCATTCAAGCAGTAAAGGTGAATGTTGAGAGTTGAGTTTCTGACAAAGTAGACACAACGCTAATTTAATATTTAACCTAAGTACTGATAGTTACATATATGTCTCTTAATTTATTCTATTATTTGTGAGTAGCTTTGTCTTATATAATATGAATTATAGATTTGACAAGGCCATGTAATAAAACGTAATTGATTTGTTCTCGTATGTATGTAATGTTATGTAAACAAGTCGGCCATTTTTCGTGTATATCAATAAGGAAAGTGCGAGTAAATTGAAAGCAGTTACATTCTCTTAGATGATACGTTCAATTTTGATTCAGATCTTTCATTTTATTATTACAAGTTTGCCAACATCATAATTAACAACTCCCATCGTATTGGAATAAAATCACATTAAAAGGTGTATCTCCATTTGCTTTATTTGTGGATATAATTTGATTAAATTAAGCAAATAATTTGACCTTGAAACAGTCTTTCGCTTTTGTTTATTAATATTCTACAATATTAAAATTATATTTTTTTGTCTTAACTACCAACTTAATTGTCATTCTACTCTGGCAAAAAAGAGTGTGGAATAAATGAGGGCGCTTATATCTTATCATTGGCAACCCGAAATACTACGTCGTGACACTGTTTGATACTTGTAATTTTTACCATTACTAGGATATTCAGATTTTGGCACGATTTACCGCGCAGTCTCCTCCGTGTTTTTTTCATTATACGTGACATTGGCAGAATGATTTGTGCATAAGCACATTCAAAGCCAAGTATCAATCTTATTCGTGTTGAAGTATATAAAAATTGTACGATTTGACAAGGGACATTTGACAAAATTTAACAAGTATTTTAGTGTTGCTACATGTATAAATTTTTAGTTTAAGCTGTCACCGCATCATACTCGTTTTTGCCAAGCTGTAATTAATTGTATCGAAGATATAAATCGATAAGCAAATCTATTCTTGCTTTTAGTAATCTGTGGCAATTCGTTTTAATTTTGACATTTGACACCTCTAATAGAACAAATGTTACAAATACCGCTATAATTGCTCTTATTTAATTTAATGAAAATTTATTTAATACCGCAAAGCGAGGAAACTGGTTTTTTATATGGTGACAAACTATTGATTAATAATTGCAATCTGAAAACTCTATCTATACTTTAGTATTCGTATCTCATAGGATACTTAACCCTCTAGCAGAGGCTGTACGGTATAATACCTTTGCATTTTTCATTAAGAAACATAACAGTATCTGAGCATCTTCTAAGTATGACGGAGTGGAACGTAGTGGGGATAGCTGCGCTTTGTGAGTTTACTTATTTGACAAATAAGCACGCTCCTCTCGCCCCGCGCTCTCCCCTTAAACGGCACTAATAGAGACTTCTGCGCATTCAAGGTTAGAAGAACACTGGATGGATTATTATACAATTTTCACTGACATTTTTGATGTTTAAAATTAATTATGTAACATGCCCATAAATGTTACATTTAAACAAAATTTTAAGTGTCATCATAACCATTTTCATTAATTCTCAAACTTTTCACTTTCTTTAATCTACATAATAGAAAAGGAAAGCATTATAATATAACATGTATGTTGAAGTGAAATTAATTCTGTCTAGTACATTGAATACCAGATTCATGCAATTAATTATAAATTAAAATTTTTATTTACATTCTCACAGTTCAAGTTCTGGCTGTTACTTAGTGATTTAGTTAAACTATAGTATAAGGCTGCGTTTCCACCTAAGATGAGCTAGGATGCGTATCGAAGGATTTTTATGTTAAGAGCCAATAGACAGTTTTGTTATCTAGCCTCGCTCAGAGTCAAAAGAAGCGAGCGCACATGTTAGGTGGAAACGCAGCCTAATGACTCTATTATATAAGATGAAATAGATTATACGTTTAGATTAGATGACAATGCATGATTAGCAGAGACATCGTTCCGAATCCAATATGGCGGACGGCCCTAGAAGGTGTTGTATCCCTATAATATAGGCATCAAATCCCTATAATGAGGGTTTACTTGAAAAATAAAATAACTTTAAATCCAATATGGCGGACCGACTAAGATGGCGGTCTATTTTTACCATTTTATGTTACCAGATTAATTATCACTTGTCATACTAATGTAGGGGTTGTAATTACTGGATGGTATATGGTAGAGTTTAGGCTAATGTATTTATTATAATGAATTATTATAAAATTATCGAAGGGAGGGCAAGTAAATCTCAGTATTAATTCAATAGACTACATTAGCTACGGATATGTTCAGCCTATTTATAATAGTCACTCATTAAACTACAAAACAGAATCTAGAAAAAAGATAATTTACTGCTCCGCTGCTCACATACAAATAATTAGGTAATTGTAGTTTTAAGAAAGCGTTATTGTAAATTATGTATGTTTTGTATATCTATATTACATCTACCCTCGCTTCGCTGAAGGGTCAATAATATAAGTTAGTTCGGGTCAAATCCTCCAACTTACCAATGCATGATGTCAAATAAATAGAAAAATTAAATGATTCCACTCTAAATTCAATATGGCAGATATCCAAGATGGCGGAATTTGAAAAGAAGTAGCAAAATTTATTAAATGTTCATTCATTCCGAATCGAGAATGAGTTTATGTTTAATGTTTGTCTGTGTTGCTAGGAACACGTTAGTGATCTTTGAATGTCTTTGTTATCTGTGATTGAGCAAACATAGTAAATTCTTTGACGTTCTAGAATTATGAAAATTTCGATATAAAAGGCATTGAATCCTAGAATTTTTGATATTATACAAATAAACAAAGCTATTATATACAATTGTAGTACAGACAATTTACTTTAAATAATTTGCGTCTATAATTATTTTATAAATGCGATAGTGTTTGTTTGTTTGTCCTTATTTTTATTCTGTAGAGTGTAATAGAGCCTGAAAATATAATAGTCTACTTTAACCTGGAAAAACTCATATTTTATCCGAACACCTCCAATTTTTTTAAGAAGATAGTTATTATATGTTTTTTGGTTAATCAAAGGCATACTTTATAGGATAGGACACATGTCCGAAATTAGGACTTCTTTTCAGTAAATGTAGAGTATTTCTTATATCGCTGAGAGAGTTTTCTATCAACTCTTATTCTGCCATTTCTATACAAAATTAGATAGAATTTGGCTTTGAATTGAATTGATATAAAAGGTTCAAACCCTCGATTAAAATTGATCCTATATTTCAGATAAAGTATTTGAGATGTTACCTATGTCACTTTACAGCCTGAAAACTTCCTGAATATGATATGATAGACAAACACATACACTGATTCTTTAGCGGTGAACACTCTGACCTTTTCAACTTAATAGTCACACACAAAATCACTAGCACTGATTATATACAATCCGTAATACAAGATTTGTTTCTCGGTAAAAGGAAACGCGACGCAAGTGGCGCGAGCGCACGGTACAATGCGCATGCGCAGATGACGGCTCGAGGCTGTTATCACGAGAATCAAGTGGTATTAGAGTGGCCATCAACGAAGTGACATGTTGGATTTCTTTGAGAAAAATACTTTCTTCGTTTACATGAATCCTACTAATTTTATAAACGCGAAAGTTTGTAAGAATGTATGGATGTATGTTTGTTACTCTTTCACGTAAAAACTACTGAATGGATTTTAATGAAACTTTACAATGATATAGCTTACACATCAGAATAACATATAGGCTATAATTTATAATGATATAGTATAATATAGCGGGTGAAACCGCGGGTCGCAGCTAGTATGTACATTATTTTTTCAAAAGAGTTAAATGGTCATGTTGCTCTCAAGTTAGCAAAAATATGTAGAAAATGTAAAAATAAAATATTAAATACATATTAGAAAACACGTCTTTACTTCGTCCATCACTCACTATTGAGATAGATAATTGATTTTTTTTAATAAAAATACGAACGACGACGAAGTTATAGAAAGCAATTGCTTAATTCCCGAAATAAAAAAAATTACTTGGACATGCACCATCATATAGGTAATCTCTATTATTTGGTGTTTATTAACTAATCGATATTATTTTGATTCGTTTATCCGCGTACATTCGTAAAAAAACAAATAAAATCCAAGCCAGAGTCGAGGCGAGAAACATGTCCTCATTCATCAAAACCAAAAATATTTTTTTTCTACTACCCTGAATAAAAAGTAGCATCACGTAGTCGATTTTTAAGTTTAAATAATGTTGCCATACTGTGTATTTAATTTGAATATCGCCATCCAAATCTACTTTTCGTTTTTCTTTTTTATTTCTCTCTCTAATTTTCTCTTTTATCCTCTATTTTTACTCGATTTCATTTTTCTCTTTCTCTCTCATTTGATTTCTCTATTTTCACTTCGTATTTTTCTCTTTTTCTTTCTCTCTGGTTCGTGCTCTCTATTTTCACATTTCCTTCTCTATCTCTTTATATATATTTCTTTGAGGTAGTAGAAAAAAAAAATGTTCGCACTGACACAAAATGGCTTTTCTAACCCTTGCGTTTTTTTGTATGCCATACAATATATGTATAGTGTTTGTGTATAAAATATCATTTTTTCAGGTCCCGCCAACTTGATGGTTACTATACAGTGTGTAAGATGAATGAAAGCCTATGGCGTGTACCCTGACGTTATTCCGATACGGAGATAATATTAATTATTATAGGAAGCACGCAGCAACGGAACAACCAATTGAACTCATACATAAACATATATGTCGGGGATTTTAAAACGATGTGAAAGGAGATGGAAGGAGGAAGATGGGGAATATTGGGGAACACTAAAAGGGGGTGATGGTATTGAATGGAAAATTGGGTAAACGCAACGCAGATACTTCTACTGAACCGATAAATGATCAAATATGATCTCTAACAATTACGAGAGAAACCTAAGCAGTGCCTTGGACTTGTGACCAAGGTGTAGGCTTAAGGATATCCTTTAAGTGATCACGACACTCGCCTCCACTGCTCAGGCTCTCTGTTTAAACCCAAGGTTAAACGCACATAAACCGAATCTAATACAAGGCTAACCTAACCTAACATTGTGTTTACTTAACCACGTGGCAATTACATTGTAAGGACTTACGTGACCTTAGTTGGACAGCACTTCCACACTACACTGCACTTGACACTATCACTATCACTAGCACTACTTAGATGATGTTCACTTCTTGAGAGACCGCGCACGACTAAGACTTCAGTTAGACTGTCGATCGCATATAAAGGGTCGAGGGTAGAGACTGTGAAAACAATGGAAGTGACTACTACCCCACTCCAACGGCATAGACAACGATAACGATTCGATTAATCAATAATCTTTTACTATGCTCCGACATATATATGAATTTAATATTATTATTGTAAAGCTAAAGAGCTGGTTTGTTCGTTTGATTGGTTGACGCCGTTAATCTCAGGAATTGTTTTAGTATTGGATAGCCTATTTATCGAGGTCTAAATATATATCATCAAAACACACGACCCATAGGACCGGAGCACCACACGAACGAAGTCACGCAGCTCGTCTAGTTCACTATAATTTACGTGTGTTCGTATAAAGTGCCTTTTTATTTATTATAATTTCGGAAATAACACGTGAGAAACGTAGGTAATACTTAAGAATACAAACTAAACAAACGAAAGTGCGATTTAATCTACTACTGACGACATGTATCGACTGTTCTGTCTTCTCTGTTACGGAATCACAGTTAAATCACTGAACCGATTTTGATGAAATAAGATACACAGATGAAGTAGAGCTTGAGAAAGGACATAAGCTATATTTTATAGCGAAAAAATACTTAAGAATACTTAGTAAACAAATAAATGTGCGCCATCTATCGACGTGGGAGCTTGTGGACGTTATTGTCGTCTAAATTACAATGTAAAATATTATAGTGAAAATTAAAATGTGAAATGAAATCTAAAAAAACGTGGTAGAAGCCGGGACGAGTCAACTAGTAGTAAATATAAAAAAGTGTACAGGTTATGTTCAAGTAATTTAAAGATACTTAACAAAGAAACAAAGTAATTTATCGATATAAAAAGTAACCTTGAATCTTCTTTATAACACTATTCTTAAAACAAAACAATAAAAAATAATGAGTCATTTGTTACCAAATAAAGTAGTGTATGTAATTTGATGAAATTTGAGATAGAATAGTTTTTATCTTTGTGAATTAGTAACAGATGGCGGTGTAAGGTAGTTTATTGATACAACACTTCAACATCTGTTGCCTGCAATAGATGGCGCTATATTAAAACTTCAAAACGAAAATGATTTATTTCAAAGACGTTATCATTATGATATACAAAGAAATGCATCAACTAATATAGATGTTTCATAATGTTGCATACTGATGGGTTTCGTGACTACAAACAATATGTTACGATTTACTTATAAGCTCGGTTTTCTATAATTACTGCCACGATTATTTTCACTAAAACTTTCGTAAGTGTTCATTATGTAGGTGTAAGAAACGGTTTGTCACTTAGGCTGTGATCGAGTTTAACTCGACATGTTTCGAGAAACTTCCGTTCCCATCTTCATGGAGCGTTCAAGATCGCGGAACAACATAATATAATAACTGTTTTATATTTTTAAATAAATAGTTAGACTTCTTCAAACTTAAGATTATTTTTAAACTTAAACCAACCCAAAATATCGAACAATAACGTTTAAAAAAAACAATATTTCAATTCCGAGAGAGTTAATTGATTTAACAATTGATTTTGTAACATTTTTAATTCTTATTTTGTAATAAATACGAACGGGAGATGTTTTACGTGCAGATCTATGAAAAAAATTAAGTAAAATTGAAAGGTTGAAGTATTATTTGAAGGATAGAAAGATAACGATCGCGAAGCAGACTCTTGCAACGAACCGCGCATCCATGAAGATCAGAACCGAAGTTTCTTGAAACATGTCGAGTTGAATGCGATGTTCACAACGTAAGTGACAAACCATTTCATACACCTACATTTATTATTGATTACTATAATGACAAATATTTTAATTAATACATTTTCTGACTAAACAATACAAGGGTTATCAAAAAAATATTATACACCTTAAATATTGCAGCTTTCATTACACAATAATAGATGACGCTACGCTACTGTTTAGTCGTGCTATCACTAGACCTGTTTAGAATAAGTACTTTTATATATAATATAACCCGAAATACCGTGACTTTCTCCGTGGCAATTTTTTTGTTATATCTCAATAGATACACACTTCGGTGATTGATATGTTCTTTAATATTATTAGAGCATGTTTTGCCTGTATGTATCCCACAATATATTGTTTTGTTATATCTCAATAGATACACACTTCGGTGATTGATATGTTCTTTAATATTATTAGAGCGTGTTTTGCCTGTATGTATCCCACAATATATTGTTTTGTTATATCTCAATAGATACACACTTCGGTGATTGATATGTTCTTTAATATTATTAGAGCATGTTTTGCCTGTATGTATCCCACAATATATTGTTTTGTTATATCTCAATAGATACACACTTCGGTGATTGATATGTTCTTTAATATTATTAGAGCGTGTTTTGCCTGTATGTATCCCACAATATATTGTTTTGTTATATCTCAATAGATACACACTTCGGTGATTGATATGTTCTTTAATATTATTAGAGTATGTTTTGCCTGTATGTATCCCACAATATATTGTTTTGTTATATCTCAATAGATACACACTTCGGTGATTGATATGTTCTTTAATATTATTAGAGCGTGTTTTGCCTGTATGTATCCCACAATATATTGTTTTGTTATATCTCAATAGATACACACTTCGGTGATTGATATGTTCTTTAATATTATTAGAGTATGTTTTGCCTGTATGTATCCCACAATATATTGTTTTGTTATATCTCAATAGATACACACTTCGGTGATTGATATGTTCTTTAATATTATTAGAGTATGTTTTGCCTGTATGTATCCCACAATATATTGTTTTGTTATATCTCAATAGATACACACTTCGGTGATTGATATGTTCTTTAATATTATTAGAGCGTGTTTTGCCTGTATGTATCCCACAATATATTGTTTTGTTATATCTCAATAGATACACACTTCGGTGATTGATATGTTCTTTAATATTATTAGAGTATGTTTTGCCTGTATGTATCCCACAATATATTGTTTTGTTATATCTCAATAGATACACACTTCGGTGATTGATATGTTCTTTAATATTATTAGAGCATGTTTTGCCTGTATGTATCCCACAATATATTGTTTTGTTATATCTCAATAGATACACACTTCGGTGATTGATATGTTCTTTAATATTATTAGAGTATGTTTTGCCTGTATGTATCCCACAATATATTGTTTTGTTATATCTCAATAGATACACACTTCGGTGATTGATATGTTCTTTAATATTATTAGAGCGTGTTTTGCCTGTATGTATCCCACAATATATTGTTTTGTTATATCTCAATAGATACACACTTCGGTGATTGATATGTTCTTCAATATTGTAGAACATTTATCGTTCTATCAGCAATACTTTCCGTAGCGCAATTTTTTTACACCTTGTGTTACGTTATTGATATTTTAGTAGGGATACCTAATTTTTTCCAGTAAGAAATATAAACTATGTTACTCAGGGATAACGTAGCATTATAATGGTGAAAAAATTTTTGAAATCGGTCCAGTGCTTTTTCCTGTTTACAATATTAGAATAACTGTGAAATATGTATATACACTTGTAATTGTTATTGAAAAGCGATATTGTACTAAACTCATAAGTTTTTCAGTGATATTTGTAAAAGACGTAATTACCAGCGTATTGAGTAAAACACGAAGATGTTTAACTTGTATTGACAGATCATAATCGTTTTCCTTGCCTTGCTCATTGTGTATGTATGGCGTAATAAGGAAAATGTTTGTAGCGGGTATATTCTAGACATAGTGATCAGATTTATTACTTATAGCATGTTAACAACGGTACATGATCGGCATCAAGATACTGAGTCAGATCTTTACTGTTACAGAACATACAAACTCAAGTACATATATGTATCACTTATTATGAGAAGACTAGTCGACCCGTGCGACTTCGTCCGCGTGTAGCTCCGCTCCTATTGATCTTAGCGTGATGATATAGAGCCTATAGCCTTCCTTGGTAAATGGGCTATCTAACATTAAAAGATCTTTTCAAATAGGACTAGTAGATCCTGAGATTAGCTTGTTCAAGCAAACAAACCAAGTCTTCAGCTTTATATGTTTACTAGGGGCCCGTCCCGGCTTCGCACGGGTGGATAATTTTTTTTTAACATTTTGGCTCCCGCATTCTGTCGCTCCCTCTATCGCCGCGTTACTCGCTGCGCTGCGAGGCAAACCACACCGCGCCGGCGGCCCGTCTGGGATTATTTTTTATTTATGTTGATATTTTTATTTCGTAATATCTTTTGACTGGAATGTCCGATTTCAATAATTCAAAAAGTAATTAGCAGGTATTAAAACAGTCTTCATTACGAAATAATTTATTTGGATAAGAATTAATACAAAGTTATGGAAAACATGGTTTGATTTTGATAGGCATTTTTATCAACTTTTAAAATGTAAATAAGTAGTTATAGTGCCTTAACTACAATAGTTGGACATATGGTCTCGCGGAGTTTTTTGTAGATATTGATACGTTCTATAATATTGTAAAACATTTTTTTGTTCTATCATCAATACTTTTCGCAGCGCATGCGATGAAAGATATTTTATGGCTAATTTTTTTGCACCTGGTGTTGGTTTTAGTGAGAATTTCTGGGGATCTCTAATTTTTTCTTGTAATAAATATAGCCTATGTTACTCAGGGATAATGTAGCTTTCTAATGGTGAAAGAATTTTTGAAATCGGTCCAGTAGTTTTTATGTTTATTCGTTACATACAAAAATACAAAAATCCAAAAATACAAATCTTTCCTCTTTATAATATTAAGTATAGATATAGATTAGTATAAGATATTCATAGGCGTTTTTATTATAATGACCAAAACCATATTTTCATACAAACTTTAATGTTTTTTCCCCATCATAGAAAATCCTTCCTTAGTTGAGTACTATAGAATTATTGTTCGTCGTCAGTGTCAATAAAACATATAGTTCTGGCTTCAGGAGCTGGCTTCTGGTCTATACGTTGATGTCAGTCAGTCTGTTGTTCTTGTTACCTAATTTTTAATAAAGCTATCCATCTTTAAGGAATAATGGAATAAATATATAGAGGCTTGATAAAAAACTAATAATTTCTTCTTTAAATAAAAATAAAATAATCCAAATTTTTAGAATATTCGGATCTATTTATACATAAATATATTAAAATTATAGAATTTTTCAGGTATCACGTAAAAATGAAATTGTTACACGGATAATTTAGAAAGCAGATTAATAAATATCGTACTTTTTATCTCGAAAACAGTACCGTTCCCGTGGGATAGAATGGTAAGGTACAAAAAAGTTGAAGCTGAAAATTTTGTACACATGCTGAAAATTCTTCTTCTTTGTCGCTTCACTTTTGGCAGAGTGGTCGTGGTTATCACGACCCAGCAATTTGGCCAGAAGACAGCGCCCGCCACACGACGTCCCGCGAACTTCGCCTGCTGACTGTTAATCGGGCGCATTCATGTACGGGAACGCACACCCCAGCCTTCACCTGATCCGTCCATTCTCTCCCTTGAACGACAAGACGTTCTATGGAGTCGTGCCCACGCCAATTAACGTGCCCAAAGAATTTTAGGATCCGACTGTGCACTTGGGTAGATAGACGCTCTTTGATGCGAAGCTCCTCAAGGATGGAGGCATTTGTCCGGAATTCGGTCCAGGAGACCCCGAGCATCTTCCTTCAACACCACATTTCCAGAGCATCTATTTTGTGAATTTCGGTTTATTTCGGAAAATTGGAAACACCAACGTTTTTACGAGCCTAACCTTTGTGGCTTTCGTGATGTTTCTATTCCTCCATATTTTCTTGAGCTTGTCCATTGCACTTATGTTTATAGCCTATTATTATACGTCTCTTGATTTGAGAGAAGAGCCCCGAAGTAGATGTATGATTGTACGACGGCACAGTTTCCTATTTTAGTAATATTTGGCAAGTTGTTATTGGCCCTGTCGACAATCATCATCTTGGTTTTATTGCGATTTATCTTCAAAGCGAACTCTAAGCTCACCCTTTCCATTCTCAGGAGAAGTTCTTCCATATAGCTACTACTAGTGGCAAAAAGGGTAGTGTCATCCGCATACCGTAGATTTGCAATCTTGTATCCGCCTATAGTTATATCGTCCGGCAGTCTTCAAGGGTTATACGCATAATTATCTCCGTGTACATATTAAACAGAAGCGGGGAAATTATGCATCCTTGTCTGACTCCTGCGCTAGGGTGAAAGCTGTCCGAGACTATCTACGCAGACGAAATCACGCAGATCGATATGTTTTGAATAAACTTAAATTTCTCAATCAAAAAGGAAAATGTTATTGTCCTCTTTGATGACTCCACAAATTAAAATCAGCAGCTATATTTCAGGAACAATGGCGATTAAAACAAAAGTACAAAAAAAAGCTATAAATTCACAATTCAGAGGTATCGATACATCTACTGGTAGAATAAAGATACACTCGTCTATAATGACAAAGTTGCGTATACAGTTTTATTTGTATAACGCGCATTGACAACTGGCTCAACTCAATCGAAACAGAGTTTATAAACAATCTTGGAATACAATAAAAGGTACTTACTACCCGTGAATATAAAGTTATCACCTGTAATAATTCGCCTGTCTGTATAGTATATATACTTAAAGTCAAAGTCAAAACTTATTATAACTATACTTAATTATTTTATTTGGTTACTAGGGGCCCATCCCGGCTTCGCACGGGTGGAATATTTAGTTTAAAACATTTTGGCTCTCCCGCATGTCGGTGCCCCTCTACCTCGGCGTTACTCGCTACCACTCGCTGCACTTCGAGTATCACCGAGATAGAACTACACTGGCCCGTCGCGTCGGCGTCTATTTTTTGTTTATATTGATATTTTTAATTTCGTAATATCTTTTGAATGGAAGGTCCGATTTTAATAATTCAAAAAGTAATTTACAGGTATTGAAACAGTCTTGAATATGAAATAATTTATTTGGATAAGGATTAATACAAAGGTATGGAAAACATGGTCTGATTTTGATAGGCATTTTTATCAACTTTTAAAATATAAAAAAGTAGTTATAGTGACATAACTATAATAGTTGGACATATGGTCTCGCGGAGTTTTTTGTAGATATTGATACGTTCTATAATATTGTATAACATTTTTTTGTTCTATCATCAATACTTTTCGCAGCGCATGCGATGAAAGATATTTTATGGCTAATTTTTTTGCACCTTGGGTTGGTTTTAGTGAGATTTTCTGGGGATCTCTAATTTTTTCTTGTAATAAATATAGCCTATGTTACTCAGGGATAATGTAGCTTTCTAATGGTAAAAGAATTTTTGAAATCGGTCCAGTAGTTTTTATGTTTATTCGTTACATACAAAAATACAAAAATACAAATCTTACTTCTTTATAATATTAGTATAGATATAGACTAGCGACCCGTAATTCGCCCCGGGCCGGTACCGCTGCAACCGCTATGTCCCTGCATTTTAAATCTGTAATATCTTCGAAAATATTAATTTAAATTACATGCCGTAACGGGCCATATTGATCTATATAAAATGCACAATGTATTTAAGGTACCTAATTCGATAAGGATTAATGCTGTATTGCTTAAAATCGCTTTGTAAATAAGCCATTATTTCTCATAAAAAGTAAAGAATAAAAAATGGTTATTGTGGGTTATCCTGAAGAAATAGACATATACCATTGCGGACTTTTTTGTAGACCCTTTTAAGGTGTACAATACTGTAGTACATTATTATGATCTATCTCGTAGGGTTCAGCCAGCGATTGCAATGTAAGCGCAAAAAATGTGTTTATTTACGACATCACATTAGAAACCTATAAACCTTCCTCTTGAATCACTTTATCTTTAAAAAACACGCATAAATATCCGTTGCGTAGTTTTAAAGACAGACAGACAGACAGACAGCGGGAAGCGACTTTGATTTATACTATGTAGTCAAATGTCATCAGTAACTTAAATGATGAGACGTGAATTTTTACAACTTACAATTTTAAATCTCCCAAGAATTATAGTATTGATTAAGTTTTATTGCCTAAGGTTAATAGTCCAGAGTCAGTTTAGTTAGCAACACCGAGATTTGAATCATTTGATGTAGGAGTGGGTCATCAGGTCAGTTCAGGTCAGGAAGTCCGGTGTTCCCGGCATTTGATACGATAGGTTTCACCTTCCAAATAATATTGTTAATGCAGATTAGACCTGGCAATTTCAAATTACATTTTAATAGATTTATTCTATACATATATGTATATATAAAGCAAAGTAGAGTTATTTACACCATTTATAACTGCTAGACTGATTTTGATGAAATAGAGATTTCAGACCTTGGGACAAGATATACGTTAGACTATGGATACTGGCATAGGTTGTCCTATCTCTTGAACTGCGATAATTTAAATAAGAGCTTGTTTAATTTAGCTAAGCTTTAAGCTTTAATTTAGGTAGCTTATTTATTAATTTATTATATTATAAATATTATTGCGAATCAAAATCAAAACAATTCGCAAGCCTAGACCAAGCTTTAGTTTGAACTTGCTAGAAAATGTCAAAAATAGAATAAGACGGCAAGATGAACCGAGAGGGACAGTGGGAAAAGGACGGCATTAGGTTAATTTATGTGTTCGAGTGAGATGGGTATACTTAAGCCCTAGATCTTTCCAGTGGTTGTCAGATTGCGAGAAGTTTCTATGAAGTCCTATATAAAGGGTTGTACGGACGATTGCAAGTCAATCTATTACTCGAGAGTGAAGAAGTGAGTTCGAAGAGATATCGAAGCGCTAAGAAAGTGGTGCATAGTCGAAGCAGTGGATTATGGGGAAGTGGACGAACGACAGTGGAGTGTTTCGAGAATAGTGCGCGTAAATAGTGTGGAATTGTACAGATTGAAAATAAGGACTGTAAATATCGGAGACTTTGTGGACATTCTGAATAAATCCTTTACCAACTAAGCATCTATCAATTTCTTCCAATCCTGAACTCAAGTGCCTAACAATATATTATATTATAAATATATTATAATATAAATGCGAAAATAACTTTGTCTATCTGTCGCGCTTTCACTGTTGGTTCGATATAAATAAATATGACATTCAAAGTTTTTAAAAGTTTTATCATCAAGGGTGTAAAATAACTATAGGAAAAGACTCTACTTCATGCGGGCGAAGTCGCGGGCACAGCTAGTGCTTTATATTTTTTACCTAAGCAAAAACGATTCGTAAAGTGTATACTGTGAGTGTCCTGCACAGCTGTGCGACATTTTCTTTTATTTTTTATCGGTTGCCATGTCCACGTCCACGTTTTTTCCACCGCTTTTTAGTCGAGTACAATAAATTCGATTGGAATTGAAAGCTAAAAGCTTTTGTACAGGTACGCGAGTAAATTAATTAATTCTTATAAAACCTGGTGTTTGTATCGTTGTTTTATAACAGTTTTATTTTAACTTTCAAGAGATGGCGTCACAATTAGGGGAAAACGGGACAGTTGTTACCTTCGGGAGACTTATTAGACACGTAAGATAATATAAGATAAGATAAAAAGACCTTATTGCATACGGCTTAGGATAACTTATAACCTTATCACTGTGTAGTGATCTCTTCCAGTTATAGCTTAGAGAGTTATAAGCCTGAAAATAGCAACAAATTATGACAATTTTCTGCGGGAAATTTGATAGCGTCAGAATATTTGTACAACGAAATATAATATTATGTTTAAGTTACTCTCATGAGGCAGAATTCAAGCTGGCTCAAGGCGGCAATATTTGGTCTTTTATCTTTAACCTTAGTCTAGTCTAAGAATGAATGCAAATAGAGTTTAAAAGTTACATTTAAACATCAGTAGGTGAGTGGTTCAGGCGTTGGATTCACGATCGATAAGTGGTTGGTTCAAATTCCAGTCATTGGACTGCTGACGTGGCCCGCACCTAACACTGGCATAATTTACTTAGAGGGATTAAGTAGTTTGTAAGTTTGTATCCCAAACTGCTAGTAATCATTTTTTTAAATCTCTCCATTCCGATTTCCATCAACATTTAGGTCAGCTAGCTTGTTGAATAAAATGAAAACTCCAATTCAATTTAGCGGAGCGGAGTAGCGGAGTATATCCATGTCCTCGTAATCCTGACCCAATTCGTCCGATCCGCAGATTTACCTAATTCGATATGTTCATTTTCCAGGGCCCTCCTACTCGTGATTGATGGCATACATTTATGATATTGCTGTAACATTTTAAACTCTATCATTTAAGAAGTACTAATTATTTACGTTTGATTATCTAATAAGAACTAGATACACAATCCTCGGTTGACTTTAAGTAGTTATAGGAGATATTTGGCATAAGAACTGCTTTTTAATTGAGGTACGACAACCTGACAGGGTGGGTACCTCGACCTTACAGAAGATCACAGCTAAATAACATTACTCTAAAGCAGTGTTGTGTTCCTGTTGGTGAGTAAGGTGACCAGAGCTCCTGGGGGGAATTGGGGATAGGGTCGGCGACGCGCTTGCGATGCTTCTGGTGTTGCAGACGTCTATAAGCTACGGTAATCGCTTACCATCAGGTGAGCCGTACGCTTGTTTGCCGACCTAGTTATATAAAAAAAATAACATAGCGTAAGCATTAAGTAGAAAAGCTATTTCCATATTCGTGTGTTATACTAATTGAGCTATAAGTTTTCACTCTAATATCGAATATATGTTCATTATCTAATGGGATACCAATAAACAAAATTTCTTAATTAAACTACTTAGAATTATATGCACAATCGTGAAACCTTTTTTGTGTCTTCTCAGACCTCTGGGGTCGATGTAGACAAATTTTTGCCATAAGAAGAATTTCCTCTCTCCATATTTGATCTAAACATTGTCTTAAAGGAGAATTTGCTATTTAATATTCACAGGAGATTTAAATGTAATAGTTATTACAACTACACTCTACATCGTACTAATATTATAAACGCGAAAGTTTGTAGGAATGTATGCATTATATTTGTTACTCTTTCACACAAAAACTGCCGAATGGATTTTGATGAAACTTTACAATAATATAGCTCACACATCTGAATAACACATAGGCTATAATTTATAATGATATAGTGTGAATTATCCAAAATACAGCGGGTGTAACCGCGGGGGGCGTCTAGTATTATATGAAAATCATACTAATATTATAAATTTGAAACTTTGTAAGTTTGGATGTTTGTTACTCAATCACGTAAAAATTGCTGAACAGATTTCAATGAAATATGGCACTCAGATACTCTTTTTCCTGGATTAATACAAATACTACTTTTTATCCCGGAATAATTCATAATTCCTGGATAAAGAATAAATGTTTTTTGGTAAATCGAAGTACACGTGGTAATTTGCACTCATTGGTTGATTGCAATGATCTTATTTGTTGTTGATCTTGATACGTAAACTTATCACTGATAAATAAAACATATACCTAGGTCCTATATTTTATATAAATATATTGTTAGCTGAAAAATGAGACCTAAGACCAGTGGCGGGGTAATGCCCTTATAAGTGACAGCGCGCTCACTTCAAGTCACTTTTGCTCCAGACTCTCTTGCGAGCGGAAGCTCTGCCGGTTTGATTAGTCAACTACCTAATCTCTGACAAATTATTTAATTTTCATTGTTATATGATTGTTTAAAATTAGTTGTAATTTATTTTTAATTTTTATTGCTAAGTTAAATTAAATTTTGATGTAGTAGTGTATAATTGATTATTTTTTTTTGTTCTTTCTAAACCCACGGTCTCTAAGATCAGAAGTGGGATACATTTGCGTGTCCTAGTTCGTACATCCTGATTCGGTGTGTTTTTGACTGTTCAAACAATCACCGAAAATATTAATTTTATTTTATATAAATACCCTTCAAAAAAAATTGTGGTTCGTATAATGTGCGTAAGTGAAAGTGGTTAAATTTTGTGGATGAGATATCTAAGTGATATTTTTGGTGAGTACGTTCCAATTTATTTTCAAATAGTGAACAGAAGGTTCTTTTGCGAATAAATTTCGTAATATCTCTGGTTTACTTTTAGAACGATTGTATTTTTTTTTTTTTTGTGGGTAATCTATTAGTTAATTATTTTGATATTATTTTTAGTCTTTTGTTATTTTCATTTGAAATACGCTTGATTTTAAATCGGTTGAAAAACATGCCTAACGAAAGACGAAAAAGTAGAAGTCGTTCGCGAAATCGCAGGTCGCACTATAGTCATAGCGATTCACGTCATAGACAACGCGGGCTGCGTTGTTTTGTTAAATTTTAACAATGTTTTAACTGAAACAATGCAACAAATTTTGAATAGATTGGCGTCTCTAGAAGAGCAACATCATCCGGCCTCATCACGACGAGAGCAGCCGAGCGATTGCGCTCCTGCGATAATGGTAGACCTATCAGCGGCGTCTGTAGCAACCGTTGCAGTTGAGCCTGCGACGGAGGCCGGATCTACGACTCCGACGCTGCCACCATCGCGATCGAGCGCGGTCAAGCCTACGAGCGAGCTTGAGGAGCGTGCGGGGCGAACGGCTTCAGTGACTCCGTCCTCACCGGGGTGCCCCGCGAGTACTGCGGTGGACCACATCAGTGCTGCCGATCGCATTATCGATGCGATACGATCCATTAACGTGCCGGTGAGATCTAACCAATCTTATTACATTTCATATTTCGATCCGAATATTAATGATATAGAGGTTTGGTGCGAAGAGGTAGATCGTGCTAGGTGTGCTAATCATTGGGGTGATCACGAATGTCTATCTCGTATTGGAAATTGTTTACAAGGGGAAGCTAAAACGTGGCTTAATGAATGGGTAACAAACGACCGTACTTGGAGTAACTTTAAAAAAGAATTTAAACCTTTGTGTCCTCGAAAACCAGACATAGCTAATATTTTGTACGAAGTTATGAGTACCAATTCCGATAAGTTTCCCACATACGCTGACTATGCTCGTCGGTCTCTTTTAAGACTACGCATCGTCAGAGGATTAAGTGATGAACTGATATCGGCAATAGTAATACGGGGTATTACTGACCCGCAAATTCGCGCGTCGGCTACTAATGCCAAATTATTGCCAAGCGAGTTAGTAGAGTTTCTTTCCATTTACGTTAAACCAAGTACCTCCAATTTTAACAAAAACTCGACTGGTCACTATCATAATCGTTTGTTTAATACTAGTCATGGGGTAAGTGATCGCAAACGGCGATTCGAATCCGGTAAATGTTTTGTATGTGGTAAACATGGGCACAAGCAGTCAAATTGTTCTAAGAAGCTTAAGACAGCCCCTAGTAACGAAATTATCCTCAATAACGATAGGAAAAACCCCTCTCTTCAAAATTCAACGAAATCGGAACCGTGTAGTTTTTGTAAGAAGCCTGGCCATAAGATCGAAACTTGTTTTGCAAAATTAAAGTCTGAATCTCGAAATACAAGTAATGTTAACTTTTGTCGAGAAACTCTCAATTGCAAACAAAATGATATTGTAGTAGCTGTTATACAAGGTATCCCAGTGGATGTCTTGATTGATTCCGGCTCGAGTATATCGTTAATTTCTTCTTCTTTGTTGAAACATTTTAAATATGCGTGTAAGCCCGCTTTTAGAGTTTTGCGAGGCATCGGTGGTCAAGAAGTAGAATCAACGTATTTTGTAACCTTGCCAATAGAATTTAGCGAAATTACTTTAGAAGTAGATTTACATGTAGTTCGTCCAGAATTTATGAATACACCAATAATTATTGGCACCGATGTCTTGAATCGAGAAGGCGTTACGTACTTTCGAACTCGGGATCAACAGTATCTCACTTATAAGTCCAACATTAATCACGATGTTTTAGTTACTTCACAATCCCCAATTAGAACTGACTTGATTGGCATAGAATTGCAAATGTTAATTAATGTGGTACGAGAATTTTCAAGTTTCTTTATTGATGGTACAGCTACTTCAACCGTTAATACCGGAAGTATGTCCATTAAACTAAATAGTAAAACGCCTATTCATTATAGACCGTACCGCTTATCATATGTAGAAGTCTTAAAAGTCCGTGATATTGTTCGAGATCTTATTGAAAAGAATATCATACGGGAATCCGAGTCAGAATATGCTAGCCCAATACTTTTAGTCAAAAAGAAAGACGGTTCGGACCGAATGTGCGTGGACTATCGTAAATTAAATGAGATCACGATAAAAGACCGTTTTCCCCTACCACTAATAGATGACTGTATTGACCGGTTGGGTTAACATAAGTACTTCACCAGCCTCGACATGGCTACCGGATTCCACCAGATAAGGGTAAATGAGGACTCTATACCGTTTACTGGATTTGTCACACCGGAAGGGCATTATGAATATTTAAAAATGCCTTATGGTTTAGCAAACGCCCCCGTCGTTTACCAACGAATAATCTCAAAAACGCTTCGTCAGCACCTTGAGTCTGGTGAAATCCTGGTCTATGTTGACGACGTCCTGATACTAAGTAGTACTGTTGGGGAGGGATTGACGAGATTGCAAAACGTACTTGAAACTTTAACAAATGCGGGATTTTCTATCAATCTAAAGAAATGTTCTTTTTTGTCTACTAAGATAGACTATTTAGGACGCACTATAAGTCAAGGTCAGGTACGACCGAGCGATCAGAAAGTCAAAGCTTTAATTGAAGCACCTATTCCTAAGAACGTTAAGCAAGCTCGTCAATTACTGGGATTGGCTAGCTATTTTCGCCGATACATACCCAATTTTGCATTAAGAGTTGTTCCTATTACTCAACTTACAAAGAAGGGTGTACCGTTTATTTGGGGTAATGATCAGGAAAAAGCACGGCAAGATATTATCGCACAGCTTACGAGCGAACCTGTGTTAGCTATCTTTGATCCTAAACTACCCATAGAAGTCCATACGGACGCCAGTTCCGTCGGGTATGGTGCGGTGCTTTTTCAAGTTCATGATAACAAACATAAACAGGCAATAGGGTTTTATAGCAAACGAACTCAGGGTGCTGAGTCAAGGTATCATGCTTATGAGCTCGAAACCCTGGCGGTCGTCAAAGCCCTGCATAATTATAGACATTATCTGGTCGGCGTTCATTTTACCGTTGTAACAGACTGTAATGCTTTAAAGTCAACACAGCAAAAGAAAGACCTAATACCACGCGTTGCCAGATGGTGGATATACTTGCAGGACTTTGATTTTACGCTGGAATATCGTAAGGGGACCTCTATGTCACATGCCGACTATTTAAGTCGCAACCCAGTTAATGCCTGTGAAGTCCGTAAACAGCAGAATTGGGCTCAGATAGCGCAAGCTGCAGATGAAGAGACCCAGTACCTTATCAGGAAACTGTCGGAAGGGCAGTTAGATTCGAACCATTATGTCCATAAAAATGATCTTTTGTACTATAAATATTGTCCGGTAGGAGAGGAACCTAAGCTTCTTTGTTTTGTCCCCAAAGGGCATAGGCTTAGTCTACTTAGAATATTTCATGACGAACATGATCATCCGGGAACTGACAAAACATTAGAACTTATTAGAAAGCATTTCTGGTTCCCCTCTCTCAAGTGTTTTGTTAAAAAGTACATTGATCATTGCCTTATATGTATAACGCACAAAAAGGTTCCAAGATCCCCTCGCCAATTTATACATTCCTGGGAAAAACCATGTAATCCCTTTGAAGTAATTCATATAGACGCTTTAGGTCCATTACCTCAGTCAAACGGTTACAAATATATTTTGATTGTCATAGATGCCTTTTCCAAGTATTGTCTATTATATCCTATGTTTAGTCAAGATTCAAATGAACTAAAACAAAAAATGTATAATGTAATCTCATTATTTGGAACTCCTAAGTTGATTGTAGCAGATCGAGGTAGAATGTTTCAAAGTTCTGAATTTACTAAACTTGTAACAGAGTTAGGTATTGACATGCATCTCATAACACCAGAGATGCATCATTCAAACGGGCAAGTCGAACGTTACTGTCGAACCCTGCTAAACATGGTTCGCATCGAGTGTAACCACCGACAGCACGAATGGTCGAATGTCATGTGGCGTTTACAACTAGTTCTGAATATGACTAAGCAAAAAACCACCAACTTATCACCTCTGAATTTACTTGTGGGAATCGAAGCGGCTACACCCGTGATACGTAATCTTGTTCGTGACATCGCTTTGGAGAATGCACATCCAAATCGCGAGGCGTTAAGGGAGATGCATCGTCAGCGTGCCTCCGAACGCCTGAGAGCCAACCAAAGTCAACAAGATGAGACTGTGAACGCTAACCGCAAGCCCCCTCGAACGTTCGAAATTAATTCATTCGTTTTTGTTATAAAACAGGCACAGGCAACTGGGAAGCTCGATGCGGGTATGCGCGGGCCGTACCGTGTGGTCAAGGCGCTTCCCCATGGTCGATATGAGCTACAGCTGTTAGCGGGTTCATATGGAAAATCGACTCAAGCTGCGGCACAGTTTATGGTACCGTGGCGAGGGGAATGGACTCCAGAAACTTGTTCTGCTTTTTTCGAGGGTGAGTTACCTTCTGTCCATATGATACGCTAACGTCGTGCCTATGTCATACGGTAATGTACATCTACATGTGTATAATAAGCTAACGTAGCGCCTATGTTATACAGAATATGTAGTTGACACATGATAAGCTAACGTTGTGCCTATGTCATGTAGTCGTTTTTGTTGTCATTCTATTATTTTTTTTTGTACTAAGTGAACTATGCTAACGTCGTGCCTATGGTTCATGTGTAGTCTTACCGCTGTGAGTAACTATGCTAACGTCGTGCCTATGGTATACTTCACAGTCGTATGAATAAGAAAATTGAGTTTTCTCTTTTTAGATGTAAAAACGAGTTACATATACAAAGGTAACTTTATAACTAACTGTTAGATGAACGTGTCCGTTCTTCCGTTTTCAGATGCAGATTGTAATGAGGATGGTATGGAGTCCACGCATGAGCGAGCTACTATGAATGATGACGTGCATTTGACATCAGAGCCTATACCTAGCACCTCCGGTGTCACTGGAAGTCGTCAGCCTGAAGTACAGGAGGCCGAGAACGTCCTCCAGTCAGGAGAGGCCGTGTTAGCTGAAAAATGAGACCTAAGACCAGTGGCGGGGTAATGCCCTTATAAGTGACAGCGCGCTCACTTCAAGTCACTTTTGCTCCAGACTCTCTTGCGAGCGGAAGCTCTGCCGGTTTGATTAGTCAACTACCTAATCTCTGACAAATTATTTAATTTTCATTGTTATATGATTGTTTAAAATTAGTTGTAATTTATTTTTAATTTTTATTGCTAAGTTAAATTAAATTTTGATGTAGTAGTGTATAATTGATTATTTTTTTTTGTTCTTTCTAAACCCACGGTCTCTAAGAATATTAATAACTTCTAAATGTTCTTATATGCCATTAATATTAATTGGTAGCCATAATTGACGTCAGATGTTACACCAGAGGATAGCGATTAAATAAAAAGGGATGGATTAGGAAGGAAAGGGAGGCAATAAGACTCAGGTGTTCAAACCTTCGAAATTATAATGGAAATTGTATAAAAATTGTAAAGGCATTTTAATATTTCATGCTATCCATCATAAGGAATTTAGAATTTCAATTATATTTCGCATTTAATTTTCAACGGTATTACACCTGAGCTACTGTTATTTTTCTGAAATCTTAACGCGACACCGCCATCTATTAGAAAGATATGAAACTTAGCTTGAGGGAAGAACCTGGTGGTGAGACGTCGATGGCCCCAGATGTAAAGGGGCGCCGGTTAGTGGCTTTAGGGGCGAGCGAAGCGGTCAACTAATAAACAGTCAGAGGCACCAGGCCGTTTGACTACTAAATAGTCTTTAGCTTTGAGGAGCTTTATTCCTGGAGGACGTGTTTTTTAGGCGTCGTTTATCTGTATAGTTTATTAAGTATAGTTTATTAATTGTCCAGGAGAGCCTGTTTTTTTAGATTCCTTTAGAAAATTTAAATGGTGACAGAATTCAGTTTATAAAGGTATTTCACAAATTTCTTGAAAAATCGCGCCTCAGATCTATTGACAGGCGATCTTGGTTTTATAGCCAAAATACGACGAGAGAGGCAAATAATCGTATCTTAATTAAATCAGTAAAGTCGATTAACTGATAGACCAAATTTCAAAGTTTAATTAGTTACTATAATAATGAACGTGCTACTTTTATTTTATTAAATTAACAAACTCTCCATTTTTAGGTTGAAACACAAAATGAAAAGGAAACCCTGTCTGACTGTCTTTCCGGACCCTTTCTTAGCAACCCTGTATCCTATAGCGTAATTTTAAAATTTATGACTCTAACAGTTTTTGGATCCATTATCCAAATCCTTAGGCCATCCATATCAAGGTGAAATAATTTTAAAATACTAAGGTTTGCAGTGCCTTGAAGTTATATATACTCGGATACGATCGTATATGTCAGATCTCGTAAACGAATCAAAACATTTAAGTACTTCCTGAAAACCGTAAATTTGTTGCTTTGATATGTCTATAATGATTATTTTTATTTTCTCTATGTTCTTGTCCTAAGTGGGCCTGGTCCCGCATTCCCTCACTCTTCCCTTTTTTGATAACATGTATTTAACAGATAAATATATAGAAGTACTGAAATGATGGATGAATGTTGTTGATAACTTTTTTCAATCAATCACATTTAAAAATGTTATTAATTTCTTATCGAAAGATTAAAGCAGTAATCTCTAAGTAAACAGACATTATTTTTATGACAAATATTCAGTCTGTCTAGTCAGGCAAAATTCAGTAGAACTGCAAGATGACTAATCCAAAGTCCAAACCTAACGGGTCACTTCCAAACGTCAAAATGAAAAATTCAATCCGCATGCGCGGAGTTCACGTCATTCATCGCGTCGCTACCACACCGATCATAACCTATAAAACCGAATCAAAACAATAGATTAGTACGCGTATTTCATTGGTCACAACATCGAACCATTAGATAAATTGAATACTGAATGAACACAAGTGTTTTAAATTAATATTTGCGTGGACATCGAGGATCAATAAGTGCCTGAACTCTGAAGCTGCTGCCGGCGCGATTTCCTCATATTTAGACGACATATAGAGTGCTCTGTATCGTGTCTGTGTCTTCAGTATTACTTTTGTGAATTCATTTTGAAGTAAACAGTGTTTATAAGTGTTGTCGGTAATAACAGGTTAGATATGCTGTCTCTTTCTCAGTAATACCATATAAAAATATTCAAATTAGGTAGGTATTTTAATTTATATATCAGTAAGTATATTATACAATGTTACACTTTTATCTGTCTGTGTTTCTTCCTCACAATCCTAATTATTTTGAGTTCACGATCTAATGAAATTACCCATAAATATATTCAGCCTCCACTCGCGTCATGTCATTACTATGACAACGGTTGCCATGACGACAGAATTAAATTAAATGTATTTCCACAAAGTTTGGGCTATGCTTTGATAAGTTAGTCGGTTTAATTTCTACGTAAAAGTACGAAATTTCTCCATAATAATATTCGTTTAAAATTGGCAGCTTTACCAAACATCTCAAGTATTTTGTATGCGGACAGAACAACCCTCTTTAATAAAGTAAATCCTGTTTTGTAAGGTCAATCTTTTGGAACCCTTTGAAGGGTCCCCTTTTGCATAAAGGGACAACATTCTTTGATTATCTTTGTAACTACATTGTTAAGCGGATTTGAGAGCACTTATACTGTCAGTATTATTACCAGAGTCTCCATAACTTATACGCTCTGTTCTAGACGGTAAAATGAGTTTAAATAACAGAGGATGTCTGCGGAATTTGATGTCGAACAAAAAAGAATTGGTAGATATGTTAATTTCGAAGTTCTCGATAAACTTGAATAAAAAATGCGTACTCATTCCAAGTATAAGTTGATGTTGATTCCGAGATTTATTTCTTGTTACCATGGTATTTAAAATAGCGGAAATTTTATCAACAATTTATCAGAATGAGAGAGGAATACACACATGCAAGCTGGGCAGCGACTTGGATTTGCGACCAGGGTGTAGGGTTAAATGCCTTTTATATAATTACTAGTCGACCCGCGCGACTTCGTCCACGTGTAGCTCAGCTTCTATTGGTCTTAGCGTGATGATATATAGCCCATAGCCTTCCTCGATAAATGGGCTATCTGACACTAAAAGAATTTTCCAAATTGGACCTGTAGTTACTGAGATTAGCGCGGTCAAGCAAACAAACAAACTCTTCAGCTATATATATTAGTATCGATAACGCTCCTCTTCGCTGACTGAATACTAACTACAATAAATAATAAAGATAACTTACGTGGACCTCAAGAAGAGTGACCCTAACCACGGCACTCCCACGATTATACTTTTTCATATTTTCGTTAGTATTAAAATGTTTCTCACGTGAATAAATTGTACTACTTATTATTGTAATAAAAATTAAACTAGAAAATGTTGGCAACAACTAAAAAATAAAAAGCTTTTGTTCACATTTAAAAGAGAACAATAAAAACCAAGAAACTGCGAGCTTAGAATATTAAAAAGACTTTCTTTATAAATTACATGATATCTCGTTGAATAGCTCCTAATTTTTTAATTTGCATACTTTTCTTTGAATAACCTTTTTAAAAGTTGCATAATTGTGTGAGAATTTATTAAAATATTAATACTGTAAAATATCGATATAAAATGTAATTAGATTAATTTGATCAATATCTCGATTATCGAATACTATCTGCGACCCCGCGGTTTCACCCGCTATGTTTTGGATAATTCACGCTATATCATTCTAAATAGCCTATATATTATTCTGATGTGTAAGCTATATTATTGTAAAGTTTCATTAAAATCCATTCAGTAGTTTTTGCGTGAAAGAGTAACAAACATACATCAATACATCCCTACAGACTCGCGTTTTTTAATATTAGTAGGATTAATTTTGCAGCACAGTCCTACGACCTCACTTGTCATTAAGTGGGAATAGCTGAAGGGGGTATTTTATATTTTAAAATGGATGATTTTTACGCAATAAAGTCAAGTTGCTCTCGAAACTCGTGTGACTTCAGTGTTGTGTATTTAAAAATAGTTTGGTTAGTATTTAAATAATTACTGGAATTGCTATTTTATTGTCACAAGCCCCAGGCACTGCTCAGTTTCCGTCTGGGTTGTGTAGTATTGCAGTCTTTTCAGTGTAATTATGCAGGAAAGCTATCGGACATGTGTATCATTTGACAACTATTGTAACATAACTTTTGATAGTGTTGTAGAAAACGGCATAAGTTTCTTCTTCCTCCTTTTCATTTTCTTCTGAAATAGAGTGGAAAGATTAGTCGCTTAGCTTCGCGCCATTTCATTTTACGAACTCTGCTAATACTCGTCGATGTCGCCTTGCCCAACTACTGCTCGCACAAAAACTGTATCTAAGATTAAACCATTTTATTAAATAGATTTGATATTTTGAATAAAAATTGTAAAACATTGATGTACTTTTAGTGTTTCACTTATCACAATTATGAAACTTATTTCGAACGGGATCCAATCAATATTAAGTAATAAATAATAATCTATACATATACACTATACTCGTATTACAATATAACATTGTCAAGAGGTATAGTTTGTGATGTTATAGGGAGTAATCTCTGGATCTACTGAACCGATTTTGAAAATTCCAATAGATAGCCACATTATTTGTAAGTGTCATAGGCTATATATTTACCCGTAAAATGAAAAGACTTTTTCGTGATAGTCGGCTTTGGTGCTGTAAGTCGGAGAAAAAACGGTTGAACGAAAACGTTTGATACGAACACATCCTTAACATGAGAGATATATGATTAATAGTTACGAGTAGAGTATGAAAGAATAAATGAGTGAGTGTGTGAGTGATTTGAATTTGAATACACCTCAGCGAAGCGAGAGCAGTCGAGGCCGGCTAGTAAAAGATAGTGGTTAACCTGAAAGGAGTCAAATCACCATTATTTATTAAAATATCAATAGAATATTTAATATTTTTTGTCACGATTTTTTATGAGACTGTGATCAAGATCCTAGGTTTCGGCACCACGACAAGTGGCGCCTTCTCTTGTTATTTTAAAATTTTTGAAATTTTAAGCTGAAAATATTTATAATATTAATTCTTTTACTACAGAAATAGTTTAATGTAACTAATGTGGCCTACAAAGCATGTTTTTGATATCGAGAGGGTCAGTATGCATTGTAAATCTATATACTAATAATATTATAGAGGAAAGATTTTTTTTAAATATTTTTTTATTTTGTAAAGAATAAACTCAAAAATTACGGGCCTGATTTTGAAACTTCTTTTACTATTATAGTGCTATATACAGAAATAACATGCTCGAAGCAGGGGAAAAAAATTATATATTAACCTTAATATATAATTTTTTTTTATAGCTGTTGACGCTACTTTAAAGTACTTTGTTCAGTGGATCCAAGATCGGACACGATCATTCATCCTTAACTGTATAATTCCGCTCGGATTTAGTTTTCAAGGATCCTGACGATCAAACGCAGCAGGCGTCTTAGCTTTTATCAGAACTAATTAAAGTTAACTACTAGTATCTATAAATACATGAACAACAATTTATACCTCAAATCTTTTTATTATTATTTTTTATTTTTTATAATAGATAAGGTGCAAACGAGCAGATGGTCCACCTGATGGTAAGTGGCCACCCTCGCCCATGGCCATCGGAAAAACAAGAAACACTCTCTCGTTTTGTCGATGCGTTACATCCCCGAAGATAGAGTGGGAAAGGGGAATGAAGACGAAAAATGATGCGGGCCCTAGGCAAGAGCCCAGAGTCCACTAGACCCACAGCATTAATGGGATGGGAGAGGGAGGGGGTAAGCCTGGCCCACATGCGGCTCAACCGGAACGCGTCTATGACAGTCAGACAGTCAGTCGGGGAACAAATCCCTTACCACCAAGGGGGTGCTGGAGTACTCGGCTCTTACGAGATGCTCTCCGAGCGGCAGAGGGAAATAGTACCCGTCCCCTCACGGGTGAAATTATTCATTCAAAACATTATAAAAATTTAAGAACATAGATTAGCTTGGACAAGATGATTGAGATGAGAGAATGAAGATTTTGGTGAAACGGGGGTCTGCACGGTGAAAAAAGTAAATATATAAAAATAAACTTACTGAGGGGTTAGGGCCTTGCTTAGTTTTGCTTACATGGGGTCAATTAAATCAATTATCAATGTCATTGAAATGTTATTGTCATAAACGAACAAGTCGCACTTCCCATAATTTTGCTGGTTTCTTAATTTTTCCTATTTTACTCATCAAGTCGACCTTGAAACCATCGAAATGATTAACCAAATTACTATAATCTTAGTTGGAACTATCATTAACATTATCATTCTTATCAATATGATGTAACTTAACCTCATTCTCTAATTATGGAGGTAATTTTCCTTTTACTCCACTTATATAGTTAACGTGCCTCGCTCTAACAGGTGCAAATTGTATTACTAAGAAAGAAACAGCATTATCTCTATCAGTAACAATAACCGTGAACTTAGGCTTAGACGTTTAAATTTTATCGAGACAATAAGACTGATAATAATAACGGTATTAGAAATTCGCGTCCAGTCGAAGATTATTGAACAATTGGATTAAACATATCGCGATAAAACACGATGATATCAGATAGCGCCCCGAATGGGATTCACTCACCGGAGCCAATTGCATCCAAGTTATACCTCTCTGATGAGGAACCGAAGCATCATGTGTCTGGAAGTGTTATGGACGGTCTAATAATGGAGCCTAAGGAAGGGTATACAGTGTATAAATCAAGATGGCTGATCCTTGTGTTCTTTGTGATGTACTCTGCGTCTAACTCTCTACAATGGACGCAGTATACCATAATATCGGATATTATTGTTAAGTACTATGGTGTTAGAAGTACTGTTGTGTCGTGGACTTCCATGGTATATATGGTGAGCTATGTGCCTTTGATATTTCCTGCTAGCTGGTTGCTGGATAAAACGGTGAGTTATATCTTTATTTAACTGCCTTTTAAATTATACAAGAGTGTACGACACGTGTTGCGTGTAAGTACTTGTTATTTCAAGGTGAGAGATAATTGATATTTATATGAACAATGAATGTCTTTCGAAAAAATAAATACGAAGTGATTAACACTAATTTTTAGGGTTCCGTACCTTAAAAGGATAAAAAGAACCTTTATAGGATCACTTTGTGGTTCGTCTTTCTGTCATTTATGACACTTTTTCTCAGGATCGCGTGGAGATATCAAGTTGAAATTAATATCAAAGTCCCTTACGGCTGTCAAAAAATAAAAAATAATAGTTCACGCATTGAAAAATATGACCGTTAATGTTAATGTGATCACTCACATAATTATAAGGTACTTGCCAATGAACTAGCATCGTGAAATTTAGCATGAAGCAAGGTCTCATAGCAATAAAGGATAAAGTTTAAAAATTGTAATTTTTTTCTACATCAATTGAAAATTAACTTCTCAGAAAAACGTGAAAATATCAAGTTGACATTTATATGAAATATTCCTGTCAATTTAATATAAAGATACAGCCGCTTTTGTGTATTGTAATTTTGATTTTAGACAAGAATCAAAATTCTCAGGCTTGGTCCTTTGACCTAGAAACATGGTTTTTGGCTATAAGCAATGTCTTATAGCACTAGGTATGGGGAAAAATCCGAAAAATTGCAATTTGTCTTTACATCACGAAAAAAATGATCTTTATTTAAAGAATACGTGAAGTAATCAAATATAAAATATGTAAGTCTATAGTCTCAATCAATAAATATGGCCACTTATACTGAAGTGATCACAAGTAGTTTTTCTATAGAGCATTCTACATATGCGGACATGAAAAAAGTCGATGTGTGTGATTTTAATAATATTTTTGTAAGTAATTATAAATATATGAATTGAAACACGGATTACTAATATCGAAAGTAAACTCCCCCCAATACTATTATTGATGATATTTTAACCCGCACACGAAAAGCAAAATTTGATAGTGGTTTGCCTTTATTGAAATTGTACAGAACCCTCAGTGCGCGAGTTCTACACTCGTACTTGGCCGAATTATTCCTTAATAATATTAGTAAGCGGAAAAAATCCCGTGAGGGGGCGGGTTAGAATACTATACCCCTCTGCCGCTGGGAGAGCATCTCGTAAGAGCCGAGTAACCCAGCACACCCTTGGTGGTAGGGGATCTGTTCCCCGACTGGCTTGCGACCACCAGTATGCAAATCCGACCGCCAAGTGTCATTGACGCGTTTCGGTCGAACCGCACGTGGGCCAGACTTACCCCTTCCTCTCCCATCCAATTAATGCTTCGGATCTAGTGGACTCTGTCTCTCTCTCTCTTTTTTTCATCACTCCACCTCCCCACTCTATCTTCGAGGATGCAACGCATCGACAAAACAAGAGGGCATCTCTTGTTTTGTCGATGTCCATGAGCGATGGTGGCCACTTACCATCAGGTGGACCATCAGCTCGTTTGCACCTTATCTACAATTTAAAAAAAAAACTGAATAACACAATCTACATAATCGCCTTTAAATCACTTAAACCTACAGAACAATATGATAAACATTATCGTCAGTTGTTGACTGTCTCGTAGCATCGTATGATTTAATCAGATTGGATTATAAAGATTATTTGTTTATATCCATTGATACAACTCAAAAGCAAATACTTATCTTGTCTCTATGTTATTGTAAAACCGCTTTAATTCCACAAAGGGGCCGTTGTACCCCCTCCCCCCCATCCCTAATCTCATCAAAAATAAGCAAATCAAGATCTAAGCGTACAAGTATTGTTTTATGCTATATAAATATATTACTGTAATTTTATATTTGAAAGTAAAGCTTCAGAATGCTTATTTAGCTCAAAACGGGAGGCGACGGAGTCCTTGCTCTGCTTATTTTTTATGATATGGGGTTACATATGATGATTACGTAAACGATAAAAACGTAAACAAGCTTCCTGCTCAGAATGAGGAGGGAGAAAACTGTATGCATCAATGTTTATGTGAACATAGAGAGGAGGAGTGTTGGCTTTGCTTATTTTTGCTAACATGGGGGCGTGGGGCTTGATAAAAAAATCTACTTACGAAATATTGGAATGGACCCTAAGAAAATCATTATCTTGTACTTGATATAAAATGTTATCGTAAAGCAACAATCTTTTATATTTCTCGGTAGAGTTGTCTTTAGGATTAAGAGTTATTGAAAGGGTCTTCCAATCAGATTGAAGAAATATAGATTTGAGGTCCAAATTCCATTATCCATTCTTTATAGTTGATAGAGATTGAAACGATCTAATCTTACTAATAATATAAATGTTGTATGTTTGGAGGATTATTTCTCAATCACGCAAAAACGGCTGAACAGAATTCGATACTATATGTATAATTTGGATTAACACTCAGTAATCATTTTCAAAAAATAAGAGAATTGGAAATAACTTTAGAACTGCTTTTTGAGGCCTAAATAATAGATTTAGGGATTCAGAATATTTATGGGATATGGGAATCAATAAAAGTATAAATCTTAAACCTATTTCTGAACGCAACAAATAGTCTATAAATGTCATTTGTCATATGCAAGTGTCACTTTGACAATTGACATTTTTATTTTTTAAATACCAAATATGGCAATAAAAAAGTCAGAAGTCAAATATTTTTTTTTAGAATATTTTATGTGTGCTGAATGATGAAAATATATTATTCATATTACCAAGATCCCTATAGTATAATCTAAGCAATGGAAATAATTAATCGCTCTCAATATTTTCTGTACAATGATTCTTTATAGATCCTGAGGGATTTTAATTAAATATTTACTAAACGCCTAAATATTTTTTTATATGGCAATATATTGAAAATAAAATGTTTATGTTTTTGTTAAATCTAAATACGTATATTAAATTACACATGCTCGAAGCCGGGTAGGTTCAGAAGTTTTTTATAAAGGCTCTTTGGATGTTTAATCAGTTTTTCAATATGAATTTTTCAGTGAACGTAGCAGTTCATTCCGGCATGAGTCCTGTACACTCTACTTCATGCTACATTACTCACATACGTTTACATTTTGCTCGGGAAATTATATTAAAAATAAGTTAAAATACATTAAAATATACAAATAATATTTTTGTTCAGATTCATACTGGATCTAGGGTTATGTTACAAACACTCTAGGATTACGCACATATTTTAAAAAGTAAAAATAGCGCTAAACCAGACTCCATTTAAATTTAAGATACCATCTATGTTACAAATGCTGTTATAAAACCCCTAATTAAAAATGAAACAATTTTGATGTTTAAATTATAAATATATAATAAAACGGGCAATTTACATTATAAAATATTTTTATTCGCTTAAATAGTCTTAAAACAAAACTTTAATACTACATTATGATACAAGTGTGTTTAGTTAGCCATTCGAGGTTGAGGCGTAATAGAACAGAGTACTGTAATGACCAAAGCACACGATTGCACACACGACTTTTTTCAACACATTTGCGAGGAAAAATAAACACCAGTGTGTTACTAAAATATACAAACTTACAGGCATACAAAGAAACGACCATACATGTACATTAGTTCAATCCATGACGACACACGGTCCACTTATAAAGCGCGCGTGTGTTATGGAACTGTTTACATTCACAAAAACAATGAAATAAACGCAACTTTACGAGCAAGTGTGTTGAAAAATCTCATTAATGTACAAAACACAGAGTGCGTTTTGCTGGTGCATGCAATAAGTACAATGGGCAACATTGTTAATTATCTGGGCAATCAATTCCTGAAAATTAATTGTTAAATTGAAAAAAAATGAGTAATTTTCGTTATGATGACATGTTATTCTGTTCGTGGGCCAATTTGGACATTGCCCTTTGTCGACATACTCTTATCTTTTTGACTGCGTGACTCATTAAGAATTATCTATAGACTATAAACATAATTGATAATGTGTAAATTGTTATCACATTTCTATGTAGTGAAATTTTCACTAAAAAGTTTTTTTTTCTTTTAATTATAAGATGATTAATAGTCGAAGGCATCTAAGTATACTTCTAACCTTGAATGCGCAAAATAGTCTTGGGTAGTTCGCGAACGACCTAGTTCAAAAGAGTGCTCCTTTAGGAGAACTAAACGAACTAGTTCGTCGACGATCTCGCTCTTAGGTCTTTTTAGTTCTTGGATGCCTATATTTCACCCATAATTGACTACTCGTTTGCAATAAAAATAAATTACACATTTATTTTTATTGCAAACGAGTAATTAAAATAGTAGATTATTTCTAATAAAAAATCGATATTATATACTTACATATGTCGGGGATTTTAATGATGAGAAGGAAAGGGGGAGGGGGAAATATTGGAAAACACTAACAGGAATGATGATATTTAATGGAATATTGGGTAAACGCAACGTAGATACTTCTAGACTGTCAAAACAATGGAAGTGACTACTACCCTACTACCAACTACCAATGCCATAGATACCGACGACGACTCGATTATTCGATAGTCTTTTACTATTCTCCGACATATATTTAATACAAATAATAATAATAATAATTTATTTACCAAAAAGAAGTTACATAAAGATCAGTTTTAAAGTTAAAATTAACAATAAGCCATTCTTCTAATCTAACAAATATCAACATATTGTTCATAAACATCAATATTTCTAACATCGATGTTTTACTTTTGAGAATATCGATGTATTTTTTCTTTATTTATTATTTTTACTAAAATTATATAAAAGAAGAACTAAAAGAGGGAACTAGTTCTCCATTGGATTGCGAACTAAAAAGAGCGCTCTTTTTGGTGACCGACTAGGCCCAAGACTAGCGCAAAAGTCACTTTTATGGCCTTGGTTAGCAGAGAGCGCGGAGCAAGAGGAGCGCACCACACGTGATTGGTTCTTACGCGATGATTCTGCACCCGCGCGTCTTCTATTTGTCAAAATAATAGACTTTGTGGATTGAACTACCAATACAGTACTATGGTGAACTATCCCCACTACTTTTGCTTAGACATACAGATAGCTGTCGGACAGTATAGCGTTCCTTAAATGATGTTATAGACTCGATTTGTAATGGAAGACTCATAAGTCTAATCGAAATTCGATTTAAAAGTTGCTATATTATGTAATGTTATACTTTTGGATATAAAACCGTCTATTCCGACTTCGGCGTACCCGTCCCTAGTTATACTTGAATAACTCCATTTCCTGTTTTCTCAGAATATTCCTTTTATCACCACTTCGTTTGCAACTTGTGAATATAACGTGTTCCGTTTCTATATAACTTTAAAATTGTTGCCACTTGTGTTTTAAAAATTGCATTTAATTTACATACATACTACGAATAATAATATGTCAAGAAATGTAAATCAAACTCAAAAATGTCACCACGAAAATGTATACCGCGGTGGGCGTGGCATAAAAACTGTACCTGTAAACTCATCGATTCTGAAATGTGTTATGCAACATGTATTTATTAATTTAAAATTATTTATTAATTTAATATTACAGATTATTTACATTTACAATACTCCACGGGAACCTTCATTTATCAGCTCAGCTGCCTACGCAGTGAGGAGAGTGAGACAAATGACCGATATTAATGCTGTTAGGCTAGTTTACTTCAGTTACTTTCATAGCCTTATGTCTTTTTTATTTCATGGCATTTTGCTGTGGGGTAGGGCCGTGGATTGAATTCATTTTTGTACTTCAATAGAGAGCTGTTCGGGCCATTTATAATCTTAGAGCACGAGATTCACTCAGAGATGTTAATATTTTGTTCATTTACCAGAATATCGATTCGTATTCAAAACAAGATTCCACAGACTATATTAGATTTGCCACTTCAACAATTTAAAGCGTACTATAATATACAGGATTACTTAAATGATGAGAATGCTTGGAATCTAAGTGACGTTGACTCTCAAGCTAAATGATTTCTATAACAGACTATGTAAACATGGCTTTTTGATGCGAGCGACTGTCGAGTTAATGGCGGGCTCTTCTCAAGAGACAACTGCTTTCTGCGCTGGTGGTAGCTTCAGACAAACTGACTGACCGACCAATTTTTGACGTATCAAAAGTACTTTTATACAAGTCTAATTGAAATAAAATATTTTGAGTTTGAGTTTTACAAACTTAAATTAGAAATGTAACTTTAGTATCGTATCTTCATTTTTTGCCGCACTGTACTTATATTTTAAAAATTGTATGACAAACGTAATTTATATTAATTTATTTTTATTTTATAAACGTAATTTATATTAATAAATTTATTAACGTACAATAATTTTACATTGTATTATAGTCATAATAAAAAATTATCATGTAAACTAGCTTATTTATTTTGCATAACACCAACCATGCTCATAGTACGTCACCTATGTCACTTTCTACATGTCCTTGACGCGACCTTATACTAAACGTTGGTGGGTTCATTTTTGAAGCGCTATCTGTATGAGAGTTATGTTTCTTGACATATTATTGTTCGTAGCATACATAAGATATTTCTAGTCCCCATATTAATATCTTGTTTTTAATTTATTACATAAAGATAAATACATTAAAATATTTCTATATCTATTATATATACTTACTGTGTCTCTAGAACCTTGTCTTATTTGTAAAGGATCATTATTTATCCAGAGTGGAATTAAACAGATTATAATAAAATAACAATATTTACTACTCATATATAATGGCAACACAATTTCGTTTGACGTTTCGAATGACGATCACAGGTCCAAACTCCGATGTCAAAAACTATCGTTGTAGATTGTTGTCTTATCGTGAAAACTTGATACCTAATTTTGGGGTCATTTAAGACAAAAATAATGCATTTAAAAGACAGTAACGTATGTAAGTACTATCATGCAAGTTAGTAACATTATTGATAGATATAGATATGGGCAAGACTTGAGCCAGTTGCCAAACGGAACTCGCCTAGTAGTAGGGGAGGCCATGATGCTAAATGGGGATTTACTCGAGCGTCTTAGGGACATATAACATTTTGTAGATTAGATGATAGTGAGAATAAAAGGTTATTTAACGTTTCCCATTTTAATGTTCCGAAAAACATCTATAGCTTTTCAAAAATTGTAAAATTAAAAAAATACATGAAGATAATTAGCCAGATGTCAGATATTCTTTGTTGAGATGGTTCGACTTACCACTGATATGACGGTATGTTCATCTACCGACTTGAGTTGTGGGGGTGGCCATTTAGAAGGGTAGAAAAAAAATGTATTCAAGCGCCGTCAGATATTCAGAGGGGATATTGAGTGATAAATACATACATAAAATGACATGAATGCGTTGTTTTGTGATTATCTGCGAGGATGTTATGACGTCGGAAAGCGGTGTGGTGAAGGTACGAGCTCGTCCGCGGTCCGCCACGCCCAAATCGTCAGATTTTCAAAATACACGCATTCTATCATGCAATTAACGCACCTTACCTTAATCAGACGCGCTCGAGTAAATCCAAAAAATTCCCTCTTGGGCTCCCACACTATAGTGACTATTATAGCTGTGCAGTGGTGTGGTGTTGAGATGGATCTCCATTACTAAGGTGTTCCGTTGTAAGCGCATATAATTATTGTCTTGTGCGTGTTACTGTGCGGTATAGCTCCCATGTAGATAGCATGCATATTCATATTTCAGTTTATAGGACAGGGTTTTACTGTATACTATGTGAATTGTGAAAGAGTCATACAAATGTCTTCGCGCAGATATGGACCACCCCCATGAGATTATAGTTAAGTATAAAGGAAATTTGAATTTGAACTCTATTGACTATGAAATAGAATTCAAATTATAACCAATTAATGAAAGTATTTGCGCGTGTTCTTCACGCGGTGTAAACCTGAAAGGATTTATCTAATCTTATATATAAAATTCTCGTGTCACAATGTTAGTTACCATACTCCTCCGAAAGGGCTCGACTGATTGTTATAAAATGTTGTGTGCATATTCAGTCTGACAATCGGCTACTATCTATTTTCCATCCCCCTAATTGATGAGGGTGGCCCACCCAAATTTATAAGGCAAAACAACGCTTGCCGGGTCAGCTAGTTTTATATAAATAGATAGATTATAAACAATACATTGATACTGTCTTACGTAGAAGGTCGATATTGTAAATCTAGAGGATGGTAAAGTCAGGAGGTTGCTACTTCGAGTCTTACAACTGTGTACAAGATGGCCGCTACAAAATCTAGATGAAAATGATCTATTGCGTTATCTTACAACTAAGCACAATCTAACAAGCTACTTTTTATTGTGAATTAGTTTTTGCGAGATAGTAATAAAATATATAAATTATTGTGTAAGCGCCTGAATATTTTTATTTAGCAACAATTAATAGAAAATTAACTGTTTTTTTATAAATCTAAGTACACATTGCATCCGTGTGAAGCCGGGGCAGTTCGACTAGTAAATTAATAAATGAGTGAGTAAAGTATGAGATGATGAGATGATTACTGGAGATGCTATCTGCATACCTCAGCCAGCCATTCATTCAATAACGCGTCTCATATTCGCGTATTCAAACCGTTCACTCACTCACAAAACTATGAATCATATGTCTCTCATCGTTAAGACAGCGTTCGTAAGAAACAGCAACAGCAAGCAGCAAATCCGACTACCACGAAAAAGTGTTTTCAATTTTTATGACTGAATGTGACTTTGTGTTGGTATAAAGAATTTTCAAATCATAATCTGTTCAGTAGATACATAGATTACCTCCCTACAACTTATAACATTAGGATAGATTCATTGCAATGTAAGTTTTCGCATCATTTCCTCAATAGATGGCGTTACTATTAATCCCAAGTGTAACACGTAGCTATTGTCTGTTGGGTAATGAGAAGGGTGATGTATGGCGGGTTGGCGGGTTGGCGGGTCTGCCACTAGACAATGTAAGGAATGATATATTGCGGTGAAGTGTCAAACCGGTTACATCAAAAGCGTGTATGAATTTCAATTTAGATTCTTTATACCCTGAAAAGAACCTTTATTTAATTCCCAACTTATCCCAATTTATAATAGCGACAGTTTGTTTGCGACATTCACACATTACACACGAGCGAGCATACTCACTGCACAGTTATCCTTATATTTTGGATAATTCACACTATATCATTATAAATTATAGCCTATATGTTATTCTGATGTGTAAGCTATATTACTGTAAGGTTTCATCAAAATCCATTCAGTAGTTTTTGCGTGAAAGAGTAATAAACATCCATACATATTATGTACAAACTTTCGCGTTAATTTTTTTAGTAAGGATTGTTTATGATATTAAATAATCTGTGCTCTGTATGAGGATAATGTTTGCCTACTATTTATTGACCCCGTGGATCATCGTATTGTAGAAAGTCCTCGTGAGGTCAGGTGGATTTAGGTCGTGACTTAAATACAAGTAAAAACATAACAAGTGTTTTATATAAACTGTGTGTTTTATGTGTTAGTGACCCCGCCAAGATCTCAAGTATCTCTTCCAAGAAATATAAACCTGTAACATGCTTTAAACCTTGCATTCACACTCAAAACACATTTAGTTTTAATGACAAAAATAATTGAAGCTGTAATTCATTGGCGCTATTTTTCGGGTAACTAGAGTGATGTATGGCCTGTATGGGTGAAGGTACCTTCAGTTGTGACTGATATATTAAACGTTAAGCGGCTCAAATTAAGCCGAATGAGAGATATTTTATTACAGTAATAACAGTTAGTAGTAGACCCTCCTTCTACATTTTATAAGCTTTTGATTTTTGGATCAATTACTTATAACTTCTGTCCCGATTGATCAGAGGCAGATTGACAAGTAATATCATACAAGTTCCAGTGTATTATGTAACCGGTGCTATTTCTTCTTTATCAAAATCAAACGTAGTTGAAAAGCATTATCGTAGTTGGTAACATTATTGTTAGATATCTTAATACTTAGGCTGTTAGTGTCCGAGGTAAAAGCGATCCAAAACGCACATAAAACAATATAGTTTTCCTTCTCTTTGTGACAAATAGTTCAATAATATGATGCGACTTTACTCAACGGTGCGTGCTGCTATTATATAGGATAGTTTTTAGAGATATTTGTATGAAGTATCTTCCATATTATATTTTCATTGTAAATATTTTGAAAGCACATTATATTTTAAGTACATTGAAAATGAAACATTGAGGCTATGTTATTGGACACAACAGGATGATATATTACGTCCTAAATACTAAGCTATTTAGTTGTGTATGTAGAATATCAGTGACAGCTCTTTTCTTCTCAATATGATGAAGTGTTTCTCTTTATACCATTTTTAATGTTCATTTATTTAAATCCATTGTTTTTGAACAGTGGCCTTTACTAATATGGACGCCGGGTCTTGAATAAATCTCTCTCACTTTAATGCATATTCAACTAAGCTTGTAACAATATAAATAACTTAGGTGATCCTCAACTAGGGCCACATTATTCTTAACTATGATATTCACTTCAATATTCACTACACGAAATTACTTGTCAAACTGCTCCAGTTTGGGCAAGAGTAATTCATAATGGAAAGGCCTTGTAAGCTTACTCCTAGGATTCAAACACCGGGCACTGTATATACTTAATAGTACTTGATACAGATATTGTATATAGTGTTTATATTCTATCGTTTCTCACACTTATTTTCTTTTCTCATTGTAAGAGTGGGGGGGTTGGGGGAAATTCAAAGTGTTGTAATGTCTATATTAGTAAAAAAAAAATATTTTATTTCGAACAAGATTTAATTCTATAATAATATATTACCTGTGCCACGTAATCTAAATATGTTATAATACGTGTACGTGTTACGTATTCACGCTTTGATTTAAGAGCACGTCAGCTAACGATAGAACGTAGAATTTATTACCAAATATACCATTACTCGACATTAGATCATGAGCTTAAACGTGATATGAAGTGTTAATGACATTATAACGATATAGCAATAATTTCGAATCTATATTTGTGCGTATTTGCTATTTTAAAGTGACAGGCGCTTTATATTTATTCGAAAAATATTACGGAATGGGCCATCCAATAATTACACAATTTAGGGAAGGAGGAGGGTCTACCATGTCTTATTTTTTCTTACAAGGTGGTGGGAGGGAGTCTCGATAGTTCTTACGCAAGATTACAAAAATGCGCAAAGTTAAAATTATACTTTGAAAAAGTGCGGCAAAAAAAATTATTACTTTGAAAAATTAACATTGAACCAAACCAAACGTGTATTTTTTTTTTTCCTTTAGATTATTAAGTAATAAATATTAAACAGGTGAGGGGGTCGGTCTATTCTTATTTTTTCTTTTTATAGAGGAGCAGGGGGTCAAAAACTAGTGAAAAAATGTAACAAAAAATTGCATAAATATTTTATTTGAGTTTTAGTACATTTTATAATAAATAAATTAAAAAATAACCTTAGACGCGTTATTTACGATTTTCTAAGTATATAAGGCAGCTTATAGAGAAAATCTATAAAAAATATTATTTGGCCAATAAGGTTTTAATGTATCTCCAATTATCATAAGGAAGGAAGGAGGGTAGGAACCTCCTTCCCCATATATCTCGCATAATGATGGAGACATACTCGCCGTAAGTTCAGCGACAGCTGCTCGAATAACGACCTTCGTAATTTGCTGAAAACGCCTTTTCACTTTGAACACAGTTTAATTACGTTTTAGAATTTATGAGGAAATTGAAGACATGGGCACACTTATGATTTATGACAACTTGTTGGCAACACATATAACCTCCGTGCCGCTAGAACGGAGACACTATAAGTTATTGAGTATCCAAGTTATTTTAAATAGTTTGGTTCATATTTTATGTCGCGGGCGCGTGTGTAGACACAAACCCCAGGCAATGTTTGGCTTCGTCTAAAACTTTTCGTTTATCGAATTTGCAATGATTTTATTCTAATCATTTAGAACTCTGAGTCCCAAAATAGTTTATATTAGAGTTCCAAAAGATATGTGAACGAAAGTAAACGTTGGACTTTTAACTTACAAAGAACTATTTTTGGAATTTTGAACTCTCCCATCCACCATCCCTCATCAACAAAAACCTTGGTCCTCAACCCTGTAATAGAGCTGAAGTAAGCTAAAGTAAACAAAATATTTCAAATAACAGACAACCTAGAACTTTTAGAACGTTACTCTCTCATAGACTCTCAACTTCGGCTCCTATATTGAGTCGAAAGCCCAGCTAGCCGCAAAAAAACTTGGCATTCTCTCAAAAGTGAGACGTTATTTCACTTCGGAACACTTGCTCAGCTTATACAAATCGCAAATCAGGTCGTGTATGGAGTATTGCTCTCACCTTTGGGACGGCTCTGCCAAGTACCAACTTGAGGCCTTAGAATCGGTTGAGATGCATGCCAGAAGGCTAATAGGACGACACTTTATTCAAATCTCGGCCTCAAAGCCTCAAGCACCGTCGGAAGGTTGCCTCCTTATCGGTGTTTTACCGGATGCATTTCCCACCTGCCCCATTCTACTATCGAACACCCCGGCAAACGCGACCAAAGCGACATTGGTACATGGTGGAAATTCCCAGAGTGCGTACCAAACGCTTTGAATCCACTTTCATTATTTGCACTGCGAAATTGTGGAACGATTTGCCGGAGTTTGTGTTTCCAGATACGTACAACGTTGGTGTCTTCAAAACCAGAGTAAACAGGTACCTTCTAGGTAAGCGTGTTATATCCTAGACCGTGTCGTGCTTAACATCAGGCAGATTACGGTCAAACGCTTGCCTATAAACAATAAAAAAAAATAATAATAATGCTAACTTCGTATCATAAAAAATCAAAGCACTGACCTTTACACCTTATTGTCGTGTACCCCTTATTTGTTGCTTCCGTTATAGTGGAAGAGTTCTAAGTAGTCATTTTGGGTACATGTGATTTAGGATCACCGGGTTGTGGAATTTGATTTCCGTTACACCCTTTTTGAGAACATTTCTGGACCCGTACAGCATTTTAACTTTATACGTTATTATCATTACGTTATTTTCCAAACATAGTGACACACACAGTATAAATACTAGAAATAAAAATAAACTTGTAATGCCGTACTATCGTCTCCACAATGTTAGTAATAGTTTCATGGGGCTTGGTGTTCGCATTTATAATAAGATCCCACAGACTATATTAGACTTGCCACTTCAGCAGTTTAAAACTCTAATAAAAAAGTGTTTAGTAAATAAAGCTTACTACACTCTGTACAAGATTATTTCAATGATGACAAAGCTTGGATTCAAAATGACGTTGATGCTCAGCTGAATTATACCTTTATAAAACAGGCAGTTTGATTGCGAGCAACTGTTGAGTTTGTTGCCAGTTCTTCTCACCAGGAAACTGCTTTCCGAACTGGTGGTAGCTTCAGACAAACTGACTGACTGACCAATTTTGACGTGTCAAAAGTACTTTGTAAAAAGTCTATTTGAATAAAATATTTTGAGTTTGAGTTTGAGTTTATATTTGCGGAGTACTTTTTATTTTATTCCAAGACTGTATTTAACCTCTGTATATGAGCTCTGTGACCATATAGATAACAGTAGGAGAATATTATAACACAACTAAGTTATGGGACATGTTTACTTTAGGTAAGGAAACTTGTTTAGACATAGTTTAATAGTTATGGCGACTATGTCGGAACTAAACTAACCGCTACTTCGAAATTAACTATGTTTAGTGTATGTAATATAATAACTGTTTATTACTCCACTAGTCTACCCTTCGTCGCTTCGCTGACGAGTATTTAAACTGTTTACTCACTCAAATCCGACTACCACGAAAAAGTATTTTCATTTTACGGGTTACTATATATTCTATGATACTCACAAATAATGTGGCTTTCTATTGGTAAAAAAATTTTAAGAGATTACCCCCTACAACCTCACAAGCTTTACCTATAAACTATTTTCTTGAGTAACTTGGTTATCATCAGCATAAAGGCATAACTATATGACGTAGAGTTTACTCTTCCTCATGAATTTGTGGAAGTTATACAATATTTTTTCGTCTTTGTAGTTTTTTTTTATCTTGCTCTATATACTTGTAGCTCTCAGATGAAAAATAGAAGAGCAGCTCCAAGTATAATAATCAAATTATAAGCATATAAATAATTTATGAGCTTGGAAATCATTTACAATTTTCAGATTTCCAATTCTTCGTAAGTAATACTTTGTGGTATAGAAATATCTTTTTCTTTGTTAAAGCTTCACTTTTCAATTCATTCTGGAATCGAAAACTAGATCCAGTTCTAAAGCTTTTGCATATGAAATTAAGAGCAAATGCTAGTTTCAAATTATAAACAAAGTACGAATCGAAGCAAAAATTTTTTTCGACGATTATTTAAACATTTTTTTGCATTTACAATGAAGACGGAAGTTCGGGAAAATTTTGTGAATTAACAATCGATTAACTAGTTGAATAATCAACTAATGTAAAATTTCTAACGGGAATAAATTTTTTAAAGTGTTCAGAATACATCATATTTTTTTCAAATTTTTAAATAAATTTTCTATATCTTAAAAAAATTAATCAATGTGTCGTAATCGCTTTTCACGTTGCGAACGCAACCTAAACATATCACGTAGATCCATTTTCAGCGTTAAATTAATTTTATAAATAATGGAGATAGAGTTCCGGGATTGGGAATTTTTTTTGGAAATTCCTCCTCTTTAAGAAATTCTTGATTTAAATTTGAAAAATCTTTATTAGTTTTTGAGATATTTGCAAAGAACTAAACGCCTTTTTTGTTTTCACTTAATCTACATCTACACTATTATATAAAGAGGAAAGATTTGATTGTTTGTATGTTTGTTGCGAATAGGGTCGAAAAGTACTGAACCGATTTTGAAAATTCTTTCACCGATAGGAAGCTACATCCTTTCCGGGTAACCTAGGCTATGTGGTGTTGCCATATTTATTCTAATTAAAAAGATATGACCATTTAAGTGCCATAACCTGGTCATTTTGTAAATTGAAGGGTTTCTCAGGAACTACTAATCCGATTTTAATATGTTTAAAATACTTTTCGTGGGTGACAAAGGTGATTTAGTGTTGCCATATACATTTTATAATTAAACGAATATTATGGCCATTTTTTCATAACTAATCCGATTTTAAAAATTCTTTCGCTGATAGAAAACTATACTTTTCGTGAGTGACAAAGCTGATTTAGTGTTGCCATAAACACTTTTTTAATTAATAGAACATGGCAGTTTTGTTACTACTGATCCGATTTTAAAAATTCTTTCACTGAGGAAGTCTATAGTATTTCTGTCTCTTTTCCTTTTATATGCTATCATTCTCTCTCATCCTGGTTCTTTTTTATCTCTTTTCAGAATGGTCAGTCTCTCCTTTATTTTTATTTTTGTACATACGAAGTCACGGTAGTCGACTAGTTGTTAATATTTTTACAAGCGGAACTTCATTTTTTTTTTCAAAACTCATCTAGATGCCATGACATTTTCGGAAACTTCTGAAAAAAGTTAAACAAAAAGGCAATTGTTGACTAGATTATTATAACTGTGTGTTCGCGAGTCCCTTTATTTTATTTCAATTATACCCACGTAACAATTTATAACAAGACAATATATAACCTCTGTCCTGATAGATTTGTGTCAGTTGTAAAACAGAGCTTGGTGACTCCATTGCAAAGAATTTCGCGTGTGTAACATATTGTTGTCTTTTACTTATTCCTGCGCAGTATAACTTTGATATAGATAACAATATCAACAAATAGTGTAATACTCAGAATATAGGATTAAACAGAAACAACAATACATTGTTTTGAAATTGAACGTCGAGTTCGGAAGTGATGGCGTGTTTCAAATTCACCTGCATACTAACTACCAGTAACACACATACACACACAGCTATAACTTCATTTAAACGTACTGGTAACTGGAAACTAACTTACATTGACGCTATTTACTATCCTCACTTCTCCGAGGAGCTTTAGATCTATCACAACGTTATAAGAAGAAAAAACCGAAATGTATTATTGAGATCTGACACTTATGAATTTTTAATCAGGTCTCGTGTCCTGGTGATTACGAATTTTCGATCAGGCCTCGTGTCCTGATGATTACGAATTTTCGATCAGGTCTCGTGTCCTGGTAATGACGATTTTTTGAGCAGTCTCGTGTCCTGATGACTACGAATTTTCGATCAAGTCTCGTGTCCTGATGATTACGAATTTTCGATCAGGTCTCGTGTCCTGGTAATGACGAATTTTTGAGCAGTCTCGTGTCCTGATGACTACGAATTTTCGATCGTGTCACGTGTCCTCATGCTTACGAATTTTCGATCAGGTCTCGTGTCCTGGTGATGACGAATTTTCGAGCAGTCTCGTGTTCTGGTGATTACGAATTTTCGATCAGGTCTCGTGTCCTGGTGATGACGAATTTTCGATCAGGTCTCGTGTTCTGGTGATTACGAATTTTCGATCAGGTCTCGTGACCTGACGCTTACGAATTTTCGATCAGGTCTCGTGTCCTGGTGATGACGAATTTTCGAGCAGTCTCGTGTCCTGGTGATTACGAATTTTCGATCAGGTCACGTGTCCTGACGCACAACGGCGCTAAAGAAGTTTACACTTCAAACATGTTAACAACAAATAGATTACATTTCAATTGGTTTATTGCAAGTGAAACTGGTAAACTTTGTTATAATTTATACGCAGACCAACAGTATTGACTAGAATATCCTCCTGGAGGTTATATCATCATCATCACGACCCGTCCATGGCCCACTGTTGAGCCGGGTCTCCTCCTCAGAATGAGGAGGTTATTAGGCCATAGTCCACCACGCTGGCCCAGTGCGGGTTGGCAGACTTCACACACCTTTGAGAACTTTAGGGAACTCTCAGGAGTGCAGGTTTCCTCACGATGTTTTCCTTCACCGTTAAAGCAAGTGATATTTAATTGTTTAAAACACACATAACTCAGAAAAGTCAGAGGTGTGTGCCTGTGTGGGGGATCGAACTCGGACCTCCCGAGCAAGACATTGAAGTCTCAACCCCTGGGCCATCACTGCTTCTGGAGGTTATATTAGCAGTTTTGGTAAGAAAAAAAAATATGGAACTATAGACCAAATATGATTTTTGTGTATTTTGTTGACGATTTTTATGGTTTTTTGCAATTTACTTAAAGTTTTGAGGGTATACGGGAAAAACTGATTCAGATTCAAATTCAGCGCGTCGAAATACATACGGTCCGGGCAAAAGTACAGATCACTTTTTTTTGTGGGTCGGTGTATTTATTTTGCAATCCCTACTTCTTCGATTGATGTTTATCAGTTGTCCAACATTCAAGAAATAAAATGCAAATCATATCAATGCTACCAACATATAAATAACTGGGTGCTACTTAAATTAGTGTAGTCAACATCATTATTAACAGCAGTTAACTCTATTATCTTAATTAAATAATTTTTAACGGCAATAGCATAGTTCCTGACATTCGTTCAATGAAAACTATATCCAATTTTGTGCAGTAGTTTATGTTAGCAACACCGTTTATAAATAAATATTCGCGGGTAGTTCATTTTATCTCATTTCGTCAGAGAGTAGACAATGAATAACTTTCATAGCGACAGGATTGAGCCAGTTTATCAAGTGATATCTCGCAGTACATATAAAAGTAGTGTAATGTTGTTTGGTGGCGTGGTGCTAGGCCTCCGTTATCGAGGAGCACGTGAGTATGTACATTATTATATTAATATTTGTTAGCGAGGCCGAGCGGTGAAGGTGAGAATTTACAGTCATAAAAGACGTCTTTAAACCTACTCCTGGGTGTCAAGCCCACGCACTGCTCGGCTTCCATCTTACAGGTAAGTGTTGTAGTTTGAGTGTTACTATGCATTATAGCTCCCTTACTCTTAATATTCGCATAAAACATTGTTTAGTCTTCTATTGGGGTTATAAAGACCCCAAACATTTTTCTTAAGTATTTTCTAAATATGGACAGTGGGTAAGTTACATTTTTATGTATGTTTGTATGTTATAGACTATTAAAATCTACTTTACAGTCAACCTTGCAAATCATGGTAATTATAATTACAATATTCACTGACTGTGAATGGTGGGTAATTTACAAATATGACTCAAGTTACTTGTTGAAATTTAATCCAACTATATTTATATCTAGTGACGTGCCCCGACTTCGCACGGGTAAAAATGAATTAGGCAAGTTAGCAACACCTTTGGTAACTTTATATTCGAGGGTAGTAGTACCTTTTATTTTGTTCCAAGGATATGTAACTTTTGTTCCGATAGACTTGAGCCAGTTGACAACTGGCTCAAGTCGGAGCTCAACTGATGACCATTATGTCTGATAAGATATATGTCGGGAACGACTAAAAGATTAATCGAATCGTCATCGCCATGTATGGCGCTATTGGAAGATTAAGTATCACTTCCGTCGCGTCATTTTAATATTGTTAAACGAGTGAACGATAATCGAATAATCGGATCGTCATCGGTGCTAGAGTATAATAATAATCACTTCAGTCTGCCCACCCGTGGAGGGGAATCCTAGCTCTTACTAAGACAGTGGAGCTCAGTCTTTCTCGTGGTCTCAAGGAGTGAATATTATCTAAGTAGTGCTAGTGATAGTGTTAAATACTACATTGCTGGAAGTGCTCTCCGATTAAGGTCACATAAGTCCTTACAATGTAATTGCTATGTGGTTAAGTAAACACAATATTAGGTTAGGTTAGCCTTATGTTAGGTTTATGTTAGTCTAATCTAGGTTTAAACAGTGAAGCTAAGCAGTGGAGGTGTCTCGATCGAATAAAGAATATCCTTAAGCCTACACCTTGGTCACAATTCCAAGGCACTGCTTAGGTTCCTGTCACAATAGTAATAGATCGAAACGTTCAGTTATAGCCTGACCGTATAGCTTAGGAGATGTTTCAGACATATACTTGTTATAAGTTTTTACGTGAGTATAATTATGGTGTTGCCAACTTAATATACAAAGTTAACATTATACATATTACGTTATCTTAATTATAATTACGATAATCGCATTTGTGCCTCATTACTGCAATTCGAGGGTATTTAAACTTACGTTGTTAATTAATCCCCCTCTCGCAACTAGGTTAAGTATAGTTATAAGCTGAAGAGTTTATTTATATAACAATCTAGTATCTTCCCGCAGCTTCGTCCACGATATCATTAGTAATGGGTAATTGGTACAGAGTAAATTGAAAGACACTCTCGTACCCACTCACAATCAATCCCTCTCTTTCTCTCATGTGTATTTCCAGGGTATGAAGTACCTGTTATCAATATCTCATTGAAATATGTACATCTTTTTTTGTGTACCCTAGTGGAATCCCACAGGATATATATGTCGGGGATTTTAAAACGATGTGAAAGGAAATGGAAGGAGGAAGATGGGGAATATTGGGGAACACTAACAGGGGGGATGGTATCGAATGGAATATTGGGTAAACTCAACGTAGATACTCCTATTGAACCGATAAATGATCAAATATGATCTCTAACAATTACGAGAGAAACCTAAGCAGTGCCTTGGACTTGTGACCAAGGTGTAGGCTTAAGGAATTCCTTTAAATGATCATAACACTCACCTCCACTGCTCAGGCTCTCTGTTTAAGCCCAAGGTTAAACGCACATAAACCGAATCTAACACAAGGCTAACCTAACCTAAGGCTAACCTAACCTAACATTGTGTTTACTTAACCACGTGGCAATTACATTGTAAGGAATTACGTGACCTTAGTTGGAGAGCACTTCCACACTACACTGCACTTGACACTATCACTATCACTAGCACTACTTAAATGATGTTCACTTCTTGAGAGACCGCGCACGACTAAGACTTCAGTTAGACTGTCGATCGCATATAAAGGGTCGAGGGTAGATACTGTCAAAACAACGGAAGTGACTACTACCCCACTCCAACGCCATAGACAACGATAACGATTCGATTAATCGATAATCTTTTACTATGCTCCGACATATATTTTCCAGGATAAAAAGGAACAGAGAATTAACTTGTCTTAGAGAAGGATTAATTTGTCAAATACTGTAATCCGTTCAACACACCTCCATATTTAGTAAGCTGTAATAGGTATCGACTGCTTACGCCATCTATTGACGGATTGACGGTCTATTTGTCTGTTACGCAATCATGATTAAATCATTAACCGATTTTGATGAACAGATACAGAGATAGATTAGAGCATGAGGAAGGGCATTAGGTTATTTATTATCGCGAAGAAAATACTTAAGAATACAAAGTAAACAAATGAGTGAATGAAAAGAACAATTTTTTACTATTTTTGTCTGTCTGTTTGTTCCGGCTAATCTCTGAAATGGATGGACCGATTAAACGGGACTTTCACTGGTAGATAGCTGGTGTAACAAGGAGTAACTTAGGCTATTTAACATGTCGCTACGACCCATAGGAGCGGAGTAACACGCGAACGAAGTCACGCGGGTCCGCTTCTATATAAATAATAATTTTTTTTTTTAAATATTACAATTTGTTTAATAATCTTTTAAAGTTTAGACTCATCGTCGTCATCAAAGGGTGCAAAGTTGCAAGGGAATTTCACGGAGAGCGTGAATTATAGGGTTGTCACTCGATTTTGTTTTGAATTTATTAATTTTTAAAACCAATTTTTATTACTTCATGATATTTATTCAAGTGTACTGAGATTTAACAAACAACATTTAATATTTATATTACAGGAACTATGAATTTTTATAAAGTATCGGTGTACCAAATTTCATTGAAATCCGTTCAGCCTTTTTTACGTGGTTGAGTAACAAACATCCAAAGATCCAAACATCTAACTATCAATCAAATTTTCACATTTATAATATTAGTAAGATATTTTAAAAGTTGTAGTGTGTAGCTCCGCTCCTATTGGTCTTAGCGTGATGATATATAGCCTATGGCCTTCCTCGATTAATGGGCTATCTAACATTGAAAGAATTTTTCAAATCGGACCAGCAGTTCTTGAGATTAACGCGTTCAAACAAACAAACCCTTCAGCTTTATATATTAGTATAAGATTTAAAGCAAAGTAACAAAAACACATTAAGTAACTCCGACATATTTCGTTTCTAGTTCCTCGTATTCTTTTTTTATTTGCATATATGACAAGAATGTACAAGGATACAGTTTTGCATACCCAATTACACTTACAAGCTGGCGATGGAGACGGAGATGGCGTGTTGCAGCCCTGGTTTATTGAGGAAAATTGAAAACAGTCACAGTCGAGTGCGAGCGGCCGCGCGCTTCGCACAGATCCGACTCAAACGCGCGGGAAAATTGACAATAATACATAACTATTAAGAACCGAGACAATAACTTATACATTATAATAATATAGATTAATAAATGTGCCATAATTAATTATAATAATGATGGATTTGAAAAATATGGAGGTATCCGGCAGCGTTATGGATGGAGTGACAGAGAAAGGGGCGCTAGAATCGCCTAAGAAGACACCCGTTGAATACAAAGTATTTCCGATTAGATGGCTGGTTTTGTTCATCTTCGTGCTGTACTCGGCTACTAATTCCATGCAATGGTTGCAGTACAGCATAATTCAGGACGCCGTTGTGAAGTACTATGGAGTGAGCAGCATCACTGTGTACTGGACCTCGATGATTTATATGATAACGTACATCCCTCTTATCTTCCCTGGGAGCTACCTTCTTGATAAGACAGTAAGTTTTCTATTAAATTTCTTCTGTTTTATTAAACCGGTATATGTTGTTGCTTCTAATTAAAAAAAATTTGTAGTAGTAATTAACTAAAAATATTTAGGTTTATATTCAGTTACTTTAATATACAATAGTAAGGACTGGCTATTAAATTTTAAAAAAACTAACTAAAGCGTCAGTAGCTCAGTGGTTCGGGCATTGGATTCATGTTCAATAAGTCGTGGGTTCAAATCCCGGACATTGGACTACTGACGTGGCCCACTCCTGACACAAGCATGCAAGTTTACTAGGAGGGGTAAAGGGAATACTAGTAGTATGTGATCCAAGCTTTCGTTATCTGTATCTGTATAGCATTTAGATCTGTCGGCAAATTTATTAAAAAAAAACAGTATTTAGGATGTTTACGAGTGGAATTTGAACATCGTTGTTGAACAGGAAAAAAAATGAAACAATTGACGAATTGTTATTTTTTGCGATTCTGTATAGATTTTATTGAACTTGTTTATTTGTTTAGTTCCACGTTTTTTGATATATCTGAACGGAATGGCTGGAGCGTGAAAAATGGCTTCAATGGATGACATTGGCCGAACAAATAGCAACACTTCCGAATAATTCATATAAAATTTCACATTTGACAAGTGTTTATATTGAAATTAGTATTACGTTTTATTACATACAAGTCGGTTTGTCCCGGCTTTGCCCGTGTATACTACATGAATTTTAGATTTAATTTGACTTTTTATAATACTAATTCCTTAAGACATTAACGGTCACACAGCTCGACAAAACTTCATCCCCTATTTCAAACCCTTCAAGCCTTTTTATCGCGATAAAAAGTAGTCTATGTCCATTCCCAAGCTCTAGATTATATCAGTACCAAAATTCATCAAAAACAGTTTAGTGGTTTAAGCGTTACTACTTAAACCATTGATTTTATCGAAGCTACAAGTTGGGATTATGACTAATAGTGGTTATTTTAATTATAATTATGGCTTATAGGAAAACATAAATATATCCATGAGTTCCCAAGCAGTTACTTGGACTTGTGACCAAGGTGTTGTTCTAAGGATGTATTTTATTCCATTGAAACAATTCCCTCCATTGCCTAGGTTAGGTTAGGTTAGTAGATAGTAAATTTTAGTAGATATACCTAATGTTTTTAAGTAATAAATATAGCCTATAATCGGTCCAGTAGTTTTTGAGTTTATTCGTTACAAACGTATAGAAGACAATCTCATGTCACTGAACGTAAACAAACAAGTTTTAAAATTGTTTCAGCTGTTTAATAACTAAAACCTGAATAATCATCTCGAGATAACAAACATAGTTATTCGTTTTCAAGAATCGTAGCAAATTAGTTCATAAATTATAAACATAAATGTATGCAAACGTTAATGTTTCAAGGTTAATTAAATTTAAGATATTTATACTTACTAATATTATAAAGAGGAAAGATTTGTATTTTTGTATGTAACGAATAAACTTAAAAACTACTGGACCAATTTCAAAAATTCTTTCACCATTAGAAAGCCACATTATCCCTGAGTAACATAGGCTATATTTATTACTAGAAAATAATTCGAGATCCTCAGAAATTCTCAGTAAAACCAACACAAGGTGCAAAAAAATTAGCCATAAAATATCATGCACTGCGGAAAATATTAATGACTAGCGGCCCATCCCGGCTTCGCGCGGGTGGAATATTATTTTAAAAAATATATTGGCCCTCCCGCATTTCGGTGCCCCCTCTCTTGCCGCTTTACTCGCTGCGCTGCGTCGCTATACTGGCCCGTCGCGAATCGCGAATAAATTATATTGTATTCAAGTCTGTTTCAATACCTGTTGATTACGTTTTGAATTATTGAAATCGGACATTCCATTATAAAGATATTACGAACTTAAAAATGTCAATATAAACAAAAAATACATGCCGAAGCGCCGGAGTAGTTCCACGCAGCGCAGCGAGAGATCCCAACATTCTAATACAGTATTACTTTTAATAGGAAATATTATATTAATATCATTTATAATTAAAATTAAAATAATTATTAAATTAACAAATTTGTGTATGCATGTGTCGTGTGAGTTAATATATAATGTATGTATGTGTTTGTTTTTAATACCATGTACCGGTATAACTTGTAACACATAGTACGCTCTGATTATCTGAAATTGTTAAGAACAGTTAAATCTTATGTTGGTAGTCCTATAATTATGAATAAATAAATTAACTCTTAAGTAACTTTTTATCCGAAAAAAGGAAAAGGTTAGAAAGTAGTTATTCACACAAACTTTTCACTAGACAAAGTTGCTTGTAGTAAGTATATAGTTGACTAGTCGACCCTTGCAACTTCGTCCGCGTGTTGCTCCGCTCCTATGGGTCGTAGCGTGATGATATATAGCCTATAGCCTTCCTCGATAAATTTTCTATCTAACACTGTACGAATATTTCTAATGGGACCAGTAGTTCCTGAGATTAGCGCGTTTAAGCAAACAAACAAACATCGTTTTGACGCTTTAACGAAGCTGACATAAGCGGAGCGGAGATAACAGTATCGTGTTCCGTCTAAAAACCAATAAAACCTTATTTAGCCGGCGGTCACACAATTACTCAATCGAAGATATTAAGTAACAATGTATTTAGTCCAATCTAATGTCAAAGAAGCCGAAAAAATGACCGTTAACCGAATGATTTCAACCCACACGTATCCTTTTTAGTTATGACATAGCAGGTTAGCTAACACCATGGGAAATTTCTACCTCTCTCCTTTCTGTATCTCCTTACATACTTATTTATAGCTACGTAAAGAGGAAAGTTTGGATCGTAATAGCGTAATGGACCGGGAGCATGTGACAGATTTTCCTGACCAAGCCCCTCCCAAGCGAACATTCGTAAGATACATTAGGGATTAATAATATGATTACTCGTGACCGTCAGCTGCGACTCCGTGAGTGGGACTGGCAGTGGCAGACTCACTTAAGAAGAGGTAAAAAGGTCTAGAAATAGACAGGTAATATGGCTTGTTCATAGTTTGTATTTCTGGAATAAATTATGATCAGTACTATCATTTTGAATTTTGAGAGTTACGCCTTCAATTTTGGAAGCGATTGTATTATTACTGAAATGCCATGGTAGAAGAGAAGATTAAATAATATTTGGATGTTTGTGGTTTTAAGGTCTCAAAGAGATAATAGGAGCTGATCTCTCGCTCTCGAATGTGATAATTTCATGCTTTATAGCGAAAGGAAGTGGAAAGGAATGGTTTCATTCTGTGAAGCGGTAATTATCCTTAAAGAGACAGCTGCGAGAGAACGTGACAACGCAGCATCCGCAGGCTTGCCACGCAGGAGAAGACCAGGTGAGCGTAGACGGCGCTATGCCCTCCTCCTCCCTGAGTAAAGTTTCGTCGGGGCGACGCGGTCTCTTCATGACGATGATGGCTTTGATGGTTTTTAGCAGGTAGGACGGTGTCACGCCGGGAGTCCTGCATTGCATGCGTAACAGCATTTTCCATCGTAAAAAAAAAAGTGGCGAAAAATCCCGTATCATGAAAGGAGATTGGACAACGAGATGGTTTCCCAGCAGCAGAAGGGAATTGTATTCTAATCCGTCCCCTAACGGTTTAACTTTTCTAAGAATACTATGACGGAAATTGTAATCCATAGTACAGAGTAGTATAGTGTAGTGGTCGTAAATTGACAGATAACAAGCTTAGTCCTTCCTCCCGGAGCACAGAGGAGTCGAGACCCGCTGATCCAATAAGCCTTGGACAGGACGAGATGATTATTTATCGTTTAAAGTATCCGTATTCCGTAAGATATATAAATTGCCTTCATTTATAAAAATGCTACCTGTTTCATTCGAATAATAATAACTCTGGTGGAAATGCAGCTTCAGGGTATTCTCAACCTCGCTCATAAATTTTAATAGGTCGACTTCACCAGTCATCATCGTTCCTCTCTGTTGGAAAGGCAGCCTTAACGGAAAAAATGAGAACTGCGAAACATGTTCATATTTTCGGAGCCCGAAAATGAACCGAATTGAAATATTTTGAAGCCACCCAAGCTTATTAAGTTGATCCTCAGTCAGATTAATAAAACTTGTATCCGCGCAATCGAGAATAGATAATAGGAGGGAATTTGCTAGTATAGTTTGGGTAGGAATTGTTAAAAGATTTTTTAAACGACGCAGATGACTCAGCGATGCAAATTTTTTTATGCTAATTTCCTTTATTTGCTCCGACCATGACAATGTTTGATCCAGTTGTATACCAAGATCTTTAACGGTGAAGCAATAAGGCAAATGAACACCGTTGTAATTGATTGGTGGGAGGTTGGCACAATCAACCTTTGAAATTAGGCTTTTACTACCAATTACAATGGCCTGCGATTTTGCGGGATTAATACTGAGGCCGTATTGTTTGCTCCATTTACAAATCGCAACAAGATCACTATTAATAGCAGGCACTGCTTTGTGTAAATTCTCAAGACTTGACTGGCGATAAATTTGAACATCGTCTGCATACATATGGTAGAGAGAAGAAATTATATGAGTGATTGAATTGATGAAAATAGAGAATAGTAAGGGAGACAACACGCCACCTTGAGACCCCAGGTACCCCAGACCGGACGTCACACCATGATGAGAATGTCTCATCCATCCGTACACGTTACCACAATATTTTTATACGAGAAAAACGTTAAATTGTTAACGCAAAAAGTCTCAATGATTTATAGTGAAGTAATGAAATAAATAAATCCATACAAATAAATTAAATTGTAGTGTCTGTTTGTAATATTAACGTAACCGCTTCTTACTAAGTGCATATGGATGTATACACGCACACACCACATATACCAACAACCACATTAAATACAATTTTTGTCCGTCTGTTTGATCCCGCTAATCTCTGAAATGGCTGGACTGATTTTGACGAGAATTTCACTGGCAGATAGCTGATATGACAAGGAGTAACTTAGGCTATTTATCATCTCGCTACGACCCATAGGAGCAGAGCAATACGCGAATGAAATCGCGCGGGTTGGCTAGTTAGAAAATAAAATAGAAATAATTTGGTGAAAATAATTTGGTTTTACCCCGTAAATGAATAAAGGAATAAATGAAGAAATGAGTGGAAAAAGAGAGTGAGTAGGATTATTATTTAATTATTTATTAGTGTAGTTACACAATCGCCATAACACAGTAAATGTAATGTGTGTGTTTATTTGGAAATAAATGTCTATCTGTCTATCTATCTATCTAATCTTAATCTAATTAAAGTCTAAATATTTCTAGCATTTAAATAATTATGGGAGAGGTTAATTTTCTCTGAGTAAAGCCAGGGTGATAGGTAGTATTAAATAATACTTACGAACATAACATACTCTATATTGTTATAAAAGTTACGTAGTGAATATAACAAGCACGTAACTTTTATAAAAGTTTAATCGTTTCCAACTTGGTGAAGAAACTTCGTGTTGCGTTATTGGAACTTGCTTGAATTATTACATTTATGATATACTAGTGATCTATCCCGGCTTTAAAAATTATTAAGACATTTTCAACGCTTCCTCTTATATCTTTCTTTTCGTAAAAAATAAAGTTTAAAAAACTATAACCCGACTACGTAAAAAAGTGGTCTAAAAAGGACGAAACAAGAAAATAATCAGATAGAAACCTAGAAATCATTGGGTATAAAAATGGTCAAGGTAGAACCGTGGTCGCACCCACTGTATACCTACCATGTTTGTTTCATGGAGATGTTCCTCTAATCATATATATAATCATAGCAGGTATACATGGACTGGCAACGACTGGCCGCGCGAACTTTACGACCGCATTTTAAACATATATGTTGACTAAACAATAAGATATACATACATATTTGTAATGTGCTCGCCAAGACCTTTCTTTTGACACCAAATACGTGATAATTATCTCGGTTTAATTTTTTTCTAGGTTAGAATCTGAAGTTTAAATTCCGTCATTAAAAAAAATCATAAAATTTTTATAGCCTATGTCACCCGCGCTATTATTACGAATCTATTGACACCTTACTCATGAAAATTGGTTTAATAGTTTAGGCTCTAGAGTGGAACATACAAACATACATACATACATACAAAGATACATACATATATAGATACATACATACATAGACTGTCAAAATCATAAAGTTTTGGTTATTCTTCTTGATATTATACATTGAACTAGCTGCGCCCCGCAGTTTCACCCGCTATATTTTGGGTATCTCACACTATATCATTATAAATAATAGCTTATATGTTATTTTAATATGTAAGCTATATTACTGTAAAGTTTCATCAAAATCTATTCAGTAGTTTTTGCGTGAAAGAGTAACAAACATACATCCATACATTCTTACAAACTTTCGCGTTTATAATATTAGTAGGATAATTTCACTTTTTCAAATCAATAATGAAATTGACGAAATCGAAAAACCAAAAGATTTCTTAAAATTTTTATATAATCTTTATGATACAGTATTTTTTTTCATTCATAAAAATAGTTGAACAAGAATTTAAATATATCTGTATGCTTAGTTTAAGTTTAATCAGATACCAGGAATTTCCTAAAATAACTAGCCCGCCATCTTGGGCCGTCCACCATATTGAATTTAGAATGTCACTTAGCTAACCATGGATAGTCATTCAACCTACACTTTGAAGCCAAATTTTATCTAATATATATTTTTAGATTAAAATTCAGATGCAAAATTTGCTCCGAACATACTTACAAACATTGCAAGTTAAATATAAGCTTGTAAAAAAAACATAAAGCTAGGTTTAGTGAGTATAAAGATATATGTAGATTAAATGCGGATATGAATTGAATCGTCACCTCTTCACCTCATCTGAATGTTATCTGGATTTCAGATGAGCTGTGCTCTTGACCTGTGACGTCATCGATCCCGCTCGTAGGATCGTAATGATATGCTAAGTATAATCACACTCTAGTTTGATGGATAGCTCTTATGTCTTAAATGGACTTTAGGTATTTTCAATAAAATGATGAAACCTAGCTATAAAAATTTTCTAAAAAAAATTAATTTTTCTTCCTACAAAAGAAATCCTCCAATACTTGAAACTCTACGCTACAGAAATATTGAAATATTTATATAAAATAATTTAATATTTTATTAAGACTGTAAAACTGTCGTAAAACGGAATGTTCACTCATGTAGCGATTATTCAATATTTTATTAATCGATGTTTTGACAACAATTAAAGTTTCTTTCTTACTCAAAAAAAAATATATACGATAATTATAAAAAAAAATCATAATTCTAAAGGGTATAGAGTAAACTCGATTATTTTTACAAAAAGATAAAATACGAATATGTGAAATCAAAAACGTAAATCGATTTCATTTGACCGCTACATTCGTCAAGTTCTTCCGTTGTTTCTAATCTATGGTCATTTTGACATTTAACAGCTTGCCCTATACAAAATTTTTGTTTGGTTGTTATTTTCATTTTTATTGCAATTATTTGCAAAGAAAACATCCAATCTAATGCGCAATATTTATTTTAATATTTACGTACTCTAATCTGGTGATAAAAGCAATGCTTGAAATAATTTGGAGCCATAACGACGTTAAATCTGTATACTTGGAGGTAATCTCATTTGTCATGCATTACACTGCTGAAACAACACGTTGGGTTTATTATTTAAACAACCTTTGGAACTAAATGTTCTGAATACCTTTTTCAAGATAATATCGTTATTTGTTTTTTTATTGCCTCTTTTCTTTATTATTATTTCCTGTTTTACTGTAAATAAACTGTTCGTCGACTATAGTTGAATTTGAAACTTATATCTACATAGATTATCTTCTGATGTTCATAAAGTTTCATGTTGACATGGTGTTTCAACGTTTATTTACTCTAGCTTGACCTCGAAATCACTAGAATTTGATTTGATTCTCATACTTTTTTATAATGCATTTATCAATCCCCTTTCGAAAGATGTAGTTTTGACAACGTAAAGCCTACTTCCCCAACGCTGTGGGATCACTATATTACATTCTACCCCGATGCTTCGACGGTTTCACCTCTCGGAACCTTAGCTTTATTTCTGAGAGGCCAGGGTTGAGTGCGCTTGCGCTTACACTGCCTACTGTTTAGTAGAGGGTTCGTGTAGGGAGCCGCCTCCCTTTCTCGTTCCGCAGTCTCTTTAACGCTGGCTATCGCTTCACATATGTAATGGACTCCCTTTCCGTCATAACGAAGCGCTGCGCCCAGGCTAGTTACTGCACAAGTGCGTGCTCCGCAGTATCGGACAGCATGTACCATTTGTTGCAACCCTCCTTATGCAACCTCTTGAGCAACCCGGGGCAGTTGCCTACTGAAACAACTGTGTCCGATAAGCACCTGCATCTTCCTGAAAGCACCTCCGCCTGAAGTTCCCATAGCGGATCGCCTGCAAATTGAGTAACCCCTGTCCAGGAAATAGTGCGGTATCCTCTGTTGCCGCTCATTGTTACCAACCTTTGTGGTATAAATAGTAGGGACCTAGTCTATCTGATCTGCGTTCCTACCTGTGCATCATAGAGCACAATGCCTTCATCCCGGGAAGCAGCCGACCACGGAGTACCCATTTACCAATATTCCACAAGTTTGGACCCAACACGTAAAACTCAGTGAATCACTATATTCAACCGCATGTCGACGCATGTTACGGGCACCCCCAAATTTCTCGATACTCATATTTTAACCAACCTAACGAATTTGTAGGCAAGCAGAATTTTGATTTTATTGAAAAAAAAATGTATTAAGCGATTAATTTTAAAATCAAGCAGTATTTTAATGAAAATTAATTCACATGGAATATACTGATATAAAATTGCACGAACTTTAAGATCTCTAAAGTCTTGCAACTTTAATATATTTGTTTTTGTTTGAAGATTCTATTACATAAACGTGTAACGAGTTTCTATCACGATATTTGCATCTTCTATACATTAATGTATGTAATTTAATGATAGAAAAATAGGAGGTAAATTGTGTAATTTAGTTAAATATTTCAATCATTCATTCTTTCAGTAGGATATGTTTATTCATGCATAATATTATTAATATCGTCATTTTAAGTGTATTATGTGTTAATTTCTGTAAACCATGTGCTTGACATTTCAAAATGCCTACTGTTGTGTTATGGGCGACTCTCAAAACAGCTTCCAATAAAACAAAAAGTTTACATAGTTATTTTATTTACATTCTTACAAGTTTACATTCTTCTCAGGTCTGGGTTAGGTCGTTTCCGAAAGGGTGGTAGATTCCGACGTTCAATAAGAGAATGTAAATTCCAATATTGAATAAATAATTTTGACTTTGACTTTGACTTTTAGTTAAAAATTATACCAGTAAAGGACATGACCACCCTTCATACATAGTTGGCTTACGAACGGAATAACATGTCATTATGCCGAGAATTTCTCATTTATTTTTAAACTTAAGAATCTATTTTCAGTTACTGACGGACAATCCAGGATTTGTTACACATTTTAAAAAGAACTAATTATAATTTCCTCTAAACCAGACTCCGTATAAATTTTAGATATCGTCAATGTTGCCAATGCTGTAATAATACCCCCCATTGTACTCGTGGCATGCACCGGCATGACGCACCCTGTGTATTTTGCTCATCAACGAGATTTAGTTAGTAATTGATTAAGAAAAAAATACAATGGAGATTGAGCGGTGTTTCTGTAAGTGAATTTCCAGTTGCAAAATCAAAAAAATGGGGAAAAAATCTTCTAAATCCAGATTTATGCTAGTTTCTAATCAGAATAATTTCGGTGTAAACAGATTTTAGACTCCTTTTTCTCTTAATTTTCTAGAGTTTGAAAAAGTGGATCCATCTACGAGTGAACAAAATGGCAAGCTTCAGTTTGAGAGTTTCTGGGCTAGTAAAATAATTTAAAATGACTTGATAAACTAAGTTATGTCGAAATTTTGTACATACATAAATACATACATACTAATTTATAATACAAATATAACGCAGGCTTTCGAAACGAAATCAAGTTTATCTTAAACCAGTTTAACTCTAACCAGTTTCGTGCAAAAACATCAACTTGTTTATAAATATTCTTGCATTTGCAATATTAATGATTGGTGGTTAAATATAGTGAGAAACAATTAAATTAAATGTATAAATTAGAATGTTAACTGATTAGAAGAAATAAGATAAATATTTGGTAGTAAATCAATGTTTTGTACTTGTTTTGTGAATGTGAGAACAATTTTTTATTCAATAAGTATTTATTCAACATATTCGAAATATTACAGTTGCAATAAATATGTTGTAAATTTAAATCGCTTTTAACCGTTTACTCCACATGCTTTTGGTTTTTCAGATAATATTATATAGGTAATAGGTATACAAATTTTACACTAATCGACAATAGATGGCGCTAGGATACATTAGTTTTTTTTAAATTCAAACGCGAGGCAGATGGCAATATTTAACATTTGTATTAGGTAATTTTAATTTATATAACAACGAAAAAGGTGCTAGATGGCGCTACTAAGCCATTACATTTGGTTGTAATTTTAGTTTAATATTTTGGTACCTCAGAGGTCACTTATTTACACGGTGGGTTAGAAACTTCCTTTTTTTTTAAAACAAAATACCTATCTACATTCTCTGTAGCAAATTTATCAAAACCTGTTCTGTTATTTAAGCGTGATTGCGTATCCAACAATACAGACCAACTGTCCTTCAATAGATGGCGTAAGTAGTAGATTAAATCGCATTTTCATTTGTTTCAACTTCACTTAAATATTACCTACGTTTCTTAAGAGTTGCTTTCAACATTATTAAACCAGTCAGGATGTTTGGATCAGAATAATCGACATTTGACTTATTTGAACTGATATAGTCAAATTAATATTGAAATATTTTAATTCTAATATCCATAACTTTAACCATTCAATAACCAAATAAGTTTGCGGTTATAAAAGGACAATTGTAACGTAGAGTTAACCTTGACATTATTATTTACATTTCCTCATTTCAAGGAAGTTCAATATGGACATGCGATATTGATTATAAAAGGACATTGTGTGAGAAACGATAACTGTTTCTGCACACACGTATACACACATATTTTAGACGAGGTCCTTAAGAACTTACTTTCACTATTTAAGATAGTTGTTACCTCTATGAAATGACTTGAACGACTACCTCAGATCGATTGGGACAGTATATTATCGAGCAAGCGGGGTATAGGTACATTTTATTTCAACTTGGCTGCCTTTTTTACATTTGCGGAATTTGACATTGTTTCATACATTTTGGTCCCATCAAATGTTTTAAGTTGAGATAAAAATTTAATAATCTCTTATTACTTTTTGTTTGTCGGTACAAAAGCATGACGAATTTTTTGCTAAAATAAATATGATTAAAATTCCTTTTTATAGGTTGTGGTCGAATTTCGGCGAATTTTGAAGTTTATTTGTGCCAATGACTTCGTCCGCGTGGAATAGTGTCTTTCGAAAGCATTTTTAATTATTTAGGCCATCAAATAAGACATGCGTATTCACATAAACCTTACATTTTTCCATACAAACTTTCATCTCCTATTCCCTATTGTTATTTTACACCCTTGAGGGTAAAACGTTTACAAACTTTGAATGTCTCCGTCACCCTGTCGTTGTAGCATTGGGAGTTAAAATGTTAAAAATAAACCAGGAGAGACTACTAGTCTATCACAAGCTATAAATTTTGGTAGTGTTGCCATTTATAATTTCTTTTGTTGCCCACTAAATGTGCATTTCCTAAAACATTTCAGCTTTTCGTATCCCATTTTCATCCTAGAATTTTGCAGAATTGGGCGTTCTCAGCGAAAATTTATCTGTTGAATATAAAAAGTTTGTACAACACGAACTGCTGCGTTGTTTGCTGTACGAGTACATAAACAACAAAAACAAACAGCTAACGAAACGTTTAGGAATTTTGTTCCTTTTCATTTGTAAACTTTACACAAACGAATATACTTTTAATACATCACAAAGCAAACGTTTTAAATGTATGAATTTGCGACGAATAATTTATTAACTGAACCAAATGTTTCGCTTTATTAAACTAGGTGGCGCTGGTCCACTAATATATTGTTTTTTGATGACGATAATTATGCCTAGTTTTGTTGACAATTTTTCGATACTTTTGGTTAGCGATGAAATCTTATACTTGCTTCACAATATATTTTTGAAAATATGTACGTAAAAATATTAATGATTTTATTAGAAATAGTGACTTGCATGACATTAATACTAGGAACAAACACAAACTTGTTACTCCTACTACTCGATTGAGTAGAATTAGTAATTCTTTTGTTGGGCGATGTGTATGCTTTTACAACAGGATCCCAGAAAACGTTCAAAATTGTTCTATAGGAAAATTTAAAAAGTTAGTTAAAAAACGTTTGTGTGATATAGGCTATTGTAACATTAAAGATTTTTTGGAAGATGTCACGCCTTGGGAATGATGCTTTCGCTCCAGGCTTTCTCTATGTATAAATATACTTGTTATAAAAATTGGCGTTTAAAAAATCAAAGATAAAGAAGTAAAATGTCATGAACTGGTAAAAAGATACTTTCTATAGTGTGAAAGGCCCAAAAACAAAATTCAACACGACTTTCAAACTTTGTTTAAAATCTTTACAAATTTTTGATCGCGTTAGCTTGGAAAAAAAAGATGCAATATTTCAATTCCCAAAACGTCGTTTGATACCAGTGGATGTGATTCTTATAAAAAGTTACTTGTATACACCTACAATAAGATAACACCATTGAAATTTCCAATCAATACTGTACAGTACACTAGTGACTAGAGCAATGTTGTGTCCATCAGCTAATGAGGCGTAACTCCGGGATGTCAGGCGGTAACGTAGCACCAATTGTCACTGAAAACAAAGAAAATGGCTTTGGAACTTCACAATACTGCTTGGATTTTTTAAATTTTCTTTCCTATCTAAAAAAATCGCTTCCTGCTGTCTGTGTGAATTTTCAAACTACGCAAAAGATTGGTTCAAGAGGAAGGTTCAAATGAAAAATATAATTATGCATTTAATTTTATTTATTTATTTATGTACCAATAAATGTTACATATTGACATAAGAAATATGTGCACAAAGGATGACTTATCTCTAATAGAGATCACTTCCAGCTACCCTTGATGGTGAGATAATTTTGTATAGTTAAACACGCGGAAATAGGTGCAGTATAGTAGAAATTAAAATATAAATATATTATATATGTCGGAGATTAAGTAAAAGATTATCGATTAATCGAATCGTTATCGCTATCTGTGGCGTTGGAGTAGGGTAGTGGTCACTTCCGTTGTTTTGACAGTCTCGACCCTCGACCCTTTATATGCCATCGACAGTCTGACCGAAGTCTTAGTCGTGCGCGGTCTCTCAAGAAGTGAAGTAGTGTCTAAATAGTGATAGTGTTGTGCAGTGTTGTGTTAGTGCTAGGAGTGCTGTCCAATCAAGGTCACCTTACAATGTAATTACCTCGTCTTGTGTTAGGTTAGGTTTATGTGCGTTTAACCTTGGGTTTAAACAGAGAGCCTAGCAGTGGAGGCGAGTGTCGTGATCACTTAAAGGAATTCCTCAAGCCTACACCTTGGTCACAAGTCCAAGGCACTGCTTAGGTTTCTCTCGTAATTGTTAGAGATCATATTTGATCATTTATCGGTTCAGTAGAAGTATCTACGTTGCGTTTACCCAATATTCCATTCAATACCATCACCCCCTTTTAGTGTTCCCCAATACTCCCCATCTTCCTCCTTCCATTTCCTTTTCACACCATTTAAAATCCCCGACATATATTTACAAACATTTACATAATACAATACATAAACTACAACTATTACTAATATATACCAATATAATACACAAATTATACATAGACAATTCATAAAATAAAATTAACGAGTATAAGTTTGAGATAAATAATGCTTTTTCAGTCTGAGCTTAAAAATATTAAGAAATGGGTTATCGGACAAAATATCATTCGGGAGAGAATTCCATAATTTTGTAGCAACAACAGTAAATGATCTCTCATAAAATATTGTTTTATATGGTGGCAACTCAAGTCTTTTAGCACTTACACAAGAGCGTACTGGTCTACTACTCGGAATTGCCATATGAAAACGCACATTTAAATAAGATGGACAAGAAAAATTTAAAATACTGAAGAGTATTCCAAGAATGTGGACATTTCGGCGCTGACGAATAGGGAGCCATTTTAATTCATGTCGGAAATTAGACCCATGGTCGTATTTGCGCAAACCCCCTATAACAGAGGGGGAAATGGAAGTGGCCGTTGAGGCGTCACAGTCGTGTGCGTAAGCGTTCCTGTGGCGCCTCCCTACAGCGGAGGTATGGTACCGTTGGTTTTAGTGGGTATGCCTTGAACCACCGCTCGCCCAATGGCGGACGGCATCAAGGAGAGCCCCACATAACCTCCCGCTCGTCGACGGGGGGTATGCATAAGCTGAATCGAATGCACAAATTCTGAAGTCTATCTAATTTATCTAGTATCTCCTCGGTAGCGTCTGGATAACATACGTCAGCGTAATCGAGAAGAGGTAATAACAGGGATTGAGCCAAAATAATTTTAGTCTGAAGAGGAAGAAAGTTTTGGAGACGTTTTAAAGAAGGAAGAGTATGATGCAAACGCTTACTGTTTTCATTGACGTGTGCTGACCATGATAAGTTACAGTCATTATTAATCCCAAATTTCTAGCCTTATCAGTAAATAGAATAATTGCACCCTCATAAGTTATACAAGGTAGATTATTAAAATTGACTTTGTTGCGCAGCTGTCTACTTCCAATAATCATGGCTTGGGACTTTGAAGGGTTAACTACGAGACCAAAAGATTCTATAGTAGAGAAACCGAGTGAAGCCGGGGCAGATAGCTAAATTATGATAATATCTTTCTTCTATTTTATAATATACATAAAACTAGCCGACCCTTGCCACTTCGTGCTCATTATCATTGAATATGATCATCTGCTCCTGTTGGTCTTGGCGTGATGGTACACAGCCTTCCTCGATAAATGGGCTATCTAACACTGAAAGTATTTTTCAAATCGGACCAGTAGTTCCTGAGATTAGCGCGTTTAAGCAAACAAACAAACTCTTCAGCTATACAGGATGGATTTTTGAGATGGGTCAGAAAGGGCAGGTACCTTAACCGTTATAGTTACAGGAAAACGTTCCTAGGAGACCATGCATAACTTTTTAAGATATTCTGAACTACATTCACAGGATTTTGAGGAAATGTACGGTTAGCGAATAAAGTGCTAAAATCCAAAAAAAATTTTTTTTATGCATATCGACCCTACTTCGTATGGGGATCAAAATACTCTATCGGACCATTTAAGGTTTGAGTACATATTAAGTATAGATGAATCCCTATTTCCCTTGGTAACGACATCACGAGTGAACGGCTGGACTGATTTCCCTCAATTTTTTTTGTTATGTTTGTTATTGTCAGGAGAAGTTACTTATGTAAGAACGGCGTTTGACATAACTGTCAGTAATTTGGCCAATATTTATAGTAAGACAGGACAACGTCTGTCGGGTCAGCTAACTTATAGAATGTCTATACATAGAAAACAATTGGATTTTCCACTCAATCTTATTTAGAAACTTTAATAGCTTTACTGAAAAATTGCACTAGATTTTTAACTTTTTTACTTAAAGTGAACGGCAAGCGATTCCAAAGTGCTCAACTCCGATTTTACAGATCGTCTGAAAAGTCCCATTTCGCGATAGTTTAAAATCTAAAAATTGTTTCATGTTCCGATTTAAATTGGCTGTGTATTTTTATTGTTGAAAAGCTGTTATCCAAGTTCTTATACTCAGATATCAGTATAACTTTATATTTGTTTTTTTAATAAAAACGGAGCTCACCTGGTGACCATTATGTATGTGGTGTGATGTCTTATGTAGATAAAAAAGTAATTAAGTAAACGAAGTTTTATTTTCGTACAGTATGAGTTTATTATTGTTTATTTTAGAATAGTTTCTGACGAGGAAAACTGGCGTTATCTTGACCCCTATTCTTTGTGACGTGTGACTGCTGAACTTAGAAATATCTCAATGGACCACTTTCGTTATACACAAACTTAATATATACACAGTAATACTTAGATTTTATTTTGAATAAAGATACAAGAAAAAACCATCTTATTTGTTATACATTTTTAATCGTCTGTAATGTTTGATATTTCTTAATATATTAACTTGAAGAGTTTGTTGGTTTTTTTTTGTTTACTTGAATGCGCTAATCTCAAAAACTACTGGTCTGATTTGAATAATTCTTTCAGTGTTAGATAGGCTATTTATCGAGGAAGGCTATAGGCTATATATCATCACGCTAAGACTAAAAGGAGATTAGCATGACGCGGACGAACCCGCGCGGGTCGACTAGTAATATTTAAAGTAGCAATATTTTTCATCAATCAAGTTTATGTATTTACTTCAATTTCTATGATTATAATACTGTTGTAATAAATGCTTCATACAAATTGATCAAATCAAAGTTCAATCATCGATCAAAAGTATATTCTAGAAATTTTTTTTTTCGCTAGTCGACCCGTCCCGGCTTTGCCCGGGTGCAAAGCCGGGACACAACGGCCACACAGCTCGACATGCACTTCACCCCCATGTCGATAGATGGCGTACGGCACAGTCATTTGTTTACTTTGTATCCTTAGCCTTCAAGCTCTAATTTATCTTTGTACTAAATTTCATCAAAACAGGTTCAGTGATTTAAGCTTGATTGTGTAACAGACAGAAGCCATCTATCCGTCAATAGATGGTGTAAGTAGTATATTAAATCGCACTTTCGTTTGGTTACTGTATTCTTAAGTATTCCCTACATTTCTTTAGGCTTACTTTCGAAATTATAAAATTAGTTAGTATTAGCGAAATAAAATAGATAAGAGAATAACTAAATCAAGAAGTAAAATATAATTTATCTTAATAACAGACTATAACAATTAATTCAATTTTAGAGAACAAATATTGACTTACATAAATTCTGATAATGGAGGCCGTTTTATCTAAATTAGTGCAAATTTAAATAACAGGTATTTAAATGAAGGATAACGTTAAATCGCTCACTGAGGGTTCCGTACAATTTTCCGACAAACTTAACTTTGCCGTCGAAAAAGTGTTGTCCCCCATACATTAATATAGGTCGCAGTCAGTTTACCAACTGCTAAATATTTTTGTTGGATTTAAAATATTGTTACCAATTTTCGTCCATGGACATCGACATGGACCTCTTGTTTTCTCGATGCGTTGCATCCTCGAAGATAGAATGGGGAGGGAGAGTGAAGAAAAAATACTGCGGTTTAAGCAGACCCTGAGCAAGAACCCAGAGTCTACTAGATCCGCAGCATTAATGGGATGGGAGGAGGGTATAAGTCTACATGCGGCTCGACCAGAACGCGTCAGAGACACTTGGCGGTCGCATGCTGGTGGTCGCAAGCCAGTCGGGGAACAGATCCCCTACCAAGAGCTGCTGGGTTACTCGGCTCTTACGAGATGCTCTCCCAGCGGCAGAGGGGAATAGTATTCTAACCCGTCCCCTCAAGGGTAAAACCAATTTTATAAGGTTAACGATTAGTACCAAATACTTTAAGATTCCGATTTTTATGCAGCTTCAAAGGACCGTAGACCTGGAATTATATTTAAAAAAAATTAGGTAGGTAGACAATACTACGGCAGGTTTTTCTTGAATAATTTTGTCTTGTTACTAATTAACTCTATAACATGTATGAATGTTTTCTTTGTCTGTAATGTCAAGGTTAATAACTAAAGTATTATTAAGGAATTATGCTAATTCAGTTTCAAGAATTACAGGTTTATTTCGTGTAATTATAAATTTTGTTATCCGTACTTGTTTTGTATGTGACAGTTTGCATTTCCGTTGTTTAGCGTCCTTTATATTCTATTTTTAGGGGCCGTTCGAGTATTACGTAAGCAGATTTTTTGCAAAAGTAAGCAAAGCCCACCCCCGTGCGTACGTTAACACTTATGGATACATTTTTCTCCCTCCTCATTCTAAGCAGGGATATTCACATTTCCATGTACTTTTGATCGCTAACGTAATTACCATGCAGACCTCCTCATCCCCCATGTCATCAATCAAAAATAAAGTAATAATAACCTTTATTGCAGGCGTTTGCCCATATTTATAATTTTTAAGAAACAATCTATTCTTCCTAAGTAATTAACTATTCTTCTCTTAACTGATAAGTGATAACTAACTACCCAAATCTTAGTGACGCTCAGATAATAAAAAGATCTTATATATAAAATTCTCGTGTCACAATGTTAGTTAACATAGTCCTCCGAAACGGCTCGACGGATTTTTCTTTTATCCGCCAGAGATGGGCGAGGATGTGTAACGACGGCTTTACTTACGTAGCCTTGCTCACGGGCTTGGTTCTTGGTTCTTAACAAACACATCTCTGATAAAAACGCAGCATTAGGGTAGGGCACAGGGGTAGGGTAATATTTATGTCACGTCGAAGGGTTGCAATTAGTCTAACAAGTGATTTAATTAAGTAAATATTATTTAAAGTAGTGCCGCTGGAAATGTTTTTTTCACGATTTTTTAGGTAATTTTGACTTCCATTGCATACATAAAATGCTATAACGGCAACTAACTTTAGGTCTGAGAAAAAATACATTGATACCATTTTAAAACCTTAATGCGAAGGTCAAAAACTTTATTTAAATATTACAGCAGCTAAATATTTCTTTATTAGCTAAAATTGCATTTCTGTCTAGACACAATAGACAAAGACGATCACCATCAATTATCTATAGAAAAGAAGATTCATACGTTGCACATAAATTATAAGTAACTCTAAAATATATATATTTTTTGCGATTCAAAAAATCATAAAATCCGATATAAAATCTATGTTTTTATTCAAAAGGCTTGTCACGCAGTTTGACATGCACTTTTATACAGAAATTCCAAGTTGATAAGATGACGCTTCTGATAGCTGATAGTCTTCAAATGGCTGAACAGATCTTCACAATACATAGCTAAGAACTTTAACTATAAAAGTACATTAAACGGTCCATCACATACATTAATATACACATAAATATAGATTATTACACACGTTACACTTGTAACACCCCCTACGAATAGGAGCTGATGGTAATGTTTTCTTAATAATAAAACCTTCTTTAATGCTTTTATATTAATTTACTAACAACCTTTGTCAACCAGACGTCTTATCACATCCACTTCCACATATATACAATGTTGACACACACAAAACCGTGCCATATATAATAAAAATATAATAATGAGGTCTCTACATAGCATCAGCTGGAAATCAAGAAAGAAAAACGATGTATTGATTTTTTCGTCTAAATGCCACTCTTCTACTATTTACCATTAAGTCATTATGAGAAATATTTATTGTATTTAGGCGCCACAAAGAAAACTTTATTACTTTCCCGTAAAGTTTTTCTTTGATTTTAAAAGATCATTTATCCGAAAAATTCAAGTCTTTTCACGCCGAGCGCATCATTTGTCAATTTCCACACAATTAAACTCATTTTAGAAAGTTTGAGGGTTCATATCTATTGACGGTGATCACAAAGGGGCCGTACAAGTACTGCGTAAGCAGAATTTTTACAATTAGTCTTATCTTAATTAATTATGTCAGCAAAAGTAATCAAAGCCTAAATTTTTCAATCTCTTATTAAGCTACTCCATCTAGGTGTTTACTTTTTTATTGGTGATGTAATCTCCATGTAAACCCTTCCATTTCCCATGTCATCTAAGACAAGCGAAGCATAGAACCCCACCCCCCATTAATTCCAACGTAATACTTAAATGGTTCCAAACAATTAGATAAATGGTAATTCACTATTATAGTGAATTCATTTTAAAATTTAAATCCAATATGGCGAACTGTCCAAGATGGCAAGCAAGTTATTTGTGCACATTCAGGTTTGCTGAAATCCAAAAAATAAGTGATTTCGACTTCAGTCTAAATATCCAATACGGTGAACTAATTATTTCGGTAAGATGAAGGTATTTTAATTTTTTTGACGATTTTTGAATTACTTCTAATAAATAATGTTTCTATTTTCACAGGGTCTTCGAATAACAACCATCATTGGATCATTCGGAACATGCGCAGGAGCGTGGCTGAAGGTCTTTTCGGTGCCCCAGGACATGTTCTGGCTGGGCTTCGTTGGCCAGACTGTGGTGGCCATCTCTCAGGTCTTCATTCTCAACATCCCTCCAAGATTGGCTGCAGTTTGGTTTGGAGCTGATCAAGTGTCTTCTGCTTGTAGTATTGGAGTATTTGGTAATCAGGTAAGAGATTGAATATTGTTATCCTACTTTGTCCAGACCCTTTAGTAGTAGGAAAGTCAAGTTCAAAAAACAGTTCAACTATTAGTGAGAATTGATTATTTTAATAGGATATACTAATAATAGCATAAAAGCGTGTTATAGAATTACCCACAGGTAAAATATATAAAGTAAATGTTAAAAAAACGTCATTTTAACGGGTTGAACTCGGAAGTAATACGGAAAAAAATATTGATTACATTGTTATTTTTAAAATTACTAAAACGGGTCGACTAGTAGACTATTATATAGAAAACTAAATTACCCCCGACTGAAACTATAATTTAATACAATCAATAAGTATCGACGCGACATCTAGTTACAAGAATCCATATTAACTTGTATAAGTTCATGTATGTATGTTTGTATGTTCCACCCTAGCGTCTGAACTGCTGAACCAATTTTAATGAATGAGGTGTCCACAGATTCGTAATAATAGCGCGGGTGACATAGGCTATAAAAAAATTAAGATTTTTTTATGACGGAATTTAAACCTCAGATTCTAACCTCGAAAAAAATTAAGCTGAGATAATTATCACGTGATTGGTATGAAAATCATTAAATAAAAAGCTTGATTCTATTTGATACTTGATGTCGAAAAAAGGTATCGAGAAATACTCAGTGTAAGCAATGTGAGTGTGTTGCCATGGTTACCAGATTGTAATAATAGTCAATATATTAATATTGTGAGGCAGCTCTCAAGTTAGCAATGAGCTGATAGTCTACAAACGGATGACCAGATCTTCATACAAATAAAAATTCATCAAAATCGGTCCATTAGTTTGGGCGCTAACATGCTACAGACAGACACACAGATAAACGCGTTAATAAGTTAACTGTCATACTAGACGAGAGATATATGATACCCAATACTGTAGGTACAGCAATACGCATACACATGCAATTTAGATTGAGGCGAGCGGTGCCTGGGGCTTGAGACCCAGGAGCAGGTTTAAAAAGCTCTTTCATAATATATTAACTCTCACCTCCACCACTCGACCTCGCTAACGACAATAAAGTAAACTTACGTGGACCTCGAGAAGGGTGACCTTAATCACGACACTATAACACTTACTTCCATGTTCACTGCACGAAAACACTAGAGAGACTGAAACTATCTATCGCACTAAAGGTTATATATTGTCTTCACGTCGGTATACTTGAAATAATATAAAATGATCTACCCGCTACTACTACTTTATAAACAGTGTTGCTAACAAAACACTCTGTCGTTGTTGCGTTGAAGCTTAAAAATAAGCGTATGGTAATTCACGGAGCGTATGAAATGATGAAATGACAAAATGTTGGTAGAATTATTTTTCTCATTCACCCCACAAGGGCTGGTAGACAGAGATAAGGGTCTCAAATGCGACTTACTACTTAATGTAATGGAAATAGAGATGAAAATTGTTGTATTTTTGCAAGGACAGTGGCTATTTGTTTTATTTAACCTACGAGTAAATTGTGTTCTTAAATATGAAGATGCTGCAAATAATTTGTAGTGATTATATATTTTATGAATATCTGCTTAGTTGTTGCTACAAAAGACTATGAGAGACTATGTTTTGTATAATTAATCCTTTTAATTTTCTACGCCAATGTAGTTTATATGTGACAAAGTCCCAAAGACTTCTACCCCCTTTACTACGCCTTTTGTTACATGTAAACGTAGTATATCCTTTCTCAAACTCTAGTCTACCACTGTACCAAATTTCATCAAAATCGGTTCACTTCTTAAATCGTGACATAACAGATACATTAACATAAAATAAAATATTTTAATATTAATGTGTGTTTCAGGACCATATAAACCACTCGTACTTAAATAAGCTTCTGGTTTACAACCCCAAAGTATCGTTTCCTATGTTAAATGTATGTCGGGGATTTTAAAACGATGTGAAAGGAGATGGAAGGAGGAAGATGGAATGTTGGGGAACACTACAAGGGGATGATGGTATTGAATGGAATATTGGGTAAACGCAACGTAGATACTCCTACTGAATCGATAAATTATCAAATGATCTCTAACAATTACGAGAGAAACCTAAGCAGTGCCTTGGACTTCTGACCAAGGTGTAGGCTTAAGGACGTCCTTTAAGTGATCACGACACTCGCCTCCACTGCTCAGGCTCTCTGTTTAAACCCAAGGTTAAACGCACATAAACCGAATCTAATACAAGGCTAACCTAAGGCTAACCTAACCTAACATTGTGTTTATTTAACCACGTGGCAATTACATTGTAAGGACTTACGTGACCTTAGTTGGACAGCACTTCCACACTACACTGCACTTGACACTATCACTAGCACTAGCACTACTTAGATGATGTTCACTTCTTAAGAGACCGCGCACGACTAAGACTTCACTTAGACTGTCGATCGCATATAAAGGGTCGAGGGTAGAGACTGTCAAAACAACGGAAGTGACTACTACCCCACGCCATAGACAACGATAACGATTCGATTAATCGATAATCTTTTACTATGCTCCGACATGTATATACGCCCTGTTATACTCTATTACCCTCTTATACTACGAGAGATTATGAGAGACATGAAAGACTATGTTTTGTGAAGAATAAGTACTTTATCTGTATTTTTTCTTTCAACATTTCGATGCGAATATACATCAGAAATAAGACGATTTTATATTTTTTATTATTAGTACTAAGTTGAAAATTAAAATTAACTTATGGACCGATATAGCTCTTAATTAAAAAAAAAAAAACTACCGTTAGCCCCTAAAATATTTTTTAAATTTGAAGTTAATCGATTGAGTAGTTTCCGAGAAAAATATTTTTTTGATTTTCAGCCTTTTTCCGATTTTTGAATAAACGGTAATGCGTAGAGATCTGAAAGTTCCAGAATCTAAATATACTTATTGTCTGCTTTAGTATCCAGTAAGTTTAATAAATTAAACATACGGGGAAATGTAGTAGATAACTATTAGGAGATAAATTATATTCCTACTGTGCATGAAAGATAAACGTGCAACAATATAAACTAGTCATAAATTGTACAACGATTTTGCTGATTACTTCATGATTTACTCGTGCTAGTGGTAAATAGTAAAAATCATTATGCATATAGTTTTTCTTTCTTTCAAATTTGTGTAATGAAAATTCTGGAATCTATTTTCAAAGTGTAGTTCAGATTTTGGATCGAGATTGATTGTTAATTTCTTAATTAATTATTAGTAAAGTTGTCGCTGGTATCATCTTCGAATGTTTTATTCTTATTTACAACAGTCCACGCGACTTCGTTCGCGTGTGGTTTCGCTCCTATGGGTCGTAACGAGATGTTTAATAGCCTAAGTTACTCCTTGTTACATCAGCTATCTGCCAGTGAAAGTCACGTCAAAATCGGTCCAGGCATTTCTGAGATTAGCCGGAAAAAACAGACAGACCAAAACTATAAAAAATGTTGTTGTTGGTATATATACCGTGTGCGTGTATACATCCATAAGCACTTAGTAAAAAGCGGATATTTAATATTACAAACAGACACAAATCCAATTTTATTTATTTGTATGGATTATTATACAAGAAACATTTTCTCCCACAAGCAAGCAAGCATCCGTGTAAACACCTATAATTTTTTCTATATACTTTATTTCTGTACGTTCTTTCGAGAAATAAATGTCTTTAAACCGATATATATATATGTATGTCGGGGATTTTAAAACAATGTGAAAGGAAATGGAAGGAGGAAGATGGGGAATATTGGGGAACACTACAAGGGGGTGATGGTATTGAATGGAATATTGGGTAAACGCAACGCAGATACTTCTACTGAACCGATAAATGATCAAATATGATCTCTAACAATTACGAGAGAAACCTAAGCAGTGCCTTGGACTTGTGACCAAGGCGTAGGCTTACGGAATTCCCTTAAATAATTACGACACTCACCTCCAGTGCTCAGGCTCTCTGTTTAAACCCAAGGTTAAACGCACATAAACCTAACCTAACACAAGACGTGGCAAGTAAATTGTAAGGTACTCACGTGACCTTGATCGGACAGCACTTCCAGCACTAACACTTCACTGCACATCACTAACACTATTTAGAGACTACTTCACTTTTCAGACTAAATATGATGGCATATAAAGGGTCGAGGGTCGAGACTGTCAAAACAACGGAAGTGACTACTACCCTACTCCAACGCCATAGACAACGATTATGTCGGAGAATAGTAAAAGACTATCGAATAATCGAATCGTCATCGCTATCTATGGTGTTGGAGTAGGGTAGTAGTCACTTTCGTTGTTTTGACAGTCTCTACCCTCGACCCTTTATATGCGATCGACAGTCTAACTGAAGTCTTAGTCGTGCGCGGTCTCTCAAGAAGTGAACATCATCTAAGTAGTGCTAGTGCTAGTGATAGTGATAGTTTCAAGTGCAGTGTAGTGTGGAAGTGCTGTCCAACTAAGGTCACGTAAGTCCTTACAATGTAATTGCCACGTGGTTATGTAAACACAATGTTAGGTTAGGTTAGCCTTGTGTTAGATTCGGTTTATGTGCGTTTAACCTTGGGTTTAAACAGAGAGCCTGAGCAGTGGAGGCGAGTGTTATGATCATTTAAAGGACGTCCTTAAGCCTACACCTTGGTCACAAGTCCAAGGCACTCTCGTAATTGTTAGAGATCATATTTGATCATTTATAGGTTCAGTAGAAGTATCTGCGTCGCGTTTACCCAATATTCTATTCAATACCATCACCCCCTTTTAGTGTTCCCCAATATTCCCCATCTTCCTCCTTCCATTTCCTTTCACATCGTTTTAAAATCCCCGACATATATATATTGTATGTTGTATTGCGTTTAATATCTAAGTCTCTTCGTATCTACAATACAAGTATATAAAAATATGTTTTCTTCTATCTGTTTTAGGATCTTTTCCCACGGTTAAGATATTATTTATGTAATGAATTTTATGTTTCATTCAGTACATAAATAAATATACGCATATGAAACAGTTACGTACTGAATAATAGTTTTCAAATTAGAGATATTAAGAGGATAGATGAACTAAATCACACCAGACCCCTCTGTTCAATTGGATAAACGCTTCCGAATCAAAGCATGAGATAATACTTGTCATTGTGGCAGACAAATAAAACTATTGCTATATACGTATAGCAAATATTGCTTCTACGCTATATGGCTGTTCAATGTCATTTTCCAAAATTGCTCAGTTTTGCTAAAAATCCAAATGGCATCAATTATATGTATGTTTACCTACCTTAAAAATGTAGGTACAGCATTAATGGACACGCTTGGCACTTGTCGCAAAATCCAAATGTGTACTGTTCATTATGATGTTGGCAACACTAATTTTTAGAAGCATCCTGTTATTCATGATGTTGGTAGGATTGATATGAGTAGCATTTTTTTGTTATTCGAAAGGAGGATATTCTAGTCAAGATTACAACCCCTTTTTTTTAAACAATGCAAATATTTGATTTGATTTTGGGAAAGAAATCCATCTACAAGTTTGCGAGTGCGTTAATGTTTTGAGGAGGTAAGCATGATGGACAGCAAACTCATGTCTGCTATAATATTTTACTTCTCATCACGACCCGTCAAAGGCCTGCTTCTGAGCCGGGTCTCCTCCTCAGATTGAGGAGGGTATTAGGCCATAGTCCACTACGCTGGCCCAGTGCGGGTTGTGACACACACCTTTGAAAACTTTAGATAATATTTTACTTAGATATTTTTATTCCAAAAAAAAAATAACATTAACATTCTAGGAAGTTCAAGACATCTTCATTTGAACAGTTACTAAAGTGTGGACTCGTGGCAAACTCCTTTGATTTGTGTTTTTGTGCAAGCGTGTATAAAAATTGACCATGTTTGATTCGGGCTCGCAAATTTAAGCTTTTGTATAATTTGGCTTCAAGGAAACGCTGAGGAATCAAAAAAATGTTGACATATTTAGTGGTTTATAGTTTTCGGGTTTCTTCATGTCTTAATATGTGTATTTTTTAAGTATGTTTAGATATCTTTGCAAGTAACGCTTTTCGATTTACAGTAATCGGCCATTTCGGATTTCGATATTTCACAGCTTTAAGGAACTGTATACTGGAATATTTTATATTAATACCATCTTCATCTATCTACGCGTTCTTAATAAAAAATCGTCTTCTTTTGACAGACTGCAAACGAGTTTTTTTGGAGAACGGAACTTTAAAAATGAGTTTTATTCTTCTCATATCCCGATTAATTTAAATAGGTACTGAGGATTAGGCATGTTATCTACATGAGACCTATACCACACAGTAACACGCACGATACAATAATGATATTCACTTAAAGCGGTATCCGAGTAACCAATATGGCCGCCAGGCGAGCTCTATTTGACAACTACCTTAAGTCTATTGAAACAGGTTATAATTTTACTTTTACTATGTACCGATACCTAGTTTGGTGTTACAGACTACAGTAGAACCTATAGCCTTATCTAAAACGATCTTTTGTAATCACGTCGTATTAGTCATCGTGTCATCAAACAATCCCGTGGTAACAGAGTGACAGCAACAATGTAGTTTTACTGTTTATTTATGTTAGGTGTAATTGACATACACAACCTATATCTTTATCTTTTATTGATAACAGCGAATTACTACTTACTGTAATCTGAAATCGTATATTTAAAGGAGTTACACGAGAGTCTATTACTAAGCGAGTGAAATTTATTATTTACTAGTCGACCCGCGCGACTTCGTCTGCGTGATGCTCCGCGCGTATTGGTCTTAGAGTAATGATGTATAGCCTATAGTCTTCCTTGATAAATGGGCTATCTAACACTGAAAGAATTTTTCAAATCGGACCAGTAGCTCCTGAGATTAGCGCGTTCAAGCAAACAAACTCTTCAGCTTTATGTATTAGTATAAGACTATAAGAAATGAGTTGAGGGATCCATGACGGTGGAATTTGACTAAATCATGAATCTATGTAACTTCCTATTTATCGAATAATAAGTCGCCTAGTTTCAGTTGTTCCCGATGGAAAATGTTAAAATTGGCTTACGAAAAAACATAACTAACTTTTTAAATTTAAAAATCAACTGACGGACATTCCATGATTTCGCAAAAATTTTAAGAAGTACTTAACTATCTCTAAACAAGCCTTCATCTAAATCTAAGATTTCGTCAATGTTGCCAAAAGAAAAAGAAGTAACTCTTAAGAAACGTAGGTAATACTTAAGAACACAAAATGAACAAACGAAACTGCGATTTAATATACTACTTACGCCATCTATTGACGGATAGATGGTCTCTCTGTCTGTTATGCAATCACGCTTAAATCACTGAACCGATTTTCATGAAATTTGGTACAAAGATATTAGAACTTGGGGAATGATATAGGCTATATTTTATAGCAATAACAAATACAAAATAAACAAATGAGTGTGTGATTACTTAAAAATACAAAGTAAACAAATGAGTGTGCTCGCACGCCATCTATCGTATATAAATTACGTTAGGGGTAACACAAAAATATTAAAAAATAATATTATGGGATAAAATATTCTTTAGTCATGAACTAAATGTAAAGATAAATTACTTGTTTCTATAATATTTTTAATATTATTAGCATTCAGAGGTCTCCAAGCTTAGAACTGAGCCTAAAATGGTTAGCTCCATGTTTCCGAGGTTAAATAAATTAACGCTTATCCTTATTTAGCATGTAATAATATTTTACGAATTACAGCCTGTTTATCTTATCTTATTTTTAGCTATAACAATAATAGATTGGCAACACTGCTGAGAGCTGAACAGTATTAGTAGAAAGAACCAATAACAAGATTGGCTAAATCTCGTCCTTGTTTGCATTAAATCAACACTGCTTGATGACGATACGTTTCTAAGTGTCAATATATATATACATAGGCTATCGTAAAATAATACAAAAATATTCGGGGGGGTCCTTGGTTTGCTTATTTTTGATGACAATGACATGGATGGGAGGATCAGTGATAAAAAAGTAAACACGAACGTGAATATTTATGCTCAGAATGAGGAGAGGGCAAAAGGTATGGATCAATTGTGACGTAAGCACGTGGGGGAGGGGTTAGGGCTTTGCTTACTTTTGCCGACATGGGCGGGGGGATTGATAATTGCAAAAAATCTGCTAACGTAATACTTGAACGGCCAATAAATTCAAATTTATTGAAATATGAATTTAAAAAAACTCTATTAAATAATGTGGTTATCCTTAGGCAAGTTCTGGTTACAGATATTTGATTTATTATATATTCCAATGTTTTCTCTTTTCAGCTAGGTGTAGCTCTCGGTTTCCTCCTTCCTCCCATGATAGTGGGTGCTCAAGGTACTACAGAAGAAATAGCATCAGATCTGCAGTTCATGTTCTATCTTGTTGCTGGGATTACTAGTGTTCTATTTGTTTTTATAATTCTATGTAAGTATATTCATAATAAAATTATTGAATAACATACAAATGTCAAATGATTATATATGTCGGAGATGTGAATTAGGTTTAGGTTAGCCTTGTGTTAGGTCAGGTTTATGTTAGTCTAATCTTAGGTTTAGACGGTGAAACTAACCAGTGGAGGCGAGTGTTCTGATCACATAAAGCATATCCTTAAGCCTACACCTTGGTCACAAGATCAAGGCACTGCTTGGCTTCCTGTCCGAATATTAAGAGATCGTAACGTTTTAGTTATATCCTGACCGTGTTGCGCCCATAGCTTATATTATAGGCCATCCGTTGTGCATATACGATGCTTAGTAAATGATTGTATATCCTCCTTATTATTCTCCTACATATACTTTAATTTAAAAAAAAACAAACATAACCTGTTATTCAATACTTTTGATTATTTTAATAGTTCTATATTTGCCAGAAATACTGAGTGAATATTAGCGAATCCTTGCGGGAAAAAGCGTAGCCTAATTTAAAAAGACACCCTAAGTTTATAAATAAAGAAATTCTTTAAAAAGAAACAGTGGCAACTGTATCTTCACAATCCCGAATTCCACGAATTGAATGAAGCATATATTACTAGTTACTACATTTTAGCACTTTTTAAAAAAAAGTCCACATTGGGGAAAATCGCACAACAGAATTTTAGGCGCAGCGCATGTTCCAAAAACCCTGTTCTATTGGACTTTTTTAGTTTTTATTACAAATTATATTAAAAGATATTTACAGAATGTTGCTATTTAAAAATTTTCGTAGACACTTATGGTTTTTTCTAATTGATAAAATATACTTAAATAATATATTCCAGTCTTCAAAGCCGCCCCAGAAACGCCGCCATCCGCAGCAGCGGACCTGGGCTCCAGCTTGGACTCAAACTTCTTACAATCCATCAAGAAACTGATGACCAACCGCAATTACGTGCTGCTACTCATCTCGTATGGCCTAAATGTTGGAGTGTTTTATGCTATATCAACGCTACTGAACGAACTTGTGCTCACTTACTATCCGGTAAGTTTTCGGTTTTTGTAGTGTTTGCATCTATTGATCTCTTAAATCTTAAAGTATATCTTAAATGACGAATCTCTAAAAAAAGTATTCAATTTCTCTCTGTAAAAAGTATTTAATTTTTTTAAACAAACAAACCATCCACTTTAAAGCCTTTAAGATTCGGGCACTTATATTGTTTTCTTTTGCAGTTTTTTTTTTTACTTTCTTTATATTAACGCGTAAAGTGGGGGACTTTACGCGTTAATATAAAGATCTTTCCGAAAAAGATCGATTTTTAAATCGATTCGAATCGCTACCTTCGAAACAAAAAACATCGATTCATAAAACTCGATCTTTATGTCGAGTCTGTATTTAAAATGTAAATATTGCGCCCGCTGAGGTTAAGAGCAATAAAAGGTCATTGTCACCAAATAAAATGGGCAGTCTATCAGTAGATTTTTAGAAAAATAACAGAATAAAAACTACACACAAAAAACTTTTAAAGGATAAAATATCGATCAAAAATTGATCTCGTGATATAATATATATCAATTTAAGATCGATTTTTGATCTTGGATCGCATCCCTAGCGTAAAGTACACTGAGTGCCTGTTTTAACGGATGTTGACTCTTAAATTAATCAAATAATCCCATTCCATAAACAACTATAATGACGAGGTTTTCTGAAGTATTATCCTTTAACCGCAGAGAAAACAGTATGGATTACATACTACTAGTATTCCTTAAGCTTATATGGAGGGGCCATATAAGCAAAACGCTAGGAGGGGGCCACGTCAGTGGTCTTATGGCTGGGATTTGAACCCACGACTTTGACTTTCAGGGCGCAAATGAAGATGCTGGTCGTATCGGGCTGGTCATCGTAGTAGCTGGTATGGTCGGATCAGTCGTATGCGGTCTCATTCTGGACAAAACCCATCGTTTCAAGGAAACTACCCTGGCCGTATACGCAGCTACTGTGGTCGGCATGATCATTTTCACCTTCACTTTGGACTGCGGTTATATTGGTGTTGTGTACTTCAGTAGTATTCTGCTTGGGTAAGTCAATTTATAAAAATGATATAATTAAATTAAAATGGTATTTTTTTAACTTCATTTAGTAAATGTTGCTAACATTTGTTGATAAAATTTGACAATCAATTGACAGTGACTGTTGTTACCACGCAAGGGATATCTTCTAGTATAACCGGCCAATTTCCTTTGTGTTTTACTCAATATACGTGACATTGGCGAAGTACTTTGTGCATACATCTTGTTGCAGTTTGCACACCTGAAGGCCATAATACTTGTTACTGGGACACATTCCTCAGACACTGCACGACTTTCTGTTACCGTATAGTGAAAGCTCATAATAAATATTTATGAATTAATAAAGTAATTTAAGAAATCAACGCTTAAGGCAGCATTACCAGAGATGAGCGAAGTTATGTAGCGAGGGATGTGTTTGTTAAGAACCTCATTTACCTAGCTTCGCTTAGAGTGTCAGATGAAGGGAGTCTATTGTTACTCGCATATCTCTGGTGGAAATGCAGCTTAACCCGAATAACTTCTACTTCGTTGTATCCCAATATCTTTTAATACTTTACCTAAAGTATTTAATTTTTTGAAATAGATTTAAGTAATAATATTTGCTTAATATTGAGTTTTATATACTAATGAAGTTGTCATAAAACTAGTTCAATATTAGCAATATGTACTCTAGCAAGGTCAGACTTTGAAGGAAAAATCTGTTATCTTTCTAAGTACTCTTTGCAAATAATTTATTATTTATTAATTTTTTTTATCAGTAAATCATTAGCTGTACTTTTTTTATACAGTGATGTAATAAATTATTGTAATCTTTATCAATTATCTGTGGCGCTAGAGTAAATAATAATTACTCCCGTCGTTTTGATAGTCTCGACTCTTTATATTCCCTCGACAGTCGGGTTGGAGTCTTTGCCTTACGCGAGGTCTCTCAAGGAGTGGATCTGGGTTGTGATAGTGATTATGTTAAGTGCAGTATTGTATTAGTGCTGTCCGATTAAGGTCACGAGTATCTTACAATGTAGTTGCCAAGTGGTAATGTAAACACAACGTTAGGTTAGGTTAGCTTAACCTTAGGCTTACACAATGATTCCTTTAGTTTGTTCCGACATCTATATAAATTAAAATGAATCGCTAAATATGTTGTAGACGGAAAACTCAAGAATAACTGAACGTTTCCTGGAAATTATTCAGGAACTGCTGAATATATATTTTTTTGAGATTTTTGAATTGAACTGAAGCTTTTTAAACTTTTTTATTGATGATGCATTTTTGTCTAAAGGAAATTTGGCACACATAGTTCTGATATCGCGTGAATGAATGAATAAAAATTGAATTTTTTTTCTATCTGTAGTAACGTAGTCAGTTTGGCACTCAGATATAAAATATAATTATACCTTTATATAAAAGGAAAAAAAAATATTTGACCTTATACGACCAAGGTGAGCTTTTTTCCTGCTTTTAAATCTACAAATACATTTGAAAATTCAATTATGACAGGCAAAAAATGTTGCTAGCACGGACGTTTTTGATAATAAAATGCTTTTTCGGGTATTTTTGAGAATTAAATTTTCAACCTGTGTAAAAAATTAAAGCTTATATATTATATATCGTCTATAGAAATATGTTTTTACTATAGAAGGCCGTATATTAAACATTTAAATATAAAAATTAGTTTTTATTATTATGGGAAGTTATTAGTTTAAGCAAAAACGTCTTATATTTTGATTTTTAGCGTGTAGGATTTTATTGTATTTGATGTTTATATATTATCGAATCGATTCAGGTGTAACTTTGCGGAGATTCATGTTTAACAAGAAATCACAACAATTACTTTGCTATAATCCGCGGAGAACACGTGAATTTGTATAGTGTGACTTGGGCCCGAGGTGCCAACTGTAAAAGCTGGTAGCCTGGGCCAAAGAACACCGCACAGATTCACTACACAATACTCAACGTACGTTTCGATCAGACACCGTTGTCCTTGACAACTTCAAAGATATTAAACACTTAAAACAAAAATACTGTTTCTTTATTTGTCTTCCCTGAGTTAAAAAAAATTTTTGTTCTTTCTTTTTTTCACCCGACTTCAAATAAAAGAAATTATCAATTCGGTTGTATTTTTTTTTTATGTTTGTTACCTCAGAACTCCGTCATTTATGAACCGAATTGAAAATTTCTTTTTGCATTTGGTAGTATATGCATACAGATTGGTCCCATTTTTTTCAAAATCCAGTTCTGATGATGGCATCTTTGAGGAATTGAGAGAACTCCTCAAAAGTTATAGGCACACATATAGTAATTTTGATATTTTGAGAAAGGTTACGAGCATTTACATTCAGAATTTATTGTTGGCACCGACTTCAAAAATATTAATTATTGTATATTATTGTCCTAATAGGGGGGTTAATAAATAAACTAATTATTTCTTACTTTTTAGTGCATTTTTTAGAGTTTGAAGTCGGTTCAATTTTTTGTTAAATATGTTTTATTTGTTCTTTCTTTCTTACCTTTGATTTTTATTGTTCTTTTGTATTTCGTATATTTGACATATTATATACAACATAGTTTACAATAACAGGTGCACGACAATGTTATGATTATTCTTCCTTCTGAATAGGGATTTTGTCAGTGAAGGTTGATAGGAATTTTATAATTTTTTTTGCAGATTCTTCATGGCCGGTTATCTGCCTGTTGGTTTCGAGCTTGCTTCTGAAGTCACCTATCCGGAACCTGAAGGAACCACATCTGGAATTCTCAACGCCTGTGTTCAGGTATAGAAATTGTTTCTAAATTACCCTCACACATAATGTTGCTAGCTATAGATGATATTTGATTGATTAATAGTTTCTATTGTTTTATTTTTTTAACACCGATTTGACAGTTAGATCCAATATCACAGTGAAGTGTGAGTGTTAAGAAAGTCTGATCCTTTGGTTAAATATTGATTAACGAGCTTAGGTAGTATAGGCGAAAACTTTTGCAATCTAAAAAGGCCTTATACACCTGACGTTAAGTCTCAAGCCGCAGGCGCTGCTCAGCTTCTTGCCTGAAGTGCTACTATTATCTTGTACGTCATGAAATTCATTCTAATCAATTTGTTTATTTGTAGGTATTCGGCATTGCTCTAACACTCCTGTTTGAATGGATGCTGAAGGCTGTTGGTGATCGTTGGGCAGATTTGACCATGTGTGCTATCCTTGCTTTAGGAACTGTGGTCACTGCCTGTATCCGTTCTGACTTACGACGACAGGCTGCGCAAAATAAGGCCTAGATTATTCACATCATAAATAACGATGACACAAGCCCCGAAATTAAATTGCAATTTGTAGACTATAAGACATGTAATAACACAAAAAATAATGTAATAGTATAAAAGAAAAAAACTAGAGTAAATCTCTATTTCTTGAAAAATGTCATAGATGTTTAATCAAAAATGATTCCAATTTTTTTTGTCGTCCATGAAAATCTAGGTCTACATTTTATCGCTTTCCTTGAATGCTGATAATAATTTTAATATTCGTTTTGTGTCAAGGAATATGAGAATCTCACAATACTTGTTTGGTTTGATATTTGAGATTGAGTGTTTACGATGTTATAAGCTAATTTCCTTGACATTTGAAAGGGCTAGGATAGTGCTCGAACAATATAATCACTAAAAATATTATTAATTAATAAAAACTTATGGAGTGTTGAAGTTTGAAGTGTAAATTTTATAATTTTATATTTTTAAAACAGACTAGAATAGGTTCCACTACGTAATATTTATACTCTGTTTCTTTGACATCGCCATTTTGATAATTTAAACATTTTTTTTATTATCCATATGAGACATTTCTCTTTACATCAACACTATATTTACAATAGACAACATTCCATATTGACCACAGACAATGAAGTATTGCAGAATACATTTTAAATTTAATATAGGATTTTATTCTATTTTATGATAAATGAATCTGTAATCGCATTTATTTATTACGTAATAATATATTTTTTTTTATTAAGATCCGTAGGTTTTGCTTGACGTGGCTTCTGAGCTTTTAAGCCTAATACAATATATTCAACTTCTTTAAAATTAGTTTAGGATTTGAAAAAATAATTAGAATAATATATATATTCTATAAAATTGTACTTTTTAGATGTTTTTGTAGAAATTTTATGAAATAACAGAAATATGAAAGAACGATTTTTAACCCTTTAATGTACAAGGTGTGTAAACGTGACAATAATTGTGTGACGCATGCGAAAAAAGATTTTATCTGATATACCAAGGTTTAGCCTTTAGGATTCCAATAATATTTGTGATAGAGTAGACGTTTTACAAGTAGGAAATTTTAGGAAAATTTTTAAAATGTTAACGAGACTTCTTAGTAATCATGTATCCACATGTGCTAAAATCCTCGCTAGAGGGAGAAGAAAGTAATACAAAAAAAAACGCATTTACTTCAGAAATTCTATATGAATTACCTGATAGGTTGTCTTATAAATTTTGTGACGTATAACCAGACGTAACCTGGTAAGCCTGACAATCACCATAGAGATATTCATGTGATATGAATGAAACTTATTTTTAAACCAAATTATCTGTATGAGATTGCTTAGCAATATATTCCATTTATATTTAAGTTGTTGCATTCTCTATTGGAAAAACCCATTAGGTAACTAGCTGATAAGCTTGACCTCTAAGGTCGGTGTAACCAGACAAGTGATTAGAAATAAGCAATTATAAGCTATATGTTATTCTACATTATTATAAAAACGTATATGACAAGGATTTTTAAGTTATTTATGACAATAATAAGTTCTTTTTTGTTATATATAGAACTTAGATTTTTTTAACTCCATAAACTGATGTTTGATGTTATAGCTTCAGTTACTGTTATTTATTTATACCTTTCATATTTTCAATAATAAAAAAGACAAGTGTCATAGACGGATAGTTCCGGTCGAGCCGCATGTGGGCCAGACTTACCCCTCCCTCTCCCATCCCATTATTGTTGCGGATCTAGGGGACTCTGGGCTCTTGCTCAGGGTCCGCTGAAATCACAGCATTTTTTTCTTCACTCCCCCTCCCCATTCTATCTTCGAGAATGCAACGCATCGAGAAAACAAGAGAATATCTTTTGATTTGCCGATGTCCATGGGCGATGGTGGCCACTTACCATCAGGTGGACCATCTGCTCGTTTGCATCTTATCTACCATAAAAAAAGGCTTGTGATTTAATTTACTGTAAGACATTTGATGCAATGTGGTTAGCCCAGTATTATTACAATTAAGAATGTTATAAGTTTTGGGTATATTTAATATATTATGGATATAGGTAGCTAGGCAGTAGTGTGCATTTTAAACAAATTATTAATTTTATATAATAGGGAATATGCATGATGTTATTAAACCATTTCACATCAGAAGTGTGCACATTGACAGTGTGAAAAAAAAAAACAGATACATTTTTAGAAATTTTGATGGAGTTAATGAAACTAATATGTATGTTCCCTATTATTTCATTTTAGAATTATATATTTATATTGTCTTAGTATAGTTAACTTATTATTTTATCTGTATAACTTTTTCCTTGAGTGAAAATTACTTACCATAGACAACGAAAGGTTTTTTACTGTGTGATAGGATGTAGATGCAAAAATTGTGGTAATTCTGCTTCTTGAATGTTTACAATCAATAGTAGGCTTGGGCTTTTATAATAAAAAATCTATTTATGCTCAAATATCTAATTTAATATTTTTTGGAACTATATTTTATGTAACCTTCAAAATAAGTATCGATATATCGATAACCGTATTGATAGTCGATTCTTCCTAAAAAAACAGATACGATATATTGTATCGATATAGTGTTATCATTTGCCCATAGCTAACTAATAAAACTCATATATATACTTCAACTTGTATAGATTTCGTGGATTGAACTATCTATTCTTGTATTAACAGTTTCAGCGCATGCGCGTCTGCTATGTTTACATTACAAACTTCAAATAAAATAATGACAATAAGATGTAATATTTTTAATAATATGTGGTAAACTTAATATTATATTGCATTGGCCTCTATTATATTAGAATAATATAATATTTTTATAGACGTATAAAAAAACCTTTAGAAACAATAGTACCCTTATGTAGAATTTTATGTCGCCATTTTTATTCTGCATTAGACACTAGAAATACACGTCATGTTGATATTACTACAATCTGTATTTTATATAAAACATAATGGCACAAATGTTTAACTTCGCTAAATATTTTGGATTTCGCTGTCTGTATCATGTACCTATTTCGAAAATTAATAATAATGTATTTAGCTTTTAAGAAAATGGTATTAAAGATATTGTTCAATAAAATATGTTGATGTGTAATAAAAGTTTATTTTATTTGTAAATCAACAGACTTCACACTTTTTTTCTATGATCGTTGTTTAAATTACCTCTGGATGGTTGATACTGTTAAACAGCATTAAATACTATCAACCATCCAGAGGTAATTTGATTTGATTGAAACATACTTTGTGCTTATCGAAAAAGGGCTTCCACTTATTGGATGGCGCGGTGATTCACAAGTTAAAATCCATGGGTTCAACTTCTACATACGCAGTTTTTATATGGTTTTTGATTAACTTTAATCAGCTAGTGCCGGCCGGCAAAATGTTTGATACTTGACTGGGCAGCCAGCTGTGAAGTTGCGGGAGCGAGGTACTGGATATAAACACAACAGATAGCGAAATTATTTATGAAATAAACTCACGATATGCTTGGCATCCTGACCCGTTTTCTGAAACTACGCGAAAGCAACTGTATTGTTAGACTGTTAGGCGATGATAGCTCACTCTTATTTACATAGTTATTTTTAAGTAAGCAAATTGAAAAGCTAGGAGACCTTTTTCGTCATCGCAGCAATTTGACTTATATAAAAAGTCTAGTAAAGTCAGTTCTTCTTTGATTCTAGGAGAGAAGTAAGATGTCTGCACAAAACTCTCCGCCAATGTCACGTATAATGAGCAAACCACAAATAGGAAATTGGCCGATTTCATTCATACGAAGTTTTTGACAGTTGACATAAGGTGACAGATGACAACTTGACTTAGTTGTTACAGCTGTTGCTATGGCGGCATTTTTGTTTTCACTTTTTCAATTTATTCTTATTCGTAAATTGGAAGAAACTATCATTAATTTAACCCTTAAATTATGTAGAACTCAACGAGTATATTATGTAAACCTTTAATTAAAAATGCTGGTTAACTATTAAATGCAATTTTAAATGGTCTAAAACCTCTTATTAAAAAATACAATAATGATCGATAGTAATGAACAAATTGTACACAGTGCTTGTAAAGGCCATATAAATAAATCAGAAAAAGGTAAGTTTGAAATATTTTACTAAAAGCTCTGTATTTTGTCAGCAAATAACTTCCTTCTTTAAGTTTCATTTTAATTTTACATAGATTTTTTCTCATCACGATGACAATATCAAATTTTACCGGATATTATTACATTTTTCTTATTATACATTTCCATCCTTTTCCGACAATTTTTTTTTATATTTGAAAGTTGGCATATGACTCTACTCCACCTGATGGTAAGTGGTACAAATATGTAATTACAAGCAGTACAATAACCTTAATATACCTTACACTAGTGCAAACATTAATTATGACTGTATATGGCCATCAATTATTACCTGTTACATACTTCATTAATTAAACAATTACCCCAAAATTACGTACATGTACTGTCCTTGGACTCTGGATTCTTACTCAGGGTATGCTGGGACCACAATATTCTTCTTGTTCTCCCCCTCCTAACTCATTATTCAAAATGAAAACAATTCAAAATAGGGTATACAAGAGACTGGTCTGCCTCGTTTCTGTCATAAAAAAGTCTATGCAGTCTTTAAAGCTTCTCTTGTTGAAAATTATTATCCTTATGTATCTTGAAATAAGTGATAGAACAATCCTTTGTGTTTTCAGATTTATTTAGAATATGTCCATCAAAACTAAATAAGAAGGAATTAGAAGACCTATATTTTGTAGTATCAGATAGTAATATTCAGCTGAAAAAAACTATTAACAGTCAACGAGAGCAGATTAAAGTTTTAAACACTAAAGTTCAGAGGTTGAGTCAAAAGACTATTATTAATAGTAATAAAGAATGTTGTGCGGGTAGTAAAGCAGTTATAAATGATCAAAAGGAACTGTAAGTAACATGAGAATGTAACCTATGTAATTTTTTGTATTAAATAAATAAATTAATGAATATTTGACGAACAGATATTGAATAGTATGATGACATATTCTATTACAAAAATATCTAGTATTACATCTTCTTTAATTAAATAAAAAAATGTATTGTTATAATGTTCGTATTATTTTAATTTTCAGGATAGCTGATTTGAAGAAGTCTAATGAACATTTATCAGAAAGAATCCGAGTGTTGAACATGAGGCTTTGCTCTGCCAAACAGTTTCTGCGACGCAGTCCACAATCTTCATACTGTGCTAAATGTTATTCTTCTAATACATGCTTGAAGTAAGTTCCTACATGAAATTTATAAATTATTTAAACATACACATTGTTAATTATGTTTGAAAGACAGCATGTTAGTTATGATGTTGGTAACATTAATCTGAGTAACATTTGATTTTAAAACATAAAAAGTAACAAAATAAATATGCTGCCATGGTAGAATCGCATTCTAGCAGTAATGCTATTGGTCTGAGTTTAAAGTAAAACCCCCAGAAAGATATTTTAGTCAAACCACCATACTGTTGTTGCCTATAACTTCTTTTTAATTAACATTATTTACATTTTTCAGAAACTTGTCAACAAGTGCATTAAATACAAAAAGGAGTGAAATAAATCTACGAACAGCAATTGCATCGAGCCAGTCCTTACACAAGTTAATATTAAAATTGTATCTTAATTAAAATGGCATTTTTGATGAGAGCGACTCTTGAGTTTGTTGCCAGCTCTTCAACAGATAACTACTTTCGGAGCTGGTGGTAGCTTTAGACAAATCGACTGACCAACCAATGTTTAATGTGTAAATTATCAACACAATAAACATTGGATGGTCTGTAAATTTTTTTTAAATTATATATTTTGAGTTTGTATTTAGTATTATTTTTATTTAGTTTCAAACATAATTTTTTTTATTTCTGTTAATCTTAATATTACAGAGAGAATGTTCGAAATAAAGCAACGAAAAATATATCCACGCAGGTTGAAATGTAAGTAAATAATAACTTTTGGAGATTTCTATCAACAAACTGAGATCTAATTACTCTAATTTTTTTGTAGTTTGACTAAACAAAGTTTTGAAATTAATAAATATTTCCTTTTTCCACATTATGTTAATTTAATATTATTTGAAAGTGTTTTTGAATATACAATAATTATATTGGTTGTATTATTTTGTTTTAGATTATACCAAGAAGACTCTTGTCAACAAAATAAATGTCGAACAACTATAGAGGAATTAACACAAAAAATTGCTGATCTGACAGAGGTAATGAGTAGCTCCAACTTGTGTTAGAATTTATTTAAACTTTCAGATAAAATGTAATATGTATAGTAAATGCAAAAGTTTGTGTTTCTTGTATTCTATTCTCCTAAAGCAACGTAATTTTTTGCATAAATCTAATGTAGTTTTTGAAGTGATAACTTCTTATGGGAGGGTAAACTGCTTCGTAACGTAACTCGTTACGGCGCCACTATGTCTGGCTTCCCTTTCTCACGCATTCGGCAGCAGTAGGCTGCTCCTCTCTCACTTTAACCCACAGCGCTAGCCGTATTTCGGACAGACGCTTCCTCCTCTCTCTTCTCAATGTACAATTTGAATATTAAATAGTTCAACTTAGATTAGTTGAAGTTATCACTTCTATCGAGTGTCCCGAGACGCGCACGTTTGAAAAAGGTATTCTTAACCCCGCCAACTAAGCCAATTACTTGTATTAGAAATGGGTCACGTCAGTGTCCCATGACTGGGATATGAATCCACGAATTGTCGAGCGTGAATCCAACGCCTGAACGACTGTTCTACTGACGCTTAAAGTAACTCCAAATGAATGAAAAATCTATTGATTCTCTATTGCAGTAATATATTTTATTAATTAGGAATTATCAAAAACTCATCAAGAATATGCAAATCGCTTATATAAGTTAGAGGAAGAAATAAATTCTGTACGCGAAGAAAATATACGCGTTCGCGCAGAACATTCGAGTTCCGAGCAAAAATTAAAAGCGAAGGAAAAAGAGAGTGCTAATTTGTTGCAGAAATTACGAGATGCTGAAGCTTTATATGGTGAGTTACAAACCTAGTAATACATTTAGTTTGTGTTAAATTTTATGTCCCGTCCGTTCAATCTTTGACAATAAACCCCTTTAGTGGTTAATTAAAAAAAAAATAATAAGCTTCTAGGTTACAAAAACTAAGTAGCTTAGGTTATGCGTTGATGTTTCAGTCAATCATATCATTATTTTTGGATTCTAGATTCCTTTTAGGTTAGGTTTGGTCTGTTACACAACAGACCTTATGTGACTAAAAGTAATTAGAAAAAAGATCTTCGTATAAATACCATTAATTATATTATTGTTAGTAATTAACTTCTTAATTCAGATGATGTAACTGCTCAATTAATAATTGAAAGGAGTAAAGTATCAGAACTTGAAATGCAACTAAAAGCAACAGACATATCTAAACAAGTGGCCAAGGCGTTCGAGGCTCAAATGAAGACCTCCTTTGTAAGTGTTATTTAATCTATATCTTATATTTTGTTATTATCACCTGCTCATATACATACAAACAATTCTATTTTATAGTTAATACCAGTACCAAAAAATCAAGCACTTAAGGAAGTTCTGGATAAATCGGTTAAAAATTTAGATGATTCTGGTTATACTGAAAGTATAATACAAGAAAATGATAAAAAGGTAATTTTGAAAATTTACGCACTCATCGCAAAGGCGAGTTTTCTGATTTGAAAAATTATCGGATTTTCAGGATATAGTTAAACATGATCAAATTGTAATACAACAAATTATGAGTCTTCAAGCTGAGGTGGATAATTTGAAACGTTTAATGGCAAGTAGTTCATGCTTATATACCATCTCATCTACTAAACAAATTATATAGTAATAATAATAATTCTTTCTTTTCTTAAGTTTTCCTAGTACCTTTATTTGACCAGTCCACAGAGCTATAATTTTTTTTAGCTTTGTGGTACTTGTCTTTTAGATAGAGGTACATATAACCTTGTCACTGTGTTCACTTTTCCTTTAAGACTAACAAGAGTTCATAATCACTGTAGGAAAAGCAAAATACAGCAAATGACCTGAATGCAGACAATATAATATTAAATGATAAAGGAGTGTTTCTTACTAATCCCATTTTGAGTAACAAAACCTTTTCACATATCAAGGATGATAAACAGTAAGTTAAATATTTACTAATTTTGATTTTATCAAATTATCTTTTTAATAATTTTAAATCTATTTAACTTTTATGTTTAAGATCTTCATCCAAGTCGCTAATACATGACAACAAAATTTCTAAAGAAGATGTAAATTATCAAAGCAAAACTACGCAAGAAGTAAAAACAAGTAGTAATACTAAAATACCTTTGCCTATTAATAAAACGAAATCTAATCAAAATGAAGAGCAAACAAAAAAAATACTAGAACGAAGTATAAGTAAGGAAAACAATAGCATTCAGAGTTACATAAAAAAAGCTGATGGAGTTAATCCACCAAATGTGAGAAATAATGAAAATATTAACAATGATGAAACTACATCACTTAGAAGGATATCTAAAGATTTCAGTTCAGACTGTAAAGGTGTTAACAATACTGATTTAAAATCTACCAAGAATCATGATCGTGATGAACGAGATTTGGATAACAAACAAAATTCAGAAGAAAGTTCTGGTACTGTGTTAAATGTTAATAATATTGATAAAGAAGATGTTATAGAGAGAAAAGTTAATAACAAAATAGACACTGCAGAAGTTTTAAAAGATATACCTAAGAATGATAGTTCTGAAAACAATAGCTCAGGACATAATACTTTTATTATTGAAACTAAACCGAATAATAAAGATTCTAATAAAGTAAATATAAAGGCTTCTTTAGATAAAGTAAAAACGCAAACTGATACTAATTTAGGTGAGATAGTAATATAATGATATTAACTTTATGAAAAATTTATTAACTATTCCCTTAAAAAGCGCATGCGCACGCGTAGAAAAGTCTTGATAAAGTTGATCTATTTGCGTTAATGTGTAATCGGGTTGTAGAGCCATTACCATATTTTATAATAAAATAAATGTAATGATGATGATGTTTTCCACATCATCGTGAAATATTAATCTGTGTCACTCAATCATGAATATAACGCTTTTAATTAAAAGTTGTAATTTACAGGTGAATCTTCAAAATTAAAAAACGATATTCGTGTGTCTAAACCATTAGCGACCTCATCTCCGAGCCATCAAACCTATATAGTAGATAAGTTAGCTAATGTTCGAGCTACGTCTCCAGATAATACGGAGTGTGAAATATCTTCCCTGACTGATTCTCCTCATGACTTAGAGGGTAAGAAAAAATTACAAATGTATAGAAAAGTAAATACTCTGGATAAATATCCGTAAAAGCTTTGACCTAGGAGGGGACAGGTTAGAATAAACTCTCTGCTGCTGGGAGAGCACCTCCATTGGTGGTAGGGGATCTGTTCCCCGACTGGCTTGCGACCACCAGCATGCGAATCCGACAGCCAAGAATCTTTGCGTTCCGGTCGAGCCGCATATGGGCCAAATCTACCCCCTCCCTCTCCTATCCCATTAATGCTGTGGTTCCAGTGAACTTTCGGTCAACAGAAACCGCAGCATTCTTCTCTTCGCTCTCCTCCTGCCTCTACGTCCCTTAACTATCATTAAAAAAAGATTTTCTTTGAATTCTATATTCTTTTATTTTCCGTACTCCATTGACAGTATCTATATATCCTTTTTTATAAAATGCTGTTCTATTTACAAGTTAAACGATATTTTTACATATTTCCAGATAAAAGTCCTCCAGATTATATATCTCCTGGAGAAGAGAGAATGATATCAAGTTATAGTGACTCCTACCCAACTACTACAACAGATTACTACCTAAGCGAAGGAGAACTGCCCCTTACTAACGGTATTTATGGATCCAATTACTTTTTTTGCTATTGAAGCTTTTTATCTGTAAATAGTTATTTTATTTTTTGCAGTCAGACACTTATCACTTGCTGAAGTAGTTGTGAAAAATAAAACTTCTCGTCCGATTGGGTAAGTCGAAAACGAAATTATAATACTTCACTATAGATATTGTAACCGCTACAAGTTTTAGGGGCCATGTCAAATAAGAATGATCACAGACGAGACTTTTTATATGCTTAAGTTTTCTGGTATAGATATGTCTCACTCAGCAAGAGAGGGAATAGAGTTCACTCGAGTTTACGCCTTGTGCTCTTTTTCTTTTTCATAATCGAACGAACTGAAACCTTTCGAGTAAGACACCCAGTCTCTCGTCTCAGGTCTGAGTTTGATCCTGGGCACACACCAATGACTTTTCTGAGTTATGTGTGCTTTAAGCAATTTAATATCATTTGCTATAACGGTGAAAGAAAACATCGTGAGGACACCTGCACTCCTGAAGGTTCTCTAAAGTTCTCAAAGGTGTGTGTAGTGTGCCAACTCGCACTGGACCAGCCTAGTGGACTGTGGCCAACCACCCCCCTCACTCTACGGAGGCTCAGCAGTGGGCCAATTAATGGGTTGTGATGATGACGATGAATCGGATTTAATTTGGTAGTTCAACTCAACAGGCATAATGGCATCATCAATTCGCATACGCTTTAATTCTGAAAAGTTTTAACCAATGGTTGGACGAGTTACAATACAATTTCTCTTCCTCTTCGTTTAGTATTAGAGGCCCTTTTTCGCCTCTGAATTGTTAGCAGCGTAGGAACCGGTCAAGTATTTTTGACGCATTTTAATTGCACCCTCTTTTTACGTTTATTATCGTCTATGGCCGTGGATAGTATTCAGATGCTGACCACTTTTTATTTAATTTTTGTATGGCGGATAATGTCCAAAATAGAAGATGGTCCAGATGGGATGCTGCGGTTTCAGTATACCCTAAACGAGACCACCGGAATCGCAGCATTAATGGATTAGGAGGAGGAAAGTCTGGCTGTCCGAAACTTATCTAATGTAAATTTTACTATGTTGTAGCCATCAAACAGTAACGGAAATGCAGGACGCCATTCAAGCTATTAATGAAGAAATGAATCGCTGCAGAGACTTGCTGCAAGGGCGGAAACAGGTGATCATTCCAAGTGTTGGTCGAGTGCATACATTCTCGTATCCTTATAATTATACTTTTAATATATAATAAACTAGTCGATCCGTCCCGGCTTTGCCCGGGAGCAATTTAACACGTGTATTTAGCCGTAACCGCTATATTTTAAATCTGTAATATCTTCGAAAATATTCATTTAAATTTCATGCTGTGAAGGAACATATTGATCTATATTAAATGCACAATGTATTTAAGGTACCTAATTGGATAAGGATGAATGCTGTATTGTTTAAAATCGCCATAGCCATTATTTCTCGTAAGTAAGTAAAGGATAAAAAATGTTTATTGTGGGTTATCCCTAAGAGATAGACATTTATCATTGCGGACGTTTTTGTAGACCTGTTCAAGGAGTACACATGTTTGACTTTGTTTTATACTATGTAGTGATAAGTAGTTAACAAAATGTATTGCCTGCGCGGTAAGAGGGAAGGGAGAGGGGTGCTCTTTGACGCACACTTAATAAATTTAAATCCATAACCAATATATGTAAATAATCAATTATGGACCCCAGCTAAACTACACAGTTTTTTATAATGCCGCAAATTACTACTTTTTATCTCTGGTTAAAATTTAGACGAATTTCAACATTTACGATATTACTAACATAATTGACATAAATTATGAATTCTGAATCTTTCGAAAGCTGAACTCCGTTGCATTTATTTCCAAAATATTTTTAATGTACGTACGGTTGTGTTAAGTTTTCCAGTAATTTAAGTATCTTAAATGTATTTAGAATATATTGTGTTGTAGATATAATGATAGTATATAATTAATGAAGTTTTACATAGGGATGGTGATTCTTTTTGAAAAATATCGATTTTTCGATCCCTTTGAATTGCAACCTGAATCGATTCACAAGAAAATTAAGACCAATAAGATTGATTCCTCAAAAATCGATTTTTTTAACCTAAGGTGAAAAGTAAAAACAAATTGTCGATATTCTAGAATGAAATATCAATTCCCTGTATCGATTCAGATTAAAAACATTTTTGGTCTGGTCTGATTTTGGTCGGTATCCCTAGTTTTGCATATTTTAGCGCAACTGGGATAGTTTATCCACGGTCCACCTGCTAGGAAGTGGTCATCTTCATCCATAGACATCGGTAAAACTAGAGAGTATCAGAGTATCTTGTTTTCCTGATGCGTTGCCGCCTCGAAGATAGAGTGACGAGGGGGAGCGAAGAGATGAATGCTGTGGTTTCAGTGGACCTTGATCAAGAACTCGGTGTTCACTGGAACCGCAGCTTTAATGGGATGGGATGGCTCGACCGGAACGCGTCAGAGACGCAAGCCAGTCGAGGAACAGATCTCCTACCACCACCCTACCTCCAAGGTTGAAGTTCCTATGGATTGTACCTGTGTTGTTGTATCATTGTGGTGTCTTTATAAACGGATTAAAATAATTTTTTTAATTAGCTCTTTTTCTGTTTTATTAAAATAATATTAATAACTTCTAACTTCTTCTATAATTGTATTTTTTTATTTTTATACAAATATTATATATAAAATATATATATACTCTTTTGGATTTTTGCTACTTAAGTTTGTAATAGGCAGACTAACGACCGAAATTAATATTCTCATCGATCAATCTCAAATCCAAATTAAAATTTTCTATACACAAATTTGATTTTCGATTCTATTTTTAATGTATAAACGAAAGATTTTGGTTGAGATTGTTTATTAATTTTGACCGTAAGTGACACAAGGACAAAGTATTAAATAAAAATAAAAAGTTCAAAATCGTGCTGTGTGTTTAAGTTATATGTTTGACGGGCGTGACAGGTTTTTCAGAACGATTTTAGTACATATTATGGGGACAGCAAATGAAGGAACAAAAGGACGAAAGGACTATAATATAAAAGAAATGCTGAGCAATCTATATTATAGCCTTAGACCTCCAACTTTATCTGAAATCTGACAAATGATGATATCATTATCTGATTAAGTGCTGAGATTAGTTAATTTTGGGAACGTTCTGCCAAAAACGTACTCAATAAAATAGCTGGGTAAACGAGAAACATGTACATGATCATATCTTACTTGATTTAATGGTAAAGAAAAGGTTAAGGCTTTGTTTCCACCAGCAATTTTAAATGAAGCGATTCTTTTGGTTCTTGACAGACATCCCTCGCTCATCTCTGGTGAAAACGTAGCCTATCATTGCTAATTAACAGCACTGCAAATAAAAATACATCTTTAAATATAGTTTTATACATAAGGGAACGTATCCATACTACGTGACCCGTTCTGAGGGGAAAGGCAGGTCTTAATAATACCAGCCTTGGTAACAGGAGTGGGGGGTCTTAGGTTTTGGTTACGTAGTCTATATCTGTTAGGGATATCTTGTGCTGTATTTAAATATAACAACATTGACTTGCATACGTCGGAATGCTAGTTGATTGAAAACTTTTGGCATATTCTGTATTAAGTCACAAGGGGGGTTCCCTACGAATATACAAATTGTAAAAAATGGGTCAAAGGGGGCGTCTATTTATTACGTGTAGTGTTTACGGGGGATGAATCTCACCTAGTCTCAAGTAAGAGGAGGTGGTTTTCGTAAAAAACAGTTTTAACTTGCAAAAAAATCATTATCACTGAAATCTCAAAAGCAGTCTGTATTTAAAATTCAAATTTGGAATATATCTATATCTCCAATGTGAAGATTTTGCATTACAGATTAAAAATAGATTCCGATTTCAAATAGCAAAAAATCTGTTTTCAATCCGTAATCAAACGGTTTCAGTTTGGTTTGTTATTAATTTCGGTTGAAGGTTTGGAGGAAGTTGATTAAAATATTGGTAGGTTTATAACAATATTTTTTGTTTGTTGACTTTCGTTTCAAAATCGAACCATCATTGGAGTCAACAATGCTCAAACATTTCTGGCCACATGAGCTGGTCGCCAAGAATATATCCTTTTTTTTTTCATTTAATAATTTTGAAGATGCTTTTGGTTTTTTCAAAATTAAGTTTAAGTTCAAATAACTTCTACAGCAAAAACGTTAAACTGCAACATTAACTATTCGTACTCGAGCAGAGAAAGGTTGGAAATGAGTAGGATGAGATTCATATTCTTGACACATTGCACGTCCATGGGTGCTTTTAATAATACTATGACTGAATTATAAAAAGACTATGGATACAAAGACATCTAATACGAATAAGGAATTTTATAACTACAAGGATTTAGATAACTATAACGGAAGATATCGCCGGCCTTACTATAAAATGAATAAAAAATTAATCCACTAAAGACAAGGGTTTACGGTGTAATACCTTTGTCTTTTCCATTATGGAATAAAAACACAGGAAAAAATTTCATAATATGTCAATGTCATTATCTCTCTGCCATTGAATCCTAATGTAGGTAATATATATTAATTTTCAAAGCCATATAATTATTATTATATATTAATTTTCCACAATAAGAAGAGTGAATTTACTCAGTAAATATAATAAAAGAAGCAAACACATTATCTTTGTGTATATTTTTATTTTATTGTATTAATCAAAATATAAAACAAGGAAATTTAGTACGGGGACCAGAAGTCACTCCTGATTATTATTATCAATATCTTGTTTCCTAATTTTATTATTTTATATTATAGTATTTTAGTTATACTTTAAAAAAAATGGTTAAAGAATATTGTTAAGGTTAAATATTGAATTGAATCAGGCGTTACTTCGCGGAATTTCATGATTTAAAAGGAATCAAAAGGTTACCTTGTTATAATCCGCGGCAATCTGAACAACCAGACTCGTATGGCACAACCCAGAAGAGCACCCTGCCCACATAAAAGTGACGCGCGAACCCGAACCAAGACACCACACAAGTATCAAGTGTTAAGGTTTTTGTAGCTAATATTTAGAAAAATACTTATTAATAGCAACACCGTTTGTAAAGTAGCATTGGCGGGTAGATCATTTTATATAATGTCAAGTATACCGACGTGTACGGAAGTCAGTGTTATAGTGTCGTGGTTAAGGTCACCCTTCTTGAGGTCCACGTAAGTTAATATATTATGAATCTTTTGTATTATTATTATATTTTGAAACAATAAATTAATTATTATATAAAAATTCTCGTGTCGCGTTGTTTGTTAACTCTTCCGAAACGGCTGGACCGATGTTTATGAAATTTTGTATGCGTATCGAGTAGGTCTGAGAATCGGTCAACATCTATTGTTTATATCCTTAAGTAATAAGGGCACCCTAATTTTTTAAAATATATATGGCAAAACAACGTTTGTTGGGTCAGCTATCAATCATATTAAGATACGGAAGACTTCCTTCAAGTATTCAAGACCTTCCTGAGAAAATCTTCTACCTATATTGTAATACGTTGTAAGTGTAGATGAAAGTGCTACAATATATTAGACTAATTTATGCTTTCATTATGATCATAATTTGCGCATCAATTACAAGACGCAGTTATGAGTCACTGGTACAATTATATCTGATATGTATTTTGCTACTATGTTCACTGTCAGTATGTACAGTACAACTGAAAAGTATCTTAGTTGATGATATTTAATAAATCTTGTAATTTATTTATTCTGATACACTGACATAACTGCATTAAAAAGCAGCGAATCTAAAACTGCACTCATTTTCCCTACAAGAGTGCTTTTTTCGCGATTATTTTTGCACTCCCACCTTGAAATTTCGTGTTTGAATAAATGTCTTGAGTACCATTACTTGAGGTGCGCAGATATACACGTACAACAAGCGCATACTCTCCCTAAGTCCTCCAGTATTGTGTTGTCCTCCTCTTTATTTGAATATTTTTAAAATAACATTTATAACAAACATTATATAAAGTAAAAAATAATCCATTAGTTCACCCCAATACTTACATCTCTATGTGATAATATTTTGTTACATGTTGGAAAAGCACTCTCCTTTCGTTCTTCGAAATGTCCCATTTGTTCGAAAGAAACAGTGTTGTTTAAGTTAATAGATGTATTAAAATTTTCTACATGATTAAAAATGATATTAGAAACTGTAGTGTTGTAACAAAATCCATTTACTTCATTTACCTCCTGATTTAAATCTATTACTATATTGTCCTCAAAATTCACTGCATCTATATTTTTATCTAGGCTATGTTTCTCATCCTCGTAAATACTAAACAAAACCTCTAGTGAACAGCAATCTTTCATAGGTTTCCAAAAATGAATATGCTGATAGCTATCATTCTCTTCATAATAGGTTAAAGTTCCATCCATCATCATACCATCAGTCTTGAAACCTCAGAAATTTGCTTTTTTTTTAGATAAAATGTTAACTGTATTTTAATCCAGATTATATAGTACCTGTGTGCCAAATGTTAAATGCATTCAGTCAGAAACCACAAATTCTTGTGCAAAATTCCTAGCAAATTATGTGTGCTTTATATATTATATATAAAGCAGTCAAAGAGCTTAAGAAATTCCTGAAATGTTTAAAGCTCTGCACTCACTAGGTAATCTATCTAACGATCAACATACGCGCAGTCATAGTGGTGTGACGGCGTGCGACGGACGCGCACTCGCGCCCGAATACACGATCGACTGTCGGTGTCGGGATTCGTAATATTTACCCCAATACCCTATCGATACCCCCAAACCCCCACCCACCCCTACATGTGATCATTTACACCGCGAGTGTTACAAATATACTACTAAAGATACATCAAAACTAGTTGAATAGCAATAGCATCTAAATAAACAGAAACGTTCCAAAATAATTAATAATTTGTATGTCAGTGAAAATAATACAAAAATTTAAAGTAAATTTTCAAATATTGTGTTAGATTTTAAATTTTAAAACCGTTGGTATTTCAAATCAAATGAAAGAAAAGTAGTATTACTGCGATTCTCGGGTTTTCGTTTTAATCTGATAGGGTCGATACGCTTCCAATAGCTCCGAAGCAAATGTCAAGCACAGATAACGTGCTGGTTTTAGCAAAGATTAATCGGTCAATCAATCTGCTTGCATACGCGTCCTTGCCCCAGTGACGTGCCAAAGACGCAGACGCATTTAGCCCGATCTATCCGCTCTCATCACAAACTTTCTTTCTCCACAAATCGATCGATTAACGACCTAATTCTCCGGTAACAAAGGTGATTACAGTCGAAAATATGTTTGCTCTGTCTAAACTTTCGTTAAATCTTCAAAGCATTGTAAGCTTTACTGTCATACGGTTAAGAGTGACGTTTTAAACTACAACTACAAACTCTTTGCCCTCGTGCGCTGACATTTCGATTCGAAAAAAATATTTAATTTGTTATTTTAGTGTCGTTACAAACACTATTTTGTCGCATAATGAATCATTTCGTCAGATCTTTTTCTGAATGAAAAAAATGTGTTTTCAATTATTTCATTAAAGAGCTACAAATCTGTGAATTCTTTCAAAACTACAATTCTTTGTATTACTTACAAGTTCTTCATAAGAGTAAACATTATGATCATAAAGCGGATATTGCCCACTCGTCTATTTTTGTATTCCATTGAACCCAGTACTGAGATCTTCAAATCTAAAATATCTTTATTAATTTGATATTAACGTCAACATGAAAATTATGATAATTTGCTTCATAGTTGTTTATGTCTGTTTACTCTATGAGATCCGCTTTTTGTTTCGTGATTCACACGACTGATTTATCCTAAGCCAGCAGGTGACATTTCTGTCACTACTCTACCACTGAGTGATAGATATCATCAGCTTCTATTACTACACCTGCTATGTGATTTCATTCTTCTAATTTAAATACATTTTAAAAAACAACGATATTTTCTTCTTATGGATCTTTAGGTTCTATAAAAGTTATGTCAATATTATTCTTATTAACAGGATGTGCAATATCGTCAGCCAAATATTCCAGCTCTCATTCATCCTAGTGTAGAAACCTTGACTTTATTTCTGTCATCATCATCGGTTATTCTAAAGGTCGTAACAAACTTGTGTTCTCAGAATATTAACTTTTCACGATCCATTTGAGTGGGTTGATAAATCTTTAGGAACGAGCATCCGTTACGTTACATTTAAAGAAAGATTTATAGATCTTCACGACAGTGTCACCGTCGCATTGCAGATCTGTTTTAGTGTAAACATATACAAGACGTCATTGAACGAAATTCTTTCAAGAGAATGTCGGATGTCCTCAGTTTTATTGACAGATCTTTTTCGACAACATTCTTCGTCACCTTGTAGAATATCTGTCAATGCCTTTCTAATTCAATCAAAGTTTTCATTGCCACTTATTTCACAGCTTTCTTCTAATTAGTATCATATTGACTGATTTTCTGACATCAGTTATATGAATTAATTATAGGTGCCACATATTTGGCATGATTTTCTTGGCAATTGCTTGTTTAGCATTCCTCTTGTAAATACAGTCCATAATATTATAAGAATGGCGAATAATTCAGGTGCAAATTTGGCACTAATACCGTACACTTATTTGTATCTTTTAACCTTTTTTGTAGCTTTTCTTCGGATAAAATGAAGTTTTAAAAGTTTTTCACTGTATCATATTAAATTGGAGATAACTTATGATCATAATTTGATTTTGACTTGTTTAGAGTAGTTTCTAGGCAAAATACATAAAACATTGCATTTAGATAAATAAGTATTAGTTTAAAAGTGACGGCATAATATAAAGTTAATAGCAATACAAATTACCATACACATAACAAACACAATGGAAACGAAACACATCACACACGACATCATGAGCAAAGAAGCGATAGGTTAGTTTGTAATGATATTTTAAAAATTTCAATACTACCTTAATTTATTATTGATACAAGGAAGGATGTTTTTGAAACAACTGATCTTTAGAACAAGTTAAAAGATATAATATAATAAAAGAAAATGAACTCAATTGTTATTGATGAACTGTTTAATTTAACTGTACATATACATACATATTCTTATTTGGTTTAAACGTACAGAACAAAGCTTTGGAGAAATTTAATGTAAATTAAAATCTTAATTTATCTTCCTTGTGTAATACCAGAATATTTATATATTAAATGCTTTTATTAGTGCTAATTTTTATATGTATTGCTTACGTAGATAAAATCCAACACACAGTAACAGTAGACACTACACTAAACACATTTACTTCAACATACGACAGAAGTGAACTATCAGTAGATAATCCTATATTAAACGTTATAATCAAATTAAATATATTGTAGTATTCTAATGCTTTAGTAGATTAGATTTTACAACGCTTTGTAATTACACAAAACTCGTAATACACTCCTCCTTCCCAAGATCCTCCATTTGTAAATTTTTAACTAACAATCCAATTATTACTCCTACTGTCCTTTAATGTACTTTATATTTGTATATTATGCTAACTTTGCATAATCCATTAACATGTAACCTTGCTTGTATTATAGCAAATCCATCGACCGATTCCTTTTCATTTATTGCATTACTAGCCGATCTGTTTCATGATTCACTGAGGTAAAATAAATCTAAGCCTTTATTAAAAATTTAGGGAAGGAAATTTAAATCTATTGAAGAATTTTCTTCATCCTTCTCCATCCTTCATATTCTGAAAAAAATAGCTTCTCAGTGAATCTACATAACAAATGGAAATGATTCACCAAATTCTATGTTTGTTACTTCAGTAGTTAGATTAACATTAGAATTATCATTGTCATATTTTTTATATAATACACATTTAGCTTTATCTTTATCAACATTTTAATTTGTTTTTTTTTTAAATCATTTTCACAATCAAATCCTATGATTATATTTACGTCTGTAGCTGTTTATTAATTAGCAATATTTATAAATACGCTTACTTCATCATATTGTGTATAAGCCTATTGTATACTAACTGGCTGAACACGTTAACACGTATCAATATCATTACTACATGTATCATGCTCATCATTATCATTATCACCGTGATAGCTAGTGGTGACAAGTGCGGTGTTATACAGAGTTCGGCGAGTGGGTGAGCAGGGTCGCGGTGCCGGCGTTGTTCAGCTCGCGTCGGGGGAGCAGCGAGCGGCGCGCCAGGGCTCTCACTTTGCGGGAAAATATGGAAGTGAGTATCACAAAGAATGATTTTCTACTATATTATTTAGGTATTTAAAAGCTCGATACTTTTTCCTGCGAAAGACCAGGTTAATCTATGATAAAATATTTTACATGGAGTTTACGTGGTTACTATTAATGCGTGCTTTCGTCAAAGTTTTTTAATGATGATCAACATGGAATATTTATGAGTATGTATCTAATATGTCAAATTAAGCCCACTGTAATAGGTTTGTAACTCCATAATGATTAACAATATGACGGTTTTACTTTGATAGATTTATTGATTACCTATTAAATAATAAACACATACTTTATGTCGCAATTCTTGAAGTGCATTTATTTTATTTGACTGACACCTGTGATTAATTCATATCTCTGTGGACACAGAACAGCCCACGTAAGATCGAACAATTAGCGACAGCCTCCGTACAACAATATCTTAAGGATCACAATTATTCGATAGTTTAAAATCTCGCGAGGTAGATTAAAATCTAACAATTTTACGGTGACATAAGTATATACTATAATATATAATTTCCTAGTGAAAATATTTACAATCTATATTTCAAATTAACATGAAAATAACCAATAATATAATAACGTATATTTGTACTTTCTCACAAAAATGACTGAATTAATTTTAAGAGTCGTAAACCGTTGGGTTGCTAACCTGTATAGAAAAAAGATGATAACGACTGCATGAGTCATGAGTGTGTCAGTTAGTGAGACTGTCTCTTCCACTTTTGAATATCCTCTGGACCCATTTTTGGATTTATAAAAAAAAGTAGTGTTAAAAAAGAGGAATGACACCCAATACTGTACAGCAATATGTAGTCACATGCAAACCGGGTACCGCCTTGGAGTTGCGGCCAAGGTGTAGGGTTAAAGGCCTTTTATATAATTACACTCCCTTTCGCTGCCCGAACACTACCTATAGTAGATAATAAAGCTAAATTACGTGGACCTCATGAAGGGTGACCTTAACCACGACACTATAACACTAACTTCCATGTACATTGCACGACAACACCAGAGAGAATATAATATTGTCTAGACGTGGGTATACTTGAAATAATACCAATAATTGGGCTAAATATTGAATCGCAAAGCAGATATAACGTCAGGAAGCGCAGTAAATCAAACTATGACGCAGAACATGTGCAGCGCGCACAGCCATGATCATATTAGAACTGGACCAATATTTTATTATGTTGGCAACATTGATTGGATAGCTTTTTACTTTAGAAAATGGCAACGCCTTACCACGATCTAAGGATTAGTTAATGTTGTTTAAACAGTCGTCTTTTAAGTTTTATGGTAGTAACGTCACACGTCATTTAAACGAACGTTAACGATGTTATTTACGCGGTCGTTTATGTGGTGTTGGTCTTGGTTGGTTAGATGTGAGATCAAATGTGGTTTGATTATCTTCTCAAATACTCATTTTCATGTTTCCTCTATATGTTTATTTGTAGACTGGATTTTGTCTGCTATTTTATCTATGCAATAAAACATAGTAGAATAAATTTTTAAAGGTTTACGTCTCAATTTATCCTTTAATGTATATATATTTATATATATGTCGGAGCATAGTAAAAGATTATCGATTAATCAAATCGTTATCGTTGTCTATGGCGTTGGAGTGGGGTAGTAGTCACTTCCGTTGTTTTGACAGTCTGTACCCTTGACCCTTTATATGCGATCGACAGTCTAACTGAAGTCTTAGTCGTGCGGGGTCTCTCAAGAAGTGAACATCATCTAAGTAGTGCTAGTGATAGTGATAGTGTCAAGTGCAGTGTAGTGTGGAAGTGCTGACCAACTAAGGTCACGTAAGTCCTTACAATGTAATTGCCACGTGGTTAAGTAAACACAATGTTAGGTTAGGTTAGCCTTGTGTTAGGTTCGGTTTATGTGCGTTTAACCTTGGGTTTAAACAGAGAGCCTGAGCAGTGGAGGCATGTGTTATGATCATTTAAAGGACGTCCATAAGCCTACACCTTGGTCACAAGTCCAAGGCACTGCTTGGGTTTCTCTCGTAATTGTTAGAGATCATATTTGATCATTTATCGGTTCAGTAGAAGTATCTACGTTGCGTTTACCCGGGGATTTTAAAAACGATGTGAAAGGAAATGGAAGGAGGAAGATGGGGAATATTGGGGAACACTAAAAGGGGGCGATGGTATTGAATGGAATATTGGGTAAACACAACGTAGATACTCCTATTGAACCGATAAATGATCAAATATGATCTCTAACAATTACGAGAGAAACCTAAGCAGTGCCTTGGACTTGTGACCAAGGTGTAGGCTTAAGGACGTCCTTTAAATGATCATAACACTCGCCTCCACTGCTCAGGCTCTCTGTTTAAACCCAAGGTTAAACGCACATAAACCGAATCTAACACAAGGCTAACCTAACCTAACATTGTGTTTACTTAACCACGTGGCAATTACATTGTAAGGACTTACGTGACCTTAGTTGGACAGCACTTCCACACTACACTGCACTTGACACTATCACTAGCACTACTTAGATGATGTTCACTTCTTGAGAGACCGCGCACGACTAAGACTTCAGTTAGACTGTCAATCGCATATAAAGGGTCGAGGGTAGAGACTGTCAAAACAACGGAAGTGACTACTACCCCACTCCAACGTCATAGACAACGATAACGATTCGATTAATCGATAATCTTTTACTATGCTCCGACACGGCCATTCTGATAATCAACGCGCTCTCGCGTTGCCTTTACACAGTTTCAAAATACGTAACACGTAACACTAGTTTCATGGACAAATAACTTCGTTAAAGTGTGACAGCTTTCAGCACTATTTTCCACTAGACATAAGAATTTCAATCATTAACACACAAAGAAACAAAGAGCTCTCAACACTCTTTACAGAAAACATCTCAAATTCGTGGCAAAGCGTAACAGCTTTCAGCCCCAACCGTCGGGGCCTACAAAGCCACCTTACAACGGCTCAATAACAACAAAGCGACAACGCTTCCAGTGCATCTTTCCGACAAAGCGTAAAAGCTCTCTGTCCACTAATAAAACGTTAATATGATCAGTAATTTCCAATCACAATGCATAAAAGCTGTCAACACCACAATTTACTACCGAAACGGCTGATGAGCCTCATGTAAAGCGAAGGCGTACCTACTTCAAATAATAATCACGATTTTAAGATTTTAAACTACCTTCGCAACTATTTCTGATTTCAACAATTTCTGAAAATTTTTTTTAAACTACCCACTTCTAAATTTTTCGAAAACTAATTTTACTCGCATTGAAACTAATTTAACTGTCAGGATTATACGCAAAGAACCTTTAACGTGAACTTTTAGTCTTGTGATCCCACTTCTGATATCGGGGATTTTAAAAACGATGTGAAAGGAAATGGAAGGAGGAAGATGGGGAATATTGGGGAACACTAAAAGGGGGCGATGGTATTGAATGGAATATTGGGTAAACACAACGTAGATACTCCTATTGAACCGATAAATGATCAAATATGATCTCTAACAATTACGAGAGAAACCTAAGCAGTGCCTTGGACTTGTGACCAAGGTGTAGGCTTAAGGACGTCCTTTAAATGATCATAACACTCGCCTCCACTGCTCAGGCTCTCTGTTTAAACCCAAGGTTAAACGCACATAAACCGAATCTAACACAAGGCTAACCTAACCTAACATTGTGTTTACTTAACCACGTGGCAATTACATTGTAAGGACTTACGTGACCTTAGTTGGACAGCACTTCCACACTACACTGCACTTGACACTATCACTAGCACTACTTAGATGATGTTCACTTCTTGAGAGACCGCGCACGACTAAGACTTCAGTTAGACTGTCGATCGCATATAAAGGGTCGAGGGTAGAGACTGTCAAAACAACGGAAGTGACTACTACCCCACTCCAACGTCATAGACAACGATAACGATTCGATTAATCGATAATCTTTTACTATGCTCCGACAAGTATTACTTGCTTGAACGCGCTAATCTCAGGAACTACTGGTCCGATTTGAAAAATTTTTTCAGTGTTAGATAGTCCATTTATCGAGGACGGCTATAGGCTATATATCATCACGCTAAGACCAATAGGAGCGGAGCTACACGCGGACGAAGTCGCGCGGGTCGACTAGTAATATATATTTGTCTTGACGGCGTATAAATTTTGCAAACCCTACTTCTTCGTTTGATGTTTATCAGTTGGTCAACATATAACTAACAGGATGCTACTCAAGTTAGTGTTACCTACATGATAACAGTACTAAACTATAAAAATAGACGTTATATAAAACTCGAAACTTAATTTAATAAAATAAACGTTTAACTTTGGTAAATACAATTAAAAAATAATAAATACAATTAACCTATTGTAATAATAAGCATCATATTATAAATATCAAAGTTTATATGTTTGAACGTTTGTTACTCACCTATTTTGATATTTAGGCTACTTTTTATCGTAAAAAATCAGAGTTACTGTGAGATAATAATAAAATAAATTTTTAGATAAATCTTACTATAGGTAGAAATGGCACCCGTGCGAAGTCAAGGCGGGTCGACTAGTATTTAATAAATAAAACATTATACTGCAGTCTTTGATCACTAAATACGAACTAGATACAGTCCCATGTAAAACTAAATTTAAAATTGCCCTCGGTCAGCTTGAAGCAGTTGCTACGGTCGGCATTCGTGTTATCGTAGAGCATAGCAAGTGCTACGAAATCTACGAAAATATAAAAAGTCAATATTAGTAATAAAAAATCTTATATACAAAAATGAATCCCTATTTCCCTTGGTCACGGCATCACGCGTAAACAGCTGGACCGATTTCGCTAATTCTTTTTTGTTGTGTTTGTTATTGTCAGGAGAAGGTTCGTATGGAAGAAAAAATTAAAAAAGTTGCGCGGAAAATTAGAAAATTTAAGTAAACTTAACGACCATATTAACTTTTCTAATGTAAGCTTTTGACAGTCAATTCTAATTCAATATTCATAGTTAAGACAGGACGTCTGTCGGGTTAGCTAGTATTTTAATAAAATTCGCATTGGAACATTCTCGGTTGCTTCAACAGTAAATACGTCACAGAGCTCGTGTTAAATCTAAAAAAAATATTTATAACTTTACTGTACATCAATATTCAATACAGACAACCCGTTTTTCAAAAGGAAAATCGACAAATGATACACTAATAAATATTGTAAGAAAATAAAATACTACATTAACATAAGTTAGTTTAATAAATGGATATTATTTCATGTTATAGTACATTATGATACGAGTGTGCTAAGTGGATCATTACAATCGAGGCGGCGAGTGTCATACGACGTTGCACAACACATTACATTATTATTTTGAATTGTAGTAGACGTGCCAGCGCCGTCATGGATTAAACAATCTATACATACATAGAAATAAACATATGTATTGATAGTTCAATAAACGATAGCGCACTGTACATTTATTATTTTTACATATTGTAGACTTGCTAGGCGCCGCCATGGATTGTACTATCTATACGTATGTTTATCATGTCTTCTAAAGGATTTTCAATAAAATCATACTTCAAGGACGTCGAGACTAAGAGGATACTCTCCAGTTTTGCCGATGTCTATGGACCGTCTGCTCGTTTGTCCATTATCCATCATAAAAAAAATACCTCTTAAGTTCATCTACCAATTGGAAGGTTATGATTATTATTTGCCCGCTGCGAACTTGCTTCGCAGAAGCAGGCTAGGCTAGCGCGGGCGCGAGTACGCGCGGTTAACTCTAGCCTCCCAAGAATAAACCCCGAAGTGTAAGGGTAGTATGGCACATCCAGTGCAGTTGTGCGCCCCTAGGTGTTTCAGGAGCGGCACTTTGCGGAGGATTGAGGGGGATACCCATCTTGTCCCCCAGAGTAGTGTCCAGGTGAGGACAAGCGTCGGTAGGTTTGCGGTGCGTTTCGATCCCGTGGCCTGCCATTTCCAGACGCTGTGTAGGAACACCCCGGATGGTTTGGCGGGTCGGGCTGCCTCCTTCAGAGACAGTTGCGCTAGCCCCGCATAACCTTTCCAAGTCCCCGCTTGGGAAGGTACCTGTAAGCAGATTCCTCCGGGTCAACACAAAAAAAAAGGGTAGTATGGCACATGACTGCTATGAGCCCCACATACCCCTCTATTCTAAGAGGGGATGCGTAAATGCAAAAAAAAAGAAAAGAGTTACCCCAGGAGAAATTGTTTTGTTTGATTTTGATTTGTCTTTTCACCCGTTGTGTCCTAAAGACTCCCGTTCCGTTGTCCGTCAAATGGTCAATTATTTTAATGACCAAGGACAATTTTGGGTGTAATTTTGTATGCGACTGTGTATCTAGTTTTGAGTGATCGAAGGTAAAGTCGCATGAAAAATTGTTATAAATAGAAGTAAAAATAGTCTCAGCTGTAGAAAATGGTTTGGCAATCGACACAGATTGGAGACATTAGAGTATAAATGGAATTATATGAGTAACGAAATATTTGTGCTCTACATTAAACATACTAAAATAGATTGTCAAGTTATTTCAGCTGAGTATAGTGAATGATAGTAATTACGAGCAGTGTCTGGGGCTTGTGACGCATTCATTACCCAACATTTAAATAAACAAGGTATAAAGAGTCACGTGCTCCTCTGTAAGGAAGACCTAATATCACGACACAGATTTTTCTATCACTATACTATTTGAACTATTTTAAGCAATGTTTACTGTATGAAATCACTTGACAAAAATAAATACTTTGGCTGAAAAAAATTCTGTGAATTTTCTTGTAAAGTAACTTTTATAAAAGTGTTATTGACCTGCAGATAAAAATAATTATATGAATAATTGTAATTAGCGCCATCTAGAATATATATCATGTACTTACTGAGACTACGTACAAGAATAGACTGAAACTTTCAGGAGGGTTGTAGTTTCTTTCAGCGTCGAGAGGTGGCGCTGTGTAAATATAATTATCGCGAAAAATAATCTTCTCTTCTATATATTTATAACTAGTCGACCCGTCCGGCTTCGCCCGGGTGCAATTTAACACGTGTATTTAGCCGTAACCGCTATGTCCCTGCATTTTGAATCTGTAATATCTTCAAAAATATTCGTTTAAATTTCATGCTGTAAAGGTCCATATTGATCTATATAAAACGCACAATGTATTTAAGGTACATAATTGGATAAGGATTAATGATGTATTGTTTAAAATCGCTTCGTATATAAACCATTATTTTTTGTAAAAAGTAAAGGATAATAAATGGTTATTGTGAGTTATCCCTAAAAGGTAGACATACCATCGCGGACTTTTTTGTAGACCATTTTAAGGTGTACAATACTGTAGTACATTATTTTGATCTATCTCGGAGGTTTCAGCAAGCGTTTGCGATGTAAGCGCAAAAAAATGTGTTTATTTACGACATCACATTAGAAACCTGTACAATTATCAGTGTTTCTCTACTATATTATATATGTATTATACATATAAACCTTCCTCTTGAATCACTCTATCTATTAATAAAAGCCGCATCAAAATCCGTTGCGTAGTTTTAAAGATTTAAGCATAGGGATATAGGGACAGAAAAAGCGACTTTGTTTTATACTATATAGTGAAAATCAATGCCACTTTTCGTTGTAATTTTATAACTCAAGAACGGGCTCACCTAAACTAAATGTTTAGGCTTTATTCGGACTATTTAGTAGATGGTTTATGTGAAGTTTGCACAAAATCGGTCGAGCGGTTCTTTATTTATCACATTTTTTGTAACAAATGAATTCAATAAATGGCGGATCATTTTGTTAATGGGGATTGTGGTGTCAAATTGAAACTGTTTTCAGATGGGGATTGTGCTGTCAAATTGAAACTTTTTTCAGATGGGGATTTTGCTGTCAAATTGAAACTTTATTCAGATGGGGATTGTGGTGTCAAATTGAAACTTTATTCAGATGGGGATTGTGGTGTCAAATTGAAACTTTTTTCTGATGGGGATTGTGGTGTCAAATTGAAACTTTTTTCAGATGGGGATTGTGCTGTCAAATTGAAACTTTTTTCAGATGGGGATTGTGCTTTTAAATTTAAAAAAATTTCAGATGGGGATTGTGCTGTCAAATTGAAACTTTTTTCATAATGGGATTGTGCTGTCAAATTGAAACTTTTTTCAGTTGTTATGTCATTCATTTCTGTCATTTCATTTTGGACGTGCTTCGATTAAAGCAAATTCTATGCGATAATTATTGCTTTTTGTTTATATTTTTAAACATATTGTTGAGTGCATCCATACAAAGTCTTGAAAATGTCTTGAATTGCAAAATTATTTAAATACATACTAATATTTGGTTTGGTTGATTGGAATTCATATCGAGCATTTTTTTTATTCTGTTCCGGTTAAGTTTTGATCACATTTTTTACTTATTTATATAATTCAGCGTTTATTTATTGGTTCTGAGGCGGTACGAAGTTTGCCGGGCCAGCTAGTATATTATAATAGTAATTTGTATCAAATAAAATCATGAAATTTAATTGTTTCGGAGACGTTACACACTCGTTACTAATTTTTGTAAATTGTTAAAAATGTTAACAGAATTAATTGTTATTGATAACGTGCAATAAGCGTTATAAGGTAGATAAATATATTTGAAATTTTATTTTAATGTATATTTATGTCTCAAACTATAAACGGATGTATCTTTCAATAATCGCTATAACGATATAATTTTTATAGAAAAATATTTGCAGCAGTAGTCACAATATTCAATGATTTGTCTGGTTTATCGAAAGTCTATTTTTGTTGGATTGACGAGAAGAGGTAAAGCAACTGAGGCCAGAATTTATATTTATTAAATTAGTTCTTTAAACCTGCTCTTCGGACGAGCTAATCTCAGGAACTACTGGTTAGAATTTAAAAAAAAAATTATCGTTAGATAGCCCATTTATCCAGGAAGACTAAAGGCTATATTATATCAAGATACGACCCATAGGAGCGGAGCATCAATGAGCTTCCGTTGCGTGCCCTACGTAAATGGCGAAATAACAAAGTTTCAGCTTCTTTAGAATTGTATTATATGTGTCTGCGCCACACTCTCTCTAACTCTCTCTCTCTCTCTCTATTATGTGACCCAGAAGTTGGGAGATTTCGGCTAGCATATAGACAATAGATTATAAATTGAGACTGAGATGTGGCGCCTTACAAAAATTTGTCTAAATTTCAGACATACGTTAGACTTGCATCTTCCTCCCACTGAAATCTATTTCTATTGTTCTATTCCGGATGTTGGGAAGTGTTCTATTCAGTAATTGCAGTCTTATAGCTGAGTGGTTGGGCGTAAACTTGCTCGTAGGTAGACTCAGGCAGGTGGCGTGACAGTCTGCTCTAGATTGATTGATGTCTCGTTAATTAGCATTTCATGCGAATGTTTTCTTATTTAAAATATTAAAGTACCACTAAATAGTATAAAACAAAGTCGCAACTAAGGCGACGGATTTTGATGCGGTTTTTTCTTATAGATAAAGTGATTCAAGAGGAAGGTTTAAATATATAATACATACATAATATAGTAGAGAAACACTAATTATTTTAGAGGTTTCTAATGTGATGTCGTAAATAAACACATTTTTTTGCGCTTAAATTGCAGACGCTGGCTGAACCCTACGAGATAGATCAAAATAATGTACTACAGTATTGTACACCTTAAATAGGTCTACAAAAAAGTCCGCGATGGTATATGTCTATCTCTTAGGGATAACCCACAATAACCATTTTTTATCCTTTACTTTTTACGAGAAATATTGGTTTATCTACGAAGCGATTTTAAACAATACAGCATTAATCCTTATCCAATTAGGTACCTTAAATACATTGTGCATTTAATATAGATCAATATGGCCCTTTACAGCATGTAATTTAAATGAATATTATTTTCTTATTATGAATATGAAGAAAAAGTGAGACAGAAGACAGTAAGTGATATGGAAATGTGGTAAAAAAATATACATAATTAAATGAGTGAGTTTGCGAGCGATTTGGTAAGCGACAGAGTTAGCGAATAAGTGTATGAGTGAACGATTTGAATACATTCAGAGAACTGAGGACGTTTGTCAATAGTTTTCGGTCTATTTATGTATTTAAATGGTGTTTTGAACTAATTACGTTTTCGGCAGCGAGAGGGTTGAAAAAAACTATTTTTCAAACTGATTTATTATAAAAATATATCTTCAAAATCGAAGCTAATCTAATGATTGATTTATTACTAATTACTTAATGACAATACATCGGCTGATGCAACACTGCATCAGCTCTGGCCCAGATTAGCAGATTAAAACAAAGCCTTAATCTAAAAGATCAGCAGTCCCCGTACAGTGATCCGATGTAACTTACATTATGTAACTAACTAGTAAACAAGAGTAATGTATTATTTCTTTTAAAGCTTTTTTGCTTTTATCTCCCTAGGGCTGAGAAATACGAGTTGAGTCAACAAGTTCAGTGTATAGCTGAAATATTAATGTTGTCTTCGGTTTCTTTTCTATTGTGTTAGCATCCGTTTTAATTTTATCTAAATTATTGTTATATGGTATAATTTAAACGCACTCAGTATGTTCTGCGCTTAACATATAAAGTAGAGAAATACCTCTTTATTAGTAATCTGTTAATTAGTAAATGGTTGTTATATGTCCGTACAATGCTTGAATATTATCTATGGTATATGATACATTGTTTACCTTACAGGAAATTAATTGTCTATGGGTTAGATCATATTAGTGATGAATTGTCAGCATTGATACTGTTTCCGTTATTTTTTTAGGCTAAGGTAGGATATAAAAAGATGATGCAAGGTGACAGAGTGCAGTATTTCTTTGATTTTTGATGTAATAAGTGCTATTATAGTGGTTATGTGTGAAAGTGCTGGTGTTTTTCTTACGAAATATCTGTGTTAATAGTTCTAGAACTAACAATTGTTGCCTTAAAATAAATTTTAGCTTTAAATAGTAATTTTTACATATTAAATTCATTCCAGAATTTATAGCAACGTATAAAGAAAACATATTTACACTTTATACTTTTTTTACAATTCACAAGTAAATTGTATATCGTGGTGCAAAGGTTTTTTTTATTGAGGATAACATTGTTTATTGAACGAATTTTCATTTGGTTTTTACCGATAGATAGAATGATTTATGAGGAAGGTGTTAGATTGAATGATGAAAAAGTATGCACCCGTATGACTTCGGGGTTCACTACTTTTAAAATAAAAATAAAAAAGTGTTAACAATAACAACAGCAAGAATATTAAACTCTTTTACAAGATAATAAAACCGAAGTGACACTCAAGCCGGCGCTGAAGCTCGCCAGTAAAAAGTTTTTTATTAAATATCTCATAAATTATCTAATCTTATTACAGCTGCAGTTTGTATATTTTAAGTTTGAATGTTAATCTTTATAGTTTAACTTACAAATGTCGATTTATACCAATAAAACTACTATTTCAATGTGTATTGTGTGGATAGTAAAAATGGTTTAAACCAGAAGAAATATTAATGTAGTAAGCCAGTAAATTTATTGCTCAGTGTCACCACTACCACCACCACAAAGTGGGGATATTATCGGCCAACTCCTTTAGTGCATTTACGAAGACAGTTCTAGTAGTTACGATCATGGTTAGTTGTATTAATATTTTAATGAAACCTAACAATAGATTACATGGTGTGTGTTTGTAATACACTGAGCGAGGCTAAGTAGATGAAGCGATTCTATTGGTTCTTAACAGACACTTCCCTCGCTACACATCTCACTATCTCTGATGGAAATGCTACCTAAAAATTGAGAAATATTTAATATTCTTAATAATCAAAAAATACTCTTTTTCCATTTTGGTTGACTCGACAATTTATAAGCTGTAATAAATTAGCTGCAGTTTGACTAGTAATTTCATAGATTCAATATTGAGTCGTAGTAAAGTTGAAGCACAGAGTTTAAGTAATGAATATTTGATATTGTTACTAGCTTTATTAAATTAGCAGTGTAGGCGAGAGGTGACGCGTAATCCACAACCCCAGGTTTAGTTCAAGTTATTGTTGTCTTTAGTATTTTACTCTACAATATTGCTTATAATATATAGTTGATAATAGAATTAAGAAACACTGCCAATCCCTTTGCCAAAGAATGGGATTTTTTTTAGTGTTGCCAACGGTATATTCGCGGTTGGTCGTTCTTAATGAGTTAAATATGGCGCCGGCGCTCTTATATACAAATATTATTCTTAGATACTAGCCCACCCGCGCGACATCACTCGCGCGTTGCTCCGCTCCTATGGGTCGTAGCGAAATGTTAAATAGCCTAAGTTACTCCTTGATACTTTAACTATCTGCCAGTGAAAGTCCCGTCAAAATCGGTCCAGCCATTTCAGAGATTAGGCGGAACAAAAATTGTAAAAAATATTGTTGTTGGTATATGTGGTGTGTGCGTGTATGCATCCATATGCACTTAGTAAAAATCGGTTCTTTTACAAACAGACACTCATATTTTTCTCACTCTTTCATTTCATTCTATGTCTTTATTTTGAATTCAATGTTAATTTAATTTTTGATGTTAATACTGATTCACTAATTATCTAAAATAAAAATATATTTTATTATTATTAAATCCGTTAAATCCGTTTAGCTGTTTTGATGAAAGCCAGGGAGGGTGTTGTAAAAATATTCACGAAAGCATGTTATTATTGAGCAAATGCTACCTAGTAGCGTGTGTGTACAGAACATGCTACTATTAAGCATGCTATTTAGTGGCATGCTCGATAATAGCACGCCGTGCTATCTTTAAGCATGCTAGTTGATGCGGGGGTGGTAGGGGGAAAGGTAATAGCAAGTGTGAACGCGTTTGCTTAATTAGCATGCTAGTATCGATCTTGTTTGCTAGGAGCACGCGCTTCCTATCCCTTTTTTTCCTCTTCCTAGCTGAGAGAAGTTTTTGGATGCATTGCATGGTTTTTTTTTCTCGCTGGGAAATGCAGATTACGCATCCTACTTGCTACAAGTCAAGTAGGTATGTGGGGCTCACTACAATAGAGCAGCATCCCACTAAAACCCAGCGTTCCCTTCGCTGTCGATAATTAGGTGCCACGGGATCGCTTTCGCATGCTACCATACCACCTAGACAGTTAGGCTGCTACGCCAACTGCATTAGTTCTCTCACTTGAGGGTCTCTAGGTTAGGGATGTTGGAGCAACCGAGCATAACGCCGTCGGCTTCTCCCTGGTAGTTACCTGCGCGCAGAATCGGCATGTGCTTCCACTTCTCGATTCCGCTGTGCAGCCTCCTTTAAGCCCATTACTGCTTCGCAGAATGTTGCCACCGCCGACCAACATCTGTCGCTATCAAGCATAGCACCTACTATATTAGACAGCGACAAATTTGTGTGAATTTCCCTAACATTTCCTGACGCTGAAGTTACCAAGCAGCACACTCTGTTAGGGTGTGAAGCGCTGTGTCCACGGATGTATCACACTCATCAGTAAAAGTATAATTTTATTCAGATTTGTTTGAATTGGCAGAGACCATGCTATCAAATGCCATGTGTATTGGAGTGTTTGCTTAGAGCATACTTAAAAACTAGCATGCTTATTGCTAACAAATTTAAACAGGCCATAAGCATGCTCATAACAAGCATACTAATAACACGCATTTTAGCATGCAATTTTAGACCATGTGTAACAGTAAAAAGTAGCTTATGTTAATCCAGGTTATAAAGCATTTATATGAAAAATTTCATTGAAATCCGTTCAGCCGTTTTCGTGTCATTGAGTAACAAACATCTAACAGAAGTAATAAAGCCCATTTTCAGCAGTGATGACAGGTTTTACAGTAGTTTGTAAGATACCAATAAACATCATTGGCAAAATAACTTCAAACGTAATAAAACATGTACCGGTTTATTTTAGTACCGGAGTGTCCTTATATCGCTGTTTGTTTATTGAAATCCAAAAACACTTAGCATTTGCATGCAGCTGTTCCGATGCTTATCTTTATACAAGCATGAGCGCATTTCAATTAAATTAATATCTGAATTTTAAATTGAGATTTCCAGTATTTTTGTATACAACAAAGAAGAGTCAGGCTTTCCATTTAGTAATCGTAGAACGAAAGAGTTAGCTATATTAAATTAATAGTCCACCACCGCGACTTTGTCCGCGTGTGGCTTTGCTCTTATTGGTCTTAGCGTGATGATATATAGCGTAGAGCCTTTCTCGATAAATGGGCTATCTAACACTGAAAGAATTTTTCTAATCGGTCCAATAGTTCCTGAGATTAGCGTATTCAAACAAACAGAAACAAAATAACTCTACCGCTTTATATATTAGCTACAGGCCTACGACTCCTCTTTTGGTTATTATAGTGGAGGCATGAATGGGTATTTTGTATTATAAAAAGGATCATTTCTAGGATGACTTCTCCAAGAAGGTTTAGTTATTTTCAGAATTCACGTGACTTCAAAGTGTTGTGTATTTAAAGAAATTTTGCTAAATGTTTAAATAATTAGTATACTTGCTGTTTTGCTCAAAAAGTGTCAGGATCAGGAAGTGCACTGCTTTGCTTCCTTCTAGATTGTATATTATTGTAGTCGTTTGAATGTTATTGTGCAGTTACAAAAGATTTTCAGTCCATCCGAATCCGAAATCCGAATTCTTCAATTCCTTATTAGAAATACACCTATTCCTTACTAGAAATACAAACCAGGAATAAGCCGATACCTTCTATCAATTGATTGAAAGCTATGCAACCACCCAAAACTCTCTGCTGCATCCTACAACAGTTTAAAATTTATCACTGTCGACTCCCGTAGGATATTATTAATCAGGTATACTATACACAGAGTCTAAATTGCCGCGCCTCTTTTGTATCGCCATCTATATAGTCACTCCACCTTTTGTAGGAAAACTATTTACACAATCTAAATGGCCGCTTTGCTTCTTTAAATAACCTTACTTAGCAGTTGGACAATATTAACCAGTATAGAAATTTGACTACTGATTAGCATTACTTTATCTGTTCTGGAATTAATATTTTAAACGTCTTTCTTTTGCTGTCTGAAACTACCACCAAATTGGAAAGCAAACAATGTTTAATCTTCTTCAACTCCCAGACACAACAGTAAACCACGCAAAGGTCAATAAGTTGCAAAATAGCAGTATTTCTAGAAAGTTTATTATTAGTTAACTAGTTCAGGGCCGGTTCACACTTGGAATAATACGCGATTCTTGGAAACGTACTCACATTTAACCCGGCTGTTATAAATATCGATAGCTATACAAACTCTTTTGATGTTTAGTCAGGTTCCGTCCCGAATTTAGAAGAGCACTCTTTATGCTAAAAAGATGGTGTAGTGCCATTGAAGGCAGCAATATAAGAGTCGAAAGAAGAAAGCATTTAAAAAACCCTTCTATAAATACTGGAAGCTTCTATAAGCGCTAGAATCGGCGTGCTGGAGTGTATTATTAAATCGAGTAGGACTGTATATCCCACCGGTTCCAGTATATCCCAGTTCTGGTTTAGATTATTAATGTAGCTTTCTAGCGCTGGTTCCTGTCGCTGGATTTGATGATGGAAAGTGAGACTATATATTTGAAAAAGGAGATTCTAAATGGCCATAATTAGGAATACCTATGTGAATGTATGGTCCCTCTTAACCGAACACATATTGCTCCTAGACTCAGGCCATTCCCAGAAATCACTTATGATAAATACTACCACTGATCCATCATCAAATATATTTCTGTTTCTTCCAAAAAGTAGGTTGGATGTTTAACCTACAACAACAAATTGATATAGTCTCGTCGCTTACAAATGTTTTCATATTTCCACTAAATGATATAATAAGAGATAGTGACCTCAAACTAAAGCCATACATCAACTGTTACCGCGATGTAGTATGTAGGGCGGGCGATAAATCTATAAGCAAATTAAGAGAAACGTGACCGCAAAGTTTTTAAACGTCGCATCGTTTACTTCTGTCTTATATAAAATACGAGATTTTTCAGAGGTGTTTTCGCATAATAGTATTAAGAGTATGCACAATAGCGCTCAAATTACAATATTAATAAGCGAAACAGACCAGTGCCTGGGGCTTGAGATCCAGTAGCAGTTTTAATAAGTCTTCTACTATGTACAAACTGTAACCTCCACCGCTCGACCTCTCTACCGAATATTAAAATTATAAAGTGCATTACTCACGTACTTCTCGATAACAGAGGCCTAGCACCACGTCAACAAACAGTTCAGAAATAGTATGCCAGTTGTTGTTGGCAAGCTGTCACAGCAACATGTCCTCTCAGTAAAGTATGTCAAGATAAGTGCATTTCGATGTTATATGTCTGACTGATCCTACAGTTATAAACTTGGGTTTAGGAGCCGGCAGCTAACTTTAGGTCTGAGAATAGTGGGGGAAAGTTGCGGATTGTGAGCGTGCTGTGTGCCTGTATTGGCAGTTCCATCCATGACACTAAAAAGGCTCTAACAGTGAGTTCTGAGCATTTCAGGTCAAACCTATACTTACATCTTACTCAGAAACGTCAAATGGTTACTTAAATCAATCATTATTATTAATTTATAATTAATCACTCCTAGAGTCAGTTAATGATTAATTAGATCCTCTTAATGACCATTAAACTTAAGTCTAGGAAAATCTTCACTTAACCTCGTTAATGAGTGATTTGATGATGTAAAAATTTGAAAAAATTTTTTAGATTTTATGGATTTTTTTTGTGCCTTCCTGTCCGTTTGCTTACACTCTAAAATCCATCGCTTTTTGACAAAACTTTGCTGTAAAGCAAAGTCGAAGGTTGTGGTTCCTCAATTAAAAAGAAATATGAAGTGACTGTTCAGTTTATTAACGTTAATTTTATTTTATTTATATTACTGTTGTTTTATTATATAGTAGAAAATCTTTTAAATTTCAATATGTGTTAGGTTTGCTTTAAACCCAATATGAAATTTAAATTGGCAATTTGACATTCTAAACTTATTTGTTGATGACATAATATGGAATGTTGTCATAGGAATAAATAACAGAGGTACTATCAATATTATTAAAACTAACAGTGAAACAACTTATTTATGCATAATACTTATGGTTATTAAATGAATTTAAAATAACTTTTTGTAAATGTTATGCTCCGCCCTACGGATACTTAAACTTGTCATTAACTATGTAACGATTAAATATTGACTCTGGGATGTTTCTAAAATGAAAAAAATTAATGAGAATGTGATATGTAACCATTAGTCCTAAATTAATGAGTGTCTCTGAGTGTGTCAGTAAGAGTTGTGGTTGTGAAGAATTGTCTAGGACGCCGTGTGGTCTTGTGGCTAAACAAGAGCTTAGATTTCACTTTTATTTTATGAAGATTTTGCCACACAGATTATAAATTTAAAAAAGAGGGAAAAAATTAAATGCTACTTACTAAATGGCCATAATACCTGTATGAAATGTATAGTTCCTTTAACCAGTACTCAATTCTGAAATTTTCCTAAAGATGTATTGATGCTGCGACTATTCCCAGAAATCAATTATAATAACTACTACCACAAATCCGTCATTAAATATAATTCTGTTTGTTCAAATCAAATATAAAGGCACGAACACTGTTTTTTCCAAAAAGTAGGTTAGGTTAATACAGTCGCGTCGCTTACAAATGTTTTCATATTTCCACTAAATGATATAAAAAGATATAGTGACCTCAAACTAAAGCCATGATTTTGCCTACTAAATCGTCGGCGGTATTTAAATGGTTTTATAGGTTTTTCTTAAGATTGAAATTGTAATCAAGTTGATAGCAGTTAAGGTATTTTACAGACTTTTGATAAGATGAATGAAATCAGTGTTAGATCATATTTGTCAAATATTCTCCTTGTCTGTATGAGTAATGGATACACCCAAGAGTTAGTTCCGAGATAGATTTGGCTTATAATTAGTTTGGATTCGACCCAATTCGACGCGATGCATCGGCACCAGTTACTGTATGATTTATGAATAATGACCCAGACCTGGAAAATATATTTGAGTGCCTTTTTGTTTACAATTTTTAACTCTCTTTCTTATTTTTTTATAAACTATTAGAGATAACATTATATACATGAAACTTTATGACAACATATTAAACAAGCTTACGGTGAAGACACAGAGCATAACATGACTTGATTTTGAAAATGCCTCATTTCTAGGAACAAATGAGAAAAGGAACATGTACACCAGCAAAACTAATGTTCTTCTTAAAGGCACCGGGACTTATGTAGATGCAGTATCCTCCTCCTCCTCAAGTCGTATTCCTCATATCTGAGGGTCGTGACTTATGGTCTTCCTCAATCTCTGCCTGTCCTCAGCGCCATGCAGCGCTTCGTAAACCGATGTGTTGAGTACGGCCCGAATTTGGTCGGACCAACGTGTCGAGCTACTGCTGCCTCGGACTTTACCAGTGACTACAAATTTCTCTAAATTTTCACTATCTTTTCGGGCGATGTGGCCGAAGTATTCAAGGACGTGCTTGAGACAGATGGTGGAGAGCCTCGCTTTTATCCTTAGTTGTTTAAGTATGGACACGCTGGTTCGCATAGATGTCCACGGTATTCGGAGCATGCGTCTCCAGCACCACATTTCAAATATGCGGTATATGTCTTGAAAAATATCAAAAGCCATGTTAGGTTTTATTAAAATAAGAATAATTTAATGAATATCTCGAAGACCTTGGGCGATCGTACCCCCACTTTCTGGAGGTGGAATGGTGGATATGTTTTGAAACGGAACACAGTTGTGGTTATGTTTTTAAAGGAGAAAGAGTATATAATGATAAAAAGTGGAATTACGGTTTACGGATAAGCGAGTGTTTGTATTCTTCTCTGAACTACATGTAAATAAAAAGGAAACACTTAAGAATACAAAGTAAATAAACAAAAGTGAGATTTAATATACTACTTATGCCATCTGTTGATGAATAAATAGCGTCTGACTATCTGTTTGACAGTCAGGCTTAAATCACTGAACCGATTTTCATGAAATATGATACAGAGTTAAAGTAGAGCCTCAGGAAGGACATAGGCTATATTTTATATATAATATATCTATACTATTATATAAAGAGGAAAGATTTGATTGTTTGTATGTTTGTTTGTTGCGAATAGGCTCGAAAAGTACTGAACCGATTTTGAAAATTCTTTCACCGATAGAAAGCTACATCCTTTTCGAGTAACATAGGCTATGTGGTGTTGCCATAAATACTCTAATTAAAAAGATATGGCCATTTGAGTGCCATAAGGTGGTCATTTTGTAAGTTGAAGAGTTTTTCAGAAACTAAAAATCCGATTTTATAAATACACTATTCATGAGTGACCAAAGTGATTGAGTGTTGCCATATACATTTTTTTAATTAATAGAATATGGCACTTTTGTTGTTACTAATCCGATTTTTAAAATTCTTTCACTGAGAGAAGTCTATAGTATTTCCGTCTCTCTTCCTCTTACAATACTATCACTCTCTTTTTTCTCTTTAATTTTTATCTTTATCTGTTCAGAATGATCAGTCACCTTTCACTTTCTTTCTTTCGATTATCTCTGTCTCTCTCTCCACCCTCTCTTTTTCTCTTTTTCGCTTTCTCTCCTTTACCTATTCAATATTATTTTTGCTCTGTTCCTCCCTCTTTTATTATAGCAACAGGCTTTCCTTTTTCTTTCTATTATTTTTTATAACTTTTTTTTACTCTCCCTCTTTTTTCAAATAATGAAAAACTACAAATTTACACAGTGACAATTTAAGGACATCAATTATAATATTGCTTTAAATACCCAGAGCGAAGCGAGGGCAGACAGCTAGTTATATAATACAAAGTAAACAAATGAGTGTGCTCGTACGCCATCTATCGACGTGGGGTTGAAGTGCATGTCGAGATGTGTGGCCGTTAGTTTTTGAGAATTATTCATATATTAAATAAAATGTGAAATATAGTGATACACTTAGAAAATTGCACCCGGGCGAAGCCGGGAGGGATCGACTAGTAATAAGAATAAAACTGGCACTTCAAATGAATTCAATCTGCCAAAATAATTGTCGGTAGTGCTTCATCTATCCGGCGCTCGTAAACCACGTAGAAAATAATTGAGTGACACTTTTGCAAACAAAAATACAAATAGTAGAAAATAAAAGCCAAGATTACGTATTCCAGGAAAGATGTAAATAGGCGCACTAGATGTTAGCTTATTTGTAACTGGGTCTGGTGACTGCTCTCTTTGAAACGAATCCAATTTGATAGATCATCTCCTCAACATTTTATAATCTCGAAACACTCTAACTAATGTTTTTGAGATTTTTATAGCTCGATTATATTCATATTCACAAAATCTATTTATTTATATACGATTATATATGTCGGGGATTTTAAATGATGTAAAAGGAAATGGAAGTATGGAATGGAATATTGGGTAAACGCAACGTAGATACTCCTATTGAACCGATAAATAATCAAATATGATCTCTAACAATTACGAGAGAAACCTAAGCAGTGTCTTGGACTTGTGACCAAGGTGTAGGCTTAAGGAATTCCTTTAAGTGATCACGACACTCCACTGCTCAGGCTCTCTGTTTAAACCTAAGGTTAATCGCACATAAATCTAACCTAACACAAGACGTGGTAACTAGATTGTAAGGTACTCACGTGACCTTGATCGGACAGCACTCCTAGCACTAACACAACACTATCACTATTCAGACACTACTTCACTTCTTGACAGACCGCGCACGACTAAGACTTCTGTCAGACTGTCGATGGCATATAAAGGGCCACAACGGAAGTGGCTACTACCCTACTCCAACGCTATAGACAGCGATGATGATTCGATTTAATCGATAACCTTTTACTATTCTCCGACATATATAAAAATGAATCCCTATTTCCCTTGGTCGCGGCATCACGCGTAAACGGCTGGACCGATTTCACAAATTTTTTTTTTTATTATTGTGTTTGTTATTGTCAGGAGAAGGTTCTTATGTAAGAAAAAATTAAGAAAGTTTCACGGAAAATTAAAAAATTTAAGAAAACTTAACGACCATATTTGCTTGTTAAGACAGGACAACGTCTGTCGGGTCATCTAGTCTGTAAATATTTTTATCTATTATAAATTTTTAATTTTCTTTAGTCTATGATAGAAAAATAAAGACAAATGGCGATTGGCGGCAATTTTTATGTCAAAATCACAATTAGTTAGTTTCATTAGTGTTTGCTTATAGATTTTTTTTGTTTTGTTTTTGGTTGTTTTCAAATATAAATACTAGCGACCCGTCCCAGCTTCGCATGGGCGTAATTTACCAATATATTGTGATTAAAAGCAACATGACACATATTACCAGGACGCCATCCAAAATCTTTGGATTGAAATAACGACTGTTAAGTTTGTTGCCAGTTCTTCTCATTAGGAAACTGTTTTCCGAACTGGTGGTAGCTTCAGACAAACTGACTGACAGACCAATGTAGACGTGTCAAAAGTACTTTGTATAGAATCAAAATTCAATTTTTTGCATATAAAATTCAAATTTGGAATCTTTTTATATATTGTAACACTAAATCTTTGGATAATAGTTCGTAAGCAGATTCCACATTCACACAGATTTAGATTGGTTATTAATTTCGACAGTTAAATAACAGTCTGTTAAAATACAACATTTTTACAGCAATTTACATCGTATAATCGGTAGTGCACCGCCATGACTAGCTAAGGACACCTTTTCTCGAAGCGCTTTGTCCTTTTTTTAACCCTCGTTACTTGGATCAATAGAAGTATTTCGTCACTGACTCGCTGATGATAAACAAAAATTTTACGGTACTTCCTGAAGTCCAATAGAAGCTGGAATTTGTATCGCTATGATCTATCACTTGTTATAAACAGAAAACCAACGAAGAAATGACAAAGATAGAGAGGGGGCTATGCAAAAAGCCACAGCTGTTGAGCAATAAATACGTCCCAAAAAAATAAAGAAAAATGAACAAAATAAAAAAAAATGTTGTCCTAAGCAACTTACAAAAAGAAGTGAAATTCAACCAAAACCATTTTCATATAAAATGAAACCAAGAAGAGAGTCAAATACAAGCCCTCACTTCACAAACTCTACACCTTAGTTAAAATATGTAGCTTGGTCATATGGCCTCATATGGTCTTGTCTTGGCAATATTTTACATGAAAATATTTATGGTGGTATTCTAAGATTTATAAAAAAACGTTTTATTCAATATATTAGTAGCGACAGTAAACATATTTATCGCTAGCGGGCTGCCCTCGCTTCGCTCCGGGTATTTAAAGCAATATTATAATTGATGACCTCAATTTGTCATTCTGTAATTGTGTTTTTTCTTTCATTTTTCATGATCACAAATTTCAAAAATAAAATTGAGTAGAAAAAGGGGAGAGAGAGAGATAATCGAAAGAGACTGATCATTCTGAACAGCTCGATAAAGATAAAAATTAAAGAGATAGAGGATGAGGGATAATGATATACTATAGACCTCTCTCAGTGAAAGAATTTTTAAATTGGGTTAGTAACAAAAAATGGCCATGTTCTATTAATTAAAAAATTGTATATGGCAACACTACATCACCTTTGTCACTCACGAATAGTGTAGTTTTCTATCAGTGAAAGAAATTTTTAAAATCGGATTAGTAACAAAAAATGGCCATGTTCTATTAATTAAAAAATGTATATGGCAACACTACATGAACTATGTCACGCAGGAATAGTGTAGTTTTCTATCAGTGAAAGAATTTTTAAAATCTGATTAGTAACAAAAAATGGCCATATTCTATTAATTAAAAAATGTATATGGCAACACTACATGAACTATGTCACGCAGGAATAGTGTAGTTTTCTATCAGCGAAAGAATTTTTAAAATCGGATTAGTAACAAAAAATGGCCATGTTCTATTAATTAAAAAATGTATATGGCAACACTACATGACCTATGTCACTCACGAATAGTGTAGTTTTCTATCAGTGAAAGAAATTTTTAAAATCGGATTAGTAACAAAAAAATGGCCTTGTTCTATTAATTAAAAAATGTATATGGCAACACTACATGACCTATGTCACTCACGAATAGTGTAGTTTTCTATCAGTGAAAGAAATTTTTAAAATCGGATTAGTAACAAAAAATGGCCTTGTTCTATTAATTAAAAAATGTATATGGCAACACTACATGACCTATGTCACTCACGAATAGTGTAGTTTTCTATCAGTGAAAGAATTTTTTAAATCGGATTAGTAACAAAAAATGGCCATGTTCTATTAATTAAAAAATGTATATGGCAACACTACATGACCTATGTCACTCACGAATAGTGTAGTTTTCTATCAGTGAAAGAATTTTAAAAATCGGATTAGTAACAAAAAATGGCCATGTTCTATTAATTATAAAATGTATATGGCAACACTACATGACCTATGTCACGCAGGAATAGTGTAGTTTTCTATCAGTGAAAGAAATTTTTAAATCGGATTAGTAATAAAAAATGGCCATATTCTATTAATTAAAAAATGTATATGGCAACACTACATCACCTTTGTCACTCACGAATAGTGTAGTTTTCTAACAGTGACAGTATTTTTAAAATCGGATTAGTAACAAAAAATGGACATGTTATATTAATTAAAAAATGTATATGGCAACACTACATGAACTATGTCACGCAGGAATAGTGTAGTTTTCTAACAGTGAAAGAATTTTTAAAATCGGATTAGTAACAAAAAATGGCCATATTCTATTAATTAAAAAATGTATATGGCAACACTACATGAACTATGTCACGCAGGAATAGTGTAGTTTTTTAACAGTGAAAGAATTTTTAAAATCGGATTAGTAACAAAAAATGGCCATATTCTATTAATTAAAAAATGTATATGGCAATACTACATGACCTACGTCACTCACGAATAGTGTAGTTTTCTATCAGTGAAAGAATTTTTAAAATCGGATTAGTAGTTCCTGAGAAACCCTTCAATTTACAAAATGACCAGGTTATGGCACTTAAATGGCCATATCTTTACATTTATAATATTAGTAAGATTAATTAATTTAGACAAAACAAGGATAGATGTATCCTATCGTATAAGAAATGAAAACAATGATTTCAAGAAATCTCTTTGAACTTTATGACAATTCAGAAACGTCATATTTTATTTTAACAGATAATAAAACGTGTCGCATATTATAAATATAACAAATGGCGGTGTTAATAAACCTTAATAAGACCACTGCGTCGTCGTGTCTCATAATTACTCCAAAATGGAAATTAGCTGCTGTCAATAACTTACATTTTCCTGGAAAACCCTGAACAAAAAAATGAATCACAAGATCTTCATTACTTTGCCCTCGCTTCGCTTTGAAGGGAAAGCTTAAAATAAGCTGAAGTGGCTGGACCAATTTTGACGGGACTTTCACTGGCTGATAGCTGATGTTATAAGGAGCAACTTAGGCTATTTAACATCTCGCTACGACCCATAGGAGGGGAGCAACATACGAACGAAGACGCGCGGGTCGGCGTGTACCCTGGTGCAATTTATAATATGTACCTATTTAAGTTTAGTTTTCTACATAATTTGCTATACGTATAACGAACTCGCATACGACCTTTCATCCCCGATTTCAATCCCTCCAAACCTTTTTTCCACTATGAATGGTGGCCTATGTTCTTGTGTATCTGTGTACCAAATTTGATCAAAATCGATCAAACCGTTGTTGAGTTATAAATGGTGTAACTTAACCTACTTTGTTTTTTTAATATAGACGGATCAACAAGGGTTTTTATAAGGTAATATAATCCCTAATACAACATAAAAAATTCTACTTATTTATTATGAAGCCCTCAACATAGGTATATTTCTTTTGAAAGAAAGCTGCAAAAACAAAAAAAAATTGCTGTTGTCACAACCACGTCAGTCTGTTTTCCCTCAGCTTAGCGAACAGAAGGCGGATTTTTTTGACGGTCTTTTTTTTATAATAACAATTAGATTTTTGCACGAAAATATCGGAGTTAGAATATTTTTTCAGATAATTTAACGTAGGTCTAGCTGGCCTTGGCTCTCGAACTCTTAGCATAGTAGGAGTTAATAAGAACTAGTCATCACTACATAGTATAAATAAAACAAAGTCGCTTTCTCTGTCTTTATATCCCTATGTATACTTAAATCTTTAAAACTACGCAACGGATTTTGATGCGGTTTTTTTAAATAGATAGAGTGATTCAAGAGAAAGGTTTATATGTATAATACATATATATAATATAGTAGAGAAACACTGATAATTGTAGAGGTTTCTAATGTGATGTCGTAAATAAACACATTTTTTTGCGCTTACATTGCAAACGCTGGCTGAATCCTTCGAGATAGATCAAAATAATGTACTACAGTATTGTACACCTTAAAAAGGTCTACAAAAAATTCCGCGATGGTATATGTCTACCTCTTAGGGATAACCCACAATAACCATTTATTATCCTTTACTTTTTACAAAAAATAATGGTTTATTTACGAAGCGATTTTAAACAATACAGCATTAACCCTTATCCAAGTAGGTACCTTAAATACATTGTCCATTTAATATAGATCAATATGGCCCTTTACAGCATGAAATTTAAACGAATATTTTCGAAGATATTACAGATTCAAAATGCAGGGACATAGCGGTTATGGCTAAATACACGTGTTAAATTGCACCCGGGCGAAGCTGGACGGGTCGACTAGTACTAATATAAACTTATACAAGTATTTTGAAGAAATATGTTTAGTCATCATTTTCCTATTTAATACGGTCAGTCCACTTTTTCTTACCAGTCATTTTCCTGTAAATGAATTCATAAAATGCTTCAGGAAAATATATTGCGCCATTTTTTACACTCGAGGAAAATGTTACGCATTTGTTTTCGATGTTTTGAAATAATGAAATCTTTTGTTGTTTACCTGTTTATATCTTTATATAGGTGCTGAAATAATATTTGTAGTTACCAAGTGTATATAGGTTTAATTTCACACCAGTATATTTTTCATTATCTACCTCGGAAAACAAGTGTCATTTAAAAACACAAGACACCTCGACGAAATAGACAGGAGAAGCAACATGACCTGGAAAAAATACTGGAGCTACAAAGAAATATTAAAATCAAAACTTTCTATTAAACTAACGAAAAAAGTGATGGATTCGAGTCTATTGCCTTGTTTAACGTACGGTGCCCAAACCTGGCTCTTTAACAAAAACACCATGTCAAAAATAGAAGACCATCGACAAAGTCAATAGTCAAAAAATCAGACACAAAACCAAAGTGATAGACGCATTACAACACGGACAACGACTAAAGTGGAAAGGGGCAGGACACATCGGCCATTCTTCTGAAGAAAGATGGCCTAAACGAGTGACATTTTGCATTTTATATACAATATTTTACATTTTAATATATATATGACACAACGTCCACACAGCTCGACATGCACTTCACCTCCACGTCGCTAGATGGCGTACGTGCAGACTTATTTCTTTATTTTGTATTCTTAATTATTTTTTTCGCGATAAAACATTGCCTATCCTCCCTCAAGCTCCACTTTATTTCTGTATCAAATTTCATCAAAATTGTTTTAGTGATTTAAGCGTGATTGCGTAACAGACAAGACAGACCATCTCATCGTCGATAGATGGCGTAAATGGTATATTAAATCGCATTTTCGTTTGTCTAGTTATATTAGTTAGAATTAATAATGTTAATTTCATACTGCGAACTAATTATAAGGCTGGGTTTCCACCAAATATTTTGAAGATGTGTAGCGAGTGTTGTTAGGAACCAATGGAATTACTTTCTTTGACACACTGTGAGTCATGCGAGCTAAATGAAGCGATTCTATTGGATCCTAATAAACACATCGCATAGTATGTACCCTCGCACATCTCTAGTGGCTTAGTTTATTGTTAGGTAATGAGGTCAAGCACTGTAGGAGAGAGTTTAAGTGTAGTAAAAGAGCTCTTTAAAGTTAAGCTAGCTTACTAGTGTTAGAGTTAAAAAATATTGTCACGTTTACATTTATTATTATTTACTAGTCGTCCCGCCCGGCTTCGCCCGGGTGCAATTTACAATTCGTGTATTCAGCCGTAACCGCTATGTGTCTGCATTTTAAATCTGTAATATCTTCAAAAATATTCATTTAAATTTCATGCTGTAAAGGGCTATATTGATCTATATTAAATGCACAATGTATTTAAGGTACTTAATTGAATAAGGATTAATGTTGTATTGCTTAAAACCGCTTCGTAAATAATCCATCATTTCACGAAAAAAATAAAGGATAAAAAATGGTTATTGTAGGTTATCCCTAAGAGATATACATATACCATCGAGGACTTTTTTGTAGACCTTTTTAAGGTGTACAATACTGTAGTACATTATTTTGATCTATCTCGTAGGGTTCAGCCAGCGTTTGCAATGTAAGCGCAAAAAATGTGTTTATTTACAACACACATTAGAAACCTCTAAAATTATCAGTGTTTCTCTACTATGTTATGTATGTATTCATATGTATGTACATTGGTTTATACTATGTAGTGATAGACATCTATTAAATAAAATAGATTGGAATCTATCACTATCAAAATAGAGAATCACTAAAAATGTTGAATGTAAACAACTTGCTCCAATTTTACTGCTCTGTTTAAGCTTTCATAACAATCTGTAGTCTTGATGTCTTTCATTATAATTAGGTAGTATCCCACTTATAAATAATTATGAAACAATTAGCATTTTAGGATTTAAAAAAAAAAGGAATAAATAGAATAAAAGTATTCATAAAGTTAAATCTGATTATGTATACGAAAGAAGGCATAAATGAATTATCTGTATTTGAAATAAGAAATAAATTAAATAGAAATATTTAGTAATTAATTAGAATTAAAGTATTCAAAAAGAAAAATACATATTTGAGATACAAATATTTAAATTAAATTGAACTGTTTAACTTAAATTATCAAAAATATTTTTGTAGTAAACCAATCTTAGTTAAAAGCTAAAAGCGTAGCGACGTCATGAACAGACGTACCACGCAAAATTAGTAATAGTTACGTATTAAACTCTAAAGCAATATTAGTGATAGTAATAAATTAAATGTATCTCCGAGATGCTAAATTCTTTTTCTATGCGTCATTAAAGTGAGTCATCACAATCCACAGATAAACGTCATCATATAATATTTGAGAGAGAAGATTAATTAAATGTAAAAATTTAATAGAAAAAAGAAAATGAATACTACAAGCGTCAAAAAGAGGAATTAAATGAAATATGAATATGCAATCAGAAGAAGAAAATGGCGAATAAAATCTAAGTATTTAAAAGCAGAAATAAAATTAATACAAGTACTTCTACAACACTACAGTCAGTTTTCTTCTGGATTTTTTTTGGATAGGAATTTTTTTTATTAAATTGAATTAACCGACCAAATATTAAAGATAAATTAAATACGAATATGTGATCAAAAACGATATTAATTGAATACAAGTATTTTAAAGAGCAAATAAATAAAATAAATTAATAGAGGATATAAATTGAACCGATGTATTTAAAAGTACAAATAAACAAAATACAAGTATTTGAAAGACGAAGTAAATTAGAAGTATTTAAGAAAAGAAATTAAAAATTTCTTGAACGAACCGTGCAAAATATATAAACGTAAAAAAGTTTAATCGTTATTGATAGTAATAAATTTAATTTATTTTCGAAATGTTAAATTCTTTTTCTATGCATCAAAGAATGACTCAACTCACGTATCACACAGATAGACGTCACATACATAAAAATTAAATTCCCACACGATGACAACGTGATGGAGGTGAATGCCGACTGCTATTTGAAAAATATCCTCCACTTTGAACATTTCAATGTCAATTATATAGTGTTCAAGATCACACCTGACTGTGGGTGGTGACTTTAATCTTTGTGTGGGTTTTTTATTATCCAACACTTTCCAAAGAATATCTAAACCTCTATCCTGAACTAAGGCGGTTATATTAAAGGTGGCAAGCCCTACATCTATTGATTTAATATCAAGATCTTCATCAACACAAGTTACTTATATTTATCACTAGCCGACCCGCCCTCACTTCGATAAAGTGTAGTAAAATTGTTCACTCGCTAATTCTTGCTTACCCACTCGATCACACACTTTCTCGTTTATTTATTCATACTCACCTACCAGCAACTATGAATATGCTATTTTCCATTGAATTTCTATTCCACCACCATCATCTGATTGACTGTCTTCCACATACTCGCTATATTCATACATAAACACAGGCATTTTTTATATAGATTTATAATACATTTTTCACAAGTCTCTTTTGTAATATCATTCCTATGGGTCTGGTATACTTTAAGTTAACAAAATCTTTTACCGTTTTTCAAAATTAACTACAGGGACTAAGCATAGCATCGACTCCTCTTTCTCTCATCTCATATGCAATATATGTTTGATGCTAAGGACCCAAGAGTTTTATCTGTGATGGGATACGTTACTTATTTCCCTCTAGTATAATAAATAGAATAAGGCTAGGCCTGTAAAAAGGAAGGCTATTCCAAAATAGTTGGAGGGCAGCATCTTTCCTCCACTCGAATTTATCATCCTCTTTCCTTTCTATGAATTCACTGGATTTAGGTGCCATTAATTTTCCACTTGTAACTGCTAAAGCTGTGTTTACGATTAATATATTTGACGGTAAACATATTTGCGAATTTTCTCGGCGCTCAGGTAAAACGTAAAACGTCGACCGGTGCAGAAATAGATCTCCCTCATGCTCGCTTAAACTTGAAGGTCCGGGTTGATAGTCGTAAATATTCTCTGCGGACAAGTCGCGACTGACGAGGTTATCTGTTACCACTTCTCGTTAACTAAACTCTTTCAAAATGTATTTATATGTGGCGAATAAATAGAATGAACGACGGTACTAACTGCATCCATATTGACTGCTTATACCGATACATGCCTCATCAAAACTGGTTCAGCAGTTTTAAAGATTAGCTAGACGTTTATTATATACAAAGATTCTGCTAATCGAAATTTGATTAACATCGACGAAAAACTTTATCAAAATTTAAATTTTTAATTGATAATAACTTTTTTCAACAAATGATTTAAATGAAACAAAGCTTTTAGATGGACTTGCAACAGTACAACAATGAAAACCGTATCCAATTTTGTACAAAAAAAATATCGTTTTGGTTTCTATTGGTGTTATAAATATTCCTTACATTAAGATTTCTTAATATCTGTACAAATTCGATAAGTTACAATTTTATTATATGTATAGCTTTTATATTATCAGATAATACATAAAGCTAATTTAAACACAAAACATGTTGCAAGTATTGTTGATCTTTGTTCTGTCATATTTCCACTAATTTGATCACATTTCATAAATTATATTAAATCCGCAGTGAAATATGTTTATATTGATTACACTTGTTAAAAAGCTAACAAACAAGATATAAAACAATGCCTTATTATCTTTGTTCACTTGTAAGTTTATTTTAAGAGTTAAAGAAATGCGTGAAGAGTAGTATACAGTGAAAATTGTCAATTAGTTCAGTGATTTTTGAATAGTAATTTGCAATAACTCCACCTCAATTATTCCAATAAAAATTTGGATGATAGGGTTATTAGGAGAATAACCCTTTCTTAAATAAGCTTTAAAGATAAGTTTACCAGATTTTTTCCTTCATTTTCCCTTTTTATTCGTTATAATTCATGAAATTTCTATCTCTCGAAAGGTAGTTGAACTCAAATGAATTTTTCTTTGAAAATTAAAAGTATTTGTTGATATTATATAGTTTTTAAAGAACCAAAACAATATATTGTGATAAAAATTATTGAAATAAATGTATTCAGCGTGTAATAAATTTAAAAGAAGCTGAGCAGTTACGTTTAAAGCAAAATATTTACGTTTTCAAAGTAAGTCAAACATTTGGATTTCATAATATTTAAGCATTCTTTTTATTTAACCACACTTGATCTTGAAGGAAGACAGTAAATTTGCATTTCGGTTGTTTTTATCGTGAAATCGTGTCATATACTTTGCTTAAATAAATACGTCTCCCCTTATGATTATAAATAACTTTTAACCGGAACAAAATACGGCACACCGTCTGACGCGCTGAAGGTGTAAACCGTCGCACGTAAAGCTGCGCGCAGAGACGCCGCCGCTACAGTCGCCTCGTAAGCTCCGCCACCGACGCACGCGCACATCCGCCGCGAATAGATCGATATTATATTTATACGTTCGTATTATTGAACCGGCTTTACTCGAGTTTGTAAACAAATAATATGACGACCTGATCTCGCAACTTCGAGATGTCTTTCTGTAGAATAACAGGCCGTAGCCGGGGGCTGCCTAAGCCTAATTACTTTCCACTTCTTGCTCCCATCTCGCCAGCGGACGCCAAGAGATGTTGCAGGATTACCGGGAAATCATACGGATTGCCTTCTCATCATTACATTCCAGTTCTACTCACAGCCAGCTCATCTAAGACTAAATGTAAAATAACAAATGTGTCTGGTGAACTTGGTCCACACCATTATTCGCCAGAAATAAATTATGGGAACAGAAAACACGATATTCTTCCGGATTACAGATATATATTTCCTGTTTTGGATGGGTCCACTGAGGCTCAAAAGGGATTAATCGACATGCTTTTAACTAAACAAGTGACAGAAGACAAACGGTATGTGTACACGGTTCAAGAGAGAAGATGTAGCTTGGTATTTTCCGCTCGAATGGAAGCGGCAGTGCGTGATGGTGATGTCAGAGATGTTATGCTTGCTAAGGATTCGGATACTGTTCTTATTAGAACAAAACAAGGTCGCAGTGTATCAATGGATTTTAAGGATTTTACTGAAGATGTGGAAATGTTTGAAGGTGAAGGTCCAAATGCAGAGGTATTAAAACAAAGAGAAATGGAAGAGTTAGAAGAAAAAAAGAAAAAGAGAAAGCGAGCGGCAGGATTGTCTTCTATGAAAAAAATATTTGAAAGCAAAGAAAAATTAGCTGAAGTGCAGGAACTTGAAGAAGAAAAAATGCGTCAAGAACGATTAGCTAAAAAGGCAAAATTAGAAGAAATTAAATATGAAAGGCACGACATTAAAAGTTTTTCGTGCAATAATTTTGACCTCAATCATATGCGTTCTAAATCAAGTATAATGATATGTGGTGGTGACTGGAAGGACCAGATGCACCCACTTCTTGAATCTTGGGATTGCGACTTATTTGAAAAAGAAATCAGAGATGAAAATTTTACTCCAAAACTAACTCAACTGCCTTCGCCAGTTAAGTTAACTCCCTATCACTGTGATTCTGAAATTTATAACGTTGATCGAAATATAAGTGATATGTCTGTTTCTCTCGAGAATGTGCCATGTGTCAACCCTTTAAAACCAATTAAATCAAAACCTTCTGAAGCAGTTATGTCATCTATTGCAGAATTGTCTGAAGAACGTCTTACAGAAACTTCTAATATTACTGAAAAACTATTAGAATATAATAAAATTGATATGCTTCCCACGATCGAAAACTTGAGTGAAGTTGTTAAAAATATTAAAAAAGGAAAAAGAGAAAAAATTGCAAAGATATCTGGATTAACGTTAGATATAGACAAAGCTAAAAAGTTTATACCGGGCCAACATGTCAATACTCCCCAAGGACCAATGTTTATACCGGGACAGACTGTAGAGACACCCGCAGGATCAGTATTTGTTCCAGGTCTCAGTGTAACAACTCCTGCTGGACCGGGCTTGATACCTGGTTTTATTTTAAATAACGAAAATACAAACGAATCCTTATTTTTAGCCGGTCAAGTATTACACACAACAACTGGAGATGAATTCGTTTGTGGACAGACTATTAAACAGAAAGACGAATCGTATAGATTTGTTGAAGGACAAACAGTGTTGTCTGAGGAAGGTTTGAAATTCGTTCCTGGAAAAATACTAAACAATGGAATAGATGATATATTTGTACCGGGCCAGACAATAATGACTCCAGACGGTGTTCAGTTTATTCCTGGTCAAACAATAACAAACAATGGCAATATAATATTTACACCTGGTCAAAATGCAAAAATAAATAATGAATGGCAGTTTGTACCTGGACAAGTTATACATAGTGATGATGAACTCCATTTTGTTCCTGGCGCTACACTGTTTACGCCCAACGGTTTGAAGTTTGTACCAGGTCAAGCAATTATTTTAAACGACGAAACACTGTTTGTTCCAGGTGTATCTAGAGTGGGTAATAAAGGTTTAGAATTTATTCCCGGCACTACTGTCGACACTGTTGATGGACCAAAATTTATTGAAGGCCAGATTGTAACTACACCATCCGGTGAAAAATTTTTACCCGGTAAATCAATTGTTCAATCCAATGGACATGTTGAGTTTTCTGTAGCAAAGTCTGTAGAGGACATAGCATTTACGGAAGGATGCCCGATGGGATTGCCTATTGATGTAAAAACTTGTTCTTTATCAGAAGAATCTTTATATGTTTTTGGTCATATGGTTCAAACAGCTAAGGGCATTGAATTTTATCCTGGACCTAAAATGCCGAAATTAGATGGTAAGGTTGTTCCAGGACGCTTAGTAAAAGGTGAAGCCAACCAATCTCGCTTTGTACCAGGTATGATGGTTGAAGGCATCTTCGTGCCCGGCCAAATAGTATTCACTGAAAATGGCGAACAATTTGTACCTGGTCAAGTTGTGGATACTGCTGATGGACCTAAATTTGTACCTGGTCAAGTAGTAAATACAAAAAGCGGAGCTAAATTTGTCCCAGGTCAAACAATACATACAATAGATGGACCAAGATTTGTTCCTGGGCAAATTATAGAAACTAAAGCTGGACCAACATTTATACCTGGTCAAGTAATATCTACAGAAGATGAAGGTTCAAGATTTGTCCCGGGACAAGTTGTTGATACTGAAGAAGGGCCACGATTTGTTCCTGGCAGAGTTATAGAAAATGAAGACCAAGGTGTAACATTTGTACCTGGACAAATAGTTCAGACACCTGAAGGTCTTAAGTTCGTTGCTCCCGATCTAGTAGAAGGTGATGAGGGTCTTGAATTCTCAGTGCAAAGTTTTGTGGTAACTCCTGAAGAACTTAAACTGTTAAAAGTTAAAACTAATCCAAATGACACCACATCTACCAAAGGAGAGTTAACTATTGACACAAAAATGTTAAGACAGCTTTCTGAAGCAGGAATGTCGATTGGACGACAAGTGCCAGCTGATTTACCTGCGATCAATGTCATATTAAATGAAACCAAAAATGCAGAAACACTAAAAGCTTTTGTTACCGATTTTGGATTAAAAGATGACGTAGCAAATCAGTTGATGGATGTTATAAAATCTATAATAGAAATGAGTGCACATTTAAAAACTGATATGTGCGTAAGTTATAAAGAAAATGGTTTAATTGCATCAGAAAATAAGAAAGGAAGAGGTAACAAGAAAAAGAAGGAGGTGCAAAACGATATAGATTATATTGAAGATAAAGAAAAAGATGCACACCAGGAAAAAGTTAAAAATTCTATTGCTGCAGCAGTTCTTGCAGCCTTGGTTACTGCAGAGCAATTTTCAGAGGTCAACAATAATAATGGGAAAGAAAAATATCAACATATTTTGAAATCTATTGATACTATTTTAGGAAAAGCATTAGACGAAGACCTTGTTTCTGCAATGTATAAAATTCTACAGACTGAAGAAGACAAAGAGCTTCTCCGGGAAGAAATTCTAGACAATTCAACAATACCTAAAATGGAGTTAGTAAAAGTAGCCCTTAATAGTGCTTTAGATAAACATTCCTATTCTGATGAACAAATAATTGATAAATTCAGTGACTTCTTATGCAACGAAAACGAAGTTCTAGGTCCGGCCTTTAAAAATATTTCTAAAAATGATCCTAGCTTATTACAACATGTACTAAGCCATATTGCAGATTCTATTTCATTTGTGAAAACTGACCATGAAGCCGCTGAAATGTTACAAAAAGTTATTGTATCTGCTATACAAGAAAATAGCAGCAAAACACTGGAAAATGTCTTAGAAGGTACTGATAAGAAAATGCTTAAAGAAATAATTGCTCAGTCTGCCGGTTTAGCACGTGTACTCGGGATGAATGATGTCGCCAAAAATTTACAATCTGCTATGAATACAGATGAAAATTTAAGCAAGATAGCAAACGATGAGATGTGTATGAATATTTTAAAACGGTTAACAGTTATGAGAAAACTTGCTGAACAAACGCCAAGTTTACATGAAGCACTATGCAAATTGGAATCTGATCCTGAGCATGCTCGTTTAGATCCTAAGTTAAGAGATTTAGTACGTGAAAGTGCGGCACTTATGATCGTGCCAGAGGAGCCACCATTAATGACCTCAGATGATGTTCCATTAAGTTTATTACAACCCGAAAATAGTCTCGCGATGGAAGATTTTCTATTTCAACGTAAAAAGCATCGTGGAGCTCTACTGATTATGAAAAAAGGTTTACAGGCAGTAGTTCCTAGGGAAGCTAGTCGTGCTGTGCTTACTGGTCAGGTAGCTTACACAGTCTTAGACGAAAACGGTATAAAACATTTCGAACCGTTACACGTTTTTTCTGCACTTAATTTAAGCCAGCCTACAGCGCATCGATTTAGTATGTATAGTTGCCCAGTATTAGATGATAACGATGAGGATCTTCAAAGTTTCACCGGATACTGTAACATAAGCCATAATCAACGAATCACACGATTTGGTGGATGGAATAGGAAATACGGTAGTGGAGTATTACTAGACAGAGAAAATACTAGAACAAGAATGAACAGTCTCAAAAACACACCTAGTTATGAGAGATATAACTCTCGGTCCTTGTCAAGATCTCGATCCACTTGTAGTAGAAGTCCGCCTAAGGTAATAAAGGTTTAACATTTCGAACCCCCCTTAAATGTAAGATAGTCTTGGAATATAAAGCAGCAATGCTAAAAACTTTATTTTTGTTTTAGGTGGATGACGTGGTTGTAGCCAACGCTGATTACACAGCGGCGGCAGATGACGAGATATCCCTCAAAGCGGGAGATATTGTGGAGGTTCTCGATACAAAGTCTGGCCATGGATCCAAGTAAGTCATTATTTTCCCACATCAATTTTCCTTACATATTTAACTTTGCAGGTTAACTTTTATATAGGTACAGTAACTAGTACTTGCACAACCGTGCCCTCATTGATGTTATAGTTCATAAATTTATATTTAACTGGCGAACGTGCGCTACGAATCTGGAGTTACTTGCTTTTTAACGTACCGACAATAACTCAACCTTTACACACAACATCTCATTCATTTTAACACAAAGTCACTGCAATATTACACTATAAATAAATCGTAACAACTTTAAATATTCTCAACCCAACAAATATGTATAAGAGCAGCTTATTTTGGGATAAGAACTTTTATCTGAGGCACTTCTATGTAAGACGAACCTATTTTTCTAAATTACAATTGAATTTATATAATTTTTCAACGTTTTTCTCTTCTCTTATTTAAACAAATGAATAATAAACGTATTTATAACCGTTATATTGGATTATAATTATTTAAACTTAGCCGAGTGTTACGCGTGTTTCTTTACTTTTGATTTACGCCGACATCTTGTTTTGACAAGCAATAAATTGCCGTGAAATGCGAAATTCTCTAAACTAAAAGAGCCGAAATAGCCGGCAACTGTATTTGTAACCCAGATGCAAATAGAAAATGTAGGGAATGCATTTTATTAACGCGGATGCGCTGGACAGCGATACTTGGTATATTTAGACCGAGTTCGATGCCCTGTTGCGTAACTTTCGCACTAAACAAGCTTCATCACTCCGTTTTACCTAAAACTATCATTTAACGACAGTAAGTAGTTATTAACCTCGTTTTATACTCATTTCATTTAATACTTCATCATTATAATATAATAATGATCATTCATCTCTGTCATCATGCCTTTCAATCATTTGATGACGTAATGAGAAAAAAATTGTTGATGCAGGTACAGAGGCCGTGTGTATAAATACGAGAATCATTTCTTCCAGTCCAGAGGTTCCTCACTTGACTATGTGTTTAGTGTTCCCACGTACAAAATGTATTATTATTGATCATTTAATGATAAGAAGATGAGAAGAAAGAAGTCATGCTGTCATTGTATATATCTCGCTTAACAATCAAATGGATTTATGTTTTCATTTTAAGAGCTACCGCTATTGCAGATTTTTGTCAACACACAAAATTGTCAATAAAGTTTAATGTTTTGCAAAATTGTGACGTCACAATTGACTCAAAATATTCTCTATATTTTATAGAGGTGAGACAAAATGTAAACATGTTTCTACATAAAGGTTCTTTATTCGTCTCGTTTTACAAGAATTTATATATTTTCTATATAAATTACTATTGTAAAACAGCATAGTTATTCATAAATATCAAAGTTTGACGTATTATACGATCAAGTTGAATTGTACACACAATTCGTACATATTACTGTAAAGCATGACATTTCTTTATTAGTCGGGTTCTAGCCGTCATTTACTTTGTTTACAATTTGTCTCACACCAATCTTAATGGATATTGGAAATAAATTATACTAAAAAAGTGATGTTTAATGTGCAAAGCAGTAGCTATAAGTGTTGTGATCAATATTTACTTTGTGATAACTATCATTGTATCATTATGAATATACGCTTTATCATTAGCAAATGTATCAACATAACGCAAAGCAATGTATCTAATAAAGACAATTAAAGTTCTGGAGTTTCTTTTTCGTCAGATAAACTGTTAAAAATTGTAGGGACATAAGATTTTTAGGCTGATTTTCCACCAGAGGTGAGCGAGGATGAGTAGCGAGAGATGTGTTTGTTAAGAATCAATAGAAATGCTTCATTTGACACGTTCTGAGAGGGTTCTATTGGTCCTTAACAAACACATCCCTAGCTTCATATCCTCGCACATCTCTGTAAGAAAATAATTTTTAAAAATTAGTTTTAGTTGGTAACAGAAGAGACAGAAAAGACGAACAGTTATATTTAGACTTTCCTATTCATAAATTCTCTTTATCTTCTTTACGAGGTATTTTGTTAAGAGCACCTGTTTGAGTAGAATTATAGTTTTAGCTTTTAATATTGGATAATAACTCAAGATTACAATTTTCAGTGAAAAACAAAATAGTTTAGGATTATGTTGAATTATTCATTTTATTAGTCAGAATAGATGATTAGAATATCATAAAGAATAGATGACCTTTAAACAGAATTCTATTAATAAAACTCAAAAAATTAGAACTTAAAACATAGATTAGGATGTGATCACTCTTAATTTTTTGACTTGCGCGACTTCGTCCGGGTGTAGCTCGGCTCCTATTGGTCTTAGCGCGATGGTATATAGCCTATAGCCATCCTCAATAAATGGGCTATCAAATACTGAAAGAATTTTTCAAATCGGACCAGTAGTTCCTGAGATTAGCGCGTTCAAGCAAACAAACTCTTCAGCTTTATATATTAGTATAGATTTAAATGAAATAAAAACATAAAATGAATTAAAATCTGATACTAAATATCAGTTTTGCTAACTCAACAAAAAAATTAATCAAAATTTTTAATTATTGCCTAAAATGGCTAATTTAGTAAAGAAACTAAAATTCAGGATGGGCTAAAAATTAGCCAGACACTTTTTCTAGGCTATTAGACGGTAAAAATTTAACTAAAAAGGGGGCTAAATAATTTAGCTATTATTTTTTTTTTAATTTGTAGCTGACGTTTCAAAATAGCTAGATTTAACCACAAAGTAGCTAAGTTGGCAACACTTCTATAAATAAATATATTATAAACATGCCCTTGCTTTGCTCATATCATAAGCTTTTGTCAAAGGACTTAAGACGATTTATAAAAACATTATTAATGAGATTTTATTTAAAATAGAGATAAAGAAAATGTAAGTAGGGTAAATTATGTAGTTAAAAGGAAAATGTTATATTCATAAAACAGTCCCCTGGCCACCCGCCAGCTAAAGGTAGACTTCTTGGAAACATACGAGTGAATTGGACACAGACATACTTACAGGTACTTCAGATTATGGATGATTCAATCCTTCTGCAGATGATTTATATCCTAAAGTCTCTTTGAAAGTTACTTTGTGAATCATCGAACATTAACGGGAATATTTGTGCAATACCAAGCTACCTTTTTGTCGCTTTGTTTTGCTGTTATTATTTTTTATTTCTCTAAATTTACTATAATTTACATTTTTAAATATATCTAAAAAAACAAAATACATTTACGTGGTCCAAGCTAACAATGGTTAGGGCTCCAGAGAGAGGAACTTACTCAGGATACGTGCAGTGTTCAGTGCCCTTAATGCGAGCCTCTTAAGGTGTTGATCGAGGCTTTTTGCCATTAGCCCATTGGCGGTTACGACAATCGGCACAACGACTGCTGAGTCCACATCCGACATGTCGAGAATCTCATGAGCTAAGTCAAGATATTTAATTTTTATCTTTCTCAGTTTTCACGAGATATTCGTCATGCGGTATGATGACGTCAACAATCATTGTGCAGCGCTCCGATCCCTCTCATCATCATCATCACAACCCATTTATAACGCACTGCTGAGCCGGGTCTCTTCCTCAGAATGAGGAGGGGGTTAGGCCATAGTCCACCACACTGGCCCAGTGCGGGTTGGCAAACTTCACACAACTTCGAGAACATGGAGAACTCTCAGGAGTGCAGGTTTCCTCACGATGTTTTCCTTCACCGTTATAGCAAGTGATATTTAATTGATTAAAACACACATAACTCAGAAAAGTCAGAGGTGTGTGCCCAGGATCGAACCCGGACCTTCCGAGTAAGACACCGATGTCTTAACCACTGGACTGTCACTGCTTTTTCCGATCCGATCCATCTATCACCACTATATCAGGCAACAATAGTATTGTTATTATTATGATAAAAACTTACAAACTAAATCATTTTATGATAGATTGTTATGTCGTTTTTCAAACCAAAACTAAGAGAAATATTTAAAAAAAATGAAATATTTATTTTAGTGTATGTAACAGTATATTTAAATCTACAAAATTTATTTTCTGATTCAATAGAACAATTTTGTGATTATTTAATCTCAACTTACAATTATAAATAAATGAATAGATAAACAGAAACATATTCATATTGATAATATTTGTACAATGAGTTAAAAATGATATGGACATGTATACATACATTACCCATTACACATAACACAATACAAATACATTAGTAAAATTAATTTAAAAAACTAGTTCACGTATAATAGTTTTTATTTCGACCTAATTACCATTTTTTCACATCTGGCAAGCTCGTGTTTTGATAAATGTAGGAATCGACGTAATGACATATCGTTAACGAGCGGGTCGGGGTGCTGGAGCCAGTGGAAAGTGTGCCGCTGCTCGCTGATGACGTCACAGCGTTTCTGGGCCAGCCTGAAATAGCGTACTGATGAAACTTGGGCTCTAAACTTGTTAGTCTACTTGTTGATTAACTACTATGTTAAATTACAGCGTAGTATTGATTGATATACCTGAAGTTTATTTATTGTGCTTTCAGAAATCAAAGTTTAAATATATTTGGTACACATACACACATGATACACACTTAATTTTCTAAAGTATGATTTTTTGCTATTTGATATACTTACGTAACCATGACAACGTGATGCTGAAGCAAAAATGTCTTTATAAATGTTAATCGCAAACATGCCTTATGAAACATGAAGTTCGTTCCAAAATATATCTGTTGAAGATTTATGATGAGAATGAGGGAAGGAGAGGAGGAGAAGGGGGTAACATTAACAGGGGGTGTGATATAGAATGGTAGAATGGCTAAACGCAACGTAGTTACTGCTACAGAACCGAGAAAGAACTAAACGTTATGATCTCTTACAATTACGACAAGAACCTAAGTGCCATTGTACTTGTGACCAAGGTGTAAGCTTGAAGATGTCTTTTAACGGAATTCCAACACTCGCTTCCACTGCTTAGGCTCACTTTCTAAACCCAAGATTAGGGTAACCCAAACCCAACTTACGCGCCGACATATCCTTTAGACTAGAATCGTAGAAGCGATGGTTGATGGTTAACATTTGAATAGAAAAAAAAGCTCCATAAGCTCTAGTAATAGAGTAGAAGAGAGGAAAATATGTACTTAAAGTTTGAAAGGCACCGTTCTGAGGCTGGCTTTCCACGGTGTACGATATTGTGGACGGATGTAGACCAGCTTGTACGACGCAAAAAGAAAGAGTACAATCCATGACAGTGGTCTCATGGTGCTTGACAGCCGGAACAAACAAAACCTATTTTTTGTCGCTCAACTGCAAAGAATCATGGCAGAATTTGTACTTAAAAATATGAGAAATTGAAATAACTTTAGAACTGCTTTTTGAGGCCTAAATAATAGGTTCTAACACTCAGAATATTTTTAGGACATGGGAATCAATAAAAGTGTAAATCTTAAAACTATTGACTATTTCTGAACGAAACAGATTGCTATAAATGTCATTTGTCATTATATGTGTTTTACTAAACTGTCAGAGCTTAATTTTACGATAATAAATGGATTAATACGATAATTTATATTGCTGTACGATAATTTTATTTTATTATTAATATTTGTCTTACATTTACTTATATTTCGTAAAGCTTTTATGTCCTTTTTATTTATTTTTTACAAAATCAAAGATATAAAACTCAAAGATGATAAATAAAACTTGTCAATTAACAGTTTGAGCATTGACTTATTGACAGATGCAAGTGTCACTTTGACAGTTGACGTTTTTATTTTTTTAAATACTAAATATGGCAATAGAAAACGTCAGAAGTCCATTATTTTTACTTTAGAATATTTTATGTTTGCCATCTGATAAAAATATATTATTCATATTACCGGGATCCCTAGAGTATAATCTAAGCAATGGAAATAATTAATCGCTCTCAAAATTTTCCGTACAAATCAATGTATGAAACTTGCCATGATTCTTTGTATGTAGGTTCTAGAAAATGACTTGAATGTCAAAACTCAACACGGTCTTGCACGTACCTTTGGAAGAGTCTTGTCCATAATACGCAGAGCTACGCATCATAGGAAGCCAGTTTAAAAATATCACTTTCATTAGTTACTGTTAGAATTCCATCACATCAGCTCAGCATTAAAATTAACACAAATAACTGATTATTTTATTTAGATAAAAATATGTGAAATACAATGTAAGTGCCTTTGAAATTTGAGGATTTCCCTCGACTTCCCCGGATTCCATCATCAGATCCTGCCTTGGTTCCAATGGGACCACCTCGAGAGCACTTTTTCGAATAAAAAAAGAATTTTGAAAATCGGTCCACAATTGACGAAGAAATCGGTGAACATACTTTACAGTCGAACATAGAACCTCCTCCTTATTTTTTGATTGTGTTTCAGCTTTAAAAATTGAACAATTGTTAAACTTCCGTAAGGAATGTGTATGATATCTGAATATGACTTCCGTTTTGAGATGACTGACATTTGCCACAATAACTTCCATTAAAAGTTGTCGTAAACTAAGAGTGAATATTACAAATAATTAGAGTGAATATTAATATTAAATCCAAATAGGAAGTGTGTAAAGTGGGTTGGTCTATGCATTTTTGTCAGTCCTGTCAGTTAGGTGTCACTTCAAGTGTTACTACTCTGAATGTTGCCAACCTGCCAACGCACGGAAGTTGTTTGACCTTATTCAGCCAACATTGAAATTGTATTGTCAGTAAAAAATTCAATTTATATATATATATATCAACAAATTATACATTCTCATATACACAATAATATACTTCGTACCGAGTATAATAAGATGTTGAAATGGTATATTTTAATGTTAAATAATATCTGGGGTCACAACGGTGAGACAGCCAAGTCTATTCAAGAAATGGACAGACCGTAACTTTTTTTTCGTAATAACTCACGGTATCATCTTGTATAGCGTATCAGCTATCGATGATTAAATTGTCTAATATTATTAAGCAATACTTAACAGTATACTGATGATCATCAATAATATTTTTTATTTAAAAAGATCACATACTACTAGTATTCCTTAACCTCTCCAACTAAGCTAAATGCTTGTGCTAGGAGAGGTCCACGTCAGTAGTCCAATGTCCGGGATTTGAACCCACGACTTATCGATCGTGAAGCCAACGCCTATACCATTGAGCTACTGACGCTTCAAATATACATACTATTGCGTAGTAATTATCCTTATACCACTAAAACTTTAGTAAGGGTTCATTATTTTTTTTATATTAGTATAAATATTGCTGCTAATTAAAATAAAGGATCGCGAAGCTGACTGCATGAAAAAAGAAACCGGATTTTTCCCTAAACTTGTTGAGTGTGGTTTACATTTTTTTTTAAATTTTAATTTAATACATGCCAACGAGGGTGACTTTGTCCTCGTCACATAAGATAGTCTAGTCAACAAGTGCTTTGGTCGAAACTTTTTCTAATTCTCCAAAAATTATGATTTATGTTTCATTCGATTCGAAATGGCAAGTAGAAACTTTTTGAGAAAATTGAAAGGCCGCTCGCAAAAATTGCAAGAGTTGGAAATATCTCAAAAACTATTTGAGATTTTTTAAATTTAAAAAAAGATTCAAAGATAGCAGGAAATTTCCTAAAGAAAAATCCCGGAACTGTAAGACCAATATTTATAATTTTCTCACAAGGTTGAAAATACGCCTGAAAACGGGTACTCCGGCTTGCGCAAGTCACGCCACTTTGGACATTTAATTAATAAATATTATTTTAATTTTTAAATATGAAAATTAAGAAGCGAAAAAATTCAGGCGCCTACAGGATCGATCAATGAACAATAATCAGCGGTGAAAAAAATTTTATAGCTACTTAAATATATAAATTTAATTATATAAATTTTTTTGCGAGTGGCCCTTCAATCCTCTCAAAAAAATTTCTACATTTCTTTTTGCTCCTAATATTTCTTTATTAGAAACAGTTTACATTATTTCTGAACATTACAAACGATGTCGCAGATTACTAACGCCAAGTATCATAGATATCATCACATAAGTGAAAAACCGTGAACTAATATAAGTTTATTATTCTTTAAGTAGAACTAAAGATGTCTAATATTGATGCGGTTAATATTGTTAAATAGACTTCTATAGATGCTAACTAAAATACCGGACTTCATTTTGTGAGAACTCACAACTTTTTATATCAACTCCATTGCCAGAATTGGCTTCTTTTACAGTTAATGTTTTAATGCGATGCTATTAAAAATAACCAAGCAAGATTTCTATTTGAAAATTTCTGAGAATGAATGTCGTGTTGAAATCCGAAGCGGACCCTGACATTGAGGCGTCACCTACCACTGTCGCCGCTGATTGATGTCACGAGATATATCACAGGAAACAGACATACCCACTATTTTTATTTACGTTGACTTTTATAGCTGTTTAAAAATGATTATCTTTTAAGTTTTATTTGTGCACGAATTCCCGTACAATCTGAATTGTGAGACTAAAAAAACTGTTTCCACCAGAGAACCAAATACACGGGGAGGTCCAAAAGTTCGTGGAATGGAGGGGATGGAGTGGGGATAGGGATGCTTGCTTAGTGTCATACTAATTGCGGACTCATCATTAGTATATAAGCTGAGTTTCAGCCTAATTGCGTCATTCGTTTACGAATACTCGCCTGACAAACAAGTCAATCCGGAAGAACACTAAAACTATGGAGAAAATTGAACACCGTGCTGTAATAAAATTCCTTACCAAGCAAGGAAAGACCGCTCAACCCATTTTGAATGAAATGGGAACCGTTTATGGGGACCAGTGCCCTAGTACATCAATGATTTACAAGTGGCATGGTCTTTTTAAACATGGTCGGGAGTCGATTGAAGACGACCCTCGCTCAGGAAGGCCAGTTGAAAATTGTACTGGAAGATACCCGTTTAAAGAAAAAACAGATATCTGCATTAGTTGGAGTATCAGATACCACCATTTTGCGAATCCTACATGACCATCTAGGTATGACAAAAGTCAGTGCAAGATGGGTACCGAGAATGCTCACGCCGCTTCAGAAACAGCAACGCGTCTTTACTTTAAAACAATTTTTGGAGTTGTGTGGAGACGAGCCTGCACAGATTTTGGAGCAAATTGTTACCGGAGATGAAACATGGGTTCATCACTTTGAGCCTGAGTCCAAACAAGAGTCCATGCAATGGCACAAAAAGGGGACACCACCGCCAAAGAAGTTCAAAGTGTCGGAGTCGGCTGGAAAGTTGATGGCAACTGTTTTTTGGGATTGTGAAGGGATACTACTGATTGATTATAAAGAAAAGGGGAGGACCATAACAGGAGAATACTACGCAACGATTCTAGAAAAATTAAAGGAGTCCATCAAGGAAAAACGTCAAGGAAAACTGACCAAAGGTGTGTTGCTTTTGCAAGACAACGCACCGGTTCATAAGAGCAGAGTTGCAATGGCTGCTCTGCACACACATGGCTTCGAATCGGTAGTCCACCCACCCTACAGTCCAGATCTGGCCCCAAGTGATTTTTATTTGTTCCCTAATTTAAAAAACCTAAGGGGAAGGAAATTTTCCGACGACAATGAAGTAAAGGGGGCAATTTTGGCTCATTTTGCGGCAAAAGATAAAAAATATTTTTACGACGGTTTAGAAAAATTAATTCATAGATCTAATAAATGTATTCAACTTCAGGGTGATTATATTGAAAAGGAAAAATAGTTTTGTTGTTTCATTTTATTTCAAACCCTTCCATTCCACGAACTTTTGGACCTCCCTTGAAATTGCTTCATTTGACACACCTCGCTAGGCTAGGTTAGGTTTATGTTAGTCTAACTAGGTTAGGTAGGCTTAGGTTTAGATGGTGAAACTAAGCAGTGGAGGGAAACTAATTAAAATATATTATAAAGTAAATATATTATAAACTAATTTAGATTCCAACCAGTTGATACATGCATTAGGTTTACCTTCAAACAGTATAATTAAATCTCAATCTTGTCTATGCTTTTTTACCCAAAGTGCACAATTATGTTTTGGTATTTCCTTCTTTTATTGGTGTAATATTACGTGCTGTTATTTAAAAAGGAGTTATTCTATACGCAGACCAGCATTATGACGCCTTGAATAGAATATCCTCTATTACTATTACTTTATTTTCTTCGAGTGGCCTGCCTTCGCTTCGCTCCGGGTATTTAGAGCAATATTATAGTTGCTAAATTGTCACTCTGAGAAAAAAGAGAGAGAATGATAGTATATAAGAGGAAGAGACTTTGCTCAGTGAAGAATTTTTAAAATCTGATTAGTAACTACAAAATGGCCTTATCCTATTAACTAAAATATGTATATGGCAACACTAAATCACCTTTGTCACACACGAATGGTGTAGTTTTCTATCAGGGATTTTTTTTTTAATCGGATTAGTAGTTCCTGAGAAGCTCTTCAATTTACAAAATGGCCACGTTGTGGCACTTAAACGGCCATATCTTTTTAATTAGAATATTTATGGCAACGCCACATAGCCTATGTTACCCGGAAAGAATGTAGCTTTCTATCGGTGAAAGAATTTTCAAAATCGGTTCAGTAGTTTTCGAGCCTATTAGCAACAAACAATCAAATATTTCCTCTTTATATAATAGTGTAGATTATCTACTATTACTTTATTTTGCAACCTTACTTCTTCGATTGATGTTTATCAGTTGTCCAACATTCGAGACCTACCAACATCATAACTGGATGCTACTCAAATTAGTGTTGCCAACATCATAATTAAATAATGTAATTAGATTAAGCTATCAGTTGTACTATATCTTTTGTCTCTTTTTTATCGTTTGTATATCGTTTATTTATTAAATCAAGTTTAAGGTTTTCATTTATGTATGCCTGCACCGATTTTGATGGGACTTTCACTGGTAGATAGCTGGTGTAACAAGGAATAACTTAGGCTATTTAACATCTCGCTATGACCCATAGGAGCGGAGCAACACGCGATCGAAGTTGCGCAGGTCGGCTAGTTTGTAAATAAAATTTAATTTATTTCACTCAAGGTTGGTGCTTCTCGCCGTACCAATAGCGGCGGAAGTGCCATACCGAAGAGAATAGAAAAAAAACAAATTTTTACTTATTGAGAATTGTAATGATGAGAATAAACACATATTTAAGATAAAAAAATCATCATAATTAACAATAGTTTATATAGTATACATTAGTCATTAGCGAATGACTTCCCAATATCAAGACCATTCTGTGTCATCCATATTACAAAACCTCAGTATATTCAAACGTTTACAAAAACAAGGATTTTGTCAAAATCGGTTCAGCTTATCAATGACATGACACTCAATAGTATTTAGTCCCTATCATTGTGCCCTGTAATATATTCAGACATGTACATCCCATCCATATATTAACATGTCCCAATCTCCCAGGAACCCTGAACCTGACTCCAGCCTGAACGTGGAAGCTGAACTCCTTGACACATCAGCTGCCAGACACAAGATTGCTGTCCGACCCAAGAAGAATCATCCAAAGAAGAAGAAACTTGCATCCAATGAGAGGTAACCCTTGCATGATATATGTTACAATATTATATGGTAAAGTTATAATAAGGTTAGCGACCCTAAATTTATTAATTAGTGCGAGCGAGTGAGGGTTCCGTACAATTCCAATAAAGGACTAGCACTATCAAATTCATGTCAAAATATTATCAATAGTAGTATTGTGGAGCGTTTACTCCCGACATTAGTAATACGTATTTCAATTGAAATATCGCACATTGAGAAGAAGACCGTCACTGTACAAAATAATTCGGCCAAGTGCGAGAAGTGTTGAACTCGCGCTCTGAGGGTTCCGTGTAATTTCAAGAAAGGGAGAAACACTGTCAAATTTTGATTTTTGTGTGCGGGTTAAACTATTATCAGAAATAGTATTGGTGGGCATTTGGGAGAGGTGCTTTATTTTAAACCTTATTCGAATATTACTAAAATCGCAAACATCGACTTTTTTCATGTCCGCATATTATGTGGAATGCCCTATAGAAAAACTACTCGTTATCACTTCAGTATAAATGGATATATTTATTGATTACTTATATTTATATATAAGTTTGATTTTTTCAAGGTACTATATACTTACATGTTTAATATTAGTGTCAACTTGATAACTTCACGTATTCTTTAAATAATGCATCAAAACCTAAATATATAAAAGATCATTTTTTTCGTGGTGGAAAAAAAAATGCCATTTTTAGGATTTTTTCCCCATACCACTGCTATAAGACCTTGCTTCTTGCCAAAAATCATGTTCCTAGGTCGAAGTCGAAGCCTGGGAATTTTGATTTATCTCGAAAATCAAAATTACAATACATGAGATAAAAGCGGCTGCGGGTTTTTGTTAAATTGAGTTGGCAGTTTGATATTTTTATATATTCGAGAAACTAGATAATAGATTATTTTATATAAACTTCAACTTGGTATCTTCTCGTTTTTCTGAGAAAAAGGGTCCTGTGTAGCAGTCAAAAAAAGTTAATTTTTAGTGATGTAGAAAAGAAATTACAGTTTTTTATTTTATTTTATCGTTTATTTATGCTATAAGACCTTACTTCATGCTAAATTTCACGGCGCTAGGCCATTGGGAAGTACTTTATAATTATATGAGTGACCACATTAAGGGTCATATCTTTTCAATGCGTGGACTTGAAGTTTGATTTTTTTCCAGCCGCAAGGGACCGCAGGTTTCAGTATTTCATATTAATTTCAATATGATATCTCCTATAAAGCAAAATAAGGTTAGTTACACAGAAATTTAGAGGCTATCTTTTATCACAAAAGGAATTGAAATAGGGGATGAAATTTTGTATGAGAGTTCGTTATATACGCAACAATATATGTTGAAGATTAAAACTAAATACACGGGGTAAATGGCACCCGGGCGTAGCAATACATAAATGTATATCATAATATTCGATTTTGTGTCAAGTTAATCTCAAGTTTATTCTATACGTAAGAATGTCTCGCTTTTAGATTTCTATTCAGTAAAGGTGGATTAAAAAGGGATTTGTATGAAAGCGCCCAGATGGCTTAACTTTTCCAACAACTATCATCATATTTTAATGAATCGTTTGAAAACCGCATGAAAATCCATCAATAGTTTTTGAATTTATCGCGAAGACAGTCAGAAGTGGAGTGAGTCTTTGTAATATCTGTTTCAGCTAATTTAAGATCGTAAAATCTACATATTCTTGCATGAATAAAACGATCTATTCTAACAATGTGGGCAACATTACAAGACTAATTCCTAGTGCTGATAGCAGTAATGTCTAAGTACCGTTCAGACATTGATTGGCCAGATGCCCTAGACTATTTAGATTTAGTTGAGTGGCAATTCTATATTAGTATGATCATAATACTTGTGTTATCTACATGGGAGCTATAGCGGTCTATAATAGGCACTTAAAACGGAACACTGAGTAACCAATATTAAACACTTATTCCACACCTTAGTAATGGAGACCTAGCATCACCACACCACACCACTGCACACCCATAAAGCTCCGTTTGACAACTGGCTCAAATCTATCGGAACAGAGGTTTTATATTGTCTTGATATAAACTGTTACGTGGGTATAATTGAAATAAAATGAAGGGAATTTGCGAATAACGGTGTTGCTAACAACAATTATTCCATTATACACCCAGAAGGCCTTGATTAAAATTTTTTTAGAATTTTTCCGGGTAATGATTGTATAAAAACGATAACTTAATAATCAAATACATCATTTTGCCAGTTTTGTTTGGCCAAAGTTGCCAAAATATTGCTAGTAGTAGTTTGTGAAGGATGTTTGGCATTATTTTCTCGGTTCCCATCTAAATTCCGTATCTGATACGTGTCTGATAACCAAATTTAATTACTCGAATATTTTTTCTTTAAAGATTTATGTATTAAATTCAAACTGAAAATTATTTATTTCAAAACTGACTTTCGCCAACGATCCTAAACTGAAAAAGATAAAGTTCTTCACCAGTTATTTTAATAGTTATATTTTAACGGTTGGAAGGAAGTGGAAATGTTGCGTGGTCTAGCATTGACCGACTTGATCTATTTCTTTATGCCAAACATTTGTTTACTTTCCATTTATATTTTAAGGGCACGGCTATAAATAACAAACAGTTAAAACTTATAACTATATATTACTGGGATGGTTTGTTGCATATGGTGGTTGAAAATCGGTATCTTATATCCCATCAAAAACATAACTTGTACAAACATACCAAGTCTCACAACGCAGTTCTGGAAGTTTGGTTTGGTTATCTTTTTGATGAGATCTCGTTTCTTTTTGTAGGTAGCTCTCTTTCATTTTCTTTTCTGGAATTATAACTTGTGCGTCAGCTGCGGGCATTCTCAAGGCAGATGACCTAACTCAGAAATTGTAGACTCCTGCGCTTTCATACAACCAAAGTTGACATTTATAAAATGTAAACCCGCCAAGACTTGTCACTCTCAAAAGCGCCACATACGTTTGGTCGCATGTGAATACTGTAGAAAAATTTTAATATTTCTTTTTTTCGCTGTTTTGCTGTGTCTTTGTTTTTTTTTGCTCGACTTGGTGGTGGCTCCGTGCCCACAGATTATACAAAACAACGAATCTTAAAACACTTGCCATGTTTTCACTAATGAATAGCCCTTGCTTTATTATTATTATATTGTGCAATGTTGAAATTTTAATAAAGGGCGATTGGAGACTGTTTAGCCTGTATATAGTAAAAGTCCTCGTGAGCGAAAAAAAATGCAACGAGTGTGGTGGTGTTGTGGATACCGCGGCGCAAACACTCATAGATTGTTCGGCTTCGAAACCACAAACACACTTGCTCAAAGAGTTGGTGATTACGTTGCCGTACGTTGGTGGGAACGATGCTCTCCGGTAAGAGAGGGTGGGCTGTGGTCGCATTTTGTGAGTTTGTGGTCACCCAGAAAGAGAAAGATTAGCTGATCCCGCTGCAGTATTGCTTCGCAGAAAGCGGCCAGGGGTGCGCAGGTGTAATTTTGTGTCTGCAAGCCTGTGCTTCCTAAGGAAGCAATTGGAGAAGACAGCTGCTTCTCCAAGCGAAATTGAGAAGCATGGATATGTAGGACAGTATACGAATGTATATTCTATCTCTCCATCCTAATATGCGACATACTTTTAACATTAGATGTATATTTATTTCTGTCAACCCAACTAATGTTCTGCTTGATTTTTAAATTAAAACGTCAAATATTGCACCAGTAAATAATATCCTCAGCAATTAGTCCACACTCCCCATATTAATATTGTGTCACATTACACAACTTTCACTTGTGGTTTTTTAGGTGACCCCGTTGCGAATATTACAAGAGCGAATGTTTAAATATAGTTATTTCCTTCGTCGCTGCTCTTCTTCACTTTAGACTAACCTTAATTTATTTGGGTTTTTCCATACTTCGTGCCAAAAATTTGATTAACAATATCCACTGCAAGAGACACTGCAAAGGTAAGAAATACATTTTATTCCTCATCAAGATTATTTCAAAACTGGTTTATAAACTAACGTTAAATCAGCACTTGGGGTTTACGACCCACTTTACTGCTTTTAGATTGCTATCTGGTACATAATGGAATTTGTTTTTGTTTCATATATAATAAAACATTTAGCCTTTCAGGGACTATCAGCGTGTACTAAAACCAAGTTCATATATTTATTTAACTATTCATATACTTAAACGTATACAAGTAACATAACCGACTATCCCACTGCAGCATTAAAAAACTCTCTTCAAAGTGACCCCTCGACAATATAATAGACACTCCTTGCATTTGTGCATGGGGGGAGGGGTTAGGGCTTTGCTTACTTTTGTTTGTAATTCAGATAAGGTCTTTGGTTGATAATTGAAAAAAATCTGCTTCCTTAATATTTGAACGGCCCTGTATCTGAAATAAAAATATACTTAATTCTGTTTATTTTTCTTTCAATAACTTTTTATGAATAATACTTACGTTAAATTATCTGAAAGCACAAATTTTGCACACAAAATTATTAACGAAAAATATAATTTACTTTTTCCTACAAAAGAATATAAAAAATAGATCAGAATAAAAAGGTAAATCATGTGTTATAACAATTCCTTGATATACAGGTCAACACACAAAGATTATGAATTACCGGTTATAATTTAAAACAATGATAAAAACTCTAAAGATCTGGCTTCAACCTCGGCAAATATAAATAGCTTGCTATTTTTCAGAAACTTTCCCACGCATTCACCCATTCGTTTAACTCTTCGATCACTTAGAATTAAGATACATAGTCCTATGCAAATTTATACCCACTTTCTTCGGTCAACTACAGATAAATATTTGGAGTAAGAGCGTTATATAGACGTTAACTAGTATTGCTCACTGCATCCAGTGCAAATTCCCACACCCACATGTATAAGAATCTATTATGGTACCTCTACATAATCGGCGATGATGATCGTTTGTTTGATCGTCACGATCATCGTGCTAGCATCTTTATAATCGTCTGTAGTAGTTGGACATGTCAACGAACCAACTGGCGATTCCCTTTGATGTATGTCCGAGAAACCAATAAGTCATGGATCGCAGGCGATCCAGGCGATCACAGACGATGATCGGCGAGTACTGGCAAGTATTCCCTCTAAAATCGCGCGCGAAACGATGGTGCCTTTGGGGATGTCGGGTACCGGAGCATCAGCTCAAATTCGACCTTGGCTGCACATTGATGAGGCTGCCACATGTTGAAGGGGTTGGTTCGGAATTCCAGCAGTGGAAATGGGATGATAATTTTTTTTAAATAGCAGTTAAGGGGCAAACCAGCAGACGGCGCACCTGATGGTAAATAGTTACCGTCGCCCATGGACTTGGCGATGCGTTGCCACGAATAGAAACTACTAGCCATCAAATGGTTTTGTTGAAATATTTTTTGACGCTAATTGTGTATCTATTTTCTTTTGATCGAATGTTTAACTAGCCTTTATTTAGATTATCATGAATAAATCTTTGCGAATATAATTTCTTTGTAAATCTGTACATCGCTCTCATCTTTATCGTTCTCAATTGGATTTATTGTAATTGCTTCCATATTACAAACTAATGAGTGGTTTCTTTGATGTTTTCTGGAAAAAGAGACAATATATTTGGTGTTACTAGATCAACGATGTTATTGTGCTTTGTAAAATCACTAGACATTTTGATAAAACTTTTTCATCTTTTAACTATTTTAGATTCCTTTTCCTTCAATAAATTAACATCTAATGTAGTTTTAGCTCAATGTTGATTAGAGCATTGGATTTACTTTTAAGGCCAAATAATACTTGGGGATTGCGGCCCAAATGCCGGTATAAGTGATCCCGTTGTAATATACTAGTTGTCCCATCCCAGCATCTGGTGGAATTTAGGTTTAATTTCACATTTTAATTACTATATCAATATATTTTACATTTTAATTTATATATGACTAATTCTCAAAGACAACGTCCACACAGCTCGACAGGAACTTCACCCCCACGTCGCTAGATGGCGTACGAGCACACTCATTTGTTTACTTTGTATTCTTAAGTATTTTATTCGCGATAAAACATATCCTATGTTCTTCCCCAAGCTGTACTGTATCTCTGTATCATATTTCATCAAAATCGGTTCAGAGATTTCAGCCTGATTGTGTAACTGACAGAGAGACGTCCATCAATAGATGGCGTAAGTAGTATATTAAATCTCACTTTCGTTTGTTTAGTTTGATCTCTTAAGTATTACTTTCGAAATTTTAATGGTGTCGCCAGTTTGTTTTTTTTTTTGGTTTCTTATTAAGTTTCTGATAGTTATCTGACACATAAAATAGTTGGGCACACATTATAATTTATCAGGTATTTTATCATTATATAGTTTCCCGTGAGGCGACGGGATAGAATACTAATCTCATCTGCCGCTGGGAGAGCATGTCGTAAAAGCCGAGTAACCCAGCACCCCCTTGGTAGTAGGGGATCTGTTCCCCGAGTGGCTTGCGACCACCAGCATGCGAATTCGACCGCCAAGTATCATAGACCTTCTCCCCACTCCCATCCCATTAATGCTGCGGATCTAGTGGACTCTGAAACTTTTTCTTATTCACTCCCCCTCCCCACTCTATCTTCGAGGATGCAACCCATCGACAAAACGAGGGTATCTCTTGTTTTGTCGATGTCCATGGGCGATGGTTGTCACTTACCATCAGGTGGACCATCTGCTCGTTTGCACCTTATCCACCATAAAAACAAATTTAAAAAAGTAACCAGCACGTAATGTTTATAAATTAGCAACGTTTAGTGTAACTGTTGTCAAGATGGCGTCTAAATCTTCGCTATTAAAAGTTTAACTATCAAAAAATACTCTTAAAAGTTAGAGCTGGTAAATATCATAAAATGTAACGGCCATTCAGTGGGGAAGTCTGCGCAAATAAAAATAGCGTTAATGTTAATAGTGCATTCTGCTGGTGTTGGTGTAAGGTCGTTAACTCTGGATCTATTCAGGTCAATACTAACTGTGTGACCCGGCTTTCTTTTAAGTTTAATGGTAAAAAATTAGATCCAGTTTCATTATGTTTTTCTTTACTGTTGTTATGATTACAGTTTAGCTGTTAACCTCTTAAGGAGATAAATAAACTTAAAAATATAGTTTGTATATTTCTTTTACGTTTTTATTATACTTAATTATGTTCCAACTGATTTAATATCTAATAAAAAAAATCACGTTTGTTGTATGGGAGCCCTTAAATATTTATTTTATTTTCATTTCATTATTTATTTTTAAAGTGAATATACAACTAAATATTCTGTGAATATTACAAGCGTCTACCGGTTTCCGTTGTTGATTAAATCACGTTTGTTGTATGGGAGCCCCCTTTAAATATTTATTTTATTTTTATTTCATTATTTATTTTTAAAGTGAATATACAACTAAATATTCTGTGAATATTACAAGCGTCTACCGGTTTCCGTTGTTGATTAAATTACGTTTGTTGTATGGGAGCCCCCTTTAAATATTCATTTTATTTTTATTTCATTATTTATTTTTAAAGTGAATATACAACTAAATATTCTGTGAATATTACAAGCGTCTACCGGTTTCCGTTGTTGATTAAATCACGTTTGTTGTATGGGAGCCCCCTTTAAATATTTATTTTATTTTTATTTCATTATTTATTTTTAAAGTGAATATACAACTAAATATTCTGTGAATATTACAAGCGTCTACCGGTTTCCGTTGTTGATTAAATTACGTTTGTTGTATGGGAGCCCCCTTTAAATATTCATTTTATTTTTATTTCATTATTTATTTGTAAAGTGAATATACAACTAAATATTCTGTGAATATTACAAGCGTCTACCGGTTTCCGTTATTGATTAAATTACGTTTGTTTTATAGGAGCCCCCCTTAAATATTTATCCTATTCCTATAGAAACAAATTAAACTTATATTCTGTGAATACTGAAAAGTGTTTGAAATGTCAGGAACAAATTTAAAGCACGAAAACTCGTTTAAAAAGTATTATTTATATTTTATTTATTTTATTTTTAAAAAGATACCAAAATATGGAAACTCGTTTTTAAATTGTTGTTAAAGTAAAATGTTAATTTTGTCTAATGTTTCCTTAATCTGGATAACCCTGTGCCATGAACTCAAACTGGAGTTACAGAAGTGGAGCGGAAGCTTTAATGTATGACATCATGTATGGGAAATGGAAACCAATGGGGTTAATGGGAATGTTTTAGTTGGTGTTTCATATTTTAATATATAGCCAAACTAAATACAAACACAGAATGTTTTACCTATACTTTTTCAAACTTTTATCAAACCCCAACGCTACAACGATGCGGTGTTAACGTGTGCATCTGCGTGTCTGTCTGTGGCATCGATAGCGCCCAAGATAATGGATCAATTATGATGAAATACTATTTGTTTGAAAGGTTATTAATCGAGATGATTCTTAGCTATGTATCGTGAAGAACTGGCCACTCGTTTGAAGACTATCAGCTCATTGTTAACTTACACTGAGTATACATGAAACGGTATTTATCAAGCTTTTTTAAAGTTCGTAACAGTTTATATGTTATCTATATTTTTTTGCATTTAATGAATATTTGTTAAGTCTGTATTGACTACTGTTTTTATATTTTGTTTTCAACAATACAAAAAGATCGATTTATACAAGTTAATATCGATTCTTCTAAATCGATGTCGTGTAGGTATCGATACTTGGTGACTGTATTAAATTAGAATTTCAGTTGGAGGTAATTTAAAATTTTAATTTAATAGTTATTTTACTTTTAATGATTGCATGTTAATTGCCCGGCAAATTTGCAAGTTTTTTTTTACAGCCTGATATCTAATTGTACTGAAATTTAGTATACTATTATAGATATCGTAATAATGTATTATTATAATACCGTTGACCTGATTTGATGATGAAGGAACGAGGAACTTATATAATGGGTCTATAGAAGAAAGAGAAATGACAATTGAATTTGGTTTGACATGTATTGTTATGAGTGCTAATTTTTTTTTGCCTTTCCACAAACAAAAGGGATTTAATAAAAGTCAAAAAAAGTCTGACTAACTGTGAGTTATTCAGAAGCGAGCATGATAATCAGAATTTGTTGCCTGGACTCGAAGTGTGATCATCCGTTTATTAAAAATTAGTCCAAGGTACCTTCTCTATATATTCTTAAACTTAGGATACTCAGTTTTGGGTTAATTATTAAATAAATAAGAAAATTAATGCTGAAAAGATCACATCATCAACCTTGCTTGCATTCAGGACACATCACCTTTCTGCTTCAATAAATCAGGATTAAACCCAAAAAGAGATCAGGAACGACACATTAATTAACTTTCACATAATTAGAGTGATATTTTCGTGCGCCACATTAGCGGGGATAAATCCAGAGTCCAGGAAGTAGCAGACAGCCACTCAGCCGCTGACAGGGAGCGACAGCTTGATAGATTTATGTACATTTTAAAATCCAGATTCGCTCTATTAATTCGTTAATGTGGGAAGAAAGCGCTGCCAGTCATGTTTACATGAAAAGTTCAATGGAATCAATTTGTTCTTTGTAATTTGTTTATAGATTCCGTGATGTAGACGAGATTGCGATATTAGACTATCTAATGACGTCATAATATATACGCTATCATTACTTCTTCTTCCGCTTCTCATCTCACATAAGTAAAGTTCAATTTTAAACGTAATGTCTACTGTTCTAAAATATTTCTCGAATAAATTGTGCTTTATGTTAGCAAACCGTTTATAAATTAGTGTTCTCGGGTAGTTTCTTTTATATTATTTCAAGTACCCACGTGTAAACAATATATAGCGTTTAGTGCGATGGATTAGAGTCAGTCTCTCTGGTGTTGTCGGGCAGTGTGTGAAAGTTAGTATTATAGTGTCGTGGTTAAGGTCACCCTTCTTGAGGTCCGCATAACCCATACCCCTTGATCTCCAGTCTCCATGTGGTAGGGTAAGAGAGTTTGGTCGTGGTAGGTGGAAGTAGGTGGTTGTGGGTGGCGAAAATGTTAAATCATATATTTCTGTCTTTTTCTAACGCATGAGGACTTCTGAAAAGATCTCAAAATTATAATTAATCTGGAATGTTCTAGAAAGTTCCGAAATGTGTTTAACTATTATAATTTACTAAGAAATTTGTGGAATAATCCACATTCTAAAATGAGTATCTATGTTAAAAAATGTAGTGATATATTTTTTATATCATTAATCATGCAATGTATTTTAACCCGAGCAACGCCGGGTTCCGCTGCTAGTATTATTTAAAACAGACACAGTTTTATTTATATACTTTATAAAACCAATGTACAAGTAATGCCTCAAAAAATTTATTGCGCACTAAAGATCATAAGAAATATTTGGACAACCCATTTGTAACGTCCAAAGAACAAAGACTACCTACGATAGAGGGATCAAATGTCTATTTACTCTCGACCTGGATCCAACTCTACTGTCTCCGTCATCCAGATTATCTTACGTGACAAGGCTAATCTGGGAGGCCAGCTTTGCTCTGCAAATTAAATTTATCAGGTCAAAGACCTCATGTCTAAAATCTTTAAAGATTTACATACATATTTTTAGTTACGTATACGGGAATCTTTTCTTAGTTGATAGACCACCTCTAAAACAAAATCCTAAGTGTCTGTTACGCTTAACCCACTCAACCGATTTTGATGAAATTTATTACAGAGATAAACTAGAGTTTGGGAAAGGACATATGCTACGTTTTATCGCGATAAAAGGCTTGAAAGAAGGGATAAAGCACATGTCAAGTTGTTGTGTGACTGATTATGTCAAATATATAATTTAATTAAAATCATTAGAGCTGTTTCCCAGATGCCAAGATATAACACAATTTTTTTGGATAAAATTTTGGTTTTGATTGAATACTTCTAAAGAAATGATTATTTAAATCCCATCTTTATTACAGTATAGAGGCCTGCCCTCGCTTCGCTCCGGGTATTTATAACAATATTATAATTGATGTCCTTAATTTGTTATTCTGTAATTGTGTAGTTTTTCATTATTTCAAAAATGAGAGAGAGTAAGAAAAAGTTATAAAAAGAAAAATAATAGAAACAAAAATAAAAGAAAAGCGACAGATACTAAAAGAGGGAGGACAGACTAAAATAGGTAAAGGAGAGGGAGAAAGAGAGAGAGAAAGAGATAATTGAAAGAAAGAAAGTAAAAAGAGACTGATCATACTGAACAAATAAAAATAAGAATTAAAGAGAGAGGATGAGAGACAATGATAGTATTATAAGAGGAAGAGAGATGGAAATACTATAGAATTTTCTCAATGAAAGAATTTTTAAAATCGGATCAGTAGCAACAAAATGGCCATATTCTATTAATTAAAAAGTGTATATGGCAACACTAAATCACCTTTGTCCCTCACGAATAGTGTAGTTTTCTCTCAGTGAGAGAGTTTTAAAAATCGGATTATTAACAACAAAATGACCATATTCTATTAATTAAAAAAATGTACATGGCAACACTAAATCACTTTTGTCACTCACGACTAGTGTAGTTTTCTTCAGTGAAAGAATTTTAACAATCGGATTAGAGACAACAAAATGACCATATTCTATTAATTAAAAAATGTATATGGCAACACTAAATCACCTTTGTCACTCACGAATAGTGTAGTTTTCTCTCAGTGAGAGAGTTTTAAAAGTCGGATTATTAACAACAAAATGACCATATTCTATTAATTAAAAAAATGTACATGGCAACACTAAATCACTTTTGTCACTCACGAATAGTGTAGTTTTCTTCAGTGAAAGAATTTTAACAATCGGATTAGAGACAACAAAATGACCATATTCTATTAATTAAAAAATGTATATGGCAACACTAAATCACCTTTGTCACTCACGAATAGTGTAGTTTTCTCTCAGTGAGAGAGTTTTAAAAGTCGGATTATTAACAACAAAATGACCATATTCTATTAATTAAAAAAATGTACATGGCAACACTAAATCACTTTTGTCACTCACGAATAGTGTAGTTTTCTTCAGTGAAAGAATTTTAACAATCGGATTAGAGACAACAAAATGACCATATTCTATTAATTAAAAAATGTATATGGCAACACTAAATCACCTTTGTCACTCACGAATAGTGTAGTTTTCTCTCAGTGAGAGAGTTTTAAAAGTCGGATTATTAACAACAAAATGACCATATTCTATTAATTAAAAAAATGTACATGGCAACACTAAATCACTTTTGTCACTCACGAATAGTGTAGTTTTCTTCAGTGAAAGAATTTTAACAATCGGATTAGAGACAACAAAATGACCATATTCTATTGATTAAAAAATGTATATGGCAACACTAAATCACCTTTGTCACTCACGAATAGTGTAGTTTTCTCTCAGTGAGAGAGTTTTAAAAGTCGGATTATTAACAACAAAATGACCATATTCTATTAATTAAAAAAATGTACATGGCAACACTAAATCACTTTTGTCACTCACGAATAGTGTAGTTTTCTTCAGTGAAAGAATTTTAACAATCGGATTAGAGACAACAAAATGACCATATTCTATTGATTAAAAAATGTATATGGCAACACTAAATCACCTTTGTCACTCACGAATAGTGTAGTTTTCTCTCAGTGAGAGAGTTTTAAAAGTCGGATTATTAACAACAAAATGACCATATTCTATTAATTAAAAAAATGTACATGGCAACACTAAACCACCTTTGTCCCTCAGGAATAGTGTAGTTTTCTTCAGTGAAAGAATTTTTTAAATCGGACTTGTAGTTCCTGAGAAACCCTTTAATTTACAAAATGGCCACCTTATGGCACTTAAATGGCCATATCTTTTTAATTAGAATATTTATGGCAACACCACATAGCCTATGTTACCCGGAAAGGATGTACCTTCCTATCGGTGAAAGAATTTTCAAAATCGGTTCAGTACTTTTAGAGCCTATTCGCAACAAATAAACAAACATACAAATATACAATCATACAAACAATCAAATCTTTCCTCTTTATATAATAGTATAGATAACAAATATTTACATCAGTCTCTGGCAAAAGCTCGTAAAAATAAGAAATAATCCCAATTCTCCTAGAGGCACTTAACCTTAATATTTATTGATCATGTAAACATGTGTTTTGATTGTATTCACGTCAATTTCTATTAGCTATGTCTTTTAAAATTAAACACGTTGGGCGAAAATAAAACATTTTAATTTTATTTGCAGATAGAAATACAATTGTTATCCGAGAGCTTTAAAACTTTAAATATAATTATAATAGTCCCACCACAAAGTTTATTACTTATATATAAAAAAAGGAATATTAAGGCATCCTTTATCATTAAAATCTACATATTTTAACCAATTTACAGAACCGTAACAAATTATAGATTAGACCTTCTCATGAGGCTGCGTTTCCACCAGATGAGCAGATGTATTGTGAGGAATATGTGTGAAGAATCAATAGAATCGCTCCATTTACCTAGCTTCTACACATCCTTGCTCATTTCTGGTGGTGACGCAGCCTAAATCACTTTATTCATTGGTGAAAAGTCCTTGTAAATGGGTTCAGTAGTTTTTTAAATGATTAAGGAAAAGGAACCCAGAAAGAAGAACATCTTGGCTGAAAAAACGTTGCCTATTTAGAGCTGCTGTGTCGAGGGTCTAAAAGTCACGATGGACGCCAACCTTCGATAGAAAATGGCACTCAGGGACTTTGTTTTATAATAGTTTTAATATATCAAAGGTGTGGAAGTATGTTAATAAAATAGTTTACTAATATCCTAAATTGAATGTTTAGAAATAGCTTTTAGTTATAGCGGTTGCTAAAACTTCCTCCCTTTAATCACACCAGCGTTTAATGTCAACAATCAATTTAAACCTATTTAGAGTAGGCATGACCAACATTTATATATCCGAGGATATATATCCCGGTTTGAATATATTTACCGGGACATATATCCTCGGATATATATCCCGGTTTGAATATATTTACTGGATACTTTTCACTCCGTTTTTGTTTACGTGATAAAAAATTTGTAGATATTGTAGAATGGACAGACCAAAATCCACACACAATACTGGAAATACAGAATAAAAATATTTAATTTAAAATGATAATCAAGAGTACTGAACCTAGCGGGACGTCCATTTTTACAATTATAGAAAAACTAGTCGACCCGCGCGACTTAATCCGCGTGTAGCTCTGCTCCTATGGGTCGTAGCGTGATGATATATAGCCTATAGCCTTCCTTAATAAATAGGCTATCTAACACTGAAAGAATTTTTCAAATCGGATCAGTGGATACTGAGATTAGCGCGTTCAAGCAAACAAACTCTTCAGCTTTATATTTTAGTGTAGATTTAAAATGTTTTATAATCAATTATATAAAATAAGTTAAAATAGTATTACCGTTTCAATATAAAATCGACCTCAACACATTGGCATTAGAGAAGATACAGTCAGGAATTCCTGTGTAGCATATGAAGTGTCTTAATAGTGATTAGCAATCTATATATTGATAAAGTATATGGTACTGCTGATTTGAATAACTTACCTACAATAAAAATTCGTAGCATTGATTAGAAGTTAGCGGACAGTCAGACAAAAATATATACATAGCAAGCAATTTTGTTCGAAAATCGTTCTGATCGTCTGATTAAAATCGAAATTAAGAAGTTCTCAATGAATTATCATTTAATAGCTTTTACCCGCAACTTCGTTTGCGATATTGATGTAGTTACATTAGCCTACAGAAGATCCTCTATAGGCATACTTAACAATTTTGTGAGGTAGTCATACTAACTTTGCACCCCCTTTTACTCCCATAAGTGATGACTTTCAAAAAAATATTTATCTTCATACTGAATTTCATTAGAATAACTTCAAAAACGGCAAAGTTTCATACTAATTTTGCCCCCCCCCCGTTTTACCCTCTTATGGTGTGAATTTTCAAAAATCCTTTCTCAGTACTCCCCTAAAATAAAAGGAACCCACCCTTGTGCAAAATTTAAGTTTCTAACCCTTATAGTTCAAGCCCTGCGTTGATATATCAGTCATTAAGTCACCTTCTCTTTTATATACTCGTACACGTAGATATTAATGTTGTATGTGAGCGGATATGAATAGTGACTTCTATCTAGCTCCTCGTCGGAGTTGTTTTCCCAACCCTATTCCCACAGTTTCGCAATGTAATCCGTATAGCATTTACGTATGACGCGTAAATCAGTTTGTCTTAGAGCGTATAAAACACAAATAGGATCCCAATTAAACTGAAACCGGGTCACATCATATTTCAAACATAAATACGTGATGTTTGACAGATACATATAACATACACAGTTAATCTCACAGCTGTTGTTAATAATATTTTACTATGGCAATAATTTTAGGCTTTTTATTGTTTAAGTAATTTGTAACTAATAACCTATCTATAAACCGATAAAATCATTTTTATAAGGTTATCTGATCGTGCACCGATTTATGGGAAAAATTTTAGATGGGTCAAATCTTTTTTTTTTTTGGTTTCTAAAAATGTACTCACTTGTGTCTACTAAAAACAAGGATGTACGGTTTAATACTTGTGCATTTTCTATTATCGAATAAAAATAGAGAAAAAAAACATGTGTCATGGCGGCTCTGTAGGGATGAGTAAATGAAAAAATATATCGATATAAATCGTATCGATAATTTTAAAATACGTCTAAAAATGGTGATGGCCCAGACTTCAAGTCTTACTCGGGAGGTCCGAGTTCGATCCTGGGCACACACCTCTGACTCTGAGTTTTTTAGCAATTAAATATCACCAGCTTTAACGGTGAAGGAAAACATCGTGAGGAAACCTGCACTCCTGAGAGTTCCCTAAAGGTTCTCAAAAGTGTGTGAAGTGCGCCAACTCGCACTGGGTCAGCGTGGTGGACTATGGCCTACTACCCTCCTCATTCTAAGGAGAAGACCCGGCTCAGCAGTGGGCCTTTGACGGGTCGTGATGATGATGATGATATTTTAGGTGATGTGATCGGAGTGGGGCGCAGTTCGCGATCAAATACATGCGACGATAGTGGAGTTACTGAGAGCTTACTGTTTCTACTGGTAGTGGGGGTGTGGAAATCATGGGTTTACAACAGATAGAACAAGGGAATGATTCAATAGTGCTGCTTTATGTATGTACTGACCTCTTAAAATATATCGAATTTGATACTACAAAATAAATATCGATTATCGAAATTTTGAGATTTAAAGTATCGACGATATATATATCGATTATTTATATCGTTTTTACCCAAGCCTACAGCTGTGGGTGTAAATTATTGCGTTAGAGAAGGATTAAAGAGAGCATTATTTCTGTCTAAACTCTAATTACAAAACTATGTTTCATTAAATTTTATTTACAAGAACATCAAAACCTAAAATGAGACTAAAAACGTGAATGAATTTTTAAAAATGATCAACTATAGGATTACTTTGTTTCTCGAAAGATTTAATGTATGTTTTTGATGTTATCTCTCAGTAATTTAGTAATTTCCTCATAATTTTCATACTGGTGTATTACACGAGGTCGTCGCCCACCAGTTCATTAGCCTAACACTAGATTCTAAGTTTTATAATAGAACAATCAACAAAAATCAGGCTGAAGTACTGCATCTGGAATTAGGGTTGCCAGAACTCAATATTTAAACTGTCTATTTTATCTAATTATTATTTCAGGTAAGCAATTTTTATATGTATCTCAGTACCTCGAACAAAAGCTATTGACAGTCTGTCCTAAAAAAATGCGGTTTTACGAAATAATACATTTCTATCTGCTCTTACGATAGCGCCATCTAGTAAATATTTGAGGTACTTGCATTGATAATTCGTTGGTATTAATTGTAATACTGGAGATACTTATTATTAACTTAGATTAAAAATATTAATATTTAAAAAATTAAATTTTTAGTATTATTAAAAAATCCCTTAAAACAGGCATTTTTTTTTTGTAATTTTTACTCTCCTAAAAACTGGTAACCCTATTTATAATGAATGCAGGAAAATGTAATGTTTATCCATATGTCTAACACGAAAGGAATCTTGATAGACATTATTAATCTAGAACAAAACTTTTAGTCTAAAATAATATTTTAAGTTATTGTAATTTGTTCTTGTTTTTCCATCTTTTTACGATCACTGAAGAGAAAATAGTTTTTGTCTGTCTTTACATTAATTTTTTACATGTGAGAACATTTTTTTTTTTATTTCTATAGTAGATAAGGTGCAAACGAGCAGATGGTCCACCTGATGGTAAGTGGCCACCATCGCCCATGAACATCGGCAAAACTAGAGATACTCTCTTGCTTTGTCTTGAATATAGAGGGGGAGTGAAGAAAAAAATGAATGGGATGGAAGAGGGAGAGGGTAAGTCTGGCCCACATGCGGCTCGACTGGAATGCGTCTCTGACACTTGGCGGTCGGATTCGCATGCTGGTGGTCGCAAGCCGGTCGGGGAACAGATCCCCTACCACCAAGGTGGTGCTGGATTACTCGGCCCTTACGAGTTGCTCTCCCAGCGGCAGAGGGGAATAGTATTATTATCCGTCCCCTCACGGGTAATTACCAATATTAAGAAGTTTAATAATGACTTACCCTCTTTTATCCCATTTATTTACCCTCTAGTAAAATCTATTTATATACAGATTGATGGTTTACTAAGTATAAAAGCTTCTAACCAACAACATTATTCATTATTTTTAACATTATTTTTTATTATTTATTAAAATGATAAAGCCTATAAATGTTATTAAGTAGTCAAAAAGAAATAGACGTCACGTGGTGCGAACACACAATGTGACGTCACGTCGTGTTTACAGCTATTGTTGTCACATTTTCGTAAAGCAATTCGTAAAGATAATGCAACTACTGCTATAGACGATTGTAGTACACGTTGTGACCTCATTCAGCGTATTCGAGTTTTCGAAGTCGTTTTAAATCAATTTTTACTAAAGTTTTTGATATAAATGGTGTGTTACTATGTATCTTTCAACTACATGTAATCTAATTTTTATCTTCAGATGGCTGGTCCGTGTGATAGAGGACGTCCAGGGTGGAGATATAAGCTCACGCCAGGGCTACGTACCAGCTGATGTACTGCGGGAGAAGCTGCCTGAAAGGGACCTGACAGCATTGGCTGCTAGAAGACAGTGAGTAGCTTCTCTGAATTTAATAACATTTTGAGATGATCCATACATGATTTCTATTCTTCGGAAATTCAGAACATATCCAATATTTTATATTCTAGGTTGAGAGGTAAAATAATTTTTATCTCGATTACTAATCGCAATCCTTTATTATTTCCAAATAATATCCATTAGTACAAACAGATGGCGGTGTACGTTACTTTATTGACACAAGATTTCAAAGCGTTTCGTTATCTTTGTTTGTTTAATATCCAATAGATGGCGCTGTGTTATTTTTTGTAACACTCTTTATAAAATTTCTGTAACTTTTAATTATTCTGGCAAAACCAGGACGATCTTATTTTGGACTAAAACTAATAAAAAATGTATATCTGTAGTTACAATAATTAGATCACCAAGTCCAATTTCATTTGAAATGAATGAGTTACCAAATATATTGCATATTAGGTCGAAAATACACGGAAGTGGTTTCTGTCAACGGATGTACTCGTAAAGTGCTGTTTTATTTGGCCATCATGTCATCCTGTCGTCGAAATCTGCAACATTGTACTTAATTTTATGTAATTTTGGGCCAATTCTGGAAATGCAAATCGTGTAATGTCTGTTATCTTTTCAAGGGACGTTTTAAGGTTGATCTCAAAATATTGAAACAAATATTATTGTGTTGAAGCCTCTGTTTGAGCATTTAAAAATACCATAGCAAATTTATAGAGCTATTAGTTATTGCTGTTTGTCCATAAATTGTTCACAACACAGAACTTTTTAAAATCAGGTGCGATTGAAAAAGAATATAATTATCACAAAACCACATAAAATGGAAAACATGGAAAAGTGCATACTTAATTTTTGGAAACAATTATTCCCAACTTCCCCAAAATCAAGCAAATTTTTGAAATGTAGCAACACTACTTAAGAGTTAATAGTTAATGATATCAATACTCTTTACGCGGCAAAATAGATAAATATTAAATAAATGTAATATAACGAAACACTTCGGCTTTACTATAAAATGAATAAAGAATTTAACTACTAAAGACAAGGCTGTACGGTGTAATACCTTTGCCTTTTCCATTATAGAATAAAAACAGAGAAAAAATGTCGTTTTTTAAAATCTATTTAATTTTATTAAATGTTGTTTTTTTATTATGTGAAAAGATAGTACAAGGCTTTTCAGTTTCAGGAACTTTGAGATTCTTAATATTTCCAAGGAAACTGTGCCTTAATATCGCGGAAGTAATATCACCCTGTCAGCAGTCAGCTCAGCTGCGGCTCAGTTACTCGTAAATTGCTATTTTATTTGGCTCTTTTCCTGAAACCTGTCACTGCGGTTTAATTTTTGTTCCATTTTTGGGTGCAGTCTGTAAGGAAATTACTTTTAAGCAACATTATGGTGACTTCTTGTAAATCGTTGTTAATTATTAGCATAGAATCCGTGTTAATAAATTGCCTTGAAAAATATGGATTATATTTTGTCACAGAAGAATGTTCAGTTCCTGTTGTATATTCATTTTTAATAAAGTTTTCGTAATTCATCATTTCTTTACTACCGTTCTTGAAAGTGGACTGCAATTACATAATGTTAATTAAAATGGAGCTATAGTCGATGACGGCTTGACTGGTTAACTAATTGATATTTATCAGTCTTCCAACATTTAAGAGGTAAAAATGCTACTACAGTCTACAACCATCATTGGCACCAACATCATAAATAACAGGATAATACTTAAATTAGTGTTGCCAACATCATAATTAACAATATGTAAATAATCTATGAGACGAACTGCTTACCTTCACCACTTGTATATTTATATATGTATTTAGTCAAATGTTTATGTTTTGTTACTTGGCCCTGGATTCCAGACCCACCTTAGAAAACCCTGGCCTGTTTGGTTCAAAGATCAGGTCAGAGAGAACCAATAGAATCACTTCCGTTACCTAAACTAGTTCAGAATGTTAATTGTTTTGATTAATAAAGGATACTTCTTCCAACACAGTATCAGAAACGAGTGTACTTATTGGTTTACCAATACTGTACAAACTCTTCGCCAACAGGGACTCGCCTAGCATCTTCTGCGCCGTCGTACGAAATACTGATGAGCGCCTATGTTTTCTTAATCCTGGTTTTTATTAACCCAATATCAAAAGGATACATTTATTTACCCTAATAATATTATCATGCGATATTATGCATGTGTTGTTATGAAACTTCAAAAGCTGGAGATCCATATTTAAATATTTTATCCCGAAATTTGTACAGGATGAGTCATTACGCGGGTGTAAACAGGTTCAGCTGATTGGTACTATTTAAAATTTTGAATATATAGACAATATCGACATTTAATCGGCATCTGCAGTGAATCTATATGCATGATAATAAATGGCTCTTTAACTTGACGGCACCTTTTACCCTATGACGCCGTCGTGCGTCTCACGACCTTGCATATATAGACAGTGCGTCCCTGTTTGCCAACAACATAAATTATGTATCTAAATCATCATAAATATTCCTAATATTGGAAACGAGCTCGTATAATGGCCACTCTGAGATATGACAGCTATTTATCATAACATGGTCAAGCCAAACACGTGTTCTTCTAATGTTAGTCCACAGCTCACTGCAATGGTATGGAGCATTGTATATTTAGATTTAGTGTTAACACCTTTAGGTCTTGTCAGTATATTTAGTTTGCAACATTGTAGCTTTGTTTGATTGGTTTAATAAACGAATATCCAGACTCCAAACTTGCTCCAAACTTTGAAAACGTTTAGCTGAAGGTTGGGATCATACAAATCTGGCGATTAAGGATATGATTTTAATAAAAAACCGTATACCGACTTGGCTTAGCCTTTTATAAATTTCGCAATACTCGAGTATTTCGGAAATGGCTCCATTCTTTTTTCTTTGGATTTGATATTGTTATGCTTAAAACTACGAGAAGGCCTCAAAACTCTACGAGAAGACCTCAAAATTTTGCGAGAGGATTTAGAAAAATTTATAAATGAAAAAATGGAGCGTAATTCCATTTAAACTAATATGATAAAGCTGAAAAGTATAAGTTGCAGTAAATGCAAACAAAATACTGAGTCTGTTCCAGGTGTAAAAGCAATCCAATTAACACGTCTTCACATATCATCTATCTTGCTGATTTGTAGTCAATTTAATTGTATCACATGGCATCTGCTAAGTCGCAGCCAAACCACGTCAAGCAGGGAAACCGACCATATTTTCCTCGATAAATCAATTTCGTACCTAATTATTCACCGCCTGTCTCGTTACCTGCTTTGACCGTTGCCACGGTCTTGATATATGATCAAGTACATCGAGGAGCCGTGATTTGTTTGTACTGGATTGGTTATTAATTATAACATGGATTTTAGAAAGAAGTTGTCCATCATAAAGGGAGAAATAAGCTTTAATGCTTGTGTTAGGAATGGGCCACGTCACTAGTCCAATGAGTGGGATTTGAACCCACGATCTGTCGAGCGTAAATCCAAGTGAATCTGCCTTTGATCTATTAAAAAGAAGTTATAACTTACCAATTTATTGTAGCTCTTATGTAGTAGAAAAATATTAAAATAATTTTACGAACATTTGAAATATTAACGAAGCCATCTATTGGGTGCTTTTGTCCTACAATAAACATTAAATTAAAAAAAAAAGTTATTTAAGTCATTAATCGAGATAAAAATTCTCAACTTGTACCAAATTTTATACAATATGGTAATGCCTAATTTCTACCGTTTACTTACTCACTCACTCACTCATTTATTCTTTCATAATCTGACACTTGCAACTTATATACTATTTCTGTTAATTTTCTATTCTATAATGTGTAGTATGTGGACACCATCATCTCACTGACTCGCTCACTCTTCTGTCTCACTTACTTTTTCTTTCATACAAACCTTGTCTTCATAATAACTAACACAACGATTTGGTGCAGTCGGTCGTTCTGAAGTTATGCTCTTACATACATAGAGACTATACATTTTTATTTATATAGATAATAATATGTTTTAATATTATCTAAATCCAGGGCAGTCGTTCGAGAGCTGATCGAGACAGAGGAAGAATTTGGACAAGATATGCAGCAGGTTGTGAACAAATACATGCGGCCGATGGACAAGGCCACCACGCCCAAGACAGTGTTTGACAATCGGGAGTTACTATTCTCAAACTTCAGGCAAATCTGTGAATTTCATAATACGTAAGTTTCTAAATATTTCAAAATGGACCAGGTAAATGTACAGCGTCTGAAAAAATTTAGATTATCTTGGAGAAATAGGAGGAGATGGAGGTATATTGAAAATATTACAAGAGGTAACGTAGATACTGCTGCTGATACAATAAATAACTAAACATTATGATCTCTTACAATTACGACAGGAACCTAAGCAGTACTTTGGACTTGACCAAGGTGTAGGTTTGAGGAGAAAACATTCTCTTTTACTATCTAGGTTGTCTGTCTAAGCTTAAGACACCATATAAATAATTAGTTAAAATTACTACATCTCTCGTATTTAATATTCGACAATTACTTTTATCAATTTCCTAAATCGTGTCTCACCGATTTTGGTGCTCTATACTGTAGTACCATAAACCATAGATTGTGTATTGTCAGCTGTCTTTTCTGACTTTGAATTAACTTGTAGTCGACTATATTACCTCAATTAATCATAGATAGTGTACTGAAACAAATATTTAAACAACCTCGTCCTTCTTCTTCTTCTTCTTTGTTTAATGGCTTCTAGTCGTGCACGATTAAAATGCACAGGGTACTTTGCCAATGTCACTTAGTAAGGACAAAACACACTTGTGGAATTTGACCGGTGAGACTGAGTTTTTAATTTATGAAAGTTCCTTTATAATAAGCCCTCTTATTCCACCTTCCACCATGTTAAGATCGATCTACAACAAGACAATATTAGTTAGTAACCAACACCAATAAAAAAGGGTTTACATTCTAATAAATATTATATACAGTTAGTATACTATTTACAGTTTAATGTTGTCAGACTTAATAAATTTACACACAAATTTTACATGACGCGGATGAAGTGATCTCGAATTCTCAGTTTGTGAAGGTGTACTGGGTGGGGTACATGAATTTCCAATTCGAAGATGACTAATTGTGGAGAGTACCCAACGAACCTCATTTTAATGAAGAAAAAACCAGGATCTTTGTGGAATATTTTGTTGGATAGCTGCATAATGTTTTCCCTTTACAGATTTTAATGAAACCCACATTGAGTTCCAGGAATCAATGAGATCAATTTTAGCAACGGAACGTAGATCTTGAGGATGATTTGTAAAGTGAGTTAAAGTGCCCATTTATATCGCCTGCTTAGCAAAAGCATCAACCGCCTCATTACCCACGATACCTTAGTGACCGAGAATCCAGGCCAATGCAATGGACAAACCCTTCAGATGACATGCATACAACAACTCTCGAATACTGAATACGACAGAAACTCTCACCTTACTACGAAATGGATTATCCCTAATAGCCTGAAGGCAGCTCAAAGAGTCAGTCACTATTATAGGTTTTCTTATGCTGTAGGCTTCTATAAAATTAATGGCTTCGTAAAATTGCAACAGACTCTCCTGTAAATAGTGAAGTTTCTGGGAGGCATTTATGTTGTAGGGAAATGTTAAATTTTGGTACACAGCAGGCAACACCAACGCAGCCATCTATTGACAATTTTGAAGCATCTTTATAAATTTTTAAATTATCTTGCCAATTTTCATTAATATATTGACGAAACTTCATGTTAGCCTCAACCGTTCTTTTATTTATGCCGAGATTCATTATAATAGAGGGTTGATGTATTAAGCCATGGAAAGAAGAAGAGAAAAGCGGGAGAATGCCTACGAACGGAATAACATGTCATCATAGCGAAAATTACACTTTTATTTTTAACTTAATAATCAATTTCTCTAACTGACGGACACTCCAGGGTTTCGCAAACATTTTAAGAAGCACTCATTATAATTTAAGATTAGACTAAGATATCGTCAATGTTGCCAAGGCTGTAATAATACCCCCCTTTGTACTCAAGGCATGCACCGAGAAAACACACTGTGAGTTTTGCGCATTAACGAGATTTCCTGGAGTATCTATCAGCTTCTGATAATTGTTTTTTTTTTACTTGAAGTCTTGAAGAAGGAATTCTTTTTTATATTTCGATTTTTTATAAACAATTAACTGTAAAAAAAATTCCTGTGGCCGCCATTTTCTTAATTTTTGAAGAAAAAAAGCTTCGATCAGGCACAAGATTATCTATTTATAAAACTATTTCTTTTTGTCTGATTGATTTTAGATGAATGTCCAAGGACTTATGATGGTCACCCCAAGGACCTTTTGTTGGAACTGGGTCAACACAAACAGCCTTACCTAAACCCTTAAGCTGAAAATGACTTAATAATTTACGTCATAATGACATGTTTTTTCGTTCGTAGGCCAACTATGTATGATGGTCATGTCCTTTCTAGAAAAATTTATTTTCTTTACATTTATCAATTATTTCGACCCAGGCTCTCAGCAAAATTATATTATCTCCACCTTTATGTTTATCTTTTTCCAAAATAACCACAATGCAGCCGTGATGCACAACGTAAATGCTTATTTATTGTGCATTACATCTGACGTCATGTCATAAAATTAAAGCATTATCGTAAAACAATAATGTTGATGTGATATCATATAAAACAGATATAACTACCAAAACAGGCAAGAAAAACATATATATATCTTGTTAAGAATTAACCCAACATTCTGATTATTTTCTATATATTTAAATGGTTTGCATTTTGTCTTAAATTTCAAAAATAATGATACGTCGCCAGTTTCACGAAACAACTCTTTATAAGAATCTATTTACGGTTATGAATTATGATGCCAATACAACGTAAAATTAAAAAAAAAATTAGTAAGTTACTGACTTATCAATGTTTATTATTGTAAGTGAGAACTAAGAAAGATTTTTTGGAAATTTTGTGGGACAGAGGATGAAAGGTTGCTGTTTAATGTGTTATGAAATATATACTAAAAGCTGTAACTGATCGTACGTAATTGTTCCAGGAGTCTTCTAGAAGGCATCAAGTACTACGCGGGAGATCCCCGCATGCTCGGCAGAGCCCTCCTGCGTATGGAGCGGGAGTTCGACAAGCATGTGGCCTACTGCCGCGACGAGCCCAGGGCGCAGCACCTGCTCAAGCATGATCCTGTAGTTTCAAAGTATTTTAAGGTAAGATGAATAATTTTTGTCATATCTAGTAATGTTTAAAAATAATTCAAAAGCATTACATTATATATGTGACACTACTATTTATCGAAACGTTATAACCATATTCTATATATTACGTACTAGCCATTCAATATGAACTCATACTGTGTGTACACCATTCGCAAGCCCGAAACTATGAATATACTATTTCAGCTGAATTGCCATTCTATATCGCGTAATATGTCACTAATGATATTATATAATTATAAAAAATTATCACACCCCGTCTCGGCTTCGCCCGAGTGCAATTTACCAAGTGTATTTAGATTTAATTTCACATTTTAATCTCTATGACTCTATATTACTATGTTTTAATAATTCCCAAAGACATAACGGCCACACAGCTCGACATACACTTGATCCCCACGTCGATAGATGGCGTACGAGCACACTCATTTGTTTAATTCGCGATAAAACACAACCTATATCCTTCCTCAAGCTTTACTTTATCTCTGTATGATAATTCATCAAAATAGGTTCAGTGATTTAAAGCCTGATTGTATTATAGACAGACAGACGCCATCTATCTGTTAATAGAACTATATTAAATCGCACTTCAGTTTGTTCAGTTTGTCCTCTTAAGAATTATCTAAGTTTCTTAAGTATTACTTTCGAAATTATAATATTAGGATTAGGATTAATACCGAAGCAAAGTTAGGGCGTAATGTAATCGAAAACATTTTTAACGATTTTACATACAAGCTAGGTTGATTTTTTATGTAATTTATATTATTTGATGTAGATCTGCAAACTAGAGCTTATTATTAATTTATACAATAATCGAATCACCAACAACAATACGATGAAACTTTTATCATTTGCAAATACCGCCATCTAGTTAGCAAGTATGGAATTAAAGAAAAGCTTGCAGAAATAAGTTTTAGCTTTTCACGAGTCGTTTCATTTAGTTTGCAGCAATTGTGGATAGATGTCACTGTACGTCACTTAAAATAATATATTATGAAACCACGCAAGATGGAGTTAGATGACTGTTTCTTACTAACTTATTTTTAGCTTTTAAAACCTGACTAATGCTTCGTAGGTTTTTAATATTATTTTATTCTAAAATATACATCTTGAGTATAAAGAAAAATCTTTATAATATATACTAGCTGACCCGGCAAACGTTGTTTTGCCATATAAATTTGGGGTGGGCCACCCTTATCACTTAGGGGGATGAAAAATAGATAGTAGCCGATTCTCAGACCTACTGCATTTGCATATAAAATTTTATAAAAATCGGTCGAGCCGTTTGGGAGGAGTATGGTAACTAACATTGTGACACGAGAATTTTATATATAAGAAGTTGTCGTGCTTGTGCATGCATCACGCTAAAACGGATGAACTGATTTTAATGAAATTTGGTACACGGATACTTTAGAAAATGGATTAACACATAGGGTAATTTTTATCCCAAAAAAAAAAAAAATCCGTGGGAAGGGATAAAAATGCCTGATGCTGAAAATGTTGTACACATAATACTTAATTTAATGTAGTAATTGATTTTTTTTTAATACTTTTGTCTAATATTGAAACCATATATGTTCGTTACCATGGTAACAGTGACAGAGAGAAGATTTCTATCTAGCTGATTGAGAGATTTTTATAAAATTGTCGGTTTTTGATAATAAGTTTTCGCTAGGCGATTGCCCCCGATCGCTGACACTGTGTTAAACGGAACGCGAACTATTCTAGAGTTGGCGTGTTGCCACCAACTCACGACCTCTTCAGCCACCCAACAGACCTAATATAATAATATTGAGATTATTTCTATATTCAAGTAATTCTGTATAGTCCGGTAAAGCTGCTTGACTGACCCTGCAACTGTAAGCTACACGGTAGCTGTACCGCACAATAACAATAACAGTCAATACAATAATATACATCTAGACGGAAGCCGAACAGTGTCTGGGGCTTGCGACCCAGGTCCAGGATTATAAGGCCTTTCTGACAATGCATCAACACTCTCGAGTCTTCACCACTCGACCTCCCGACTAATATTTAACACTTCTTCGGCAAAACAGCTATTACACTATTTATTTAAATATACAGCAAACGATCTCTAAAACACAACACTTTGAAGTGACATTGGCTCCTAAGAAAATTGAAACTTATTACCCCTGGGTTTCTTCACACACCTGCAATGGTGTGGGTGGGACATGATCCAGACTATGTCTCCTTCACGTAATATCTCCCACGATACATAAAAATGTGTCGGTCCTTGGGGGTGATGATGATTCTAGTAGCATCATCATTCAGTGATGTCAAATAGTGTCAAATCCGTGGTATCAAGTCCGGTCATCATCATCAGGCTGACGATTCTTTACGCGGCCCCGAGCGATCGAGCCTCCACCGGGTGAGACTCCCAGTTACCCTGGGAGAGGCCCAGGGAAAGCGATCAGCGATCGGAGTGGCGGCTTGCATCGTCGGCGTGGAATAATGTCTAATCCGAGTGATGTCAGTCAGGTAGGTGGCTCCCTAAGGAAACCCCTAGGGAGCTGGCGTCTGGCGATGCGGCGCGATGTTCTGGAGGTGGACGGCGTCCGATGCGATTGCTCGAGAGAAAAGGTTACTCGCGAGCTGTCGCGAAGAAACTTATTGCGTAAAAGTCATCCTTTTTATAATCCAAAATACCCCCTCTATATCTTTACACTATAATGTCAGGTGGGGTCGTAAACGCCAATCAATATTTAAAACTTTAAATAATTGAATTACCCTTACACAATGTACAGATGAAAATATTGAAGCATTACCAGCATTTGTGATACAACTCTAGGAAGCCATTTTTCGAAATTTTACTTCTTGTCTTGTATCTTACCTCTGGTTGAAAAATAAGTTTTTTTAGGTGGATCACATACTACCAGTATTCCCTTTACCCCTCCAACTAAGCTAAATGCTTGTGTTAAGAGTGGGCCACGCCAGTAATCCAATGTCCGGGATTTAAAACCACGACTTAACGATCGTGAATCCAACGCCCGAACCACTGAGCTACTGACGCTTAAAACTTTCACGAGTACATAAGTATTTTTTTTGGAATTTTATAGTAATTAAACATTACTCTATGCACGTCTACTATAGTCAAGTTTACTCATATAACAGATTGTTAAGATTCTTGTAAAATTTCTTCCTATTAAGAATTCTTCTTACTTCTTAAGAGTGCAGCGATATTTGTTTGTCCTCTCAGACATTGTTTCTTAAACTGGTTGACTATGTAACTGTCAAATAAACACATTTAAATTACTGGTAAAAAAATAAGGCTGGGGTCCACCGGAGATGTGTGAGGACGTGTAACGAGGAATGAGTTTCTTGAGGATCAACAGAATCACTTTAACAAACACATCTCTCACATGTAGTAAAATTAGTTCGTAAACACAAATACGCATTCCAAAAATTTTATTGAATTGGTGAAAACCACTTCTGTACTTACTTGAGAAGAGGTAAAAAAAGAGAAAGTGTTTTAAACAAACTTTAGTACTTCTCCACGTTTAACATTAACTAATCATCTTCTTCTTCTTCTTTTCTTTATGGCTCTTGATACTGCTTATAGTTAGCAGTAATTCTGCCAATGACAATGTAGAGTATTTTCAGAACTAATCATCAGTCGCGTCTGCATTTGACATACCATTGTCAATTGACATAACGTAGCGCCAACTTAGCGAACAAATTGCGTTCCGTTATACGCAAGGGAAAACGTTTTGTTATTGCATGATGAGTGTGATGTCGGAAGATATGAACAAGTTATTGCAAATTATGAAAATCGAACTCCAACAACAAACCATAACCATTACAAATAGCGTGACAGAGAATATCATGCGTAGTATCGACGAGAAGCTACAGCCATTTTTTGAAGAAAATAAATATTTAAAAACCGAGATACAAAGATTAAACGAAAAAGTGAAATATTTGGAAGAAAAAAATAGGAAAAATAATCTAATATTACACGGCGTAACAGAAACTGAGAAGAATCACTAAAAGTCCTAGACATTGACATCGACATTTACGAAATAAATTTCTACTACAGACTAGGTAAGAAACAAGATCAGGAAAAAGGAAGACCGATACTTATATCTTTTACGTCATTCCAAAAAAAGATACTGAGAAAAAAGAAGAAAATGCCAAAAGAAACTTATATTACTGAAGATTTTTCAAAAGAAATGATGGAAATGCGCAAAAACTTACACTTTCGTATTTTCGTATTTTACACTTTCGTATTTTGTATACGAAACGTATACAAAATACGAAACAACCAATTATACTACCATTAACGAACAAAGTCCTAGAATCTTTAGAAGATAAACTAATATCAATAAACGAACATAGAACAGTCCAAGAGAAATACGACATCTTAGAAGAGACATTAAAAGAAATTAACAAAAAACTAGAAACAGACAAACAACAAAAAGATAAACTGGGAACAGTAGCAAGAGAATTAATAAAAAAAGGTCACTATTATTTAAAAACAGGAAAAACAACAAACAACAGATAACTAAATTAAGTAAAGAAATAAATGTAGAAATAAGAAAATACAGATATAAACTAAGAACAGAAACAATACAATTGCACATAACAGAATCAGGCGGAATCAAAAAAGCATGGAAAGAATTTCAGGAAAATACAGATTGGATTATAAACGTTACCCACCATAAAACTAAAAACCGCAAGTCTAAAAGAAAAGAAATACTAGAAGCAGCGACCGATTTCTATCGTGAACTCTACAGTGATGACCAAATCACAGCAAATCTAACAAAAAAATCTATCACTGAAGAACCAATTCCAAAAATACTTAGAGATGAAGTGACCAAAGCCATAAAATCACAGATGAGAGGGAAAGCAACAGGAGAGGACAACATTTCTAACGAACTTTTAATTGGAGCGTCTGAATCTGAATCTATTTTAATGACTTTGACGGACCTATTCAACGAAATTTTAAGAACCGAAAATATACCAGTTCAATGGACCACATCTACCATAATTCTTCTTCACAAGAAAGGGAAAACGGACGATATCTCAAACTACAGACCAATCTCTCTTATGTCGAATGTATACAAAATATTCTCCAAAATAATATTAGATCGTCTAACAAGGATCTTAGACGAGAACCAGCCAAAAGAACAAGCGGGATTCCGAAGTGGCTTCTCAACTATCGACCATATACATACAGTAAAGCAAATTATCCAAAAATGCAATGAATATGGCATAAACTTTTACATAGCCTTTATTGACTACAATAAAGCATTTGATTCGCTCAAGCATGTGAAAATATGGGAAGCCCTCACCACACAAGGAATCCATAGCAAATATATTCGCATAATTAAGAACATATACCAAAATATGAAAGCCAAAATACGGACAGAAAATGTAGGAGATTATTTCTCTATTAGACGAGGAGTTAGACAGGGGGACCCTTTATCACCCAAACTTTTCTCAGCAACCCTAGAACATATTTTCCGACATCTCGAATGGAACGAATATGGTATAAACGTTAACGGTTTGTTACTGAATCACCTCAGATTTGCGGATGACCTTATATTAATAAGCGAAGATCCAAAGACTTTACAGGTGATGATTGAGCAACTCGTTCAGGAAAGCGAAAAGGTAGGATTATCGATGAACACTAGCAAAACGAAATTTATGACAAACCACATCAAAACTCCTATTCAACTCAATAACGTAACGGTATTGGAATACACAAACGAATATACATATCTTGGCCAAATAATATCTCCCACAGACGTCACAATAAAAGAAATAAAAAATAGAATAAATATAGGATGGAAAAGGTACTGGGCGCTAAAAGATGTCATGAAAAACCCAGCTATACCAATCCAAGAGAAACAGAAAGTGTTTAATACATGTGTCCTACCAAGTATGAGTTACGGGTGTCAAACATGGAGTTGCACAAAGAAAAATACAAAAGCACTAGAAACTTGTCAACACAGAATGGAAAGAAGCATTCTTAATTTAAAATTAAAAGACAAAATTCCATTAAAAACAATAAGGAGACAAACCAAGATTATAGACATAAAATACCAAATCAAACAACTAAAATGGAAATGGGCTGGACACATCATAAGAACTCAGACAGAAAAGTGGGCTAAAAAAGTGACGGAATGGTGCCCTAGATACAAAAAAAGAAGAAAAGGTAGACAGTATCGTAGATGGGAAGACGATATTAAAGAGGTAGCAGGAACGACCTGGACGCGGAAGGCACAGGACAGATCACTATGGAGATCACTTGGGGAGGCCTATGCTGAAAAGCAAGACAATCTTTAAAACCGGTGTCTAAAATGTATGTACATAAAATTCTAAATTACTTTCTTCGTAGTTTTAACTAGAAATAGGATGAAATGTAACTTAAGATTGTTAATAAAGGCTATTATTATTATTAATCATCAGTCGCGTGGTGGTTCGAGGATTTCAATATCAGCAGGGGTGATGTAATTACTGCCTTACGGCTTGGATCCCGTCACATTCCTCTCAATAGTTTTGCTCATGTACTTAAAAAAGCCCCTCCCATTCTTACGGATTTCAGAACGGATGCAGTTGAGCGCCGCACTCCCTTATATTTTTGATTTTGTCTCAAGTCAGTATCTTGTCCTCACCGAGTTCGGCAGAGGCCAAGATGCTTTATAGTATGGTTAATGTAGCTCTTAAGCGACGAATTTAATTGTTGCTATTATGGGGGTGGCCTAATCTTTTACAAAACTCTAAATAAAATAAAGAATTAAAAAAATTAACTTATCTCATTCTTGTTGGACTTGGCTCCAGCTCTTTTAGGTAATAGGGTTTATGACGCCACAAACATGCAAATATATTCTGTTCATAAATTATAACATAATCTCTAAAAATCACTGTTGACAGTTAGGACGTAATTACTATTATAGTACAAATAATAAGATCGTAAAAAACGTTTGTTTTTACGATTCGATTCTACTTATTTTAAGGTATTTATTACTAAAGAAATAAGATCTCCTTTTCATATAACCAAAGGAAGAAGTGGCTCAGTTCGTATTTAATGTTGATGTTACCTACGGGGACCTATACCGCACAGTAACAATCGAATTGATAACCTCCTTTTTTTGAAGTCGGTTAAAAGTAAAAGGTACTACCCAGTACTAAAGGTAATAACAGAGTTATCAAAGCTAACTAAGATCAGTTTAATTTTGATGTATAATATGATATTATCATCTGATTAAGATCATGACATCCGATTGGCTTAACATCTGGCTACGAATTTTTTTGTTGATAAATTGTCCTTATAAGCCTTTTATTGACTTCCTCGTCTCTCTTTTTTTGAAAATCTAGATCTGTCGGATGTAAAAAAATAAAAACAAAAATCAAAAAGCACATTCCTCCGATTAGGATTTTAAAATATAATTAGGTTATCATGATTTGTCGCGAAAATTTATGCCAAAAATCGATTTTGTAATAATTAATTTTAGGAAGTAGTAGTGAGGGTAGTAAAGTTAAAGTTGCTATAGCGACAGTTGGTCGCTATGGGTGTCAGAGAACAAACGAACTGAAATTTGGAACATATTTTTCAATCTGTGAATCTATGATTTTGGATTGAGACGTCTTCTTTTACATTGTCCTCTAACGGTAATATTTTTAAACTTCTGTTCTACTTCATCTTCTTCTTTCTGAATATCTTACTGTTCACTGCTGGACATTGTTTAATTTAAATTGGATGATGTGTTTCTTATGCTAGATTGCTAGAGGCCTTGGCGTCTCTAAAAGTAATTAATCAATCATTGTGTGAGGTCAGTATTATATAGGTAAGGTACGTTTGCGACATTACCTTGAGCCTAACTGATCTATCTATTCATAATACGTACGGTAATTCGTAATGTGTTTACCCAAAACATGTGGAATAATGCCAATGTGGATTTTAACACGTTACTGATGAGTATACTATATCATAACAATATTTCTCTGTCATGTTTAATTTGGGTCATTTTTCCTACCAATGTTGTTCGTTAATATTACTTTGTAGATTATTGTTTGATAAATTGAAGAAAAGTAACCAAAACACTTCTTGAGTGGTTACAACCATTGAACTAAATTTAGGGTTGATTTAAGTGCGCAAAATTCCAAAAAAGATATGCCTAAAGTAATCCTCATTGGCCTAAGCGGCCTACCTCCCGCTCGTCGGCGGGAGGTAGGCCGCTTTTCCGACGTTAAAAAAAAATAAAAAGGTTTTCGCATCTAAGACGTCTTATTTAATATAATTCTAAATGAATGAATGAGAGCTTTTTTAAAAAATCTGAGATATTTTCCCAATGTCCAACATTCTCCAATAATTGCGTATGTTCCATACAGACTGAATGACTGTTTGATGGGTTATTTAAGTAATGCGCAAAATAACGAATCCTACGCATCCCTCGTGTAGTCGCGACCACCTGAGTCAATCCTAAGAATAAATAAGTCTTCATTAGTTTCTACCAACGTTAAATATTATATTAAAGTCTTCAGTTAATTTGATGTGACAACTGAGATAAATATTTTGTAAAACTTTAGATGAATTCTAAAATATTTTGAGACCCAAAGGTCTTTTAAACAGAATGTTCCATTAAAATGCGAGTTTGGTGATCTCTCTCTCTCTCTCTCTGAGCTTTCCTTGGTTTTGCCACGTATGGATTTACTACTTCAATCTTCTTCAGCTTCTGTTGACTGCTATTCACGCTACATGTAGTGTAGCACATCTTTTTCGTTGGGCATTCGCCGGGTTACCAGACATTGACAATTATGTCTATTGCAAATAATGGTGTCCAGATAGGTCTCTAGGACCATGATTTTTTTAACTACTACAATATTTGTTATTTTTTTTATAATACATTAGATGCAAACGAGCAGATGGTCCACCTGATGATAAGTGGCCACCATCGCCCATGGACATCTGCAAACAAGAGCTTACTCTCTTGTTTTGTCGATTCGTTGCATCCTCGAAGACAGAGTGGCGAGGGGGAGTGAAGAAAAACATGCTGCGGTTTCAGCAGATCCTGAGCAAGAGCATAGAGTCCACTATGGATGATGGGATGGGAGAGGGAGGGGGTAAGTTTGGCCCACATGCGGCTCGACTGGAACGCGTCAGAGACACTTGGCGGTCGGATTCACATGCTGGTGGTCGCAAGCCAATCGAGGAACAGATCCCCTACCACCAAGGGGGTGCTGGGTTACTCGCCTCGTACGAGATGCTCATCAGCTCAGCGATCCCGGCGACAGAGGGGAATAGTATTATTACCCGTCCCCTCACGGGTAAAAACTAACATTATTTACAATTATAGATAAGGTGTTGTAGTTTGTAAAATAAAGTACAATTCTTATTAGTGAGTATATCGGTGTTCATATTTTATTTGTTCGATAACCTCGTAATCTTAGCATTTACTTTTTATGTCCAATTTAGTTTTGATTTTGTTGATAATTTTTCTAATGACTTTGTTGAATTCGTTCTTATTCTGGTTTTGTTGACTGTTCTCTAGGCGCATACAGGTTGTCTGACTATATGACATCAGACAAAGGAAAGAAAGAGACGAAATGGACACTAAAATGCGGTTACACTAAAATTGGGGGAAATATTTGAATTTTTATTAAACGAATGAGTGATAAAGGAAGTAATACTTCAAGTAATTCTGCTATAAATTTAGCACAATGCGAACATCAGAGCAAATTTCGCTGCAGTTGATTTTATGTGTTTGATATTGATATTTTTATTTTATTGATTGGTGTGATCACAATACGTGACAACAATACTAATCCAAGAAAGGAGTCTTAAAATGAATTTCTTCGGCAGGAAAATTTCAAGATCTTGTTTAAACTTTCGTTGTACGTATCTTAGACTTCAATCTAGCTTCTTCAATTTAAAAGACGACTATCGTCCGCGAACTGTAGATTTCACATCGACGGGGTGTTTGTCACACTGGGATATTTTGTTCTAAGTACAATATCCATCAATTTAGCTTATTTAATTTTTTGGGCAAATCTTCGATATCAAGAAATGTGACCCAAGCGAGGATAGCCGATTGTTTGGCGACCTTGGTGGATTGACCGTTTGATAACAACGTCACCGGAGAAATGGTGTTATCCTAAAAATTGGTGTTCTAAGTATAGAAGTGGATCGGGTCGGCATGGAGGGAACCAGTCGCTTGGAAGCCGCGGCCGCGAACACCTCGCAAGCTCCAGCGTTGCCGACCTTCGACGTTCGACCACTCGATCGAGTGAAGTGTGTGACTGTGATTGTGTTGTTCTCTCTGACTCTGCTCCCCACCAGCGCTCAGCACTCAGGTCAGAACTGCGCTTATATTTAGAGCTATTGCGAAATTTTTTACAATTCACGCAACGGGTGTAGTGTTACAACGTCTGGTTTATTTTTGAGGCGTGCCGTAGGTGTATGACGTTGGTTTTACGCCGTCGACGCTCATATCTCCTAAACAGCCAGATGACCTTGACCCAGTTTCCCACCACTTTATAGGGATACGACAACTAAATCTGTATCAATGTCATGATGTGTCCTTGATGTTCTACAGATTGCATTTGACAGAGTTATTTTAAATCTTTCTCTGTATAATGGATTTCATCATTTCTTTTTATAATGTCTGAGATAGAATGTGGTATTTCAAATGCCAGAATATTATTCGTTTAATGTTTTTTTTCTTTAACAATATATGATTATATCAGAAGTCCTTGAGATTTCAGAACAAACAAAACTGTAAACTTTATTATTTTAATGTGTGTAATCATCACGTGGCTTTACGAAGTTAAGATAGAGCGTAAAACATGTTAGTCAGATTTCTACAAATAACATTAGCTATCACATTTATGATAACCGTAAACGATATTGATCTATGATTATGAAATATCCAATTAAAATTATATTACTGTAAACAATATAGTAATGGTAAACAATCATACTTGAATTACTAACTAGAGTGTTCTTTCATTAAAAAAAAACGACAAAACGGAACCTAAACTAATAGAAGTACAAAGCAGGAAATTAGGAAAAGATTTTTTTAAATTTAAAAGAATAACCCAAAAAAGAAAAACTACAAACAAGCTTAGAGAGGATTGTAGTTAATTTACACTAATATTAAAAAGCAATAATTTGAAAGATACTCCTTGGAAATGGTTGTCGATTACGGTTGGCTACGTCCTCCTTACTTATAATTATAGTAATTCTATACTAAAATATAAAGCTGAAGAGTTTGTTTGTTTGCTTGCTTGAACGCGCTAATCTCAGGAGCTACTGGTCCGATTTGAAAAATTCATTCAGTGTTAGATAGGCCATTTACCGAGGAAGGCTATAGGCTATATATCATCACGCTAAGACCAATAGGAGCGGAGCTATACGCGGACGAAGTCACGCGGCTCGACTAGTGTAGTATACTTACTACTCCAGAAGTTTTATTTACTAACTAGAAATCTGCAACTTATTCTTGGAATTTAAAAGCATTTTTTCCGATAAAAAGTACAGACAGCCATTATAGTTTCTAAACACTAAAGCGAAGCGTAGATGTTAGTGAGTAAAAACTTTCGACCCTTGAATATTGTTAAAATTGAAATAAAAATTAAAATATATATTTTTAAACATTTGCTGTAGGCCGAAGTGCCGGAGCATCCGTTTCGTTATTTTTTCACGCGTTTCCAGCTGTTGTGAAAAACATCTGGTACATTCTCTCAAAAACTAAAAGCAAACAATGAATATTTATATATTCTACATTGCTCATCATTTTGGTGAAAACAAAATGTATAGAGTCCAGCAAACTCAATAAACTTACCGAGGGATTGAAATCGACTGGACTAGACTGAATGGATGGATGAGAGCTTTCGACGTTGAAAGTGACATGTATGAGCAATAAATTTTAGATATTTCTATAGAAAGTCAGACGTGTAAGGTTTATTGGTCTGCATTCTTACCGAAAGTTAAAATCTTACTCGCTTCCCCAGGGCCGTCTTTACCCGGGGGTGTAAGGGGTGCACCCGCACCCAAGCGCGAGTCCTAGGGGGCGCCGATTGCTAGAAATTGAAAATTTTATTAAACTCTAAAAGTCGAGGTTATTGATTAAGTTGGTATGGTATTTACCTATTAAATACGAGTAAAGCTATACATTAAAATGTTGATTACTGTTTGTGCATTTTTTGTAAATTACAGAGTTTTGAGAAATAATAAAGGAAAGATTAAAATTAATTTGCGTTTTTTTACAATTTTTTTTTTGCATATGTCCTTAAAACCCGGACATTTTATCATCTATTCTGATCTTTTGGAAGAAGAGATCAGAAAGGAAAAAACGATCAGAAAGGAAAAAACGATGATAGCGGTAAGCGTAATTTATCCAAAAATAAATAAGTAAAGATAGGAGCTTCCTTCTATTTACTTATTAATGTTTATTGTTCACGCAGTTAAGATTTGGACAAGTAATTCATGCTGACAAATGCACACACTAAAACCCCGGGTAAAAAGTTTATAGTCAATACTATCTATTATAAAAAATACGCACGCAAACACACACATTATATTGTTAGCGCGTAATTTAAAACATATTAGTATCGTCTTTTTGTATTGCCTGAAATGCTTTCGTAGAGCTCGGAATTTTGGATTTTTATTTTTTTTTAATTATCAATCTCTTTTAATACGTATTCCTACATTTCATTTCGGTGGACAATTCTTGATCAAGTAGGCTATATTTATTACCTAGATGGATGAGAATTAGAGATATTGAAGTCACCGTGAAACGTTTCTCTTAATATTTATACGACTCTGGAAATATTATATGCCAGCGTCCACTGCCCACGTTATATGTCAAGGTCTCCTAATTATAACCATACTTTCCAAAGATATTCTATGTCGTCAATTTATAATGATTTTACTGTTATTTTTATATTTAAAATATCATAATTATAGCAACTAGCTCTCGCTTGTCTTTGATTGAATGTATACGTAACTGTGATCCAAGTAGGAACATCTTAAAAGCTCATTTTTTTCTTCTCTATCTTTTTTATAACAAACTTTTAGTGTCTTCTATATTTATCTCTTTTTCCTTACCTTGTTTTTCAAAATGATGGTTTGATTTTTTTATCAAAAGTGTAGCACAATTGAACCCCCAATTTCACCTCTTTTGGGAATTTGGTCATAATTTGGTTATTCCTTTCTTTAAAATACTCAGAAATCTATAGGTACATATATTAAAATAATATAATTGCTGCGTTTACCGATTTGAATGAAATTTTATACACGGATACTTAGAATGTGGAAAACACCGCACCGTTCCTGTGGTATAGAATGGTAAAAAAAGGCTCAAGATCAAAATTTGACGGACGAATTCAGGAGGTCTCCCTTAATAGATTACTTTGAATTACTCGAAATTGGATCAAATTGTTTCATATTTTTCTTATTACATACCAAACGTTTTATTTATGTATCTTACGTATACATTCCTAAATGAGTTTATTCAAAATGACTGTACTGAGTACCGACACTCTGATGCAGGAAGACCATTCATAGACTGTCATTGTAATTAGTTGAACTGTGGCCAACTGATATTGAATAAGACATTGATGATGAAACACTTTTGCTATCGTTTATATTACGTTACAATCATAATATATTAGTTTTAGATTTTTAATTTGATTTTGAGTCTAAATTCAGACCTTAATTGTAACGCCTTCTCATAACATTTATAATTTGGCAAGTATAGCAGTACACCCTTGGTACCCTACCTGTTCCCCAAATCTCCAACAGAATTACGCCACCCGTCTCCCATCACAGTAATGCTGCGTTTCCAGTGCTAACTCTGTCTACTGTCCACTGAAGAAGCAGCGTTCCTTCACTTTCCTCAATTTTCAAGGCGGCAATGCATCGGCAAAACGAGAGATACTTTCTTTTATTGCCGATGTCCATTAGCCACGGTGACCACTTACTATCAGATGGATCGTATGCTTGTTTGTACCTGTTTATAAAACAGATATTTTGTAGTAGATACAACCAATAGCATGAATACATGCTATTGGTATACGTTTGTACTGTACTGGTGTACCTCAAAACCAAATAAAAGTTCTGTGAGGTTGTAATTATACAAATAAACCTGATGTGAATACTAAATTTCACTTGTCAGATCAGCTTCCGCACCGTTATTTTGCGGAAAGTTATGTTCAAAGAAAATGTAGGTAAGCATCTGAGTGTGCTAATGCTACAAACAAAAACAATTGACTTTTTAGTTGATGGCAGAAGAAGAGTACACATGGTAAATCTTTACGGGCTGTCAACTTACAGATCAGCATAGTAATAAAAAAAATATTTATAGGTGTACCAAGAACGACAAAATACATTTACATAACTAACCCAAATTTAACACAAAGCATGCTAAAAATATGAAATACTCATCTACTACTAGATAACGCAAAACCTCAAGGAAGTCATCAAGAAATAAACTTTAAATCCATTAAATCAAAAATTAAGAATCGTATATAATGTCGCAGTGTTATTGAATTCTTTCCATTGCAACATCCGATACGTAATCTTTTAAAGACATATTGAAACATTAAAGGAAAATAATTATTTCCATTTACCTACATAGTGCTCTAGTAAAACTAAATTTCTCAAAGAAAACAAATTGTTTGTACAATTGCTTGATGGTACCTAATATTTTTTGGTGCAATTGACCCTATGAGACCTTACGTCTTTCCAGGCCTTGGCAGATAAACTCGGTGACGACAAAGGTCTTACTGAACATCTCAAATTACCCATCCAAAGGATCAACGACTACCAACTTCTATTAAAGGTAATGTCATTGTCTTTTTTAATCTTTTTGCAAATTTGCCAAAATTGTAAATTTTATACTAATTCAGCTGGTGGTAGCATTGTGCCAAAAATCCAAAATATTTAAATCCAGTCTTTAACTGTTGTTCTTGGATGTATTAAATTGTGCAGAATAAGTACTCCATTAGCTTTGTTTATGAGCGAGCCGCGAACAAGATCCCGAAATATCTCCTGCGTTTTAGCGATGCTGATGTTACGTCACTTACTGACTAAATTGGATTCAACAATCGCTTTTATTGGTTTTTGATTCATGAAACCATTGTGATTGTGTAGGTTCATTGTTATAAAGCACTTAAAGGTTTCATTCATAATCTTCGTTTAGTATTAAGTGTTCTTCTAACGTCATATTTCCCCGATATTTTGCTTCCTTCATTTTATGAGTCGAAAATTGTGATGAATAAAATATTGCCTTAAATAGACGATACTAAAGTTTGTAATATCTCTCTTTGGTCTTATTTTTCATATATTTTGATAGCGATTTCTAACTAGTAAAGTTGATTAATAATTTTCAGGAGCTGGTAAAATACTCAAAGCGTCTTGGCGACGACTGCACAGACCTACAGAAGGCATTAGAACTATTCCTGGGCGTTCCAAATCGCGCCACCAACAATTTGTTCATCGCTAGCATCGAAGGGTACCGGGGGAATATCTACAAACTTGGTAGATTGTTAACTCACGACTGGTTTACTGTTGACTGCGACGGAAACCCGCAGAACAGATACGTCTTCCTCTTCAAAGCCAGGATCTTGGTCTCAGAGGTTCAGAAAATCGCTGACGACAGATCGATTTTCGTTCTAAAACATATAATCAAGGTAATGAAAAATTAGAATCAAACTTTAGTGATTTATATATCTGTGAAATTATATTTTTTGAGTATGAGATCCCATGTCGCGACCACCGCTAATAAACAATATTAAAATAGAAAATGGTTGAATGTTAAACCTTGACATACATCATTGCTGTTTGCTTTTATAAATTCTTCGATGTAAAACTTTACGAAATTATATTTATGATTATCATAAGTATTTTGAGTAGGTGTAGAAAAATATTATAAGATTATAGATTGCAGTTTTATTCTACAAATCGTTATTTATTCATATTTTGCTATAATGATATGTTTTATTTGTTTTCAGCTTCCAGAAGTAGAAATTAAAGATCATCCCGAAACCACAAAATTTGAACTCCATCAAAAAGAACCTCCACAAATATTCATATTCAAAGCACATAAGGAATCTATAAAAACTGCTTGGTTGAGGGAGATAAGACAATACGCCAGTGATCTTGGTAAGATAAATCATAATACCTTTTTTCAGCTTATGAAATTAATATATTGTAATTTTTTTAAGTTAATTAATTTCGTTTTTGCAGTCGCTCTAGCCGAACACGCCGCTGACGATTTGCAAGTAGTATCAACACCAAAGGAAGTAGTCGAAGAACAACCGGAGGAGAAAAGAAAACGAGAGGCAGAAGACGAGGAAGGGAGACAAGAGAAAAAATCTCGAGTTGAACAACTCGAAATCACTGAAGTAACATTAGAATCTCAAGTTAAAACCAAAAGGAAAGCTTCAATTGAAGAAGAACACGCTATAAAAATATCAAAAGCTGAAGTAGCTGAGGCTATCAGTCAAGTTCAGGAGATTCAAACTTCAGTCAGTGTTGAAAGTGAAGTCACAACTGATTTAGAGTCTAAATCATACGTGACACAGGTCAGTGAAACTGTCACGTCTCAGTCACAAAGTCAACAAACGGTTATAGAAAGCACTGGACACTTGATACAAGAATCAAAAGAAACCAAAGTATCCGTGGAACAAACAGCTGAAGACCAAGGTGTCGAAAAATCTTCTAAAGATACAGTCCAAGTAGTCCAGGAACAAATTGTAGAAACAGCTTCAATTCAAAGCTCGTCTGTAAAGTCCGAAGAGCACTCAGTATCAGTAGAAACACAACAATCTGTCAGTTACAGTCGTCAAGTGACAGAAACATCTGTTAGTGAACTTCAATCTGATAACATTATTCAACAAACTGTTCAAAGTGCCAACGTTGTGTCTGAAGAATCCCGAAAAGAATCAAATCTACCTAGTACTGATACAGAACAACCTAAAAAAGAAGATAGTAAGCTCGCAGAAGACATTTCTTCCGCGCTTACGCCTGAAGATATTAAATCAGCTAAAGAAAAATCAGTAAAAACTCAAGAATCTGTATCATATAGTCGGCAAACATCAAAAGTTTCAGTTGAAGAATCACAAACATCAGCTTCTACCGTTCAAAGTGATCAAATACAGACATTATCTGCGTCTATTAAATCGAAGTTTGAAAACAAAACTGATGTCGGCGTTGATACACTAACTAAATCAGAGATTGAAAGTAAATTAACTACTGAAAAGAGTGAAAGTGTAATTAAAGACTCTTCTAATCAACAGGCTGAGTTAGTAACTGCTCAACAAACTATAACTGGAGTTCAGTCAAAAGAAAAAGATACTAAATTAGTAACACGCAAAGATTCTGCTAAAAAATCTAAAGCCGAAGCTATCACAAAATCCGTGACTAACGGTGACGCACATGAGGACAAGGAAAACGTTCAACCCGTATCAGAAAAAATCGCCACTGATTCAACACGTAAGAGCATAAAATCTGAAAAGGTTGAAACTACTCAAAATTTAACATCGAATGGTAAACTCGAAGAAACACTAACAGTCGAGAAAACTGCGGAGCAAACCAAGAAAGAAATATCAAAGAGCGATCAAATTGTGAAGAAAGAAGTTACAGGAGAAACGGTAACAGAGGATAGTCAAGCTGTAACCGCAGAGGCAGAAGAAGAAATGTCGAGATACAGCCGCAGTTCGCGGCTATCTGGAGGTAACTAGAAATAGTTTTCTGATGAGTAACTAACTTGAGATTATTTTTAAATTAACCCAACATTTACATTGTATATTAAAAAGGCATTATACACGCTAGGATTATTTAATAAAAATATTGAAATTCTAACCCACAGAGTACTCCAGCAGTAGTCGTAAACTATCATCCGGTGGTCGTTACGAGACGTCCTCATACGATACCACCGGAACTTCTTCATACTCTCGGCGGGAGAGTGGTTCCCGCAGCATTGAAAATAAATATGAAATCGGTGGAGCTATCGAGGGCTCAAAATACGAATCCAGGTACTCGTCATCCAGGCTCGAAGGCGGTTCGAAGTACGGTATCGAATCCAGCTACGACAGCAAGGAGGGTTCTAAATATGCCATAGAATCCGAGAGCAAATTAGACAGCATTTCTTCTAAATATGGTATAGGGGCAAATTCTGATGCACAAATTGAAGGTCGTTCTACCAAATACAGCATCGAGGCAAGCTATGACGGAAACTCTGTAGAAGGGACCAGCAAGCTCGATAGTATCGCTTCTAAATATGGGCTTGGAAATTCCGAAACTCAAGTCGAAGGACGTACATCCAAGTACAGCGTGGAAGCGGAAGCCACTAGCAAAATTGATAGCATCGCTTCAAAGTATGGACGTAACTCTATCAGTGATAGTACCAAAACTTCTAGCCGTTCTACCAGATTGAACATCGAAACGAGCCTCGATGGAGAAGCGAGTAGCGAAACGAAAACCGAATCCAGTTACAAGATCAGAAATGGCGATTCTGAGAGCAAATATTCTAAAACCATCTCCAACGGTTCCGTTTCTGGGGAGTATGTAAAATCGATTTCTAAATCGGATTCGTCTGATGGGAGACCTATTTTCACGAAGACACTGGAGGGGCAGAGCATCGAGCGTAAGTCCACACACTGTAACAAACCTACACCTAGTGCTTGTATATACGCTTATAGAACTAACTTACACACACACATTGTGATAACGCTTATGTGTTCCGGAATTCGCACGGGTTCATATACACAATCATGATTCAAAGTCAATCTGTCATTTTCTGAAAGTTCAACATTATTTTGGCAAATATAAGTATTATAAAAAAGATTCATCAGTCGAATTATACACAGTCATTGAAATTCCGTGCGAATTCTCCCCTAAATATTAGATTTGGATTCTCAGCTGGTGAAAACGCGATCTTCGAGTGCGCCTTGCAACAGTCGGACGTGGCAGTGACTTGGCTAAAGGATAACAAGCCGTTCAGCGACAGATTGATGGATCGTGTGAATATAGCGATGAAGAATGGAATGCACCGGCTCGAAGTTATGCACTGTAGGGAGGACGACTCGGGCGTGTACACAGCAAGGGCGGAAAACGTAAAGGGCAACGCACATTGCACCGCTCAGTTAGTCGTCCACGAGTGTGAGTTTTTTTGTTTAGATGTTTTAGGGGTTGGTTGTTATTGGAGTCTTCTATTAAAATTATGTTTCAATGCGGTATTGAATTCATGATCGAAATAGATTCAATTCTCTTGAAGTATTGACTTAGTTAAAAAGTATACTTGTAGTTTGTGACCCAAACCTAAAAAAGGACTCTGAAAATAACCAACTAATAGATTTAGGAAGTATTGAATAGTAAAGCAATAAATATCACAATAACGCATGTCTGAGCCGATCATGATTAAGTCATCGTAAAGCGATAACATGTAGACCTTTCTCTATGTATAATTTTCCTGTTTTTGAGCAACTAGCTATATGTTTAGAGAGCATGTTGTATCGTTCCATTTTCTCTATAATTTTAAATTATTATCAGAAAATTCGAAATTTACTAAACCGTATCTTCTAAATGCTAATTATATTTTTTATGTTTAAATATATTAGTGACGCCAGAGGAACGTAAACAAAAGAATGCTTTAAATGCGCCATATTTCTTGGTGGCATTGAAGGACACTGAAATTATGATGAACACATACCTCCGGTTCATGGTCAAGGTCAAGGGCGACCCCAATCCGGAGGTTAGATTGTAAGTATAATGATGATTTCAAAATACAACTTAATTATTTTAAAAAACAATCACAACTTCTAAACTACGTATGGTAAAATTAGAAAATATTTGGGTAATAAAAGATGTTGAAGTGATGTGTTAATCTACACACTGCCATCTGTTAGAAACAAGGACTTCATCACATACACACAGAGTGCAGATTTTAATCAATATCTGTTTGATAGTTTTGGAGATAATACCGTGAGAAAATATTTATGTATAATATAACCTAACAGTCCGGTCTTTTCAGCTATCGCGATGACAAAGAAATAACTACACAGTCTCAAGACGATCGCGTGTCAATAGTTCGCACAAGGGCAGAAAAGGGGTGTTACGAGCTCGTGATTGCTGATGTTTGCCAGCACGACGCTGGACGATACTCCTGTAAAGCTATGAACATATACGGCGATGTTACATCTGAAGCCGTTGTCACTGTTGTTGGTAAGTACAAAAATGTAAAATGTAAAAATGGCTGGTTTTGGTATTATTAAAGTTTACATTTTTAAAAAGATAATTGCAAATTCAAATTATTAAAATGTGAGATTTTTATTTGTTTTTCGTACTGTGAAGATGAGTGAATCTAATGAAGAAATTCGATACATTTTAAATTTTACTACAAAAAAAGGTAAAAATGCAACGCAAGCCGCGAAAAAAATTTGCGATGTTTATGGACCTAGTGCAGTGTCTGTGAGAGTAGCACACATTTGGTTTTCAATCCGGAAATTTTGCTTGCAATATTACGGATAAAATGGATGCCATTTTTGAATACGTGGAGCAAGATCGGCATATTAGTAGTTACGACGTAGCTGAAGAACTGGGAATTGACCACAAAACAGTTTTGGCGCATTTGAAAAAAACTGGGTACACAAAAAAGCTCGATATTTGGGTACCTCACGAGCTCACTGAAAGAAACCCTGATGAACCGTTTACTCATTTGTGATTCTTTATTACGACGTAATGAAACCGAACCATTTTTGAAGAAGCTGATAACTGGTGATGAAAAGTGGATCACGTACGACAAGAACGTGCGAAAAAGGTCGTGGTCACATTCATTATGAGCAGTTACCACCAGGCAGGACCATTGATTCTGCGAACAAGTGATGAGATTAAAGCAAGAAGTTGAGAGAAAGCGGCCGGAATCAATCAACAGAAGGGGTGTGGTTTTTCATCATAATAACGCTAGACCTGACACATATTTAGCCACTCAGCAAAAATTAATTGTTTAGGCAGTGTCAGGTTAACATCACGATAGGACTGCCAAAACTACTTGTCGCGGTTTTTGGATCAGAAGCCACAAAATTTCTATAGCAATGGGATCATGCCTACCTACAAGATGGCAAAAAAGTTATCGAACAAAATGGTACCTACATACTTTAGTTAAATGTAAATAAGCTATATTAAAAAATGTTTTGAATTTTCTTACAAAATGCGAAGAAACTTTTTTCCCCAACTTATTAGTACTAAAACTGATCGCACAATCCTCAGGGATGTAAGGACAGTAAAAATCAATCACCTGATTAATATGAACAGGTAAATGAACAAACTATGAAGATAAACCCGTTTTAAGAGTAGGTAATTAGATAGTTTCGTTTCGTTTCAAGTGCTTTCAGAAAAGAAAATATTTTAGGAAGATAGAGCATGGAGTTATGCATATAATTAATAATAATGAATCATAACGTACACATGTATTGCAATAGCCGTAGCAGACATCCTCTCATTGAAACACGTGCTAGACATGAAATACTACAGAACATTACTCAAACAATAAATTGCTTACACTTAAAATCTTGTAAGAACATAGAAATTAAACTCAAGGAAAAGATAGTAGTAATGATAAATATTATATCGGCAGGAAATGCCGATTGCACCAAAACTTTAGAGAATTTTATTCAATTTGGTATTTAAAATTCTATGAATATGATATAGAGTTCCTGATATGACCTTAAAAGAAATATTTACACTTTTAAGGTCACTATATTCCATGTTTGGTTTTCCTAAAAAGCCGATCACGGACAAAGTCTAGTATATATAAAGTATAACTTTACCGAAAAATAGTTCGATGGCGCCCGATATTTACTGACTGACATACATATCTTGCAAGGATGCTTGGACTGTATCCAATGTTTGTTTATGAGATAGTTACGATCTATATATAATTGCGGCTAATTTGGTCTGGCGCGGGATGATTTAAATGTTATTTTCTTATCTGCAAATGATGTGTTCTTACAGTTGGTTTTAGAGTACAAAACATACCAGTTATTCGAAGTATGTCTGTTTTAGATGATAAAAACATCTTCGGTGAACTCCCGCCGGGAGGTGAGGGGTTACTCGCGAAGGGTGAGAAGGCCAGTTTCACGTGGAAGAAAGATGGAGAGGACTTCGACCCTGAAGAGAGGTTCAAGGTTAGTAACATTACTGGGTCACCTGTGTAAAACATTGCACTGTTTATGAGCTCACATTACTGTAACGTACCTTTAAAGCAGATCAACGCTTGTGACGTGATGATGACGTACACATATCATATTCCGACACTGTTCCTTTGATAGGAAAACGATCATAGAAGGCCTTCCAGCACATGTGTTTAATTATAGGGTTGTCTTTTTAAAAAAATGCTTGTATTCTTCTGTAGTCTCGCGCGCGTAAGTTGTGTAACTGCGCGTCCCGGGAACGTAACGCTGACATACAACTGCTAGCTGAAGCCAGGCATTGTATTACATTATACATTGTGTTGAAAGATACTATATACTTCATATCAGATGAATTTTATTCTGGATTTCGTAAATTATGTCGGGTACAACATATAGTCATTTGATTTCGTAAATTTAATCTATCGTAGTACCAACGTCATTTATCGTTAAAAATAAAAAATAAATATTTTTAACGATAAATGACGTTCTCAGTTCTTTACAATCTTATAATTTCATCATCACATTGATTTCACTTTTTGAGACTTAGATCTAAATTAAATTCTTGCAAAGAAAAATTAGTAATTCTAATATTTAATTTTATACTTCCAATATTTTTGGCAATGGGATAGAAGTTAGACTAATATCAAATAAAGTTACTTTCGTTCCCTATACTAATGTAAATTAATTTTAAGGTATTGCTTGGTGATGATGAAGACTCCTTAGCACTGGTATTCCAGCATGTAAAGCCAGAGGATGCAGGTCTATATACCTGCGTGGCTAAGACTAGCACTGGAAATATTTCCTGCTCAGCTGAACTTACAGTACAAGGTAGAATTTGATAAAGAACTCATCTAAATTAAAAAGAATAAGATTTATTAACAAGAAATATTCTTCATCCATTTATGTACTTTTAGGTGCTGTAAACATCTTACACCGTGAACCACAAAAGCCTGAATTGGTAATTGAACACCGTGAAGCTATTGTTTCCAGTGGTGGGTCAGCCATGCTAGAGCTGGTCTGCAAAGGATACCCCAAACCCTCTGTGGTATTTAAGCATGACGGAAAGGAGGTGCAAGCTGACACTAGACACAAGTAGGTATTACTTAGGTTAACATTAATGGAAAATCACGAGGTCTACCATTATGGACATTTGAGTAATTATCACTCTGTACCTCTTGACTTTTATTTTTCATTTAACTATCTTTCTTTATTGCAACGTGTTTAAATATATGTTTATAGATTCCTCTTCGAAGACGACGAGAACATGTCTCTAGTTATCAAGAATGTAACATCAGCTGATGCTGGTGAATATCACGTGATCGCGTCAAACGATCTTGGAGAAGATACATCAGTGATAAACCTCGTGGTGAAGGCTGCGCCTAAGATTAAGAAGAAGGTTGAAAATCAGACATGTATGGTAAGAAATTTTACATTCAGCTACTCCAAACAAGAATAGGCCAAAAAACTCTATTTCGGAATGTCATCATACCACTACTTTGATTTTTTTATCACAAAGCATATTATTGTTACATATAAAGGCGGGTTCAACCCACGAAGTAACAATCGAAATAGAAGGCACACCGGCCCCTGATGTAACATTCTACAAAGATGGCGTTGAGATCAAATCGTCTGAAAGAATCGTTATCAAGAAGGAGTCTGAAGAAGTATACAAGATTATCATTAAAGATACAAAGTTGACTGATACTGGTTCCTATTCCGTTTTTGCCAAGTAAGTTGTTCAATAAGGAAATCTTTGCAGATAGATGTAGTCCAAAACATTCAGTACAACCTGACCTACGATTCTATTTTTTTAAATCTAAATTCACCACCTTTATAGATGGCATAATTCTCATGTACTTTTTTCATGTAATTTATATTTTCCAATAATATTAAAATAATTGAATACGTAATAGCGATAGTTTTATTTTTTAGGAACGAAATAAATCAATGTTCAGATTTCTGGCAGTGGCAAGTGACTTCCCCACCCAAAATTATTAAGAAGCTAGGCTCTGAAAAAGTGTGTGAAGAGAAAGAAACCGTCACTTTTGAAGTACAGACTGAAGCTGAACCAGCTCCTACAGTCACTTGGTATGTGTATTCAAATATACAATTTATCATAGATTACATTACTCATAATTTTAACCAATTACTGAACGATTGCAGGTATAAAGACAAGACTGAAATAAAAGAATCATCTTTAGTCAAGATATCATCATCAGGGGAAGCGCACAAGCTGGTCATCACATCTGCAGCACGATCTGATTCAGCAGAATACTCTTGTGAGGTAACATACATATTAACCTCACTACTTCTTGATTCCGCACCTCATTTCCTAGCCATAAGGCTACCGCTGCTTCAAATGCTTTAAAGTTTATGTTTTTAACAGATCCGCAACGTCCATGGTAGTACAAGTGACTCGTGCGTACTTAATGTACGACGAAGCCCCTCCTTCAACCAGAAACTTAAAGATACCACCGCAGCTGAAGGCGATGTTAACATCGAGTTCACTGTCGATATTGACGCTTACCCACTACCTAATGTTAAATGGTAAGAATTAGTAGTTATCATTGTTCAAAACAAAATATATATAAAATCAAAATTTCACGCTACTACTAAATATTCTTATCTGTGGTAAAAAGTTATAACATGAACTTAACTTACTTTCAGGTACTTAGGGGATGTGGAAATATCAGAAAAAAAGTCTATCTATACTCGTATCGATAATGGAAGCAGTCACAAGTTGATTCTGAAGGAAGTGACTGCGGAATTGTCCGGTCAGTACACTTGCAAGGCGACCAATGACCTGGGAGAAGATTCTTGCCAAGCAACGTTCACCGTTAATAGTAAGATTTCTTAAAATATTTATTAATTTAGCTGCAATTTTTATACTTTTATATACGCAAATATTAACTTTACATTATTAAAATTGTAGGAAAACCCCGCATTACCAAAAGCTTAGTGGACATGACTGTAGATGTGGGTCAAACTCTAAAAATGGAGGTAGAGGTGGAAGGTTGTCCGGAACCGAAAATCAAATGGTACAAGGATGGAAAAGAGGTCACAACAGATGCTCGGATAAAAATTGAAAGAGACAGTCACAGGTGAGACTTTGTATAAATGTATTTAGGAATTACCCCCAGGAATTACAAATTTGATAATAATGTTATTGCGTTGTTAGGTTAGAAAACTACCATCTAACTGTCACACTGATTAAGGAAGAAGACGGTGGAGAATACGAAGTGAAAGCCGAAAATGAAATGGGAAGCGTCTCTTCCAAGAGTACTGTCACTGTGCATAGTAAGTATTTTACACAAGACACAAAAATTACATGATAAGGAGTTACATCATAATAGTTGATAAATTAAAGACAAACATATTCATATGATAATAATAAATCTATAAAAAGATGCGGCGCAGAAAACCTAAGTTCAATTTAAGCACAAGCATATTTAGGTCATAAGGAAAAATACTTACGTTTCTAACTAGATACTTCGAAGTAATAAAAGATACAAATTAAAAGTCTCTCTCTTTCCTTATTTTTAAATGTTTCATTACTATTGTTTAGTTAGCAATAACAATGCCACTTCAGCATATAGATACACACATATAGACACCAACAGTCTGGTAAAGTATACACAATGAAACACGATCCGACTGTGGATTAGACCCCATCAATAGGTACAGTAACGACGTAGTTTGATAGTAGTGCACGTTACTTACTTTAGTTTTGCCCCTTTAACGGGTAATAGTATAGTTTAATTAACCGAAGCATTCTTGAAACTTGAATGCTCGTGTGAAATTGCACTGAAATATCCTTGCACTTCACCTTTGTGACGTCATCCTTTTTTAATTTGTTATCATTTCATTGTGTTCAATAGCCAAAGAAGTTCATTCAAGATTCACAAAAGAAAGTTTAATTGAAACTGAAATTGAGGAGGATACCAAAGCTAAGCAACAGTTAATAGATGATGTAGATGACACTCAAGCGAAAAAGCAAGCCAAGAAAAATAAAACAGAACCGGAAGTCGTAGATGAGAAATCATTGATAGATGAATTAGATGCTAAACCCAAAAGTGTTTCTTTCGAAGAAGTAGACCAACCAAAGCCAGCTAAGCCTAAAAAATCTATAACTGAACCAGAAGTCATAGAAGAAAAGTCTTTCTGGGATGACGTAGAAGATAATGGAAAAATTAAAACTGCCAAAGAAGAGGATCTTCAAACAGCCCCAAGAAAAGCAAGAAAGTCTATTACTGAACCAGAAGTTATAGAAGAGAAATCTTTCTGGGATGATGTCGACGATGGAAAAGTTAAAGCTGCTGAGGTAGAAGATGTTGAAACGTCCCCAAGGAAAGCTAGAAAGTCCATCACTGAACCAGAAGTCGCTGAAGAGAAGTCATTCTGGGATGACGTAGATGATGGAAAAATTAAAGCTGCGAAGGTCGAAGATGTTGAAACTTCTCCAGTTAAAGCAAGAAAATCCATCACTGAACCAGAAGCCGCTGAAGAGAAGTCATTTTGGGATGACGTAGATGATGGAAAAGTTAAAGCTGCGAAAGTCGAAGATGTTGAAACTTCTCCAAATAAAGCAAGAAAATCCATCACCAAACCAGAAGAAGCTGAAAGTAAATCTTTCTGGGATGAAAACCACAATGAACAAGATAAAAAACCTGTAATTGAAGAAGTAAACACACAATCCCAAAAGGGTGAAAAAGATGTTACTAAGCCTGCGGTTATCGAAGAAGTACCAATCGATGAATCTTTAAAATCTCCTAAGCGCAAATCTATTAAAAAACAATCGGTTAGCGAAGAGCCTTTGAGTGCTGAAACAGAAGGTAAAAAACGCGCTTTGAGCTTCTCCTCGAACAGCAAACAGCTTCTAGTACTCACATTTTTCACAGTGTTGCATGCCAAAGTGTTCTTATAACATCTTGTGTGATTTGTTATGTTTAGGCCGAGTTTTCGAAACTGTAACAACGTTCAAGTCTGGCGATGACGGTTCGATTATAGTGTCTAAAGTTAGCAGCACTAGATCCCACGGCGCGATAATTACAGGTCAGTACGAAAAACGCTTTTCTCCTCTGCCAAATTAATAACATCACTGTTAGTAGAATTTCTAACTATCACACGAAATTGCTTTTTAAAAAATGTAAAATGAAAAAGCATTACCATTGCATGTCGTGATTATTCCAATGAAAGTCATCTTTCGAAGTTTCGATATAATAATATTTTAACTGGTAGGTCCAGCCGAAACGCGCACTATACACAAAATGACTTCAAGTGCCGTTTATTATGATGAGGATGATGAGTATGAACGAAAGATCGTAAAACCGAACCAACCACATAAAACTTCTTTGGAAGTTGAAGAAATAGCAAGTCACAGTTACTTTTTATCTGACTTGGGATATTACACGATACCGGATCATATAAGAAGAGGAACTTATGGTATCATCGAAGAACCACAAACGGATTCGGATGCGGAGAATCACTCTAGGCACGGTAGGCAAACCGGAAGTAGAACCATATCTATAATGTCGATGTCAGAGGACGAAATGAGTTGGCATAACGAGCCATTGTCACGCGAAATTTCTATTGAGGACCTGTCTAAATCTATTTTCGATATAGATGAGTCTAAAAAGGTTTTCAGTAAAGACTCGTATGTGCGTCAGTCTTCTTTCAAGGAAGACTATTTCACAGATGAAGGTGAAGAGGAATCCGTTATTTTAAAGGAGAAGAGTCAGAAGATCTTTGAAAATGATATCACAGAAAAGCTTATACACATATCGAAGGAATTTGACGAAAACGAATTTAGAAACGTAGAAAATAAGATTTGCGATGTCAAAAATCGCATCATAGAAGAACTAGTTTTAGGGCCTACGAAAGCTTACGTTAACATTACAAAAGATGTAGCAGAAACAACTGTAGAGAGACAAAAAAAAAACAATACTCTGTTTAGCGTCGAAGAAGAGGATGGGGGTATAGAAGAACTTTTAAGGAGAAGCAAGAGACAAAGGAGCATATTAGATGATATTCTGAATGAGGAAGATGAAAAAGGTAATAAATAAGTCAATAAAATTTATATGAAGGAAACATTGACGCGCGCGGCTGATTTTATATTAAAGTAACGCTATGCTGTGTTGGTCAGGAAAATAACATCTTTCCATGTTGCTTATTCAATATTTATTGCTGCTGTAGATGTCTAACTCGATCAGGTATTTTCTTCTGTAGATTCTTCCTGTTTTATCTTTCTAAAAGAAGAAAATATCAGATCTCTCAATGTATCTCGGCAAACCTTCACTAGTACAATACTAATGTTCTGTCGTATGTTTGTTTTAGCACGCATGCGTAATAACATTCCCTTCTGGCATACTAATAATTGGATCCCAGTTCTTCGAAGATGCTAAAACAGTCAGCACAATTATAAGGTAATCTTTATGTTATAAGTATGATTTTGTGAGCATGGCATTTACGTTTTGATTGATACATCCCCCAATTATCGATAATGTCAAGGTACGTACATACACACACACGCACACACTCACATACACCAACAACAAACGACTGAATATATGCTATTACACATACATAGGTGAGTAAATTTTTTCAGCTGCAATAATTGCTGTATATATCGCCGATTTTCATTCTGGTGTACATATTTTTCGTTATTCTAGCGGCTTCGTTATTTTGCTTCGGTACAATGTATTGCCTTGTTTTTTACGAAACGGTTATTTTAATTTGTAAAGATTACCCTTAAGAATTTAAAATAATGAACCTTAAACCTCCTTAATTTTTTTAGTGTATTTTTTACTAACATTACTTTTTATTCAATTTTTATTTTCCTGAGAAGCAGATATCCTATAATTAACAAAAAAGTAATCATAAAATTTCGCCTAAACAAGTTATAAACTACAAAACTTAAATTACAGCACCCCCCAAACTGAAAGAAAGCAGCATGAAGGACGGACATACATACGAATCATTACCATTAGTGTACACCGTAGAAGCATCTGGTAACCCAAAGCCGACTGTCCGCTGGCTTCACAACGGCCAGGAGGTGAAACCTGATGATAGAATCCACATCACAAATGTTGGGGATCTGTTCAAATTAGAAATTGATTCAGTTGATATGAAAGACGCAGGCAAATGGGAATGTGAAGTTGTGAATAAACTCGGTAAAGAGGTTGTCAAAGCTGAGCTGTCGGTTTCACGTAAGTCTATTTTTTGTCTGTTTGATTTTAAATATATAAAATAAACGTAAAAGTTAGATTTGCAGAAAACATGGTTACAAAATAATTTTATTATATATAAATTACATTTATATTAATTTTTTGTTATAAAAAATATTTGACTATTACCTTTAATTAACAGCTGTGGAGGATCTCCGTAAACCCATCTTCACAACACCTCTTGAAGCGACACAAGTAATGCAAAGGGAACCCGTCACTCTTAAAGCGATCTGCACAGCTGATCCTCTCCCTCATGTCGCCTGGTTGCTGAATGGAAAAGAACTGGAATATGACGCAACTCTCGTCTCTGGTTCTGAGAGCAAGGAATTGGACCATGGAATAAAAGAGTGCACTTTCACTTTACATATTCCCACGGGTAACCTTTTTTTTGCCATTTATCTTCAACATAGACAACGCAATATCAACAAATTTTGTTTTTATCGACGCTCGATGACCCTAAATTTTCTTTTAAAGGTCGTCACGCTGACACTGGTATATATACAATCCAAGCCAAGAACAAATACGGCATCGGTGAAAGCTCAGCACGCTTGGACATCCTGCTTCGTCCGGAAGTCGAGCCTTTGAAGGATGTAACATTAGTGCCCTTTGAAGAAACCACTTTCGTCACTAAAATTAAGGCTAATCCTATTGCTGAAGTTAAATGGCAAGTGTATATTTTTGTTGATAAAATTATTTCCACAGCATTGTCAACAATTCAATTTTTGTATACTATTACCTAATAAAATATTTTTAGGAGTAAAGATGGTTATGTGATCCAGCCATCTGCACGTCATGAAATTATTGAGGATCGTGAAGCAGAGACCTATAAGTTGGTGATCAAGAATGTGGGGTTGGAAGATGATGGCGTCTACAGCGTCACTGCGACCAATGCGCACGGAGAAACTGTTCAACAGGCCAAACTTAATATTCACAGTAAGTTTAAATGTTACAATAATCGTAATTCTCATGAATTTATTATATGTAATTTTGATTTTAGTGGCGAGTGTTATAAAATATTTCTGTTTTCAGCCGATAAACCTACATTCGTCCGTCCCATTCAAAAGCAAATAGTTAAGGATTACGACGATTGTACTTTGAGAGTGAGGTGTGACGGAGTTCCTAAACCTCAAGTGAAGTGGTTCCTCAACGGTAAGGAGATAACCAATGATGATAGACACACAATCACTACTCAAGTTGGCGGACAGGTCGATAGTGAACTGGAGATCAAGCATTTTGAAGCCAGTGATGCTGGAAAAGTGAGTTACACTTAATAATGTCTTTCTCATCTTTTATCGCTCTATATTTGAAAAACTACTTTGATTCTTCTTTGTGAATAACTGACTCTTTTTAATTAATGCTAGCTTAACGATGTTTTTTACATATTGTCTGTTTCATTAGTACTCAGTACGAGCATTCAGTGTATCAGGAGAAGCGGAATGTGAAGCAATGATCACTCTGGGCCAAATACCTCCTGGGTTCTCGCACAAATTAGATAGACAGAAAGACGTCGATGAAGGAGAGCCTCTGGAATTGAAGGCCAAAGTAGACGGCAGTCCCATACCTACTGCTAAATGGTAAGACCTAAAGGCTTATTCTTTTTCATTGAAGTGATTTGACTTAAGATAAAGAGTCTGTGCTCTAGAGTCGTGGAATACATTGAATGACCATATTGTTTACAGGTTCAAGGATGGTGTAGAACTATCTCCAGATGATACTCACGTGAAGCAAACAGCTCTGCCAGACGGTACTGTGAAGTTAAGCATTGATCATGTGACCCCATCGGATTGTGGAGCGTACAAACTTGTCATCACTAACCCTAGTGGAGAGCACATGGCCTTGTGCGCTGTCGCAGTTAACCGTATGTACCAGACTTTTAAAGCCCTAAATATTATTTAGTAATTCTCACCCTCACTTGCAACATATTTCATTTTGGCATTCGACGAACCAGTCTTTATTTTAGAAGAAATTGTAATCAACAAGAGTAATGAATATATTTCTTCTTCCAGCTACACCTCGCAAACCTTCATTCAGTCAAGAACTAGAAGACGTGAAGGCAGTAGTAGGTCAGCCAGTACAATTACAAGCTAGAGTTATGGCTTTCCCTGCTCCTGAAGTCAAGTGGTTTAAGGATGGTAAGTTAGCAATGAGATAAAGACGTCAAATGAGGAAAGGCAAGTGCGCATATAAATAGTTAAAACATCTGATTTGTTTTCCAGGTGTACCCATCCGTCCTAGTCAAGCCGTCAACTTCATCAATAAACCAGGTGGCATTGTTGGTCTCAGCATTGACAGCTGCCGACCAGAAGACGCTGGAGTGTACTCACTGACCGTTACTAATAAGCTTGGTGAAGTTGCTTCTAAAGCTATAGTTGAGGTACGGTTTTTCTATTCAAACACCATGATTACCGTAAATAAGTTTACAAATTAAATTTAATTAAATTTTTACAGGTGGGACAAAAAGAACGTAAACCAGCTTTCATTGCGGAGTTGCAGCCTACGAAGGTAATCGAAGGCTTCCCCGTTAAGTTGGAGGTTAAAACACTTGGTCATCCACCACCTACCATCAAGTGGTAAGATTCGCAATTCGTATACTTCATAACATATAATGTCTTTTAAACTAAAGATCATCATACACAATTCTTTTTTAATGATGCGTATTATTTTTTTATCCAGGACTCACGATGGTAAAGAAATAGTCCCAGATGGTGAGAAAATCCGCGTCATATCCCAACCAGATGGTACCCACTCCCTCCTTATAAGCGCAGCGTCACCAGCTGACGCTGGAAAATACGGCGTTATAGCAACAAATGACAAAGGCGAATCGACCTCTAGTGCACCGCTTAATGTTGCAAGTAAGATTATGTTTCCTAAAATAAATGTTAAGTACTAGAATTATTAAAAGTTTCCTTGTAATCTAATAATAACAATCAATCAGGCAGGGAAGATCAATCAGCACCTCAAGAGCGTCCACAATTCATTCATGGTCTTCGAGAAGTAACTGGCGAAGAAGGACAACCTCTCTTTATCAGTGCACCTTTCACTGCTAATCCTGTGCCTCAAGTAGCCTGGACAAAAGACGGACAGCCCTTGAAGCCTAATGAAAGAATACTGCTCACTTGTGATGGAAAGAAGGTTCGAAATAAACGCTTTATGATTTATCAACCATAAGAGTTTTTCTAACGAGCACTCGGCGTGAGAAATTTAATACATGCATGTTGATAGTTTACACTTTACGGTATTCAAGATATGTGTTTGGGCTACTAGTCATAGTAGTGGATTTTCCCGCAACAAAACTTAGTATACTATAAATATTTGCTATGTTTCAGGTGGGCCTTGAGATCAACCCACTAGAACTATCGGATGCAGGAACATATGCGGTGAAACTCGTGAACCCTCTTGGGGAAGATTCTACGGAGGGCAAGCTGAATGTACGCAAAGTATTCCAAGCACCACGATTTACGCAGAAATTCACTGATTTGCAACAGGTAAGTACTGCAGGAGTTAACATTAATATTGAAATCAACAACATTAGTATATGACTATTAAATTATATATATATAATTATAATATTATTGTAATGTTTGTATTATCTGCTAAAATTGAACGACGTTGTTTTAAACAATATCTAACATATTACACATTTTGAGACGTAAGATCGTGATAATTTAATTAAAATATTTTATAGCTACCAACATTCGATGCTAAATTCCCTGCACGTGTTATCGGCGTACCATCCCCCGATATCACGTGGTACAAGAACAATGTCCCTCTCAAGCCATCTGATAAGTACTCTATTAGGAGGGACGGCGACGCTTGTTGTTTATACGTGAGAGATATCACTAGCGATGACGCGGGACAGTACAAGTGTGTTGCTAAAAACAAGGAGGGAGAGGACAGTTGTGAGGCAGCTTTGGAGATTGTCGATAAGATGTAAGTTTACAAAATTATTCCATTTAATGCTAACCTTTCTTTACTACAATTATTGTACTTTTTTTTCAGTGGTCGTAAACAAAAGGTAGAACCTCCATCTTTCCTGAAGAAGATTGGTGATGCAGAAGTATTTCGTGGTCTCAGCGCTAAGTTCACGGCCTGCGCTACCGGTACACCAGACCCTGAAGTGGAATGGTGAGTAATGTCTCATAATTATTTTACTTTATTATATTTAAAGATAGGTACGCTTATTTTTTGCCATCGCGTTTTTCCTTGTCTCCAAATCTCTTTAAAATGGAATAATATAAAACTATTGACACTTTGCAGGTTCCGTAACGATGACAAATTGTTCCCAAGCGAGCGTATTCGAATTGAACAAGAAACCACTGGGTTATTACGTCTCACTATTAGCGGAGTTGGACCTGAAGATGTCGCCACTTACAGATGCAGAATCTTTAACCCACATGGAGAAGATTCTTGTACAGCTCAGCTTCTATATGATAGTACGTACCATTACTTATACTGACCTAAGATTACAGTGATGAGCAGTAGAATGATTAGGACATTGGATTCATGATCTAGAGGTCATGGATTTAATCTCCACTTGCCGCTTTACAGACCTAAATCCAATTACTAATAAGATCATTTAAATATCGTTTTTATATTAACTAGCTCTAGAACCAAGCAGCGGTAAGAAACCGATTGGAGAACAATATTCTGATTTCGATAAGATGAAGAAGACTGGTGTCCCCATGCCATTGACTGACAAGCCAATTATTTCTCGAATGGCGGACAGACATCTTACTCTATCATGGAAACCATCCATCCCTCATCAGCCAAGGTTCCCAGTTACTTATCAGGTAAGTTGGGAATTACACAAAGTTTATATAGCTATAACCGGTATTTAAGAAGTGACAATACGATCCATAGGATAGCAGGACATTAACTGTTAGGTCTAAAATGTGGGAAGTTTATTAGTGTAGTTTTGAATTGATTCGCTTAAATTACATGTATCTTTTAATTATAATCCATTTATGCCTCAAACAAGCAAAGAAAAGTCTATTTGTTTACTAAAACTAGTTATTACTTCTAAACTTAATTACAATAGACAATTTAAATTTTTATTTTTGGCCAGGTTGAGATGTGTGAAGTTCCTGACGGCGACTGGTTTACAGCCCGCACCGGCCTTCGCTCATGTGTGTGCGACATCCGTAACTTAGAACCCTTCCGCGACTATAAGTTCAGAGTCCGTGTAGAAAACAAATATGGCGTTAGTGACCCTTCACCGTACGCGATCACCCACCGCGCCAAACTAGAACCTGATCCACCCAAATTCGTGCCATACCTTGAACCTGGAATTGATTTCCGACCGGAAACTTCACCTTATTTCCCTAAAGACTTCGATATTGAACGTCCACCTCACGACGGCTATGCTCAAGCTCCTAAGTTCCTCCGACAGGAATATGATTCCCAATATGGTGTAAAAGGCCATAACGTCAATCTGTTCTGGTTTGTCTATGGGTACCCTAAACCAAAAATGACATATTATTTCAATGATGAACCTATCGACATTGGGGGACGATACGACTGGAGTTATACGAGAAATGGACAGGCTACTCTATTCATTAACAAGTAAGTTAATTTTATTATTCATTAAATTTCGTGTTCTCTCTCTTCTAACTCGCTACAGGTTACCTATTTTACATAGGACCTAGAAATAGGTTTTTTGGCTTAGCATGGAAATTATTATTCTTAGACTCTTTATTATTCTAAAAAAAAGTTAATTTGAACTTAGAATGCTCGAGCGCGACGTTGGCTGGTATGAAGCTGTTGCCGAAAATGAACACGGACAAGCTCGTCAACGAATTCGTCTAGAACTAGCCGAATATCCCACTTTCATCAAACGACCTGAAGAAACAGTGGTTCTCCAACGAAGACTGGTCCGTATAGAAGCCAGAGTCACTGGGGTTCCGTATCCTGATATCAAGTGGTACAAGGATTGGCAACCGTTGGCACAAAGTTCCAGAACTAAGGTAACCGTAAATCTAAAACGCTCAAATACATATTGGTAACTATTAAGATTCTTATGCTGAATATCATCTATAGAGAATAGAAAAATTATGCCATGAATAAAATTTGTCTTTTAGATGCATTTTATAGAACCGGACACAGTCGTATTGACCATCAGCGACGCCATGCTCAAGGATGAGGGTCTTTACTCGGTGTCGGCGCGCAACGTTGCTGGCTCGGTCAGTTCTTCCGCCATGCTACATGTAGAAGAAAGCGAGCATGAGTACTCCAATAGGTGAGGTTTTTATAGCTGGTGATAGCTTGAAGCAAATTATCATTCTTTGTATCTTCAAGTAAAGTAATCACTTGTACTTGGATTGCTTTGGAGCTTTGGAAAAAACGCATATACAATTAAAAATTTAAATTTTTATAAACTCATTGTTTTTTTAGAATCCGCGAATACCCACCACGCATTAAACCTAGCACGAAACCATTCGGTGATTACTACGATCTTGGTGATGAATTAGGACGAGGAGTTCAAGGTGTCGTGTATCATGCCGCGGAAAGGACTACTGGTAAGTGTAAATTTTTTTGTTACGAAAACTAATTTTTATATTAAAAAAAGGGTTTTATTTTTACTATAATATAGTATTATATTATTAGTTTTATTGTATTTAGACTATAGTTACTTGAAAATACATGTAATTAAATACATGAAATAAAAGAAATGTATTGACATAAATTATATGATCAGGTCGCAATTACGCCGCCAAGATAATGCACGGACATTCAGAATTGAAACCCTTCATGAAGAATGAGCTAGACATCATGAACATGCTTAACGACCGCCATCTCCTGCGTCTGTACGACGCATACGAGCACGATCACACTCTCGCGCTGGTCACCGAATTGGCTGGAGGAGGGGAACTTGTTAGGTAAGAGTATATGCGATGATTATTTGTAGACTATGTTAGAATATAGCCTAGTTTACAAAGTATAGAATTCATTGTTTTCATGAAATTTGCAGAGATCGTCTACTGAGAAGTCAGGGTTACACTGAACGTGAGGTCGCAGGATATATCCGACAATTACTACGAGGTTTGAAACACATGCATGATAACAGCGTTGCACATCTTGGACTTACTGTAAGTATACACATACAGCCAAAAAAAAGATTTAGTTGAAACTACTACTACTATACTATTAAATAAAGATATTTCAAACTTGTGTCCCATTGGCCCAATTGCACCAGTTAAAACAGAAAATATTGTTTAATTAATATTATACTTTTTACTGCCCAAGAGTCCAGAAGTTCTAAATTAGAACGTGCTGTCACGATATACTAAATTATGCAACATTATAATTTTTAATATTTTATATAGATCGGAGAACTTCTTCTGTCTCATGCCGGTAGTGATCTCCTAAAAATCTGTGACTTTGGCCTCTCCCGAAGAATACAAATGAACAAATACGCATCTCTTGATTATGGAATGCCGGAGTTCGTATCCCCTGAAGTCGCTAACGGGGAAGGAGTCAATTTTGCCTCAGATATGTGGAGCGTTGGAATAATTACTTATATCCTTCTTAGCGGACATTCTCCATTTAGAGGAATCAATGATAGAGAGACGTTGACTAAAATCCGGGAAGGTCACTGGAGTTGGCACGATGAGGAGTGGTGGTCGAGGTTCAGCAAGGAGTCGAGGGATTTTATTTCGAAGTTGTTATTGATAAAATGGCAGGATAGGATGGATGTGGATACAGCTTTATCGCATCCATGGTTGACATTGGCAGATAAAATTTATCAGGATGAATATATTATCACTACGGATAGGCTGAGGGGTTACTACAACTCGTACAGGTTAGTCATAAATATATTTCATTTATAAACGGTATAGTTTGATATCTTTCTCAAACCTCGGCCGGTACAAGATATTTGCTAAATAACTTTATGAATCATAATATTTTTTTTTTTGGTTAGAGACTGGATGAGCAACGCCCAGTGCCGCACATGGTTCCGTCGCCGTCCTCTCAGCGGAGCGTTTGACCATCCCTCAAAAATGGTTTATCCACCTGGAGAAATTTACACACCTGAAGGTATATTAGATTATTTATAGATTATTTTACACATCTTTGTTACTTGTTAACTTTACCCGAAGCAACCATAGATTATTTAATTATAATGTTTGAAATAAAATTTTAAAAGTAACATGGTTTACTTACGAAACTGGTTAATATTTATTTACTAGTGTACTTAGTTTACGTTTTCATACTCTAAATTATAATAAGAAAGAGTAGTATGACTAAATTAGTTTTAATTGTTCAGGTACCCCAGAACGCGACCGTCCCTCTCACGAGAGGAAGCCGGGTGATTGGGACCTCAAATTCAAGCAATGGGATCATCCTGACTGGGAGGTATCTGCCACGTCTGAGAGCCAGTAAGTTTTTTTTTTATACGGATCTTTGACAGGTATTGGAACTAGGCTTGCTTTTCTGAGATGAAAAGCTAACAATTTACAAATTTAAATAAGACGACTGCATATAATAAAGTATGACAATTTATACAGTTTATAACGTAGCGAACATGACCAACTGAATTATCTCCGCAGCTACCAAAACGGTCCAGACACATATCTCCTGCAACTCAGAGACACGCAATTTCCGGTGCGTCTCCGTGAATACATGAAGGTGGCCTGCATTCGCTCTCCAGGGTACAGTCTTAACATACACGACACTTATGACCCCAGGGTAAGATTTAATGTGAATAAATACTACAGGTTAAACTAAAATGTGACGAATTGTATGAAAACTTGGTTATTATTCACGAACAATTTAACCAAATCCCTCTTCTTTGATTTATAGACACCCATCATCCGTGAACGTCGTCGCTTCACTGATATTATGGACGAAGAAATCGACGACGAAAGACGAGAGAGAATCAACAATTACGGCACTGAAAGCTACACTATCCGGAGACTGAGGCATGAATTAGGCACTAGGCTCGACAGCTACGCAGAAGCTCAAGCGTTTATGGAATCCAAAAAAGACGGACAATTACCCTTCTTCAGGGAAAAACCACAAATATTACCGGTTCAGGATGGAGATCCAGCTCAACTGACATGTTATGCAGTTGGCGATCCAAAACCCAGCATCCAATGGTTCAAGAATGACATGGTCATCGCTGAAGGTCAACGCATCAAAATAATTGAAGATGAAGAAGGAAGGTCAACACTTAAATTCGATCCGGCAATGCATCACGATATTGGTTTCTACAAAGTGGTTGCAAGAAACAAAGTGGGACAGACTGTAGCTAGGACAAGGATAGTAGAAGCAACCAATCCAGACGCACCCGACAGTCCTACAGCAACAGAAGTATCTGACACTGAAGTGCTTCTGAGATGGAAACAGCCCAAATACGATGGTAATTCACCAGTTGTCTGCTATAGCCTCCAGTACAAAAAAGGAGATAGTGTAGAGTGGACCACAGTTGCTGAAAATATTGACCACGAATTCTTCCTTATACGAGACCTGACACCAGATACGAGCTACCAGTTCAGATTATGCTCTCGCAATAGAATCGGATGGAGCGACAAAGGTATTCCAACCAGTCTGGTCAAAACCAAACAGTCCGGGGCACCCAAAATCGAAATCACGAAAGCAATGAAACATTTACAACAGATAACAGAATCTGGACAAGAAATAGTACTCGAAGAAGACAAACCCAAGTTGAATTATGAAACAGAGGAAAGTCCTATAGATTGGAATACGACGCAGAACTTTTCAGAACGTTACACCTTCATTTCCGAGTTGTGGCGGGGAAAGTTCTCGATTGTCGTAAAAGGAGTAGATAAGGAGACTGATAACGTTGTCGTTGCGAAGATTCTAGAAGTGAGACCGGAGACTGAAGTACAAGTCCAGAGAGAGTTTAACTGTTTAAGGAAGTTAAGGCACGAAAGGATATCGAACTTAGTAGCGGCGTATCAGCTTCCTGGAGCGCCGGTCGCTGGCTTAGTCATGGAGAAGCTGCAGGGTGCTGATGTATTGACATACTTATCCAGTCGACACGATTATTCCGAACAAATGGTTGCAACGATTGTTACACAGGTAAGCTTAGCTTTATAGTTAGATCATCGGATTTATGATTTGCCGTGTGATCTCTCACTGCACCACTTCAGTCATATATGAATGTATGATGGTAACTGTTTGCAGGTGTTAGATGGTCTACAATACTTGCACTGGCGAGGCTACTGTCATCTAGATCTGCAGCCGGACAATGTGGTAATGGCGTCAGTTAGGTCTATACAAGTGAAACTTATCGATTTCGGATCAGCACATAGAGTCACCAAATTAGGCACCAGTGTACCACAAGTGGGAGAATTGGATTATAAGTGTAAGTACTTTAAAAAAAAATCATTTCATCTTTGTACAAAATTAATACCATTTTTTTACCAAATTAATATTTCAACAGCCCCAGAAATTATAAACGACGAAGCCGCATACCCTCAAACCGACATCTGGTCTGTGGGTGTACTCACCTACATTCTCCTCTCAGGAGTATCTCCCTTCCGAGGGTCTAGTGATGCGGAGACGAAACAGAACATCTCCTTCGTGAGATATCGCTTCGAGCATCTTTACAAGGAGATTACACAGGTTGGTTAATGGCTAGAATTTATAGAACCCAAATAAGTCGAATATTATATCTGCCATCTGAGAAGAGAAGAAGTGTCAGGATATTTACACTCCTAGTAATAAAATGTGATTTTTCAGGAGGCGACTCGTTTCCTAATGTGGGTATTCAAAAAGGTTCCACTGAAGCGACCAACAGCGGAGGAATGTCACGAGCACCGTTGGCTCGCACATTCTGACTTCACGCAGAAGAAGAGGGAGAGGGCTGTCTTCCTCAGTAATAGACTCAAGGTAATGACTTTCTTACCTAGAAATAACAGTGTGACTCCTATTCAATCAAGATGAAATGCACTGTAACGTAAAAATTTGATTTATAATTTCTGTAAGTAACTAACAGATGGCGTTGTAGGTTATAATATGGTTATTAAATTGATTACCTTATGTTGTAGGAATTCTCTGACGAGTACCACGACCGCAAATCACAGGAGGCTACACAAACAGACGCGTTGTCGTCGTTTGCATCCCCCCGCATGCTCACCAGGTCCAACAGCATCACGGATGAGCTGCTGACCACCACCTCCACTCGCTGACCATGCTATAGTGTACTGATGTTTCAACCCACAAACCACCCTCAACTTAAAGGTCAGGTGGTTTGTGGGTTAAATCACTATATGACAATATTTTGTATAAAGGATATTCATTAATCATACATTACAATGTAAAGACTTCCGGGAAAACGTTTAAAAAAATTAATAATTTTGATATTGTAATGATCAAATATGGAGGTTTACAAATTTGAATTTTCCATATACAAATTTGAAATTATAATCTATTAATCCATAATCCAAAGAATAAGATTTTACATAGAAATTATTCATCAATGTCGGTATATATATTAATAATACATATAATAACAAAGATAATAATATTTATCTGTTATTTCAAAGATATTGCCAGAATAAAAAAATATTTTGAACGAATCCATCATGGTTGGTTGTATAATTTAATACTAAAAACGTTTTTCCGAAAAGTCTTAATAAAAATATTAAATATTTCAAATTAATTCACGTTTGTAAATAATTCGTTCAATATTAACAAGATATAAAGATAATTTAGTAGAAAGGAAATCACTAAAATAATGTAAAAATTCTTAGTAACCATTTTGTTTCACTTTTTTTAACCGACGTCACACTAAATTCTAGTCAAATAATTTACGAGTAATTTAAGTATTTATAAACAATTTTTACTATTTATTTATTAATACTGTGTTTCAGTATTGAAGTAAATTAAATTTGTTCAAAAGGTTTTTCTTTTATTTTCCAAATGCTATTGAGAATTATCTTAAATGTACAAAAAAACAATGGCCGACATTTTTCTTATTTCTGTTTATATTTCAAAAACAATCACATAATTAGATATTAATTAGGGGCCGTTTAACTTTTATGAAAGGATTAAAGGGGGGTGGAGAGGGGGGTCCTTGCTTTGCTTATTTTTAACGATTTGCATTGTGACTACGTCAACGATAAAAAAATAGAGAAAAATGCAGGCATAAATGTTTACAGAAGGATGGAGGGGTAGGAGTTAGGGCTTTGCTTACTTTTACCGACATAAGGGGCTGGGAGGGGATGATAGTGGCAAAAAATCTGTTTACATTATACTTGAACAGCCCTGGTAACAGTGTACATGTAGTACCAGAAGGTCAATTGTGAATGGGTAGAGTTAAGGATATTAGTTTTCCTGACAGAATAAAACTATCAATAATTTGATAAATTGGTCTACTTATATTACAAAGCAAATAAACAAATTAAATATTCAATATAATTTCACTTCTGATTTAAATCATTCATATCTTTTTACATACATATTTTATATATTAGGTTGGGGAAAAAGTTTCTTCGCATTTTTTAAGAAAATTCAAAACATTTTTTAATATGGTTTATTTAAATTTTAACTAAAGCTGTAAAAGTTAGAACCAGTTACTATCGCATCGTTACTTTACTCGTTACATTTTGATACCTACTAACATTAGGCATCTCGCGTCGCATTGCGTACGGTACGGTCGTAATGCGACGCGACGAGTCGTATTCGTAGTATTGTTTATAAATAACTTATTAGCTGACGTGCCCTCGCTTAGCTGAGATGAGGAGATTATATGCAGTGAAAGAGGAATCTTTTGTTTTAAACACTTGAGACAATTAGAATTTCTAATTGTTGATAATATGACTAATAAATATTGCCTAATGATTGACTTAATTATAAAAATATAGACATATGCTGTCGCTGATTATTTCCTAAGCTCTACAACTTTTTTTCAGAACTAAGGAAGCTAGCATTCGTAAGAAACGTTTTCTCAGACTTACTGCAGCAAATCCGATTATCACGAAAGTCTTATCATTTGTCGGTTTATATATAGCTCCGTTGACACTCACAGATATTGTATTTTCTATTGGTAAAAGAATTTTCAAAATCGGTTCAGTAGATCCAGAGATGAACCCCTTTTAGATAAAGACTAAAGTATTGCGCTATTTAACTTTATATTAAACTAGTCTTGTGTATAATTAATATTAAATTTATTGATTTAATAATAAGGTAAAATTACAAGAAGCTTACTTGAATTAAATAGCTCAAGGATCTACTGAATTTACAATAGATTTACTGTATTTTACCCGTTACAATATGTAGACTGCAGTAGATGTAGATTCAGTACACATCAACTAAATTAAAAAACAAAAATGAATATTTATAGTCAAATAATCGATAATAACAACTATATAAAATTTGTTTAAACAATTTGAATACCTTAGTCTTTTATTGTATAATTATTAAAATCATATGTATATTAACAGGTCACATTACTTATTTAAAAGTAGGTATTTGTACCATAAGTAAACAAACATTGTTCTTTACATTTACATTAATTTATAAAATCATCAAATAAGCGCGCGATTAGAACGATGTCCAAACCGTTTCCAACCGACTAACCAAAGCAACCCAGCAACCGTATTACCGTACTTCAGCAGACTAAAACATTTGTTCATATGTCGTACGTACAAACGTCGTCACTCGTCAGTGCATAAATACGAGTAACGACATCTATTCGTGAGTAACGTTTCGTTACTTTCATTGGAGTCTAGTACTCGTTACTCAGTACCGAATACATACGGATTGCCACAGCTCTACATTTAACTAAAGTATGTAGGTACCATTTTGTTCGATAACTTTTTGCCATCTGTAGGTCCTAGACACGATCCCATTGCTATAGATATTTTGGGTCTTCTAATCAAAAAACCGCGACAAGTAGTTTTGGCAGTCCTCTCGTGATGTTAACCTGACACTGCCTAAAGAATTCTGAAGAGACCGAAACAGGTGGAAATCTGAAGGTGCAAGGTCAGGACTATACGGCGGATGCATTGACACCTCTCAGTGAGGTCTAGCGTTATCATGATGAAAAACCACATCCCTTCTGTTGTTGCGAGTTAACTCGGGTTTCACCACAGTCTGTGAATCCTGACCGGCCTTTGACCACGACCATTTTCGCACGTTCTTGTCGTACGTGATCCACTTTTCATCACCAGTTATCAGCTTCTTCAAAAATGATTCGGTTTCATTACGTCGTAATAAAGAATCACAAATGAGTAAACGGTTCATTAGGTTTCTTTCAGTGAGCTCGTGAGGTACCCAAATATCGAGCGTTTTTGTGTACCCAGTTTTTTTTTCAAATGCCTCAAAACTGTTTTGTGGTCAATTTCCAGTTCTTCAGCTACGTCGTAACTACTGATATGGCGATCTTGCTCCACTTTTTCAAAAATGGCATCCATTTTATCCGTAATAGGGCGACCAGAGCTAGGTGCATTTTTGACATCAAAATTTACGGATTGAAAACGCTTAAACCAAATGTGTGCTACTCTCACAGACACTGCTCTAGGTCCATAAACATCGAAAATTGTTTTTCGCGGCTCGCGTGCATTTCTACCTTTTTGTAGTAAAATTTTAAAATGTATCGAATTTCTTCATTAGACTCACTCATCTCCACAGTACGAGAAACAAATAAAAATCACACATTTTCCTAATTTTAATTTTGAATTATCTTCTTTAAAATGTAAACTTTGAATGATACCAAAACTAGGCAGATACAAATAGTATAGCCAAAGAGATTTTATTACAAGTTAATACATACTATAATGCGAAAAGACTTTTTCCCCAACCTAACATTTCAGGGTTTTTAGTCAGTATTGAAAAAAGGATATTATACATAGGTTTATATTCCAAATACCATTTAAGTTATAAGTATTAGAAGAAATAACACTCTAATAATATGACGACACAGCTAGGCCATAACATTATGATCAATGTCAATAACCGAAAACGTGCTTAGGTAGCGGTAGGGTGCGGCGAGGATGCGGCGCGGCGTAACATTTCACCCGTGCGACGGTTAATAAACATTTTATCATATGTTATTTTCAATACTGACCAAAAAAATCTACCAGTATATGATATTTCAGGAATTTTTTACATATTCATTATTATCAATTGTAAATTGATTTTAAAATACATATATCATGTATACTATAATTAATTATTAAAACAATATGATTTCATGTAATTACAAATATCAAAAATGACTTGATAGGAGCCTTCTATAAAACTTCCTAATTAATTTTAGTCTAATTTGGTAATATTAGTAAGACACTAACTCTTGTCACACTTGTGATTCGATCAGCCCCGACTTTGCCCTGATACAATATACCATATGGAGACCCATATGAACTTTCAACCCCTATTATTATATTGCTATATTTTTCATCTTTAAACATCTACAACTAATTTCTGAAGAGAAATGATCACACAGCTCGAAATGTACTTTACCCCTTACTTTAAACCCTTCAAGCCATTTTTTCCACACTAACAGGTGATATATACCCTTTCCCTAACTCTAGTGTAGCTCAGTGCCAAATTTCATCTAAATTGATTCAGTGTTTAAGGTGTGAAAGTGTAACAGAATGAGTTCCTTTCGCATTTATCATATCAAATGGGTCAATGATGATAAAAAGACATGTTGTCCCACGTGATGGTAAGTAGTGAACATCACCCGTGGACTTGAGCAATACAACTTCTGTTTTGCTGATACATTACCACATAAAAATTTTGTGAGGAGGGTGAGTGAAGGAAACAATACTTCAGGTCGCCTGGATCCAACACCAAAAATGTAGAGGTAATCAAAAATATAGGATTAATAGCATAAAAGGAGAAAAGTATTTGTCTAACACTGGAAAACTTGGTCATGTCAAGCAACTTTAAGCATCAGTAGCTCAGGTGTTGAATTCTTAGCTTACTTGGTGAGGTTAAGAATACCAGTAATTTGTAATTCAAACTGGTAGGTAGAATTTATGGAAGCCCCCGTTGCCGATAAATGTACTTTATTCGTTAAAAATTGGTGAGTTTGAAATGATATTTAAAGTTTATATGTTTATCAATATATCACAAATTATAACCAATAAGTAAATCACTGACCTTGATTAGATGAATTTGGCTAAATTCAAATATTATTGCTGTAGGAATTATTTAAATATATTACAATTATCTATAACAGGAGTATCTTATGGTACACAAGTTCTCACTACAGATTGTTTATTGACTCCTGCAGAGAGAGCCCGACCTCATCTCTTTCCCTTCGACACTGCTATATATTCTAACACTTTAGTCTGAAACTCCGTTTTGTCTTTCTTGTACATTTCTGCTGCTTCTATGTTTAGGGGATCTTCAAAGTTTAAGAGATCCTGAAATGAGAAGTCATCACATTTATATGTCTATGTGTATTTATATGTATTATATATATAAATTATTATATTACAATCAATGACAAACATCAACATTCTCAATCAGTTTTTTTTTATACTTTTCATGAGTCTGCGTTAACAAGAATGTTAGATATAGATGAGGGTCATGATGTATCAGATTTAATTACCTATATCCTCCATTGGCGGATTGATTATTAATTAATTATCAATCTCAATTTGAAATCTTTGGGCTTCTAAATTCAAATTTGTGTCTAAGAAATTCAGTTTTGAAATCTATTTCGATCTATTACATAAAGATTTTGGATTACAAATTAAAAAAAAATTCCAAATTAGAATTTTGTTTCCACAAATTTGAATTTGGATTCTATTTTCAATCCATAATCCAACGTCTTTGGATTGAGATTGGTTCAGTTTTAGCCGTATACATGTAGATACTATATGAAGGTCAAATGTTAAACACATACAGTGCAAATGACCATATCATAGTAAACCCTTTGACAAGCTTAGTTTATTTTTATTATTTAATTTGATATTAATTTCATTATTTATATTCCTGAGAAGCAGTTTTAACAGATAGACAATCAGGCAACAAACAAATCTCATAAGCGTTTTTCGTTCTTTTTTTAAGTGGCGAACAAATAAAAATGTGAATTCAATGTCAATAAATATAGAGTATAGTTAGTCACTCACATACTCAATCTTTATCATATTTATTTGTAATTAATAGCTTGTGACCTTTGATCACACATGTTTCTGAAGTGTAATAGCTATTGAATGTTTATTAACTGATAGTCATGGTCAGGTTAAAGCATTAGATTCAAAATACAAAATAAATACTTACTGTAAATAAAGAATTTAAACCCCAAACAACATCCTTAAGTCTTCTAGTTGGTGCCCACCCATGTTCATCTATTGAGGTTTGTCGTAAAAGGGATAGGCATATATCACCATCTACATTGATATTTGGATGCCATAGTCGAGTCAAACATTTTACATTTGGAGGCTGAAAATTAAATATTCAATCAATCGGCTTCTTAAGAATTAAATTGCTTTATATTAATCTATCTAATATTCTATAGAATAAAAAAATATTTCATTGCATTCATTTTGCAAATTTTTGGTCTACAGTTTTACTTTCTCTTAAGAGTCCTATTATGAATCGTAAACACTCGCTCACCGCGCCCGCGCGCTGGTGTTCGTTTTGCAACTTTGGTGGTGTTCGGTTGTACTTTATTTTATTTGTAGTAATTTTTTCTAATTGTATTGACAAACAAAAACTAAGGAAATGTATTAATTGTAAAATGAAGTTTTATATAATATTAGATTATTTCATAAAATTGTGTTTATTTGGAATATAATGGACGCTGAATCAAGACATTTATGGCTTAAATTAGGCTTTCTTTAATATTTTTTCCATGAAAACTCAAGTAATTTAAAGAAATTCTAAAACTCCAATAAACAAGTAAAATATTCACTTTATACTCGAATTTTATCTTTTATAAAAATTTAATGTAACAATGTGAATTTTTCAGCATCAAAGTTCCATCCCGACGGTTATTCTTGCAAACTGAGTTCGTAAAACATTTATCGTAAATTACACAAAAAGATAAAAGAAAATATGTAACTCCAACTTACAAGAAAGAGAATGCCACTATCGTTATTCTTAATGAAATAATTAAAATATCTTACTGCTACTAAAAATTGCACTGTCAAAAATCTTGAATTTGCGTAAAAAATGTAATAGGCCTCTTAAATTTATAGTACCTTATACTTAAAATTGGAATTCTTCCTGAGAATAGAGAGACATTTTTATAACAAAATATTGCGTCCTAAATTTTTTTTTCAAATTTTTAATTTCTGAGATACTTAAAAATCAATTACCCTATACGCTTAGAATTGTATATATTACTAAAAAAAATAAGGAACCAAAAATAAAGCACTGTTTTTAATATTTGTTTATATAGCACTATTTTTAATATTTCTAACTATCTATTTGTCTGAATAAGAAATATATAACACTTCAAACTATTACTTACAGCCATATTATAGTCTTCAGTAACGTATACACCGAATTTAAATTTGCCTCCCGACCAAAAACCTTCGTCGGGCGCAACAGTTAAAACAAACTCATTTAATAGATTAGGATTCTCGAAATCCACAGAGCAAGTCGCAGGGAGATTCTCATTCATTTCCTGAACTTCCTTGACTAGTAACTTGTCTCTCACGGATATTCTCTTTATAGGTTCTACGCAAACCCCGTTTGTAAGTTCCGTGTGTTCCTTTTTTAACTTCCTATTAAGCGTTATCATTGTAGATTAACCAAGCAGTCTTATAAATTATATATATGTTACAAAAGATCGTGAAATGATAACTTTCTAGGTTTTTCTTTAACAGAGCCAAAAAAATATACCAAAAATCTTTAAGATTTGACAACTAGCTTGTCATATCGAAATGACTATTGGTGTTGCAGTTTTCGAATATCGTTTCTCCCAAAAAGTATTAGAAAATATTTTTATTCATTATATTTATGTTTATAATGTGTTGTAGCTGTTCATAAAGAAAAAAATTATAAAAACAAATAAAGTATTATTAATATTAGGTAAAATTTCTACCGTTAGATACCTATTAATTTTTGAATGAATTGAAATACATGAGTCATCTGTCGAGACTCGAGATGTCAATTGTCAAACTCAATTCATTTTGACATTATCAGCTGAAGCCATTGAAAATTGAAATGGATTTATAGGAAAAGAAGCCATAGTTTTATAACAGGAAAATATTGAAAATATTTATCTCTAATTAAATAACACGTTCAAAAAACAATGGCAGAAATCGAGTGGCCCTGGCAGTATAATTTCCCTCCGTTCTTTACGTAAGTAATATTTGTTGTTTTTATATTTAAAGTGAAAGAAACAAAATGAGTTTACTTGGTAAGCGATGGGAGTATTTGAACGAAGGAAATGTCCACATCGTCATAACACTAAAAGACACTGAACATGTAATTCGGCTAATAAAAGATGGTGAAGTAAAAATTGAAAATATACGTGATTCTCTAAGTTTTGTAAACTTTATTATGATGCCTTTGTTATTTGAGAATAATGGTTACCAAGAAAACATAACGTTGTCCGATGAGGAATTGTCTGAATTGTCATCAGAGCTTGTAAAAGTACGCCCAAACCATAGACAAGTAAAATCTACAATCAGCTGTTATGCTATAAAAGCTCCAAACTTAGCTATCATTAAAACTAATAATGATAACTATTGTATAGAAATAAAACCAAAAGAAGGATTTTTATCAACTAATTTATGTAAATATTCAAAATGTTATTATTGTTTAAAACAACATTTAAAATTGCAAGAAAAACAAATTGAACAGATAAGTAATTATTGCCCGTTAGATTTATTTTCTGGTGAGAGGAAAAGAATGAAAAAAGCATTACTCAGCTTATTACACAATCCACAGAATAATTTAAAAATTTTTAAAAATGGAAAGATAATTTATAGTGATAAATCAAATTTTAATGAACTTGAAAATTTAATAGCAAATTTATTTAATACAAATAAATTTTTGGATTTTATCACTGACATATTAGCAAGTGTTGGAAAAAATGAATATTTAGAAGAACCCGAGGAAGTAACATTTGATGATAAATCAGAAAAATGTATTGAAAGTGACAACTTAAATCATAATAGCTTTCTTCATAAATTGTTAACAATTCAAAGATTGTCCGAAGGTCTAGATATCGGTCATATAGAAGCAAAAGAATATGAATATGTTTCTATATTATTAAATATCATTAAGGAAAACAATTTCGATTTAAAAAATAAGGCTGATCAAGTAAAATTTTTTAAATTCATTGAACCACAACACTTAGCTCTAATATCGGCAGTAGCCAAAGACTGTTCCATTATGATATCATTCTCATTGGAATCCATTGCACCTAATCCATACATCAGAATTGGAGAAAAGAAAGTATTTTATAAAATATCTGTCACAGACTTAGAACCTAAATCTACAAAAAGTCTTACGAAAAGAATAAAAACTGAACAAAAGCTTTTAGAATTATATGAAAAGTCCTTACTATAATGTAAGTATGAAATAAAATAAAATTCATACTATTAAAATTTTATTTAAAAAAAAATGAAAGCAAGTAAACACATAAAAATTTGGATGGAGACATACAATGAAATGGGTTATTAATTTTTTTTCTTATTGTTCCAGAATGCAACCACACTCAGAAACAAGAGCAAAACAATTAGAAGCATGGCAACACCTAATATCAGACTACCTTAAAGCTACGAAACAGTCAACCATAGACATACGAGAATCACAGAATAGTCCATTATTCAATAATCAAACAATTAATAGAAAGTTATCTACAGAAGCAGTTCTAACTATTTTAGAGGATATGGGTAAAAGTGGGAAAGCAGCACCGATAGATAAAAGTAAAAATGTGTGGGAAATTTACTGGCATTCCCTGGATGAGTGGGGAAATATGATTTATAATTGGGCGAGTTTAAATGGTTTGAATAATTCTGTTTGTACACTGTTTGAGTTGAGGGAAGGTGAAAATACTGTTGGAGAGGGTATGTACCCCCAATATTTTTATTAATTGCATTGCTTAAGCATTAAAAAAAAATCTAGACTGAAATTATTAAACATTTCCTTTTACATCATTTTATTTTTACTATAAAATGCTTACCAATATTTATTTTTTTGAAATATTAACTAGTTGTAATCTTTGCAACACCTTTTTAACAAAACAAGTTCTGAATATATTACTATTTTGATGAAAAATAAAATATTAGGGTTATCATATATTTTTTTTATTTCAGAATTCCACGGCCTAGATATGAATATTCTAATTAAAGCATTAAAATCATTAGAAGTGAAAGGTAAATGTGAATTGATGGAATTTGATGAAAACCAAGGTGTCAAATTCTTCTGATCTGTCTGTGAGACTCTTGTGTCTGTGTTTATATTAAAATGTTAACAGCATTTGTTAAGTTATAACTATTTTGTAATGTTGGATTATATTGCTTGATATTTATATACTTTCTGCTTTTATTTAAAACCTTTTCATAAATAATTTGACAATCAACAATTGTTTGCTTTGATTTCTAAGTATCAAAAAGTCAATATTTTTTTATTCATTCTCAGTGTTGCGAAGAACTCGAATCCCAGAGTTTCATTAGGATACTCGCACGATGAATCACAACTCGACTCCAAGATTATACGTAAAAAAATCGCCACGAGCTCTTCATTATTACATTCTTTTATTTCTTTTAAGTAAGAAAATATAAAAATACCTTACCTTACCAGGTGCCAGGATAACATAATGTTATAAAAAACATAAATCATTAGTAGAGACAAGTTTTATTTCTATATACATATATAATAGTATAAGCGGGTGTAACGCTTTTTCGTTAAATAATGAATTAATAGCAAAACTTAACATATTTTCGCGTTCCAAGTTTTCTTGAAGACTTCTTAATTTTAGACTTCGAGCGTTTTAGTTCATCGAATATTTCATCCGAAAACCCCCTGAATATATTCCTCCCTCTCCTAAATTTAGTGAAATAATGCTAAGTTAGCAGCGGTGATTTGCCTTGTTAGTGAAGTGCCTTTTTAGGGTTCCGTAGCCAAATGGCAGATAACAGTACCCTTATGGATTCATCATGTCTGTCGTCCGTCCGTATGTCACAGCAACAGTGCTGTTCTTATAGTTTTTTCCGAAACTATAAGAACTGTACTGTTGAAACTTGGTAAGTAGATTTATTCTGTGAACCGCATTAAGATTATCACACAAAAATAGAAAAAAAAAACAATTAATTTTGGGGGTTCCCCATAACATTTATAGGTTCCCCTTAAAACAGAAACTCAAAATATTTTTTTCATCAAACCCATACGTGTGGGGTATCTGTGGATAGGTCTTCAAAAATGTTATTGAGGTTACTAATATCATTTTTTTCTAAACTGAATAGTTTGCGCGAGAGACACTTCCAAAGTGGTAAAATGTGTCCCCCCCCCCCTCCTGTAACTTCTAAAATAAGGGAATGATAAAATTAAAAAATATATATGATGTACATTACCATGCAAACTTCCACCAAAAATCGTTTTGAACGAGATCTAGTAAGTAGTTTTTTAATACGTCATACGAGGAGGCACACAAATTGATAATATTTTTGGAAATATTTCTTGTCAAACTGGAATATATATTAGCTTGTTTAACTATCACAAGCCCATATGGGCTCGCATATAGTTAGATCTAAATCCCATCATTTAGGTACCTAATTATAATGTTTACTCATCAATATCTTAATTTAAAAAAGTACACTATTATTAAAACATCGATCAAAGTTACAACGAATTACAAGAACTTTTATATGATGTTACTTGCTGCTACGGAACCCTTCATGGGCGAGTCCTACTCGGACTTGGCCGCTTTTTATTGTTTCGATCTCTCCAGATACACAGTACATATAAAATACTTTTTGGCTCTTGTGACATCCCAAGTACGTTGATCCGACTCACTACTACACTACACGACCGTAGATATTAATGAATTTAATTACATACTCATTAGCTACTACATATAAAAAGGACAGATTATAAATAATGAAAAACACCATAGATAAATTTTACTTTTTATTAATACCAATCAAGTCAATAGTGTAAAATTGTACAACTTCAAAACTTATTCTACGTGTATCTACAGGTATAGTACAAATAGTAAAAATCCTAGTAATAGACCACGTGACCATTATTATTTATTTGCAAATGTACTTGTTACATGATATTTCGATATGAATGTAAACATTTTTACTTTTTAATATACGCTAACGAAACCTGAGTACATCAGAGGTATACCTATTAGGCCCTAAATGAACACTTATTATGTAACAGTGACACGCTAGTGTAAAATTTCTAAGACTACCTACACTATGTACAACAATAATTATTATAACTATGGCTATGTAAGTAGTTTTCTATTATACAATAGAAAAAAATAAACAGCCAAAATATCAAGTAGATTATTAATTAAATTATTATAATATCATCATTATACAAAAATTTATAAAGAGGAGTTTGGTTTCTGAACGAAACTTGTTCGAAATTTAAATAACCATTAATGATTTGAGTGAGCTGTATTATTTATACTAATTTTTTTTTTTAATTTCTGGCATAAACTACAGCTTAACCTTTGCATGTTTTTTTTTAATATACGTAACACTGTTTTTTTTCATAAATATGGAAATTGACAGCTTAAAAAAATTAAATTATTTTTATTGAATTTTATCTTTTATATATGATAGAAAACTACATTATTTTTGATATCATAAACAACATATATCATTTTTTTTTATAAATCGAAACGTCCATTCAATTTTTTTTCGATCAATATTTTTTCTATGATATAAACAACAAAAAATTACCTCTATTTACAACTAAGTGAACAATCAGTCTTTATTTATTTACAAAATCAACAAATAATTTAGGTATATATAAAACAATAATTCATAAAAATTGTGCCTTTAGACAATCATGTGACCATTAATTCTACCATAGACAGTAAAACTTGTAGAGTTTGCTCAAATTGGCGGCAATGACTCACTTGTGGCTTCTCATTAGTTTATCACGCACAGTTATTGATTTAATTATATTAAGTAGTAAATGTGATATTTGTTTGATAGGAAATATATTGTGATTGAGAAATGTATTTGTCCTAAACTATCCAGATATCACAACACAAATGAACTTACATCTATAAAACATATGAAGGTATATTATTATTGGAATGTCTTTTATTATGATAATTGAATTATTGAAAAGCTAGAAAAAAAAACAAATATATACAATGTGTAGAAAAATCAATAACATATAAATACATATTTAATATGACAATATTGTACAACATCTACAACGTGGTGGTGGAATGCTCATTTCCTTATCTATCTTATTATAAAAAAATCTTAATCTCATCTACCTTCCAATATTTTTTATTCTGTGTTTTACCATTTGACTACAATGTACCTATTTCACATTGGCAGTATGTTATATATTAACAATTATACACAACATCGTAGTTTTCTGCACTCATTATCAAATCCCTTACTACACAGGCAATAAGCTTACAAAACGTTTTCTCTTCTCGTACAAGTATACAGATACCATATTCCATTACACCCTCAACCACCCAACCCTATTTTAAAGATTATGCCAAAATTAATTGTAAAACACTTCACAAATGATCACTACATTCTAAAGCGGCATTACAATATCCGTTACTCCTGTCCAAGGTCCCATTAATTGTGGCGATACCATTGGTCTTCTCGTGGGTTTCTATGGCCGGCGTGATGGCGTTATTGTTCTTAGCTCCTGGAGGTCGGTAGAACCACCAGGCGAAGAAGAAGAAAAGGACAGAACAAAGCTTGCCTACTAATGCTAGAGCCAGCATATACCTGAAAGAAATAATGAAAAAATTAAAATACTTGGTTAACATGATATAGATAATGGACAAAGAATCTTATTAATAATAATAAAAAATAGTATACCTGCTCATATGTAAATTATCATACAACTGGCAAGCACCACTGGTCCACAATCTACATGATAAGTCGATGAGGAAGCCGAAGAGAAGTGGAGCAGGAATAGTTCCTAATAATCTGACTAATATCCATTGTATTCCTAAAGCGAAGGATCTTTGGTCTTCACGAACACATCTATTATTTAGAGAACAAAGAAGACTATTAAAACTTTATTAAAAGATTAGATTAGTTATTGTAAATTGTAAGAGGCTACTATATAATTATTATATAATATAGTCACCTAACCTTGAATTGAAGAAATTTGGGTAAAAAATTAAATCTTTACCTCAAAGTAGCCGACAATGCTGGCATAGTGGCTATGAATGTGAACAGCATCACACAAAAGGAGAGGAACACGAACAGCCACAGATACGGGCACTCCGAGCTGCATACATTGTTTATCGCGTCGTATGGTATGGATGAGTTATTTTCTGAAATCGTTACATTTATAATTAAAATAATTTTACAGATATATATAGATTTAAAACAAGCGGGCCAACATCTGTTCCTTGTAGAACTCCTATAAGTTAATCGTAAATATTAGTAAAATATAATAAGTAAAATAAAATATTTGTATTGGATATTCATAAAGTATTTCGTATTCTTTTGACTTTGTTTATCATGTGGAATGCCTCTCACAAAACTAAAATGTTAATAACTTATGAAATCAGCCTAGAATATGTTAAATATTGATAACTCACCTGTTTCATAATACTGAGGGTCTCCCTGCACGCAGCGACACAGCTGGTAAAGCGTGTGGCTGCCTTGCCGCAGTGCGCGTGCGCAGCCTGCGTGACATGGCGACGCATACACATGCCCATCCGACCCGCATACGGTTGTGTGCGATATGGTACACATGCAATCAACGTTGCATTGTGCTGTTAGTCTGTCGCCTCTGGAAGAAATCGAAATAATTAATTAGGAATTTCTTTAAATGGGGAATTTTTTCCCTTACATATTAATACTATGAAATTAAATTTACTTACCCAGTAACACTAGGACTATTATATGGTACTGTGACTCCAGCAAAAGGATAGTTATCGCAGCTCAGTACAAAAGAGACGCTGAAAATTGCAGCGAGTAAAGTGGAAGCCACACACAATTTGATAATTCCCGCGCAAGATAATTTCCACCGCTTGACTAGCCATCCACCTAGAAAAGTACCTCCTCCACCTGCTGGAACTGTTATGACACCTGAAAAATTACCACTTATTTACTCACTTATTCATGAAGAACATAGTATCGTTTAGCAATGAAGTTACTTTTCGTTAGAAGTCAGAAGGAGTGTTTAAATTAAGAAAACACAAGAAAAGTTTCTGATTAAAAATCTCAGAGAACAGATAGATATGTAAGTAAAATTAAAACGTACCTAATAACAGAGCAGCTGCTGATGCATTAACCGCAAACTGATTCTCGATCAATTTCGGCAAGAACGCTGCAAATCCAGATATCAACATTCCTTCACTCGCTCCAGCCAAATTCAAAAACATGAACGTAGGATTCTTAAATAAAGCTGCTGCAGCTTTAGGTAGTTCACGTAAAGCGCTGAAAGCTGCTGACTTTGTTGCTGCACCTTCATGAGCTTCTGATACTTTTGAAGCTCGAATTTCTGAAGCTCCTGAAATAAGAATAAATATTGATTGTTAGTATCGAGACACCATCGCCATGCCTTTTTAAGTAGATGAAACTACTATGATTTATATTATTAAAAAATTGGGGTTGCAAATTTAATTGATGAAGTTATTGTAATTAAAAGAAATAATTTTTTTCGCATAACAAAGTCTATGATGAAAAATAGAGCAGAAGATCATCAGAACAACTAAGCTCGTTTTTGCTGCTGACTCAGCAAAAGGAATCATCTTAATGAAAACTTTTTAAAACATAATTTTCCAAATAACAAACCTGGTAACTCAAAGGGGAACGCGAGCAGCGGAACTGCAACAATGAGACACAGCAGCGCTGATATTATAAAGCCCACCCACCACGCGCCGATCCACGCTGAGCTTAGCGGTGTTATACCTAGCCTGGAACAAGAAATAAAATAAATGAAGTCTAATTTAAATACAGATATTATTTCATACTAGGCCAAACGAAACCAAAACGACTCGACTCTCTTTTTCTCAAATGTATTTATTTTTTTACTCAAAAAATTCATAAATATATTTTGAATTTTTTTTCTGCCTTTTAACCCGTTTTTCTTATGTTATAACGACCATTATTACTCAAATTAATTACTTAATGTTTAATAATCGTCAGCCTTAAAATAATTAAAGAAATACATCCTTTATTGGAATAAAATATAGCTTAGTGTGACCAATGAATATTTATACTAATAATTTTTTTTTGCAAGTAAAGGGGCAAACGAGCACCAGATCCACCTGATAATAAGTGGCCACAGTCAACCATGGACACAGACGATACAAGAGAGATAGATTGAGGAGAGGGAATGAAGAGATTATTACGGTTTTAGTGGAGCCTGCGCATGAATCTGTTCGCAAGTCGGGGAATGGATCCCTTACCACTAAAGGTTGTTCGGCTCTTACTAGATGCCATCCCAGCGGCCGCGGCAGTGGAGAATTATGTTCTAAGTTCTAACCGTTCCCTTACGGGAATTGAATAGATCAGTAGTTACAATCTAGTAAATAAAATTTAATTCAACAATATAAGTAATATAATTCGTTTTACGAAAATATTCAACTGTAGAGGAGACTGGTATTTTCGTGAAGTTGATCAAAATTAACAAAGTATAATTCTATTTTAACAACAATAACTAAAACAGTGGAAAAGCATCGTAACATCGAATAAACTGTTTTGATATGCAAATATGGAATCGTTGGAATGAAGAGGCTATGCTCCTAATGAATAAGAATAATAAACCCTGTTCGGTGTTCCGATAAATGCAGGGTATTTATATGGTAAACGATTCTCATTCTATTTTACTGTGTATTTAACATATTTGTATGTAAATGAAGTATATTAGGAGTAGGACGCTCATCGAGGCTGCTGTAATATACGAGTCTAACTTATACTTGGCAGTGTTTGTGGAAACTTCATTTTGATCTTGTTGAAGGACCTCCCTATGTATTTGTACAAAATAATTTCTCTATTAATATTTATTGTGTAGATATATTTTTTTCCACTTATCACTTACCTAAATAATCAAATATCCACAACTATATAACCTCGTAACGTTTTATTTTTACAAGCTTTTATTTAACTTGTAATGTATGTAACTATGTTTGTTCGCGTGGAATCTTGCAACTAAATTTTGGATCAGATATATTCAACCAATTGAGCTGAAATTTTGAAAAAAAAACTGGATGACAATGCACGGTTAGCTAAATCCAACATGGTGGAACATCCAAGATGGCGGACTTGTTATTTTATATGCAATCATACATGGGTATCAAATGAAAGGGCAGAATTTACTAACAATAACTCGAAAAGAGTGACGTTACACTAAATCCAACATGGCGGATTTCTAAGTTAGTGGACAAGTTTTTTATCGTATTGTTTTTAAATTGTGTTGTTGTAATTTAAATTAAAAGAATCGCGAAATTTAAGGTAAATATATTTATTATTTAAAATGAGTTGTTGTTTCCAAAGACGATACAGATATTTCTTTTGATTTATGTCTTTTGTCCTATCTGTCTGTCTGTCTCACATACATAATGATTAGATCTTGAAAACTACGCAACGGATTTTGATGCGGTTTTTTTAATAGAGAGAGTGATTCAAAGAGGGTGGTTTATATGCATAATACACTGATAGTATAGTAGAGAAAGAAACCGTGCGAAGTCGGAAGCGGGTCGCTAGTGTAAAATAATTTATGAAATGTATGATAAAATATATTATCTAGAATGTTCTTAATCTTCTTTATTTAGTTTGCAGTTGGCGAGAACAAACAGAGACCGTCGCTTTGACCGTTGACGGCTATAAATTCCTTCACTCGACCCGCAAATAAAAACTAAAAGCAGAAACTATAAATGCAGAATTTTCTAGACCGTTTCAGACGTTTAATTCCATAGCCTTTTGTGATGTTTATCGCCTAGGTTTAAACAGTCACAAGAACTTTACTGTGTTGAAAATTAAATTTTGCTTTACTAAAGGTCTAAAGGATAATATTAATGATTTTCATTTCATTTCTCGTTTCCATTCTTAAATACTGAAGTCGCTCTCATTCAATACCAGAAAAGAAATTGTCTACAGAGAAAAAGGAATTCACCAACCTAACCTAACCACCATAAATATGTTCAATATAAAACTTAAAAATATGTGATAAATGCATGTTATTATACCATTGACGAGTATCTAAAATAATTATTAAAATATTTTTTGTATATGTATTTATGTTCAAAAAATCATTTTTTCACATTTCCCACAAACAATTTTTGAGTTTTATTACGACTAAATATATTTTTCAATTTTCGTCTATCCCAAAAGCGACTAATTTTGAATTTAAAGATTTTTTAATACAAAATTTTAGGTTACAATCATTTTGGCGCCATTTTTCCAAAGTGACAAATAATAAAGTGCCAAACCATTTTTTTCTTATTAATCTTCAGCAGCATTATATAACATTATAATATGAGATATCAATAAACAAACAGAATTCACAATATTAATTTAAAAGTGAAACCATACAAAAAGGATCGTTCAAAAACTCGTTTGTGGATTATATTTCGGAAGCCATGAAAATATGAGGTTGGAATTAATTTGGCCGAAAGTTGTGTACTCGTACAATGAAACGAAACTGAGAGCAAGTTGAATGAGTCGCAGTCGCGAGTGAAATATTAAAAATGCGAAGACGGGCACAGGTAATTAAACAACGGTATTTACCTTTCTGGATTTAAGAAAGAAAGTTCAAAAACAGATAAAATAAAGCTATCTATAAAAATGAAGCTTCTTAAATCTTAACCACAGATTGCAATATATTGAAGATATTTAGAGCACAGACTATTAAATAAAAGCGATAAAAAAAATAATGACACTTCAAAAATTATAATTACCACAGATTCCTAAAGAATATCGAAGAATTTAAATTACAAACGCTGAAACTAATAAACAATCTCTATCCAAAATGTTTAGATTATGGATGAAAACACATTCCAAATTCAAATTAGGAATCTATATTCAATCAGTAATCCAAAGATTTTAGATTGCGTTTGGTTCTTAATTTCAGCCGCTAATCTAAAGAAAACGAAAATAAAGGTGCTGCAAAGAATTGTCTCTATCCACTCGAATATTATAACCAAAGTATGATAAATAGACTGACTTAGAGCATAGACTATAAAGAAATGTAGGAAGCTTGAAAAATCACAACCACAGATTAGTAAAATAGATTAATTTAAAAACACATCTAAGTACTTCTATGCTCTAGCACAGACTATAGTACAACCTGTCTATAACAATAGTTTAAAAAATATTAATAAAATAAAAACTACTGGGCCAAACTATGTTAAATTTTTATTGGACCAAATGGTAACTAATCCGCATCAAAAATAAAAGAAGAATCACGTAAAGCGGACCACTCAGCATAATCGGTATGTACATTCATAATGTACATACATAAAAAATACCAATCGAAAAAAAATAACGTATTTCTAACTATTATAGTTCTCGCTTCGGCGGAGGATTAATAAAAATATATATATATATATAAGGATTTTAGACCATGAAGTAACAGTTAAAATAATTATACATGTATAATATAGTAAATGCTCTACTTACGTTTCTGAATCAACGCTCACGAAATCTGTATAGAGATTTAGCATCTGACCACCGAGCACGTAGCCCATCGCTGGTCCCACTACTGCCATAGTGTAGTAAACACCTGTAAATAATCAAATATATAATGATAATAATTTATTTTTTACAACATTTTTGGCCAACATTTTTACTTAAGAGGAAATCAGTCGACACTTTTTAAAACCGTCGGTCATTTATCAATTATTTTAAATTATCTAAAATCTAGGAAATATTAAGCCACGGAATTTAATAAGTAAAATAATTTATTGTTGAACTATCACTATCTGGCTGGTAATGGGAATAACCATTAAAAAGATGAAATAAAAAAGAGTACAAAACAGTTTCCCGCTATTTTAATAAAATTAAGGACAGTTCGTGGCTGACAAACAAAATGTAAGCCATGACCTGACCAGCAATTTTTAAGCTTTAACTAAACCTAGATGTAGCTATTCCATATTGGGTTAGTTACACCATTTAATTATACCTCAAAAACCGCTGGTTTAAGTGATTTTTGATATTTTGGATACTTCACCGCCCGAAATACCAAAATATCGGATAAATTCATGGAAGTAAAATAATTTTCCAACTACAATAACAAATATAAATACATATATGAAATGGAAAATAATATGGAACGTGTGTAAGTGAGATGGTGCGTGAGGAAGCGTGTAAGTGAACTAAGCGAAGTGAGGGCGGGTGGGTAGTTTTTAAATAAAATAACCCCTCTCTTTCCACTTTATCTAAAACCCACTTTAGAACTATAATACGCGATAAATATTCAAGTGTCAGTCTATTGTGTGGCGTGGACCCACAGCCACAGCCTCGGCACACCGCATCGCTGCGAAGAGTATCCCATTTCTCGCGACCCCTCCACGTTTGTTTTCACAGCTAAAAGCCGCTAAGTGTAAACCTTGTGCACATCACATCACAGTAGACCTACTCGTAAGTTTGAAACTACTCACACGGATATAAAAATATGTGATTGTCTGTCACAGCGTGATACACTCCAAGTTTATCACTAAACGGTTGTTTAGATTTTTCATCAGCCTCAATATCATAAAAACTTGAATAATTATGTTTACTATAACTTATCCCCAGATGGCGCTGAAGCCATTTTCCCTCAGCGAAATTTCGAAGAAACAGTTAGTAAAATAATAATTTACATCAGAACAGGGTTAAAATAAACAGTTTTAAGTAGTACAATAGTCTTGGATTCATTGTTAACTTTAGGTCTGAGAAAAAGTAATGGAGGTTTGTTGCGCTTTGCGAGCGAGCTGCGTTCCATCCGTGACGTAGCACACGGGAGGGGACTAAAACGTCGCACGACTTCTACGCATTGAAGGTCAAACCTATACCTACGTGCCGATATTTGTAACGCTAATAGCCGGATTATGTAATTTTTGGCCAGAATATAAAAAAAATGAAAATAAATTTTGGCAGTAATTTGATAAAACTTAGAACGAATATGACTAACTTAACGACAAAGACGTACAGGAATACAAATAATGAGAAAAGTCTGACGTTTTCAAAGATATAGCATCCCTTATCTTATTCGTGTGCGAGTGGATAAAATCCCACCCGCATCTCGATATCTGAAGTGGTCGCCATCCGCGCCTTTCTTAGGCTCTGCCTCAACATGGCCGCGCTCGGAAGTGGCACTGCTCGGATAATGGCATTGCGATCGGCTTTGCTTCAAGTATTTAAGATACATTTGGTAACATGTCTCAATTGCTTGCGAGGGGATCAAAGATTTTTCCCTCACAAGAAGCTTTTCACAATACTTGCAAGGAAATACTAGAAAGAAATTATCGTCAACTATGATAAACTCAATAACCAACTAACTAATACTAATACTAAACTAAGTTATTAAGGTTTTATCAATAAATAGAAGAGAGGAATTCTGAGTTGTTACTTTCTTTCTAAGTCATTTATAAGTACTATAAACTAAAGTCACTTGCAAATATTAAATTAGCTAACTTTTGAGGTAATTAAAAAAAACAGAAGTAACAAAGATTTTGAACCTCTTACCTTATATACCTAACGCCGGTATGTAATCATCACCCTAGCGCCCTTGTTGCTAAAAATTCTTATCTTTATCTAAGGCTGTGTTTGTCAATTAAGCCCTTTTTTTGCTCATCACCTAAGAATGCTATTTACATTGTAAGTGAGTCTCAAAATTTTTTTTGAGAAAAACTTAAAAATATTTTGCTAAAACGAAATGGATGTAAAATCTCTATTTCACTATTCGTACCGATTTTATCTCATCTGTATATGAAACATCTAAAATTGATCCACTATCTAATATTAAAATCTGTTCGGTCTGCCAAATTGGATTTGGATATTTAGATACTCTCTACTATTTCACTATAATTCTTACTTCCGTATATTTGTACTATTTTTGATGGTTTATTTATTATAGGTTATAAAAAATATACGCATAAATTCTACGGTTATTCAGTTTATTTACCTATATATGAATTATCACTGTATTTCACATATTTTAATATAAATAACAAAGGTCGTCTCCTATTGGGGGCAGAATTCGAATAAATTCGTTCATCTTTACTAAATCCCATAATTCTCAATCTTTTATTTATATCAACTTGCCCCCTCCACACCTCTTCGCTCACTCTTCTATTAAGTATCGCCAGTTTGACAAAATAAATAGTGACGATCAATGTCTATCAGGATACAAATTAAAAGGATTATGAAATTTAAGTGGCGCCCAGGTTACTATCTCCAGGGATTATCCTTTGAAATCTGATAGGTGGGTTAGCTTAACCTGTGCTATAAAATTTTTTTTCGAGTGACATGAGCTCACGTAATAATGCAAAATAAATGTTTAATAAATTGGCCTTAAAATATAAGTATAATCTTTATTTATTCCATTAATGTTATATTTATTACGTATGGCGATTAGTTATCCGTTTCGAACCCTTTCACAATAGCAAAACTTCATTCCATAAACCTTACCGGAAATGCATGTCGCAGTGGGACCATATTAATTGCACGTCATGTCTGGACATATGTTCTGTATTATGGACCTTATGCACATGATATTAGGAACAAAGGCGAAATGAAAGCTAATTAAGCGGTCTGAAGAAATTATGATTGCTATTTGCTGTTGCGATTGCTGTGGGAATTAGTTATTAGTTTTTAAACAACATATCTGATACTGATAATTTGAAAAGTCTTTTGAAATCGTCGTCCTAATCCACGTATCCAACAATGTTTTATCACTAAAATCATGATAATCCATACTCCAAAACGTTCACAAGTCAAAGATGGCACATAAAATCCAGTCCAGTCTGTAGTGTTTCTTATGGGAACAAGTTCCATTTATCATGCTTATTATTGAAAATATTCTTAAAAAATAATCTATATGAAGTGATATGTCTGACTTTAAAGAAAACATTCCGACAATTCAGCAGTGAATTATTTCTATGGACATTTTGGAAAAATACCCCCATAAATTTGAATCATGGCAAGTTTCATACATTGATTTGTACGGAAAATTTTGAGAGCGATTAATTATTTCCATTGCTAAGATTATACTCTAGGGATCCTAGTAATATGAATAATATATTTTTATCAGATGGCAGACATAAAATATTATAAGGTAAAAATAATGGACTTCTGACATTTTCTCTTGCCATATTTAGTATTTAAAAAAATAAAAACGTCAACTGTCAAAGTGACACTTGCATCTGTCAATAAGTCAATACTTAAACTGTTATTTGACAAGTTTTATTTATCATCTTTGAGTTTTATATCTTTGATTTTGTAAAAAATAAATAATAAGGACATAAAAGCTTTACGAAATATAAGTAAATGTAAGACAAATATTAATAATAAAATAAAATTATCGTACAGCAATATAAATTATCGTATTAATCCATTTATTATCGTAAAATTAAGCTCTGACAGTTCAGTAAAACACATATAATGACAAATTACATTTATAGCAATCTGTTTCGTTCAGAAATCAGAAATAGTCAATAGTTTTAAAATTTTCACTTTGATTCCCATGTCCTAAAAATATTCTGAATGTTTGAACCTATTATTTAGGCCTCAAAAAGCAGTTCTAAAGTTATTTCAATTTCTCATATTTTTAGTACAAATTCTGCCATGATTCTTTGTCATAAAATGGAACGTTTTGATTGTGATTTTAATGGAGTTGTATAGCCTTCAGTAATTTATAATTCGCTATAAGTTTTTAAACAATTTCTGCCACAAGTTCTGAATCATGGAAAGATTCTACTGCAATGAATTTAACGAAAAATTGAATTTTGTGAAGTTTAAATAAAAATGAACCTAAAAGAAAAGGTCCAAAGTAATGTCCAAACACGTGAGTGCTTTCCTATGTTAGAACATAACAACCGTTTACAGCGTTATGATATTGGTCTTAAAAGCTAATGGAATTGTACGCTTAGAGCTTTAATATACTCGCTTAAATGGTATCATTAAACCTTCAGTATAACATATCCAAGGTACGGAGGAAAAAGCAGTTGTTTTAAGGCCAGGACACGAAGGAAGGATGGATTCGCCTTATAACCGATATTCTGATAGAGTTTTTATAAAAGCAAAGAAAGAATTAAAAATTTTTGCCAATAAAATGCTTTCAATGTTTCAACCGCAAATCAAAAATAATGTGATATAAGGTAAGCATAGCACAATCTAGGAAAAGACAAGCATTGTTTAGATGTCCTGGAAATAACTTACCCAAATAAACCGAAGACATCTTCTTGGACACGTTTTCATCTATATACGTAACTCCCAAAGTGAATAGCGGAGTAGCTCCAGCCCCATGCAGGAGTTGTGCTACCACGAACACAGCTACCGCCCATGCTCCACCTTCTGACGGTTCTTCCTTCCAGCTGGACTAGGAGAATATCATTTCGTTAGTAAAACCCAAAAAACAGGCAACATTGTACAAAATACTTATTCTAATATTCTCTATTTATTTGAAAGAAAATGTTTCAATATCTACTTAATAAAGTTATGCAAGAATTAGGGCGGGAACGGTCATGAGTGACGTCACCACGTGCGGAACAATCTCTTATCGTGTATGGCAGTAGTTAAATTATATTTGCTAATTGCCCTACCGAAATATCAACAAAAATGGCGTTCTACACGACGTGACGTCATATTGTGTTTCACGACACGTGATAGAGTGCATATTGTAGCCGTATTTATTTTGTAACAATCTTCGCATAATATAATATCTTTACATATTTTAGTAATATAATTCTAAATATTTTGTTCCTATGTACCATACTAAAACTGAAGAACAATAACAAAAGAAATAAAGGCTTAAAAAAGAAAATATTCAAATTCCCAGACGGCCTCGTCAGTCAGCGGAACAGCGCAGACGCAAGCGCATTCAAACGAATTAATTCCTTCACAAAAGCTGAATGAACGCTCTCGAATGGCGACGATCTGAATAGATCAATGGACTGATGGGAGGTTTCAGAATTGATGGAATAATATACACTGGAAAAACTAGTATTAGGAATTGTATTTGGAAAGTTCTAGAGGTTAAATATCCGTTTAACCTGATCTTTATAAATCCCTCTCAGACAAATCGTTTTGATAGATATATTTTATAAAATCGATATTTTCTATGCAGATAAGAACTATCATTTAATTAATCAGAATCTAGATGGCATTAGGTCATTTTTGGGTGTTCTAGTAACAGGCACATATAAATAAATATTAAACGAAAATTAGTTATTTTTCACTTATGAATCGATTAAAGTAGAATCGATTCATTCATTTAGATCGAACAAAAACTGATTTTTTTAAAGCGAACAGTATTGTAAATATTATTTTTGTAAAAGAACGAAAAAATCGTGAATTAAAATACGACCAGCGCCATCTATTAGAGATTTTTCTGAACTAGCCTTAAATTATTTAAATTATAATAGTTCCAAGTTTCTTAAAATTAAAACCATAAACATACCACAGTCTGATTGACCCTACAAAGGTCATCCTGTTCTTCTCCAGCGATCTTGTAAGGCGGTACGAGGAAATGAGGAAGCGCGAAGAGTAAGGAACCTGTTCCCATGAGGAGCACCCCCCAGCCCAGCCAGCGAGGCTTTGATGAACTGCTTCTACCTCCGAGGTAGGTTACTGGTGCTAAACAGGCAAATGAAGCCATATCGTACCTGTCAGATAAGAAAATTATTACTACAATAGAATTTGTAACAGTGTTATGAACTCTGAAAAATATTTCTTCCTACCCCAAAAACCCCGAAAAAAATAATAGTAATATAACCTCAAAAAATTGCATGTATATATTTTTTACACGCTTTATATTAGCTTCACTTGTATGTCAGTATGTCAGTATGTAACTCTCCGTGGGTAATTTGCGCGCCTGCGGCCTTCCTTGGTTCTGGTAGCCGTTACTCAAGCGTGATTTTTTTAGTTTAAAAAAAAAACTAAAAAAAAATCACGCTTTTATAAATAAATAAAACTAAAAAGTAAAAAATAAATAATAGTTTAAAAAAACTAAAAACACGCTTTTTATTATAGAAAACCAAACTAAAAAATAGAAAATAAATTGTATTTTATTTAAAAAAAAGCGTGGGGTGCTTTTTAAGATATTATCAAAATGATAATCACTACTCATATCTGCTAATAAAATATTTATAACTATTGACACCAAGCACCCCACGCGTTTTTTAAATAAAATACATTTTTTTTATTTACACTATTATTAATTTATATTTATTGAAATTTTTAACACTATTCTTATTTTAAATTTATTAAAATTTATTTTCTATTTTTTAGTTTGGTTTTCTAAAATAAAAAGCGTGTTTTTAGTTTTTTTAAACTATTATTTATTTCTCGTTAATTTAGGGGGGAAAACCCCAATGTTGCCATCAGTGTGCCAATCTCTAAAAAAATTCTTCACTATAAATTTTCCCGATGTCATAATATGACAATCGTTTACGCGGGAAACTTTCTGGTTCGTCAAAAAAAGCTCGAGTCTGCGTTTGTATGTTATTTTCTTATCTAAGATACAGAAATTACTATATTATCAAGCATCCTATACCACAGATTAAAATCATACCATAAAATCTATTTATTAGCATTAAACATTAGTATATTATATGACCTACCCTCCAGCAATGACTCCTGTCTGCATCGATCTTAGTCCAAACCTTCTTTCTATGGTTGTGATCACCACATTCACGAAGCCGTTCACCACCATACCTAAAACCAAAAATTATTTTTAAGATAAAATGAAGTACCTACTAATCAAGATATTAAAATTAGTTAAACGTTTTTTTTTTGTAAAAAAAAAAGCAGATTCTAATAAATTTTAATTTAAAGTAAAAAATTTAAGTTTTTAATTTCCCTCTTTGTTTTTATCGTTTGCAGTGACATCTGGTGGTGTTTTATAATAAAGGATCTAAAATTATCTGTTGATGCAGTTTCTAGAACGTCAAATTTATCATAAAGTTACTAGTCGACCCGGCAAACGTTGTTTTGCCATATTAATTATCTTTAGTGGGCAACCCTTATCACCTAGGGGTACAAAAATAGCCTTCCTCAGATCTACCAAATATATACAAAAAATATCATATAAATCGGTCAAGCCGTTTCGGAGGAATTCGATAACAGATAGAATTTGCATGTATGACAAAATATAAAGGTGACATATATACATGGCGCTGATAAATCAAACTCCTTAAGTTTTAGGACAAAAGTGTAACATAGAATTTACCTAATAGCTGTAATCTGGACAATAAATAATTCATCCAGTGACATATCGACAACAGAACTGCATCCGATTGGGCCTTTATTATAAATCAATTCCGATGACGGATAGACGGACAAAAATATCCGGGAGCTATTAATATTTCACGTTCGACGGATACACGGACAGACTTTGGAAATAGAGCGGCATGCGTCGGTTTCAATTTACTTTTCAACTTTCAAATACAATTGTAGTTTTTCAATAAATCTTTTCCAATAGTTTTTATTTTTTTAAGAGATAAAAGATAAATAAAAAAAGGGAGAATTCTGTAGACGACCTGATGTAAAATAACCAACCGTCATAATACCGAAACACAGAAACAAATAACCGAAAAAAACTGATCTGGTATATATTTGTTACCGAAAATGTATATATCTATCACTGTATATAGTACTAGCTTTTAGTAGTAGTTTTCGCGTGACAGCGTAACAAACAAACTTACATTCACATTTATAATATTAGTAGGGATACTAGAATGTCTACTGCGACTAAAAGGATAGAATTAGGTAGTTTCTGTTACAGTTAAATAAGTTCTAAGTTAATGTTACCAATTAATTTAAATTTTAAGCATATTTCTCGTATCAAACGTTCAAATATATCACTGTCTCTTTCACTCTTTAACAGGTAAAAAATCTAAATAAATTGTTCTAATTTTCATTTAATGTCTTTTATTTTTAAATTATTATTTCTTTATATATTTCCTAGTATCTTCCGGATCTGTTTACACAAGGAAATGTATATATTAAAGAATATTTGAGATATTTTGTAAATAGACTGAAAGATGGAGTATACATTTCTAGTTTCAGAAATAAATATATTTCAGGTCATTGTAGGCAATAATTCACTTTAAGTCATGTTTTATCGGTCAACCTGCCGTAAAATTACATCCGTTCGGATAACTGTCGTGAAATATAATTGAAGGTCATCAGATTATATCTTTACATGCTAAAGCATATTTCATGATCACGCGATACAGTTGGTAGAAAGTTTCAGGTTCAAGGCAAGACCTAGCTGTTATTTAAAATACTAAAATCATGCAGGTAAATTATTCTGTAGTCTAACAAAGGGTTTTCTATGAAATACGTAATAATTTTACGTTTGAAGAATTGTAAGTTTTCAGTTCACGAACTTATTAAGTAAATATGTTCCACCACATTAAATCCATTGTGTATTTTAAAAGATAAGCAAAGTTTTATACTATGTAAAAATAAAGAAGTTAATATTTAAGTAATTAAAAAAAACCCCCGACTTATTTTCAATAATGATATCTCCTGTTTTGTAACTAAATTTAATGAATTTTAGTAAAGAGTAGGGAAGTATTGAAATCAGTAATCGTATCCGAAATTTTCGGATAAAATTATATCCGCAACCGTAATTTTATAGCCGCCAGATTAGCTGGTAGAGAGATGGGAATTTTAATTGACAATTTTTTTGTACCAAAAATATTATATCGCTCCAGATATATATTTTTTGGGCGATCAATTCTTTTCAAGTTAATAATATAAAATTCACATTACCTATGAAAGAATTTATTATTGAAAATATTTTTGATGGTAAATACGAGTTGGAGAAAATGAAGTCATTTCTACATATGTCAGTGTTTTGTCAGAATTTTTAATAGAAAGAGAAGAAAAGGGGAGTTTTATTGAATAGACTTTGAATATTAATGTCATACAACTGAAGTACAATAGCTAAATATTATAATATAATAGTAAAAGTGTAACTCATATCTCTTTCACCTACAAGAACGTGCCGTCGCATAATTCCGCTGTACGTGAGGTTATGTTCAAACATTACTAATTTGGGTCAAGCTGTGAAATATCACTATGAATTGATTTGTCACGAAATCTATTATAATATTATGCTTCTAATTAACTATTTTTTCTGATACTTTGAATAAAAAGTAGCATTACGTAGTCGATTTTAATTTCGAAAAAGGAACTTTATTCTTTTCCCTTTCCTTCCCGTTAAATAATTACTCCAAAAAGTCTGCATTAGGTTCTTTACAAGGTCTATTTATATAAATTGATCGACCCGGTGGGGTTGTTGAAAAAATACTGGCTGGTTAACTCCAGTCCCTCGACTTTTTTTTTTTTTTTTTTAATTATATGGCTTTGAATGTGCTGTCCCTCGACTTTAAGAACCATCGTATTTGACAGTTAAGCTGTCATATAGATGTCACGTCATCCGTATGATTTTATTATTTTAAATTTATCATAAAAGACGTGTTATCAATAATAATAAATTTCATAAATTGAAACTATTGTCATCAACAATATTAATTATTATTATTATAGATTAAATGTCTAATTATATAATTTTGTATTTTGCGTTGATTATTGTAAGCATTTTTTGTATAAGTTGTTTTATTGACCACAAGTAATGGCGGGAAAAGTAAGATGGCGGTAGAGCGTTGTTGTATCTGATTGTATTGCCGAAAGAATATTAAAAACTGCCATTACTTGTCAAAGGGTGCAGCTTTGTTTTATTAACCGACTTCAAAAAGGAGGAGGTTCTCAGTTCAATTGTATGTATACCGATTACGCTGAGATTTATGACCCGATTTACGTGATTCTTCTTTTGTTTGATGCGGAATTGTTGCCATTTAGTCCCATACAAATTTAACATAGTTAAGCCCAGTAGTTTTTATTTTCTAAACATTTTTTCCGTTACCGTTTCTTGCGATCTATATAGTTTAAGGCGCGCGCAACTACTGTAGTTTACAGAACAACCTATTGCAAACACTAAAAAGTAAAAAATACTACGTTTAAAAAAACCGACTTCAAACTAGAAAATGCACAAAAGTAAGAAATAATTCTGTTTAATTATTAATCTCTCTTTATTAGGACAATAATATATAATAATTGTTATTTTTGTAGTCGGTGCCAGCAAGCCCAGCCAGGTGAACAGACGTGTAGTGAGATAGAATAATAATTATCGGTATATCGGGCAGAATCCTAAACTATAATTTTAATATTTAGTTCTGATTATAGAAAAAAATATCCTGAGCATATTTTTGTTAATAAATACTTAATTAGTGTATTGTCAGAACTGTGTGTGAAAATCTATTACATATACTCTAAATGACAAACTCCCCTGTTTGTAAAGCGGGTTAAAAACGTAAAATGCAATTCATTAATTACTACCCTTACAAGAGAGTATAATATTAATTTCCTGAGGTTTGATAAATTACCATAATTAAAACAAAACATTAACTAATACACAGGATCATGATGATAAACGAAATGTAGCAGATCTATCATCGCGGGGGCTTCGCCGTACGCACGTTTATTATAACGCTTCGGACAATTTGATCTTATGGAGCTTTAAGTTGGGGGTAGAGTGAGATTTAGGAATTTGTTTATTTTTAGTATTTAATATTAAATACGAAAAGGACATTTGTTATAAATAGTATACATATAGATATAATCATGATAGGAGATAGGAGCAGTGCCTGAAATTGATGATGTAAGTGGAGGGTACTTTTATTAATCAAAACTCTAGCCTACACTATTAACACGCCACGCTATCTAACATGTAATAAAACTAAATAGTAAAATAAATGATCTTGATTAATGCAATGGGAATTGTGCCCCTTCTCTCGCCGCATTGCTCGCTTCGCTGCGAGGCGTGCCACACCGGCCCGTCAGTGTGTATTTTTTATTCATATTGACATTTTTAATTTTATAATATCTTTTGAATGGAATGTCCGATTTCAATCATTCAAAAAGTAATCTACAGGTATTGAATCTGTCTTGATTACGAAACAATTTATTTGGATATGAGTTAATACAAAACATGGTCTGCTTTTGATAGTTATAGTGACACTACAATAGTTGGACATATGGTCTCGCGAAGTTTATTGTAGATATTGTACATTACATAATATTGCAGAATATTTTTTGATCTATCATCAATACTTTCCGCAGCGCATGCGATGAAAGACATTTTATGGCTAATTTTTTTACACCTTGGGTCGGTTTTAGTAAGAATTGCTGAGGATCTCTAATTTTTTCTAGTAATAAATGTAACCTTTGTTGCTCAGGGATAATGTAGCTTTCTAACGACGAAAGAATTTTTGAAATCGGTTCAGTAGTTTTTAATTTTATTCGTTACATACAAAAATACAAATTTTTCCTCTTTATAATATTAGTATGCAAGTACAAACCATAAAAAAGTTCTTGACCCCCAGTCGCGCGTCGCTGCACAGTTCATTATGTTCTACAGTTACTTAGCTCATAAACTCTAGTACAATATACTAACGGACATATTAACATAAATATTTAATTAATAATATATGATATGTTGTAGCTATCGGTTTTTGCGGAGTTACTAGAAGTCGTTAAGTTCGTTAATTATTTAATAGTATAAAATTACGAGCTATTTATACATCCTTTGGGTTACTTTATGTAATTCTTTTTATATTCTGCCACAGTAAATAATGTTCAGGAACAGACTTACAAGAACATAACGAACAATCGCCACGCTTCAAAGATTTCATTTATATAGATGAACTTCTCAACAAAATTGGTACAAGACAATAATTAAATTACACAATGCTCATTGCTCTTTACAACAATATACATACATATGTAATGTGTATGTTTCTGTGCTTATGATTAACCTTTTTTATAGTCCATTCACTAGAGGGCATGAAGTGCCGTGTTATGTCATGGGTACCAATTATAAAAATTCTACATGTCAAATTTGTAAATATATTTGTAAATGCACACGCACTCGGTATGTTCTGCGCTTAACATATAAAGTAAAGAAATACCTCTTTATTAATAATCTGTGTTAGCATCCGTTTTAATTTTATATAAATGGTTGTTATATGTCCGTACAATGCTTGAATATTATCTATGGTATATGATAAATTGTTTACCGTACAGGAAATTAATTGTCTATGAGGTAGATCATATTAGTGATGAATTGTCAGCATTGATACTATTTCTGTTATTTTTTTTAGGCTAAGGTAGGATATAAAAAGATGATGCAAGGTGACAGAGTGCAGTATTTCTTTGATTTTTGATGTAATGAGTGTTATTAAAGTGGTTATGTGTGAAAGTGCTGGTGTTTTTCTTACGAAATATCTGTGTCAATAGTTCTAGAGCTAACATTATATTGTCGTGGTTAAGGTCACCATTCTTGAGGTCCACGTAAGTTTACTTTATTATCTATTGTAGTTAGCGAGGTCGAGTGGTGGAGGTGAGCGTTAATATATTATAAAAGAGCTCTACAAACCTGCTTCTTTGTCTCAATCCCCCGACAGTGCTCGGCTCCGTTTAAATTGCATTAATATCATATTTTGAGTGTTATTGCGTAGTATTTATCGATCAAGTATACAATGAAACAGATACTTTTATGCAAATAAATTTTTTTATTATCTTGTTTATAATATCGGTAAGGATTTACCAAATTAGGTTAAGGAATCAAAACATATATTTTATATATATTCATATGCCTGTACATATCCCAGTGTGCCTCAAACCTAAGCCAAATTTAGGCGGTCGTGACTAGGCATTACATGAGCGCATTGTCCGCTGCAGATTTATAAGCCTCGGGCTTGATGAAATTCAATGTGATGGCACTTTTTAAATTTATTAAAGATTTATATTTTTAAATATAAAAAGTTAGTAGAATCGACATTTAATAAAAAAAACTTCACTTGTATGTTTTAACAGTTCTTTCACAAAATGATAACAGTGATAATTAATCTGGACAAAACTGGAAGCTGATTAAAGCCTGAAGCTGGAGGCCCAGGTGAAGGTGGTGGTGGTGACTAAACATTGGGGTTCAATAGTCACACCATAAAATCTGTCGTAAAACTGTTATAAGTTGTCAATCAAGAGTGCTCACCAATCAAAATGACTACCAGTATCGCTTACATAAAATTAGAAAAAAAAATTAAGTGGCTTTCTTACGGTGTCACTTGACAAGAAACTCAATGTGACGTCACATCGTGGGGAACGCCATTTTGGTAAAGCAATGATGAGATAATGAGCAAAGACAATGTAACGACATAAAAGACGATGACGACGAGTTCGCGCTCAATATTTCGAGAAATTCTTAATTATTCGCACTTCTCAAAATCAAAAAGGAGATATATAGGTACGTTTTTTTTTAATTTTAGATAGGAATGTTTGAACAAAGATATTGGAATATATAACACCAAACGTTGATAGGATCACGTACAGAATAAAACTGACAAAAATCTGCACTCGTATGATCGTATGAATTCTTGATCAGATTTACGTTTCAGGCTAGATTAGATTCTTTACTTCATCATTTATACGTACAGAATTATAAATCAAGAATTTGTGTATAGTCTGTACTCTGCGCGATCAAACACACACTTTTATTATTTCATGTGTTTCATGCATTAACATATAATTGTATATGTTATGTCCGCTTTTCCATTTTACACCATTTTATATCAATTACATTTGACTTTATTCTGTGAACTTCAATCAATTCCGCTTTATTCTAAGCTGTTCCTATTCAATTCCATTCCTGTCTTCTATTCAATTCCATTAAATTCTATGCTAGTTCTCTTAAATCTTTTCCAATCTATGCTGTCCTTTAACATTGAATGCCAATCACATCTATTCAAAATAAAGAAGTTGATATTTTATTGTATTCCACACTATGGAATTACATTCTATTCATAATATCAATTCCATTCCATTCTATACCGTTCCGTTCATATCCATAACATTGTTGATTGGCAGCAACTCTTTTCTACTGTTTGAGATTTCATTCCATTCCATTTAGTAAATAAATAAGTATTTACACTTCTCCCACTTTATAAACGTTTGTGAAATCCTATTTAATTTAACACCATTCATATCACTTCTAATGTAGCCATTCCATTTATAATCACATCGAATGTATTCCAATTCCATTCCATACTATGCCGTTCCATTCATATCCATTCCATCCTTGATAGCCAGTATATTCTACTATATACCATTTCATACCACTCCTTTTTATAAATAAATATATTCTTTGTAAACTACTAACCGACCCGCCCTCGCTTCGCTGAGGTAATTATAGGCACTAAAAGGGAAAAGACGTGCTTGAAACACTTTAGACGATAAGTTTACTTATTTTGATTAGAATTCATAATTGTTGATAATAATATAACAAATAATTACTTATTATTTAATGTTTAAAAGTACTTTTTATGATAAATATTAAAGTTAGAAATATGCTGTCGTTGTCTTTTTTGTAGTAATTATTAAGCTCATTGTTAAGACAGCATTCGTAAGAAACGTTTTCGTTCGACCGTTTTTACTCCGACTAACTTTGCAAATCCGACTACCACGAAAAAGTCTTTTATTTTTTCGGGTTAATATAAATCATATGACACTCACAAATAATATAGCTTTCTATTGGTAAAAGAGTTTTCAAAATCAGTTCAGTAGATCCAGATATTACCCCCTACAACCTCACAAACTTTACCTCTTTATAATATGTCGGGGATTTTAATGATAAAGAAAAAGGAGGAGATCAAATATGATCTCTAACAATTACGAGAGAAACCTAAGCAGTGCCTTGGACTTGTGACCAAGGTATAGGCTTAAGGACGTCCTTTATTCGATCGAGACACTCGCCTTCACTGCAAGGCTCTCTGTTTAAACCCAAGGTTAAACGCATATAAACCTAACCTAACACGAAACGTGGTAATAACAATGTAAGGTACTCACGTAACCTTGATCAGACAGCACTCCTAACACTAACACTATTCAGAGACTACTTCACTTCTTGAGAGACCGCGCACGTCTAAGTCAGGCTGTCGATGGCATATAAAGGATCGAGGGCCGATTTGCTATCAGTCATCTCTTTACAGAATATATATATGTATGTCGGAGCATAGTAAAAGATTATCGATTAATCGAATCGTTATCGTTGTCTATGGCGTTGGAGTGGGGTAGTTGTCAATTCCGTTGTTATGACAGTCTCTACCCTCGACCCTTTATATGCGGTCGACAGTCTAACTGAAGTCTTAGTCGTGCGCGGTCTCTCAAGAAGTGAAGTAGTGTCTAAATAGTGATAGTGTTGTGCAGTGTTGTGTTAGTGCTAGGAGTGCTGTCCGATCAAGGTCACGTGAGTACCTTACAATGTAATTACCTCGTCTTATGTTAGGTTAGGTTAGCCTTAGGTTAGGTTAGCCTTGTGTTCGGTTAGGTTTATGTGAGATTAACCTTGGGTTTAAACAGAGAGCCTGAGCAGTGGAGGTGAGTGTCGTAATTACTTAAAGGAATTCCTTAAGCCTACACCTTGGTCACAAGTCCAAGGCACTGCTTAGGTTTCTCTCGTAATTGTTAAAGATCATATTTGATCATTTATCGGTTCAATAGGAGTATCTACGTTGCGTTTACCCAATATTCCACTCAATACCATCACCCCCTTTAAGTGTTCCCCAATATTCCCCATCTTCCTCCTTCCATCTCCTTTCACATCGTTTTTAAAATCCCCGACATGTATATATAAATAAGCTGTTAATACAACAGTATCCTTTATAGGATTAGTTTAGTCAAATATGATATGCATCCAGGATTGAATAACAAAATGCCTATTGTCCAGTAATCTGCTGTAAGCTGTAAGCCACGCGGCACGCTGGACGCGGCACGCCACAATCGATGCAACTCTATGCATTTAAATTATCCCCGAATATGCTCTATTATTCTAAAATTATATAGCACATTTTTAATGCTTTCAAGAAATTATTTGATAAGAGTTGAACTGGCTTCAGACCCGCACGAGAATCTAACCGGCAAGTATCATTGACGCGTTCCGGTCGGGCCGCATGTGGGCCAGACTTACCCCCTCCCTCTCCCATCCCATTAATGCTGTGAATGTAGTGTACTCTAGGCTCTTGCTCAGGGTCCCTCTATCTTCGAGATGCAACGCATCGACAAAACAAGAGGGTATCTCTTGTTTTACGATAGCCATGGTCGATGGTGGTCACATACCACAGTGGACCATCTGCTCGTTTGCACCTATCTACGATTAAAAAAACAAACAAACAAATTTGAATTTATAATGTATTTTCAATCCATAATCCAAAGGTTTGGTAATACCTAGCACGATGACAATTTTTTTTCTAAATATTTATCGGTCAGGGAGAACCAAGATGATTCGAAGAAGATAAATAAAAAAATTGCATATGAGTGTGAGAGTGAAACACGCACACTGAGGCTTCCATACACTTTGTATTAATTGGACAAACTTAACTCTGACGTCAGAAAACTGTTGTTCTTATCAACATAGGTCGTATTCAGTTAGTGCAATAAAATATTTTTGTTAATTTCCATTATTGGTTTGATAAAGAGGTGTGTAACATATAATCAAAAAAAAATCCAATCTTTCCAATTTCAAAAGGAAGCGAGGGTAGTCGGATGAAACGCTAAGCTTCTCTTTCAAAAGTGCGATATCAAAAAGGCTGGTAATCCAGGACTAATTGGAACGTATCACCAAAAATATCGACTTTACCACTTTTTCCCGGAGCCTAACACCGGACATTTATCTATGAACCCCTAACTCTTATAAATGGACCCATCTGGGATAATAATTGTGGGTATTCTGAGTGCAGGATTTTTAAAAAATTGGGGTAGTTTCGTAAATATATTTAGGAAAGCTCGACAACTTATACATTGCGTTTTAATAGATCACAGTTAGCAACACTGTTGATAACTTTATATTCGCGGGTAGTACGTTTTATTTTATTACAAGACTGTATATAACCTCTGTTCCGATACACTTGAGCCAGTTGTCAAACGGAGCACGCCTGGTGACCATTATGGCTGTGCAGTGGTGTGGTGTGGTGTCGTTTGAACGGTGGAGGTGAGAGTTAATGTGAATTGTAAAAGGATCAATTTTTTCACGTATTACTGTGCAGGTCAAAAATCCATGGCCAATTTTTTTACATATTACTGTGCAGGTCAAAAATCCATGGCCAATTTTTTTACATATTACTGTGCAGGTCAAAAATCGATGGCCAATTTTTTCACGTATTACTGTGCAGGTCAAAAATCGATGGCCAATTTTTTTACATATTACTGTGCAGGTCAAAAATCGATGGCCAATTTTTTCACGTATTACTGTGCAGGTCAAAAATCGATGGCCAATTTTTTCACGTATTACTGTGCAGGTCAAAAATCGATGGCCAATTTTTTCACGTATTACTGTGCAGGTCAAAAATCCATGGCCAATTTTTTTACATATTACTGTGCAGTATTAGGTTACGTCTTTATCTATAAATATATTTTAGCAGTGCCAGGGGCGTGTGACCAAAACAAACACAGACAGACAGACATAATATAATCCAAATGTTTTGACATTTGTCTGTGTGTCGTTGTATGTAAAAATTACTCAACCATTTCGATTGACTTTTATATAAAAACTAGCCGACCCGCGCAATTTCTCGCGTGTTGCTCCACTCCTATGGGTCGTAGCGAGATGTTAAATAGCCTAAGTTACTCCTTGATACAACAACAATCTACCAGTGAAAGTTTTGTTAAAGCCATTTCAGATTAACCGGATCAAACAGACAGACAAAAATTGTAAAAATTTGTTGTGTACTGTGTGCGAGTATACATCCACATGCACTCAGTAAAAAACGGATATTTTAATATTACAAACAGACACTACAATTTTATTTATTTGTAATAAGTAAAAGAGCAAGTCTGCTTGTTGGTTAGTGAGTGAGGTGAGTGCGAGTTTAGTGACTGTGTGTATGTATGAACGAGTAAGTAAAAAGGGAGGGAGTGCACGTGTTCCCTAATGAGTGCGTTTTATATTAGTTACTATAAGAATGAATATCGAGTATGTGAAATAATCAGTAAGTGTGAGTGTTGGATGAATGAATAAACGAATACCTAAAAGAGTGAGTGTGTATATTAATGAGTGAGCGAGTAAAAGGCGAAATAAACTATTTACCTCAGCATAGCTCGGGTCAGTTAAATAAAAGTTTTCAAATGAATCCAAGGAATATTATGGTCCAGTCTAAGTGGTTCTCTTTCCAAGTCGGAGTTTGTTGCAAGTTGAGGCGCAGCGTAGGCGTATAATGCAGTTGCCAGTTGCTTCATAATTGAGTTTTCAATTGCTTTAAAGAATACATAAATAAAGACTTTTGAATTAATTACACTTCTCTAATTGCTACGCATTTTATGGAAAAAATAGTTTTAAATTTTCAGAGTCTTTTTAGCATAGAGAGCGCGGCGCGAGGAGCGCGTTACACGTGATTGGTTGCTACTGTTCTGCTCCCATGCGCTTTTTATATGTCAAAATAATACATCGTGGATTAAACTACCTATACAGGGGCGCAGCATGTTCACAATGTGCTACTATCCCCACTACTTTTGCATAAACCTACAGATAGCTATCGTATACTAGAATAAAGCCGATGGAAAATCATGTCAAATAATTATACGAAGTGAATATTTTCTATAGTAGTGAAAGTGGAATGAAGTCTAGTACAATGTAATTAGTGTTAGAGATTATTGAGGGTTACGTAAATCATTAACTGTATAAATAATTAAGTTAAATTATGTTAGAGCAATAGAGGCGATTGTAGTCCATTGTAAAAGAACACACCTACAGCTAGGTCGGTAAGTTAGGCTTGAGTTAACCTAACCATAGGTTTAAACAGTGAAACTAAGCAGTGGAGGCGATTGTTGGAATTCTGTTAAATGACGTCCTTAAGCCTACACCTTGGTTACAAGTCAAAGGCACTGCTTAGGTACTCGGTTTATCGGTTCAGAAGCAGTATCTACGTTGCGTTTACGTTCAATATACCCCCTCTCCTCCTACTTTGCATCATAAATCTCCGAGTTATATTATCAAGTTGTGTTGATTAATCAAACATCCTCTCAAAATGTAATATACCAGTAAATTTAATATTAATTATGAATATACATCCGATTAACAAGTTACAAGTGAATCGTTTAACTGGAGCCGGCGAAGTTTCCCGCTGGAGCCCTGGAGTGCGCTCACTTGATTACTGCAACTATTCATTAACTCTCCCACCCCATACTTACACGTGTCTTGTATTAAATTGGGATATACATAAAAGGGATAGGGGGAAATTAACGTCAATCCAAAGTAACAATATGATTGCGAAAGTAATCAACGTGATTTTTTGCATAGAGATAGCTTATAGGTATTAACATGCAATCTAGATGGAAGCCGAGGAGTGGAGCAACTGGTACGGAGTTCTAGCACCACGCCACCAACAACACTACACTATTAGTCTCAATACTTTAATATGTACTGTGCGATATCTCAGACAAACTCAATTCTACCGTAACAAAACGTTATTTTTCTATTTTACTTATAACTTATTTGTTATAAATCTTTTTTTTCTTTTTATTTCTCATGACAATGTCAGTAAAATTATTCTTCTAAATAATAAAAACTTCTTTCTTCTCGTTGGAGTTTTAACACTAACCTGGAAATCTAATTTATAAACAGTGTTGCTAACATGGGTCTGAAAGTATCATTGCTACAATATACTTTTTGCTTAAAGGTTTACTATTTGTATGAATAGTAAATAAGTGGATAAAATATCCAGGGGTTGCAAAAAGTTCACTCGTTTTGATGAACAAGTTATACCAAAACTTTGTGATGTAATATCTACTTGGCTTTGGAATATTCTCGTGAGATTCTTACCAAATTATATGATTCCTATAAACTTTGATTCCATTGCGAGTATCAATATATATGTCGGGGTATAGTTGGGGTAGGATAGTAATAAAGAGGGCTTGTTGTTAGTCACAACACAACCTTAGGTTAGGTTAGCCTTAGGTTAGGTTTATGTTAGGTTAGGTTAGCCTTATGTTAACCTAACCTAAGACAAACAGTGAGACCAGGCTGTGGTGTGTCGTAATTACATAAAGGGATCTCTAAAGCCTACACCTTGGTCACAAGTCCAAGGCACTGCCTGGGTTCCTGTTCAAAAACTAATTCATCCAAATCGGCTCTCTCTGTTCTGACATATATATTTTAATTGCTTTGACACAGCTGCAGAACTGTAGACTTAAGTATTTGATATTAATTTTATCTTGGTATGTCCAAGCGATCCTTAGAAGGGTCTTGACAGACAGACGAACACAAATACACATCAAAAAGAACTAAGAGGTTTAAAATAACAAAATGTATTTCTAACGAGAATAAGTGAGTGTAACCTTCGTATTCGTAATACTTGAAATGCAATAGCGTCTCGTGTTCATGTTCATGCTCAGTCTGGAGTTTAGCCGGTTGGGTGGATCTATTACCCGACACTCGACAGTCGACTCGCACTGCGTTATTGGATCGGGACTCCGCTCCGGACTTGCTACCTGCACACTTGGAAGTAGGGTCACCCTTCTTCAAGTCCACGTATGTTAATTTTATTATCTACTATAGTTAATGTTCGGCAGCGAAGGGGAGCGTTACTTATATAAAAGGCTTTTAACCCAACACCTTACCTTACCTTGTATACATACTGCTGTACAATACAATAATATGTATCATTTCTCTCTCATTGTATGACACAAAGAAGAGGAATCTGATGGGGTGAGAGGATTTGAGATTGATTGTAAATGGTTACCTTTGCCAATAGACAACTTTAATACAGATATCCTGATGGTGTGATATCTTGTAAATTCAGTAACGAGGAGGTAAAGAAAAAAAAATTGTGAATTCAGCAAGTTTGACATACAATAGAAACTGCTGGAGCTGCTGATTTGAAAAAATGGTGCTGATTGAAGGTTAAAAATTCTAATTAAAAAAAACGATGTTTTGAGTCTCATCATAGTGATCCACGATCATTAAACGTTGAGTTTCAAGACGAGTCATTGGACAAATTATTTAATAACACGAAACCAGTGCAGTATTATGCATTTTGCTGTTTATTTTTAAACAATATCATATGTCCTTAATATCCGTATCGGTTATAATCATTAAACTTCTTAAAGTTTAGCTATAACTTAGATTAGATAAACAAGACGAAGAACAAGAGCATAGTAATATAATATGACTACTATAAAATATTTGCTGATTATTTAATTTCTAAATATTAAGACTATCCGCTATAACGTAATCGAATGGTGTTTCTCACCGCGATGTCTCATGTCATGCAGCAAATACTGTTTAGTCTTTCGTTAAACCGCGCGTAAATTCAAGAGTTTCGGGTATATTTTGAAACATGTTATTTGGGAAGAAATTATGTCTACCTTCACTAAAAATATACACTAAATGACTCCACATTTACATCTTCTACTATGCACAAATTCTCACCTCCACCGCTCAATAACAGTATCTATTTTATTGTCTATTCGAAATAAGATAAAATGAACTACCCGCGAATACTAAGTTAAACGGCGTTGCTAACATTATAGTAGAGATGTCAGTTTTGTATAAGACGGTAGACTTAGTTAATAAATAGCAATGCTCGAATCAGTGGAGTGTAGCTTCAAAAAACGTAAAACTTATCGTACCTATGCAGTTGCGGGCAGTAAAATAATTAATCGAGCCAATTAAGCCACTGAATGTTACAATGGTGGGGTTTTGAGTACTAAACTTTGCCATAGATTTAAATACAGGTAATTTTTTAGTTGATATACTTCTTTATATCCTACCTACCAATACTTTGTGTAATAAAAGTCTTCCAAAAACAGGAAAATATATTTTTTTCGGAATGGTATTAATAAAATTATTTCGCTCTGTCTAAAAGTCTGTCTTTATATTCAGAATATAAACGGCATCATTTTCGTTGTAAGACAGTTAAATAATAATCCTGTATTATCCTGTCACGAAATGCGATGGATAAGTTCTCAAAAGTTGTATCAATAAGGACCTAATTTGGTTACACTTGCTCAAGCATCATCAGGCTATAACCATCTATAATTATGGGCTATTTTAAATTTTTTGCTGTTGTTAATGATTTATGAATTTTCTCTTTTGGATAGCCTATAATTTAGATTAGGATTTAGTTAAATATTGTCTAAATAATACGCCCAACTATGAAAACCATATACTAACTTATATAGCTTAGGTTAACCTAAACTTAGGTTTAAACAGAGAACCTGATCAGTGAATAAAGGACGTCCTACACCTTCGTCACAAGTCCAAGACACTGGACATAGGTTACTGTCGTAATTGTAAGAGATCATAATGTTTAGTTATTTATTGTATCAGTAGCAGTATCTACGTCTATGCAAGCTTTTTCATTGTAAAGATAAACATATACCTTTTCAAGTGAGATTCAATTATAAGGTGCTATAATAAACATGTCACAATCAGGAAATTTTTAATTAGTTTAAAAACGTGAACTCCCAAGTGTTTCGTCGTTTTCGTCGCTAATCAAAACTTGTGCGTTAACACACGTTTATAAATTCACACCTAGATTCATTAAAAAGTTCTTCTCCGGAGATTTCAACAGAGAAGTTTGATTAATTTTTAACCTCCCGACGAAAAAGGTATTATAAGTCTATAAAAGGTGTTCTCTGTCGGTGTGTGAAGTTTGTCAACCCGCACTTGGCCAGGTCCATGGTGGACTAAAGCCTAACAACCTTTTAACTCAGAGGAGGATTCGGCTCATCATCATCACTACCCGTCAATGGCCCACTGCTGAGCCGGGTCTCTCCCTCAGAATGAGGAGGGTATTAGGCCATAGTCCACCACGCTGGCCCAGTGCGGGTTGGCAGACTTCACATACCGACAGAGAACTTTAGGGAACTCTTTGGAGCGAAGGTGTCCTGACGATGTTTTCCTTCACCGTTAAAGCAAGTGATATTCAATTGCTTAAACACACATAACTCAGAAAAGTCAGAGGTGTATGTCCAGGATCGAACTCGGACCTCCCGACTAAGACATTGAAGTCTCAACCACTGGGCCATTTTTTTGGCCATTGACTTTTGCATGCATGCTTTTTATGATGTTTTCTATCTATTTTTTATTACAGCTAGGTAGGAAACGAGCAGAGAGTACATCAGATGTCCTTAGGCGTTATTGCCCCGAAAATTGAGTGAGGAAGGGATTTGAAGATAAATATACTGCGGTTTCAGTGAACCCTGAGCAAGAACCCAGGGTCCACTTAACCGCAATATTAATGAGATCGAAGAAGTAGGGATAGGGTCTGAAGCACAAGCCCACCTGCGGTTGTTGATAGGCCCCTACCACCAAGGAGAATCTGATCTATTTTTTTAAGTATTTACTGGATTTGTAAGCAAATTATGATACTGTAGTAGACTATATTTTATTAAGTATTAAAACTTGGTAAAAAAGTCGTTTTATAAAAGATATTAGAGCTAAACCTAGCAGAGATTGGCAAGAGTTGAAATTTGGAAATTATAGTATCTAACACTGTCTTTTAATCAATACCCTAAAAAAGAGATCAAGAAAAAACCACAAATCCAATAAGTTTTTATGTACTATCACTAATAAGAACTTACTTTTTTACTTTCCCCAGGAGTTTCCTTCTAATCAAGATTTAGTAAAATTTTAAATTCACACCTGACTTCATTAAAAACTTCCTCTCTAACTGAGATTACATGTTTAAAGTTAAATTAATTTTTCAATGTAAAAAGTTGGAAACTTCTAAAGCTTTTATCGCAGGATGACAATTTTGAAATTGTTGCGAACTCCCGGGATCTACATACATTTTAAATAATGGCAACCTTTTGGATAATATAATATTATACGCAAAACATTATGTAGTTATTAATCTATACTTTATTGGCTGTTACGTAGCATTAAAATTTAAAAGAAAAAGTATATGAAATCATTATTTGTCTGTCCGGTATGTCCCAAATTAGATGCCTAGTCATTGTCATTGGACCTAGATTTAGAAGAGTTTTATAAAAAAAAGTAGCTGGTAACAAAACAGTAAAAAGAGGATCTTCCTAAAGTTTCATCCCATAAACGTTTAGAGGCTACAATTATTATCAACATTTAACTGTCTGGTATTTACTCAAATTAGATGCTTACGCTTATTTTCGACAAATCTAGACTACAAAATAGGCCTTAAGAGAAAATCAGCAAATAGCAAAACGTTAAATAAAGAGTATATATATAAAGTTTTAGCAATATTACTGTTCGATATTTTCCCAAATTAGATGAATTAGTTTATTTCTATAAAATCTAGAGTGAAAAGACGTTAAAACGAAACACCAGCTGATAATGAAGCGTCATAAATATGGAGCATCATTTTAAAGTTTTATTAGTAAAAACCGCGGAGGCTATAATTATCGTCACAATACTGACCCACATTTTCCCAAAATAGATAGATGCCTTTGTTTATTTTCATAAAATCTTGATACAACAAGGACTTTAAGAGAAAATAGCAGGTGATGTAAAGCGGTAAATAAAGAGGATCTTTCTAAAGTTTCCGTATCCGGTAAAAGTGTGGAGGCTATAAAAATGTCTGAAGTTTAATGGGACAGCGCAGAACACCTGTTGTTGTCGGACGAGGGACGCGCGTGGCTTAAGGATTTACGGAAATGTAGATAAATGGCTTTTATTTACCTTCTACCCTCAGTATACATCGGTATTTAATAAATTGTTAGTTTTATAGAACTGTATTAGATCGTATTGCATTACTACTAGCCTCATACTAGCTCTCGTCCGCAACTCTGGCTATACTGACGTCAGTCGCTCCACATCATGAGCATGAGAAGTCGGGGAGTGTGTATTTAAACAGGATAGATTAATCAAAATCTAGGTTATAGTTAGATTTGTTATACTGGATCACGATGCCCGGAGTATTGGCACCATAATTTGAAAGACGAGGGCCCCAGACTGAAGTGAAGAGATATCCTTGACCAAGCCATGGCTCTCAAAGGGGTAATTCTTTATAAGTGATTTATGTGCTGATAACATTAAGAGTGTTTTATTATAGTTGGACATCTCTTTTCGCACTTTGATTCAGATCTGCACTAGAGCAGCATGGCTAATTGGCTGACAATTTAAAGGAAGGATAGGTTGGGAAATTTTATAGAAGAAACTCGTGATCATAATGCCCGCTGAAAATAACACAAATAATATGTTTAATGCGTTAGCTATTTTATCTTTACTGTTATCTTTTAAAGGATTGTCTACGCAAATATGTAAGAAACCCAAAACTGTGTGTTTGCCCTACATTTGCAATTGTAGTGTAAAATATTATTTGAGATAATTAAATTGGAATACATATGTACTTACCAAATTGTTTTTTACCAACTTGCATATCGAAAAGTACCTTATAATTTTGGGACTAACCACATAAATGGTCGTATCGTCGTAGAAGTTTTCTTTTGCTCCTTGAATATTTGATATTAATTTCAACTTATTACGTTCACGTGCTCCTGAGAAAAAGGCTCTTGATAGATGGTCAACTAAGTGAGTCTATAAGGGTTCCTTTCATTAAGGTACGGAATCATAAAAATATGATAAAAATACTTATTCATGAAGAAATGTGTGTTTATTAATTTATTCTTATATTACACAGCGACGGAGCAACGAATCAACGTAAAGGCCGTCGTTAACAAAGGCTCCTTAATAAGTAAACAAGTAAGTGATATAGCGCGAATAAAAGGGGCGACTGAATTAAGGGCTAGATGAATAGACCGGAAGTAGTTGCCAATATGGCGGCGTTTCCTGCTTCAAACTGCAATAAATGCCGTCCTATAATGAGAGAATAGCGAACAGAATTCAATCGCGTTTATTTCATTAGGTTTGCCACTTGAACCATTATCGACGTCAGATTAAAATCTAGTAGTTTCATGATTTACTACTTCCACTGGTTCGACATCTCCGCAGCAGTTTGACGAGTAATTTCTTGAAGTAAATAATGACTTTTCATAAATGCTTATACTAATAAATTTTACCCTTGTTAAAATGTTAGATGTGGATGTGTGATGTGGACCTATTTCTGCACTACTACATATACTAATTACATAAACCTTAGACAGGAAGCTGATCGGTACCTGGGGCTTGCGACATAGGTGCAGATTTACCTCTACAGCTTAACCTTACTGACTAACATGCAACTAAAATAACTAAAGATAATCACTCACTCCCTGATCTATCGAGATACAAACCAATACGAATTACTCGCCTATTTGATATGATTTTAAAAATATGAACAATTTAAAAGAACATGTACTGAAAATAATTTATAAATGCGAATAAAAATTCATTACATAATACCACCTCATTATAGTATGAGCAATAAATGTAAATTTACCAAGCGGGCCCCCAGTAATAAACAACTGGATTGTGCCTGTGGTCCTGTGTCGGGCGATTGCTATGTTTACTCTTTGATATCTTTCTTGACACTTACAGGTTTAACGAGCTCTTTCATACTATATTAACTCTCACCTCCACCACTCAACCTCGCCAACTACAATAGATAATAAAGTGAACTTTCGTGGACCTCAAGAAAGGTGACATTAACCACGGCACTATAACACTAACTTACATATACACTAAACGAAAACACCAGAGAGATTGACACTAATCTATCGCACTAAAGGTACTATTGTCTACACGTAAAAGAAGAAACTACCCACGAATACTAATTTATAAACGGTGTTACCAACACTATGTGAATGTAAAAAAGCTCCCTTAAACGGCACCTAGCAGTACAAACCCCCTTGGTTCGGTATACTGTCAGAACTATAAACTTTATTTATATATAACTAGCCGACCCGCGCGACTTCGTTCGCGTGTTGCTCCGCTCCTATGGGTCGTAGCAAGATGTTAAATAGCCTAAGTTACTCCTTGTTACATCAGCTATCTACCAGTGAAAGTCCCGGCAAAATCGGCCCAGCCATTTCAGAGTTTAACAGTCATTACAATTTTATTTATTTGTATGGATTTATTTTTGTTACATATACTTTATTTGTTTAAAGTGTAATGTGCTTTTTTAAGTAAATAAGGAAAGGTTATTGTCGTTTGCTTCACACGGTCACGCACTTATCTGGACAGACTACCAATATGTTTACTCTAGTCTGTAGCTCTTGTATAATTAGCAAGTGATAGGTTTTATTAAAATATTAATACTATAAAATATCTATACTAAATATAATTAGAATAAGTTGATCAATATCTCGATTATCAAATATTAACTTGGCAACACAGACCCCGTCATTAAAGTGGGGATAGATGAGGGGGTATTTTGTATTATAAGAAGGATTACTTTTACGCAATAAGATCCATGCTCTCGGATCTCGTGACTTCAACCTTTGCTGAAGCAGTGTTAAATATTAGAGTCAGTGGGTCGAGCGGTGAAGGAGAGCGTTTACTGGTAGTAGAAGGGTCCTTTAATCCTGCACCTGGGTCGCAAGCCTCAGGCACTACCATCTAGATTGCGTATTAAGTCTTTTGGGAGTAACTGTACAGTTAAGCTACTCGTGCAGCTTTTACAAGTATGCATGAGATTGTATTAGTCTGTACCCTTAAACGAGTAAATGTTAATATTCCAATAGTTATATTAAAAGTGCATAAACCACAATTAGGAGACTACCCTACTACAACGTCAATATAAGCATTACTAATTGATAGAATCGATCCCCACTACTGCCTATATAAACAAACATCCAGTCGCATACAGTCGTCGACCGGTGCGGTCGTTTCGATACTGTGAGTCCGTTCCATGCAAAATTTTATCTCATAATTGTTTTTGTTATTTGGAAAATTGATGGTTGTTTGCAATTCTTTATGTTGTTGAATTTTTTCGATTTATTATTTAAAATAAAATTAGTTTATAATTAAAATCAGTTTTAGGTCTTTCAAGATTGTTTTTATATTTGATTAGCACTTCTGGTACCTAAATCTACAGTAAAAGCCAGATCATCTGAGCTATACCATACTATATAGTATACATACTTGAGTGGTATACATACCTAACGAGGCTATCAGTCGCTGGCGCGTGCAGCCACGTTTAATTTTATAAGCCCATGATTTGTGGGGCGCGAGCGACACGCAGGGCGCGGGGAAATTACATTTTTGCCCAATTCACTTGTTGTCTTACGATATTGTCTTCTCCCTTCAAATGTGCTGGGAATTTTTATAGCTTTTAAGAAGATATGAAATTAAAAAAAGAAGCTGCAAATATATGTACATAACAGTATTAGTAATAATTTATTAACTGAATGATTTAAAAATTATCAGTATTGAAGGAGTTTAAATTACTAAAGTTAGCAACACCGTTGTTCACGAGTAGTTCCCTTTATTCTATTTCAATTATACCCACGTAAAAATTTATAACGAGACATATAACCTCTGTTCCTATAGACTTGGGTCAGTTGTCGAACGGAGCTCGCCTGGTGACCATAATTCCATATAGATACTAAGATTTCAAAATCAGATTCAGAAATCAAAAAATACCACAACGGAAGTCATATTGAAACGCATTTCGTGCCGAAATATAACAGTGCCACAATCGAAATCAATGGTATCAAATTATAATTACCAGTAGATTAGAAAATTAAAAAAATTGTAGCTAATCAGCTGACTGGCAACACCGTTGATATCTTTATAGTCTAGTCTAAAAGAAGAGAAGGAATTTCTCTTATTTTATATAGCAGAGGTTTTGTTTATAAAAGTTTTATTTGTATCTTTATTCAGCAAGTGTAGTGAAGTGTGAGTGCTTGACATATTATGTTGATACCGTATTGTTCTGTACCCAAAATCTGGGACACCCTCAAAGGGTTGTCAAGAAAATATAAGTCACGCCACGATCTCTGCTGATGACTTTTCTTTGTTGTTATTAGGTCACAATGTCACAATGCACAAATGTTATAAAAATATATGTATTGTTTGTCAGTTTTTATTACTTAATAAATGATTTCCTCTAGTTTATAACTTCAATGTGTCTAGAATTGAATTTTCAGATACTCAAAGTTTAGTTAGAATAGAACTTTATAACCTGGATTAACACACTGACTACTTTTAATCCCGGAAAAAATAAATGTTCCTGCAGGATTACCATAAATTATGTTTACTGTCTTTAAGCACCTGAATATTGCTTATTATTAAGATCTAAATATTTCATATATTTAAGTATTAAACTAGTATTTTGGACCCGTGCGAAGCTAGGGCGAATTGAATAGTAAAACTATATATAAGAACTTAAAATGAAACCTAAATAGTTAAAAAAGAGTAACGCCCACAGATATTTGTGCCTCTGACACCTTTTTCATAATATTAATATAAAGACTGCTTCCATATTAATACAGATCATTAAAATTAAATAAATAAGGTTTAGCGGCTGATAATTCGGCATATATTTTAAAGTCTGACTTTAAAAATAAGTTTAAGTTTTCTTTCACATCTTTTTTATATATAAAAACGAATTTGTTTAGTAGTTATTAAATCTCGAGAACGGCTGGACCGATGGCTAACTTTAATTTTAAAATATTGGTGGAAATTCAGAGACAGTTTAAGTTTGATGAAACTTTTACTTGTAGTCTAATACATGTCAACGAAACGAAGACAGATTACCAATATTTTGTATATGCCTATGTTATATAAATTCATCATCATCACAATAACCTGTCAATGTCCCACTGCTGAGCCGGGTCTTCTTCTCAGAATGAAGAGGGTGTTACGCCATAATCCACTATCCTGGCCCAGTGCGGGTTGGTAGACTCTACACACCTTTGAGGACTTTAGGGAACTCTCTGGAGTGCAGGTTTTCTCACGATGTTTTTCTTCACCGTTATAGCAAATGATATTTAATTGCTTAATGTACAAATAACTCAGAGAAGTCAGAGGTGTGTGCCCAGGATCGAATATATAAATATTTGGTAACATAACATAACAAACAAAACAATGGAGCGAGTCGCTTACACCTGTTGGCGGCCATAACTCTACACCAACTTAAGCTAGATTTATGGCTCTAACTTTGCCACCCACGACTAAACACCGTGGAAGAGACATCAAAATATATAATTTATACCACTTAGAATACACCCTTCCTCAAACTTATATATATACTAGCTGACCCGACAGACGTTGTCCTGTCCTAACTATGAATATTGAATTCGAATTGGCTGTCAAAAGCTAACATTAGAAAAGTTAATATGGTCGTTAAGTTTTCTTTAATTTTCTGATTTTCCCGCGCAACTTTTTTAATTTTTTCTTCCATAAGAACCTTCTTCAGACAATAAGAAACACAACAAAAAAACAATTAGCGAAATCGGTTCAGCCGTTTACGCGTGATGTCGTGACCAAGGGAAATAGGGATTCATTTTTATATATAAGAAGATATAATAATATTTTCCTTAGCGTGAACACACTGTTTAAATGCCAAAACATATAGTGCTGCCACGCAATAACAGCAGTTTGATCGATTGGGCTGCTTGTTATATTATTGCAATAATTTTTATTACCACTGTAGTATATAGAACAGATTCTGATAAAGTTTTATTTTTTTGAAAGGTAATTAAACTGTATTGCTCGATACCTCGCTTTCGATATCAAATAGAATCGAGTAACAATTTTAAAGTATATGTCAGAGGAGAAGGCCAATTTGAATTAATGAATGAACCGAATATGAATTCTGTAGTTTTTGGACAGGAACCTAGGCATTCGCCTCCATTGCCTGGTCTAACTGCTTGTCTTAGGTTAGGTTAACATAAGGCTAACCTAACCTAAGGTTGTGTTAACACATCTAAATACAGTGTAGGGACTCTTAATAAATAAGACGTAAGAACTCACATGATCATTAGTCCGAGAGGTCCAATATCCGTGATATAGCGACAAACTATTTGTTACACTACAACTCCAGGTGATGTTCACTCAAAAAGACTTGTCGAGAGACTAAAGTGTATTGCATCAGACGGGAAATATAAAAGGACTAGACAATAGTAGCAATGTCACTAGTGGGAAGAAGTAAATCAACAAATAGGAAATATGGCGCTGGTGTTCCGATTAATCAATAATCGATTACTCATTTGAAGCTGTTAAAAATCGGTGAATAAAGTGCTGTAGATGTCGCTCGTATTCTCGACAGAACAGAGAGACGATTTGAATGAACGAATTAATCGAATATCACGATTCTGTAGTTTTTGAACAGGAACCCAGGCAGTGCCTTGGACTTATGACCAGGGTGTAGGCTTAAGGAGCTCCTTTAAATGATCATAACACTCACCTCCACTACCTAGTCTCACTGTTTGTCTTAGGTTAGGTTAACATAAGGCTAACCTAACCTAATATGTTAAGTCTGTATTGACTGCTGTTTTTATATTTTGTTTTCAACAACACAAAAAGATTGACTTGTAAAGTTAAAATTGATTCTTCTAAATCGATGTCGTGTGTCGTGATATCGGTACTTGATAACTGTATTTAAATAGTTTCTGTCGGGGGTAATTTACTTTCAATGATTTTTTTTTATGGTACATAACATGCAAACGAGCAGATGGTCTACCTGATGGTAAGTGGCCACCATCGCCCATGGATATCGGCAAAATAAGAGAACCCTTTTGTTTTGTCGATGCGTTGCATCCTCGAAGATAGAGTGGGGAGGAGGAGTGAAGAAGGAACAATTCTGCGCTCTCAACGGACCCTGAGCTAGATCCCAGAGTCCACTAGATCCACAGCATTAATGGGATGGGGTGGGAGGGTGTCTGGCCCACATGCGGCTCGACCGGAACACGTCTATGACACTTGGCGTTCGAATTCGCATGCTGGTGGTCGCAAGCCAGTCGGGGAACAGATCCTCTACAACCAAGGGAGTGCTGGGTTACTCGGTTCTTACGAGATGCTCACCCAGTGGCAGAGGGGAATAGTATTCCCTCACGGGGAAAATTTACACCTTCCTTTACCTTCCTTCAATTATAAGATTGCGCGCAATAGCAATAATGTAATTGAAGGTTTTTTCTTAAAAGTTTGAAATGTCACTTGCATAATCATGCAAAAGTTCACGACATATTTACGTGATTTATACAATTGATTACTTATAATACTAGAAGCATAATTAGCATCAAAAGTTTTTGTTTTCTCCTTACTATGTGAAATTGCAAATGTACTTAATCATTGAGCTTATTACTGCGTACTTTTAACACGTCCAAATATATTAAACAATCAGTTGTCTTAAGCTACCACCAGTTCTGAAAGCTCAACAGTTGCTCGCATCAAAACGTGATTGTTTACATCAGTTTGTTTTACAAAGGTATAATCATTCAGCTGAGCATCAACGTCATTTTGATTCCAAGCTTTGTCATCATTCAAGTAATCTTGTACTTTTAAATCACCGAAAATGGGAAGAAAACAGGAATATGATGTGTATTTCAGTAACTCTATATCCTCGTCCCACATTCACAATGGTTGCACACAACTAATGGGTTTCGAATGTCCGTGTCCGTGACCGGTCACCAGCGGTTGTTTGCTAATATAAAAACATTGACTTTCCCGATGTACTCTTGCTATATTTTTAGGACTTTTATTACCTGTATAGATAATGGCTACATCTATTCCCTTCGCTGAGGAATCCTTAGGCGATTACAGCGATATTTAACTAGCTAATTATGAATCTAAAGCACTTAGAGGCCTTTTATCTAAATAAAGACAAAAAATGATATCGTTGTTAATTTGCTTAGACATATGACACACTCACAGAAGAATTATTTAATCATATTAACATATCAGAAACCTATAATATTAATAGTATCATATATCTCTTATCGTAAGAAACGTTTTCGTTCGACCGTTTTTTCTCCGACTTACTGCAACAAATCCGACTATCACGAAAAAGTCTTTTCATTTTTTGAGTTAATATATAGCCTATGACACTCACAAATAATGTGGCTTTCTGTTGGTAAGAGAATCTTCAAAATCAGTTCAGTAGATCCAGAGATTACCCCCTATAACCTCACAAACTTTACCTTTTTTCCAGAAATAAATAATGAAATTTAAAAATTAATAATATTTTATTATTTTAAGGTATTGTTATATTATCCTGTTTATTTTTCGTATTATATAGATTATAGATAATTTAGACAGATTATAAAAATAAACCCAGAGTACTGAAGCTCGATCCTATCCCGTGGGAAATTATAGGAACAGTCAGTTAAGTGTGCTGCGGCTACTGAGTGCTACCAGAACTTGTGTTCTCAGCTTTATTACAACTATCTACTATTACATCCTTTTATAACATCGATTTTCCTTCTCAGATAATAACTAATTTCTTGAGCACAGCCAGGTGGCCCCGAAAGTAAGACTCGGCTAAACTTATTTATTACAAAATATTATAATAATAGAAGAAAGACGCAAAAAACGCAAAAACTGAAAACCAAAAATATGCCGAATTAAACGCTTGATTAGATTTTCTAATTTGTGAAAATAGCAAAGAACCATCTTGATTAAATTTTTTAAACACAAACCGCATCAAAATCGTAAGATACACAGATACATACGTTAAGCCTATAACGTTTTAGCGTCAAGGGAATATAAAGGTATTAGCTGCGCCCCGCGGTTTCACCCGCTATATTTTGGATAATTCGCACTATATCATTATAAATTATAACCTATATGTTAATCTGATGGGTAAGCTATATTATTGTAAAGTTTCAACAAAATCCATTCAGAAGTCTTTGCGTGAAAGAGTAACAAACATACATCCATACATTCTTACAAACTTTCGCGTTTATAATATTAGTAGGATTATAGGAGATATTAACCAAATAGAATTTTTAAATTAATTGCACTAACTATAAACTAAAAATATATTATACTAGTCAACCTGTCCCGGCTTCGCCCGGCTGCAATTTACCACTAGGTTAATTTCACATTTTAATCGATATATCACTATATTTCAAATATTAATTTATATATGACTTTATCCCAAAGACATAACGGCCACACAAGACACAAGAAACGTAGATAATACTTAAGAATACAAACTAAACAACGAAACTGAGATCTATATAGACGAATATCTGTATTTACGCAATCACGTTCAAATCACGAACCGATTTTGATGAAATATTATACAGAGATAAACTAGAGCTTGAGGTAGGGTTACCTATCTAAAATTTGCCAACCAGGACAAGACGCGCAAAAACCCCGGATTTTAGAGCCCAGAACCCGGACATGTGAACAGGTTTTTTTAAAAGTAGTCAGTGTAATAAAAAACAGTTGAAATGTCATAAATCACCTTTTTATTTATTTTCAGACCTTAAAATTAAATTTACTTACTTTTATAATAATTTTAAATGCACGTAACAAAACAGAATCTTATTACAGTTTGTTACAAATAATTTTAATAATCATTTAGAAATCTTTAATCTTAAAGTAAAACACAAATTATTTATCTACTCTGTTATAAAAACAAAACCTTATTAAAATATTAACGCTAACAAATTTCAATTAATTTTTTTAAAACCCGGACTACATATGCATCCCCCCCCGGACGCTTCCCGGATGCCCTCTAAGACAAATCCAGGGAAACCAGGATGGATGGCAACCCTAGCTTGAGGAAGGACATAGCCTATCTTTTGTCGCGAAAAAAAAGCTTAAGAAAATAAAGTAAACAAATGAGTGTGCTCGTACGCCATGTATCTCTGTATGTATGTATGTTCCACCCTAGCGCCTAAACTACTGAACCAATTTTCATGGATGAGGTGTCAATAGATTCGTAATAATGGCGAGGGTGACATAGGCTAAAAAAAATTTATGACTTTTTTTAGAACGGAATTTTTACAAAAAATTAAAATGAGATAATTATCTGTTTGGTATCAAAAGAAAGGTCCTGGTGAGTACATTTCAAATATGTATAAATATCTTTTTTTACTGGTTACTGGGCTATTACTGCTGGTTAAGTCAACATATATGTTTAAAATGCGTTCGTATAGTTCGCGCGGTCCTGTCGTTGCTGTTATTTACTCGTTTAGTTATCTCGATCGGGAAACTGAAAACTATTAAATAAAAACTGTCATAAGATACAAATATCTTTTGAGGAATTCTCTGCAGTCTCTTTCGAAGTCCAAGCTCAATACAATCTAAACAAATAAAGTTTAAAACACTATAATAATGCATAGGTATAAAAATGGTCAAGGTAGAACCGTTGTCACACCCATGTATACCCACCATGTCTGTTTCATGGTAATGTTCCTCTAATCATAGTAGGCATGTGCATTTCTGGGTTTCTATCTAAATTATTTTCTTGTTTCGTCCTTTTTATACCACTTTTTTACGTAGTCGGGTTATAGTTAAGCTTCGAAAGAGACTACAGAGAATTTTCAAAAGATATTAGTAGGCTTATGACAGTAAAATTAGTAAGTAAAGTATTTTTGTACTTAAAAGAGAGACATTATATCAGATTACTGTATTATATCATTGTAAGAACACTTTCTTATTAAACAGTAACCGTATTTCGTTGTTACGCTAACCGTTTTATGGTTTTTAAAGGGAGCTTCCCAGCGGGGTTGGAATGGAGGTTATTTTTTATATTTTCCTCATATCCTGCTGTTTTATCGTCTTTTCAAATGATAATATGAAATATGTTACAGCTTATTAAATTCCGTGAAAATTAGACGTGTAACAAATCATCCGCATTCATAAACGACTTACTTTTAATACTAAATATGAACTAGATACACAGTTCTATATAAAATGACACACGTCCTCGTTTACCACGTATAAATACTTATGTTTATGAAAGCTTTAATTTTTAATATCTATACTAATATATAAAGCTGAAGACTTTGTTTGCTTGGACGCGCTTATCTCAGGAACTATTGGTCCGATTTGAAATATTCTTTCAGTGTTAGATAGACCATTTATCGAGGAAGGCTATAGGCTATATATCACCACGCTACGACCCATAGGAGCGGAGCTACACGCGAACGAATTCATGCAAGTCGACAAGTTTTATTTATAAAAATATTCAGGCGCTTAGGAAGTTAATTAATAACTAGAATTTTAATAAAATCCGTTCAGCCGTTTTTACGTGATTGAGTAACAAACGTCAAAAATCAAAATACCGAATATATGAAACTCCTTAATTTTTAATGGCATCCTAAAAGTACGATTTTAGGATTTTTATACGAGCACTATAACGTGGTTTACATATTTTTTGATGCCGTGTATCAGAAAGTTTAAAAGATAATATTCTATTTATTTTCTTTGCTTTATGTATGCTTTAAATTCCAATTCAAGTAACGCAAGTGTAGATCTCTATTATAACAATTTAAGTGTAATTATTGTTACATTTCAAGTGGCACGATACTTCTCGCATGTTTTACATATTACAATGAGTTTTTTTAATAATTCATAATAATAAAACACTTGTCTTCTTTACTTTTCACACTATTATTTATACATATAATCAAATTGTAATTTATGGAATGTCTGTTTGTAGAAGATATTAGTCGACCCGTCCTGGCTTCACTCACATTTTAAATTTATATACTTCCCAAAGACATAACGGCCACACAGCTCGACATGCACTTCACCCCCACATCGCTAGATGGCGTACGAGCACACTCATTTGTTTACTAAGTATTCTTAAGTATTTTTTCGCAATAAAACATAGTCTATACTTTCTTCAAGCTCTCCTTTATCTCTGTATCATATTTCATCAAAATTGGTTCAGTGATTTAAGCCTGATTGTAACAGACAGACAGACGCCATCTATCCGTCAATAGATGGCGTAAGTAGTCAGTTAAATCGCAGTTTCGTTTCCGTAAGTTTCTTAAGTGTTACTTTCGAAATTATAATATTAGGATTTTAGAAAAAATAATGAGAGGGATCTTTGAAACACCAATAGGATCTAAAACAATTTTTATTTGTTTGTACGTGTATTACGGAAAAACTGCTGCACTAATTTGGATATATTTTTACAGTTGTACTACTGTAGGTCTTACTTAAAATATAGGCGTATGTAGTATTCTTTAATAATATCTTCAGATCTATCTCGTCTATAGTTGTTCGTCATAAATTAATGCACAATTAAAAGCAGGTGGAATCAATTTGTGATATTTAAATGTTAATTGCATGAGTATTTGCGCGTGAAGCGAATTATCGAACTTTTTTTATATGCAAATGAGACAGATTCAGATATTTACAATCTATTTATGTCACTGAAAACACGCAAAAAAGTGAAACTCTTAGTATTTAAAATTTAAAATTTTTTTTTTACTAAATTTCAATTTACAACTGAGATTCCAAAGTAGATCTATATTGTATATTTTGTGTCGCAAACTTCCCATGCAGGGTTAAAAAAAGATATTTTGTGCTTAGCACGAAAGTCTACTTTTCGATACATCGAATACGATAGTAATCACTTTCAGAAAAATTATCTATGTTTTATTTTAAATATACATATTTCTCTCAATTAAATCTTAAATATACATAACAGTCACTCAACGCTTAGAGCGTCAAATGAAGTGATTTTATTAGTTCTTAACAAACACATCAAACCTCAACAAACCTTCGCTACACATCCCTAATCATCACTGATGGAAACGAGAGAATAAGACTGTATTCTGAAATATACGAATTAATTACGAAGGTGAGATAATTAATATATCAAAGCGCCCGACTATCAAAACTAAAATGTAGGATCGACTGCTTACAATAGGATTAAACGCAAAAACGTTAACCTGTTCACTTACCCTGGATAGCACCAGCCCAGCACAGCCAGAACAGAGCCCATTTAGCAGTACGGAAGCGCTGCAGCCATTTCGGTCGAAGCGCTCCCCAACCACATCGTGCTTCACGTTCTTCTGGCCAATCTTCTCTGTCAGCCTAAGAAGAAGAAAAACACATTAAATACTATAGCAGTATGAGGCAAGACTATCGTAATACTTGCTTATCCTATTCAAGTTTTAAGGGTTATGGGATAAAGAAGTATACCAGTACGTGTACACTTCACTTCTTCGATTATCTCTTAATGTCTACTTTGTTCCTTAGCACTTACTTTTTAACTGTATTAGGTTAGGCAATAACTAACTGAACCCATAACAGGAAAACCTCTTTTAGAGGTCTCGTGGTGCCTTTATACAACAAGACAAGTCGAAAACGTATTATTATTTTTATAGTTTTTTTATCTTTAATGATTTATTGAAATGAAAATCAAATAATATACTCTGCCTGAGAGCAAATTTTGGTAGTTTTTTTTTTTTACGAGGATTTTGAGTCTGACTACTAAATATGTCTAATTTTAATTTTTTTTATCTTTTATAATAGTTTTTTATGTAAGAATACTCGTTTTCTTACGGACGCTGTTTTGCGACTCAATGATATACAAGTAATAATTTGTCGCCATTTTGTTTTAAAGTATTTCCAACTATTATTTAACTATTGAATCCCTAAGAACTTTAAAACTTAATCATCAATGTAAAGAATCAGACAAAAGTCATTAAATAACAGACATTTATTTGTTGAATTGTGTAATGGCAAGGGCTGTAAATAAATCTATATAGTTATCTTATAAAAACAGATTAAAAAAACACTGAAATTAATTTACAGTAAATTGGAAAATCTACAATACTAGTATAGAAGTTATACTTTGATAATCTTATCAAATATTTGGTCCGTTCTTACTGGCCCCAAATTTAAAGTGGATTAAACCAACAAAGGGCCGGAACTAATAATTTTGTCACATTCTATTTAGATCAAGATTTAATGCCGTACATAATAAGCCCCTACTTGCATGAATTGGAGATCTCAATAATGTATTCAATGGAAGTGATATCCGCTATATCATAACATAACTATCTTGCCCTCGCTTCGATTAGATTTCCATTTAAATAAGCCTGACCAAACCAAGGTTATCAATATATTAATTGTCAATATTGTGAGGCAGCTGTTAAGTTAGAAATGAGCTGATAGTCTTCAAACGGTTGACCAGATCTTCACAATACAAAGCTGAGAACCATCTCAATTAAATTTCCTTTCGATCAAATACAACTTCATCGGAATCGGTCCATTATCTTGGGCGCTACGATGCCGCAGATAAACATACAGATTCAGTTACTTGTTAAACATATTATAACACCCCATCGTTGTAGCGTTGGGCGTTAGAAATAAATAATGTTTATGTATTTACTTTAAATAAATAGTCTTTAAAAACGAAATGTTGTCACATATGTCTTTAAAAAATAAATATAATCTTCAAAATATATAATTTTCACGTACCTATGACTTTAAGTATCGTCTTTATTCTATATAATATTCTTTAAAATAGCGCCACGACTCATTCTAACACTAATCTTGCTTCTATACATCTCGTTGACAATCTCCAAAGGTCTGGATTGATTTGATTAGCAGAGTTTAAGTGTTTTAACTTTTATTTTTATTAACGTGGAGTATTGTCAACATAAATACAAATTATTAATTCACACACTAAAATTACTTATCAGATTTTGATGAAACTTTAAAGTATAATATCTTAAACATTAAAGTAATATATTGGATATACTACTTTGTACAAATATTATATAAATTGCCCAAAATATAAATAATAATTAAGTCAGTAAAATTCAGTTTATCTGATAGCGTGTATTGTATAGTATTTAAAATTACTCCAATCCGCAGCGAAGGGAGAATCGGCAAATAGTCTAGACGTAAAAAAAAAGATATCCTGTTTGTATTTATTAGTATTTCCCGTAAATCACAACCTGTCTGGTGTAATAACCGGGATGGTGTGGGCGTGGCTATTTATGTCAATCATTGCAATTCTGTACGCTGTTAAAAATTATGTCTAACTAGTTATCTGCCTTCGCTTCACTGAGATACCAGTTGATAACTTAACTCATGAGAATTAGGAACCTATAGAGTTATTTGAAATATTTTAGAAGTGGTGGAATCAAACTGGATTACAACTTCGACCATAGATATTATTTTAAAGACATTGTTGAACTTTTCAATTATTCTCTCTTCTTCTTTATTTCAAGGTTTTTCAGCAAAATTATATAAATATTCTAGACTTCGTTTTGGCTAAGGAAAGACATAATTTTTCCAAAATCCGTTCAACAGAATTTTTTTTTCTTAACTAGAGCTTGTTTTAGTTTCATTTTTTAAATATAATAAACTACTTTTTTTTCTTCATTTTTGTGTTATTTAATTTAATTGCATAATAACAAAATATTATTTTATCTACTTCCTAACTCTATTTTGGAACTCCTTTTTCCCGGAGACTTTTAAGCACTGATCATAAGTCCATACCGTTTATATTATTTTAATAGGTATTTTTTTTAATTCTTGAAATAATTAAAAAAATAATAAAAATACCACAATTTTGCTACTTCTATTAAAATAAGGAGTAAAGCCTATAATAGTAAATTTTCGCTTTTTCATTTTAAACCATCTTAAAATAAGGTGTGTATTTTTTTATTTCCCATTTACGTTCCCTATTTGATAGGATGGTTATAAGTGTTGCAACACTTACGAACTGTCAGAATTCTACAGAATTATAAAACCGAGTCTAATTCTGAAATATCAACTACGAACGCTGCGGTACATCGTTTATACAGCCTTTATTTATAACGAAAAACATGACTTCGGCTTATTATAAAATGAATATTGTACGGTGTAACACCTTTGCCTTTTCAAGAAATTTGGCTAGAAGAAAAAAATCTGAAATGTCAAAATATGACAGTAGGATGAGCCAAAAAAAAATTTTATTTTTTTTATATAAATTATAAGAAATAGTCAGTTATCCTTTACGAGGTTGGTCTTTAAACTCGAATAACTTCTAAACGAGTCAACTTAGCGAAATATTATCTCAGACCATTTTTGTAGATCGTTAAATTTCATACAAGAATATGTTTTGATCTTTACGAGACATTCATTCGTTCAAGTGCCAAATCCAAACAAAAAAAAAATAAAACTCCTATGTTATTTAAATGGGAAATAAAAACGTACGATGAATCACCTCTTAACATTAATTTTACAGGCTCAAGAATTTTTTTTCGTCATCTCAGACGATATTTTCATGGTAGCTAAGGAAAATAAATTAAAAGTTTTTTTGGCCCACCCTAATATGACAGCTGTCAGTATTCTACGCAAGTATGAATATGAAACCGAGTACAGTAGGGGTCACAATTTGAGGACAAAGATTTTCTATATGAAGCAATCGTGACTGGTTTGATACTTAGCCTATTTGAAAGCTATTTTCTTGTCGTTGTGCACCTTTCGTTCTGAGAAACTGTTGTTTGCACTAGTCTCGTATTACCCTACTTTACCCGTCTAGAGTTCCCTTCCTAGATTGTTTATAGAGTAAACAATATCGATCTTATTTAGCTGTTGTTATGTAATCAGATACAAGATTAAATGGTGTTTATAAACTTTAAATTTTAAGATATAATTAACACTAAGATATAAATAAAAAACCGGCCAAGTGTGAGTCGGCTTCGTGTACGAAGGCTTCCGTACCAATATTTGGCAAAAAAATCACGCATGTTGTATGGGAGCCCCCCTTAAATAATTATTTTATTCTGTTTTTAGTATTTTTTGTTATATGGGGCAACAGAAATACATCATTTGTGAAAATTTCAAAAAAAATTAATTATTTGAATGTCAATACTTCTATTGATCACTCAGAGTATATTTTCTAAGTTTTGTAATAAATGTAAAAGTTTGAAACGGATTTTACCTTATTTCCTCAAAAGTGCTACTTTTTAGTCTAAAAAAAGGCACAGTTACGGAATAATAAGGCTGCGTTTCCATCATCGCTCATCTCTCGTGGAAATGTAAATAATATGTTATGTTCTTGATTAGACAATAAATAAAAGTATTAACAAAGCTTTCTTTCCTTAATGTTCGTCAGTCTTCCAAAACTATTTTAAAACAATAAAGGAAAGTAGTAATCACGTAAAAAATATATACATATATATAATTATTAGTCCATTAAATATGTTCATATATATATTTATTGAATTTTGTCCTCTCATTAGGAATAAAATAGCTTTTCTCACTACTTTATATATTAATTAAAAAAGTCGTGGATGGCTCATTGCTGAGCCGAGTCTCCTACTCAGAGTGAGGAGGGTGTTGGGTCATAGTCCACCGCGCTGGCTCATTTCTGGTTGGCAGACTTCACACACCTTTGAGAACTTTAGGGATCTCTCAGGAGTGCAGGTTTCCTCACGATGTTTTCCTTCACCGTTATAGCAAGTGATATTTAATTGCTTAAAACACTTTCCAACTCACACTTAGCAATTTTTTTATTATATAAATAAGATACAGCTATTATTGTAGAGTAATCATAAAGGCATTCATTGAAGAAACGTGAGTGAGCTCTAAGGAGAGTGATTATAACACATTGTGAATGGTCTATAAATCATCATAAAGTAGTCAAAATTCAAAGAGGAATGCCTGAAAGTAATAAAGGCTATTTATCTCACTTTATATCCCGAATAAATAAATCCATAATTTCTGCGTAAAAATACTAAAGTATCATTCTCATCGAGCTGAAGTGAAAATCAACAAATAATATAAAAACTTTAATAAAATTACATGTTTTGTTTCTATTATAGTATAGAAAATAATTTAGTAAGTTATCTTAGAAATTGATGATTATTTTACATCTACCACGATATGTTATTTTCAACTAAATTCATAAGAACCGGCCAAGAGCGAGTCGGACTCACGCACAAAGGGTTTCGTACCAATATTTGGCAACAAAAAATCACTTTTGTTGTATGGGAGCAGCCCTTACATATTTGTTTAATTGTATTTTTAGTATTTGATGTTATAGGGGGCCATAGAAATACATCCTTTGTGAAAATTTCAACTGTCTAGCTATCACGGTTATATAGCTACACTAATAGGGTCCCGTTTTTACCCTTTGGGTACGGAAACCTAAACGGAGATTTACTGTTTAAAAATTATTTTCTGGAATTATAGAAATAAATAAATAAAACGACGAAAATGTCATAAGAGTATTTCACTTTGCTCTAAAATTGGACTTTGGATTTTCAAATCTTACCAGGAAACTCCTCAAAATTAAATAGGAAATGTATAATGATTAATTGGTAGGTATGTCCTGTTTTTTCTTCACAAAATGGTTCTAGTCTTTCAATTGCCTAGGAAAGGGTGTAGGCGTAAAGTCATCGCTCGGCAGGTCAAAAACTGCTAAGAACCATGAACTCTATTTATATACATACATTAATCGATCATTTGCCTTTGATTACAATAAACATATAACACGACCTCATTGTTAATAATATATATCCTCAAAAATTGTCATCCAGTCATGCTGAACATGAGTGAGACCAACTTTTCTTAACTGACTATTAATTTTTTTTTAATTTGAGATGACCAATATTATGACTGGATAATATGTTTTGCGGTTTCTTTAAATATTAAGATTAATCACCTAAGTCGTTTCATTTTAATGACGTCATAGTTTCTTTAATCTCATTGAAGATACGTGAGTGAGAGAGAAGATACACAGTTTTTAATTAGATACTATTGTTAATACATAAATATCTATACATTAAAAATTTGAGTGGTTAACTTTTAGATTATATAGATATTTAAAAAAAAATGATCTATATTAAAATTCTTATAAACTAGCATTTATTCTATTTCTTATGAAAATTTATTATAATTGATAATTAATATTTTCATCTCAGTGTAGTTTAAGGGGAAGCGAGGGCAGTTTACTAACTTATAATAATAGATATATCAATTACCATTTTTTCACATCCACAAGAACCTCCAATCCAGTAAAGAAATTAAAACATTGTTATTGTTTCCGATGAGCACGTGAAAAGTTTCGTTTCCAGAGGAGAGCGGTGTAGCGTCTCTACCGACTCGGTCCCACGCGGGAAACTGAGGGTTCAAGCAACCCGCTACTGTATATAAACATGGGGACCATAGATCATTTAGGAACAGAGGTTCTGGATAAATACATTAAGAAACTACTGCCCTGGTTTCGCCTGGATATTGTGCAAAAATATTAACTATTTATACTAAAATATCTTTCAAACCTTCTAAAAATGGCCTTAAATTTATTCGAAATTAAGTTTTAATAGATTTTGTAGCCGTTTAGACATCCTGAAATGTATTATGTATGTTTTCGCAACTCCCAACAACATTAAATTAATTTTCTTACTGCAATGGCGGGTTATATATTGTCAATAATTAAACATTTGTTTCATAATAAAGTTAACGCGTACCATGAAAAATTTATCGCTGCATGCGTAAATAATTTTGTAATTGATTAGTTTTACTTGATTGTGTCATAAACTAAGAGAGAGATATGATACCCATTACTGTACAGCTGACTGAGGCGAGCAGTACGTGGGGCTTGAGACCCAGGAGCAGGTTTAAAAAGCTCTTTCATAATATATTTACTCTCACCTACACCACTCGACCTCGCTCACTACAATAGATAATAATGTAAACTTACGTGGACCTCAAGAAGGGCGACCTTATCCACGACAGAGAGACTAGACTAATCTACCGCACTAAAGGTTATATATTGTCTATACGTCAGTACACTTCACATATAAAATGATCTACCCGCTAATACTACTTTATAAACGGTGTAGCTAACAATTGCGTCATTTGAACTTTACTTTTTTATTTATTACAATAAAAAACTGATTATTAATCAAAAACATAAAGGAAAATTTATGTACTCGTATATTATGTACATGAATTAGTAGGAAGAATTAAAAAAGTGAAATGATTGTTCTGTATAATTAGTATTCTGTGCGCACATTCTGCGCACGTGCGAACTTGACGTGAGTGTCATATTTCCAAAGCAAAAAGGCGCCGAATTTATTATTTTGGAGGGAAATCGACTACTAGATCATGTTAACTTATTAAATATCTAAACTTTTATAAATAATCCGGTCAACTTAAACACCCAAGGTTACAAAAATTCACACACTGGTGTACTTATACATATTATGACGATTACAACTCTTTCAACTTTTTGAATCGTTATATCTCTAAAATGGTAGCCCTTAGGAAAAAAAGTATTAGGACATTTCTTATAGATAATTATCTGATCTTCAATTTTTGTCTTAGCTAATTTTATGATAAAACTAACCGTTTAGCTGAAAATCGCGAAAAACCCGTTTTTATAACCTATGACCCCGAGTAAATCTTTTTCTAGGTGTGGGATCGATGAGTACTTTTCACATTTCATTTATAATAATGTTTTGAACAATCCCACCTATTTTCAGCTGAGTGTGAATATTAGTAACCTCACCCCTATTTTTTTGTCTATTGAATTGACCGGACTAAAATATTATAAACGAAGTCATCACTTGTCTCTGTCTTCACTTATTTCTTATAACGTAACAGATACGGATAGTGATCATTGTACAACTTCGAAGACAAAAAAAATTTAAAAAAAAACGATACTATACTAGAAAATAAAGCGTAATTGAATAATAAACTAACAAGAAATATAATAACTTACCCTATATCCATCTTCTCTTCTAGTTCTTAAATCTATGGTTTGGAAACCATCATCGACACCATCGAAGGCTTTGTTGATGCAGCCTCCAGCGTCCGGTGACATTGTTTACTGAAAAAAACATAATTTATTTTAAAACACTTTAAACAAGAAGCTGAGCAATGCCTGAAGCTTGAGACCTAGAACTCGACCACGTTACCTTAACACAAAGACCTTCCCTTATCAAACTGCCGCAGAACTATCGGGGCAGAGCTTGTAAGTAGTCGAGCAAGTAGGTATTACTTACTCTCCAATCAAACGTTTATAATAGTGTTGCCAGCATAATGTATTTTAGTGCTGTCGTTGGTATATAAATGAGCATTTTTTTATTAGGAAATGTCCGAAAAGTAAATTAAAAAAAATACGCAATATTATGAAGAGGAAAGATTTGTATTTTTGTATGTAACGAATAAACTTAACAACTACCGACCGGACCGGTGGACCGATTTCAAAAATTCTTTTGCCATTAGAAAGCTACATTATCACTGAGTAACATAGGCTATATTTATTGCTAGAAAAAATTAGAGATCCCCAGATATTCTTACTATAACCAACCCAAGGTGCAAAAAAATTAACCATTAAAATATCCTTCATCGCATGCGTTGCGGAAAGTATTGATGATAGAACAAAAAAATGTTCTACAATATTATAGAACGTATCAATATCTACAGAAAACTCCGCGAGACCATATGTCCAACTATTGTAGTTAAGTCACTATAACTACTTGTTTACATTTTAAAAGTTGATAGATAATGCCTATCTAAATCAGACCATGTTTTCCATACCTTTGTGTTAATTCTTATCCAAATAAATTATTTTGAATCAAAAAAAAGGGATAACAAATTAAATATGCAATAAAAACTGACTGATTTATTTACTATAAGCCAGTTAGTTAATACAGATTATATAAATAAAAGTAAAACCGCGTATAGAGGTTATTCCGCGGCAAATTGCCTCACATCTCGTAATGACTATGAATAAATGCATGTCATTCCCTCACGCATACATTACTCTTTAATCTACTTGTTTTTGTGTTGCTATCTTTATATTACGAGAAAATAACCGTAAATAAAAAAGAAAAATACGAAAATAATTCAAAGGATATGATTTTCTTATCACTACATAAAACAAAGTCGCTTCCCGTCTGTCTGTCCCTATGTCAGGTTATAGTTTTTAAAACTTTATTTTTTTATTTAATAGTTTTCCGTTTCTCGGTAACGTAATGTTAGTTTTTATTTGCTTAAACGAGTGAATAACTGCAACGACAGGACCGCACGAACTATACGACCGCATGTTTAACATATATGTTGACATAAACAATAACATATATATACATATTTGTAATGTGCTCGTCAAGACCATTATTTTGATACCAAACTCGTGATAATCAGCTCAGTTTAATTTTTTTCTAGGTTAGAATCTGAGGTATAAATTCCGTCATAAAAAAAAATTCGTAAAATTTATATAGCCTATGTCACCCGCGACATTATTACGAATCTATTGACACCTCACTCATTAAAATTAGTTCAGTAGTTTAGGCGCTAGAGTGGAACATACATAGATACATACATAGACTGCCAAAATCATTACCCTTCCTTTAGGTTTCGCGGTAGTCGGGTAAAAAGGTATCGCTGTATAAAATCCATCTCTAATCCATTTTAAGATGATAAAGAATTAACCTTCAAATAGTTTTACATATTCGCACTAAGACTCAAAAAAACTATACATTTATTTATTTATTTATATTTAAAAAATTAAGCCTAAAATTAAAATGGAATAAAGAACTCTAGCAGAATTACTGCTTTGTTCGTCTGTCTCTCAGTCTGTCTTGACCTAAGAAGGAATGTGTTTAAGTATTAAATTGAAATTAATATTGAATATTCAGGTCTGTAGTCCCTTTGGAGCTAAAAAATCAAACTTTCAAAGTGAAGGCAATCAAAAAAAAATGCCTTTTTTTTTTTTTAAAAAAACAGATTACTAGCAGTATGGATCACATACTACTAGTATTCCCTTTACCCCTCCTAGTAAGCTAATAAATAGCTTGTGTCAGGAGTGGGCCACGCCAGTAGTCCAATGTCCAGGATTCGAACCCACGACTTATCGATCGTGAATCTAACGCCCGCACCACTGAGCTACTGACCCTTCTTTTTACCGCATATATTGATATTTTTATTACTATTTAGTACTACCTGTTATATTTTGGATAATTCACACAATATCTTTATAAATTATAGCCTACGTGTTATTCTGATGTGTAAGCTGTATAACTGTAAAGTTACATTAAAATTCATTCTGTAGTTTTTGCGTGAAAGAGTAACAAACATCTATCCATACATTCTTACATTTTTTGAACTTGACCTATATTATTGTATGAGGACGACAGTTTTCCGACTAAAAAGTTAAATTTGAACCTCAAATCAGATTGTACGGAACACACATTACCCTGCATTTTTTTCTATAGTTATAGTTAACAATATAGAATATGTTCAATGAACCGTTGTACATATATAGTATCAATTTATATAGGAAGGCGTGGACGTACCAGTTCCCATGACCATTGTTGATTCGATGGGAAAATCTGATTACTATTATTTTTGAAAACCTATACAGCCGACACAACGTTATCTTATAGTTATAATACTTAGTTCAACACAGACAGTTTGACAAGTATAAAGATTATATTGTTATCGTAGAATAAAAATTTGTCGTATTTTATATAACTGCGCAAACATTACAAATACTAGACTTAGTCATATCACAAAACCTACTTAACTAAAAGCTAAGATTGTTAAAGATAAGATGAGCTATTTGTATGATAATTATCAAATATTATCTATAACAATGTTACCATAGTAATTATTCTAATTTAGTCTCAGAATTATGGAGAAAATGAAGCATTATGGACAAGATCGATATTTTAGGTATCATTAAAATTTCTCTTTCTCTCTCAGTTTTGACACGTTTTTTGTTTGTTAATTTTTTTTAATATGGGAGAATAGAATATTTACTTGGCAACACTGGTCTGTTAAGGGTGGTACCTCTAGTGGACTTTCGCAATAATACTCACTTGCTGTTTAGAATGTTTTCGGATCTGTACTGATTTAAAATTACGAAAAAAATATAGATATAGTTAATATAAATGTTAAATACAAGTGGTACCAGCACTGCATGTGTCGATGGTAGGCAACACTGTTCGTCTTCTTCAGTGGTATAATATAATAGTGAGAAATATAATAATTTATTTTAAATTGTATTTTAAAATTAAGCACACTTAGTTATATTATTGAACTGCTGTAAGTTTATTTATAAACTAGCGGACCCGCGCGACTTTGTTCGCGTGTTGATCCGCTCCTATGGGTCGTAGCGAAATGTTAAATAGCTTAAGTTACTCGTTGTTACATCAGGTATCTGCCAGTAAAAGTCCCGTCCAAATCGGTCCAGCCATTTCAGAGATTAGCCGGAACAAACAGAGGACAGAAATGGATAAAAACTAAAAACATAGGTATTTAAATTAACCAAACACTGCATCTTTGTATATTAATTTTTTTTTTAATTCGTAAAGGTTTTTTGTGCACTTAGGGGATCTCAGACTTTGACCTCATGAGTCATAACGTTGTTATTGTGCAGAATTATTTATTGTTTTCGTTTCTCAAAAAATATATTTAAAAAAACTTAATTAGTCTTAAATTTCAAGTATCTAAGGATTGTGTGATTTTTTGTTCGTAAATTATTATTGTATGACCATCATGTTTTGATTGTTGTTGTATCTGTGGCATGGTATATGCCTAATTTTATAATAATACTAGTCGACCCGTCCCGGCTTCGCTCGGGTGCAATTTATGTTACATTTTAATTTATATATGACTAACTCCCAAAGACAATCGACTTGCACTTCATCCCCACGTCGATAGATAGCGTAATCGCACACTCGCGTTCGATTTGTATTAAATATCTTTATCGCGCTAAAACATGCATATATCCTTCCCCAAGTTCTAATCTATCTATATACCAAATTTCACCAAAATTGATTCAGTAATTTAAGCGTGATTTCGTAACAGACAATACACGCCATCTATCCGTTAATAGATGGCGTAAGTAGTATATTAAATCGCAGTGTCGTTTCTTTAGTTTGTATTCAGATTGTAGGGCATGTATTAGATGTAGTAAAACATCGTGAGGAAACCTGCACTCCTGAAAGTTCCCTAAAGTTTTCAAAAGTGTGTGAAGTCTGCCAATATTCACTAGGTTAGCGTGGTAGACTATGGCCCACTCTCACTCTGAGGAGGAGACCCCGCTCAGCAGTAGGCCATTAATGGGTTGTGATGTTAAGTATTACCTACGTTTCTTAAGAATTACTCTCTACTCGAAATTATAATATTAGTTAGGAATTAGGACTAGTAATATTATATTAAAGAGATAGAGTTCATTTTACCCGTAAGGGGACGCGTTAGAGCCGAGTACCCCAGCACCCCCTTGGTGGTAGGGGATCTGTTGCCCGACTGGCTTGCGACCACCAGCATGCGAATCCGACCGCCAAGTGTCACAGACGCGTTCCGGACTCCGGTTGATTCGCGTGTGGGCCAGACTTACCCCCTCCTTCTCCCATCCTATTAATGCTGTGGATCTAGTGGACTCTAGGGTCCGCTGGAACCGCAGCATAATTTTACTCTCTCCCCCTTCCCACTTTATCTTCGAGGATGCAACGCGATGTCCATGGGCGATGGTGGCCACTTACCATCAGGTGGACCATCTGCTGGTTTGCATCTAATGTACCATAAAAAAAATTCGTAATAAAACTTAATTAGTAATCAAGATGGAAAAGTCTATTACCTACACATACAACAATAATGAAACAGAAACAGGTTTTATCGTGGAATTCAATGTTACATATCGTTCTCACAATAAAATTAAATCAAACCACAATTTACTCTAACTGTTATTTTGCTGTTTGAATTGCAATGTAAATCGTATCTTATCTTCTTGAATATCTGTGTGTTTGTTTATTATAACTTGCTCTAAGTGGTCAATTGGGGGTTGAAAGATGTAAATGAGGTCAAAACTTTTAATCAAATAATTTACTGACGCCTACCTATAAAAATTGTTCATTCTATGAAAACACTTGACTGTATCAGATCTGTCGTACCAGAGGTCTATTGTACTAACAATAAAAGCCTCTAAACTTACAATCAAATCTCAAATTTGCATGCTTTTTTACTTTATTATATCACAGACAATATTCAAATAAAAATACTTTTTGTATAATTTAAATTATGCAACTTTTAAAATTAAAAAAAAACACATCAACTCCAATATAAACTAAATTCAATACACTGGATTGTATCTTTTTTATATTAAAAATCGAAATGCAATCTACAGTGTTACCAACAATAAAAAATATTTCTTCCTAAAACCTAATTCAAAATCCACGAAAATTGCAATAATTATACTTTAAGCTCAATTACTTTATTTAGTCGCGTATAATTTAACAAGTTTATATTTTTAATAAACTTTGGTTATTTTTAAAGATTAAAAAACGCCACTGAAATTATATCACTATTAAAACAATTACCCCTGTTTAGCATTTTTCCCTTAAATGAACCTACCCGGTAGAAAAACCCCTAAGTCGGCAACAGTGCAGATAAATCATTGATTGAATTTTTTTAACACACAATCTAAATCTAAGTATAATTATACAAATATATTATTTAGATTTATGTTGGAATCTAATTTTAGCAAATTAAAATAAAATCTAAGCCGGTTTAATTAACATTTTATTTCATCGTTTTTTTTTAATAAATCTTAAACATTGCAAAGTAACAGCTGTTAATTACTCAACAGTGAATAAAGTAATATTACTAGTGCAAAAAATATTTAAAAAAATTAAATATAATTACATTTTTTATCCTCTATTTCATCCTTAGGTAATCCAAAGCACAAACACAGCACATTACATAATAAAAAGTAAAAGTGAATTGCGCAAACGCCGTTATGTTTTGTTTTTAAACGAAACGTGCGCCACTTCACCTGTCGCGCGGTACACTAGCGCGCGCGCAGTGTTGTGCCGTGCTAGTGACGTGCTGTCGATAATTGCATAATCTATTTGGTAACGTGGAATTCCTTAATAAATGTAATCGTTTAACGAATTTTAATCAATTTAGATTAATTCATTTGATGACAAATATAATAAGGACAATTAATTAAATAGGTGTGGGTATCGTCGCGTCGTCTATTTTCACCAAAAATTAATTAAAATCTATGATTTATTATTACCCGTTAGGGGTCGGGTTAGAATACGATCCCCCTTTGCCGCTGGGAGAGCATCTCATATGAGCCGAGTAACTCAACACCTTCCTTGGGGGTAGGGATCTATTCTCCGACTGGTTTCTTACCAGCAGTATGCGTCCATTGTAATCCGGCCACCAAGTGTCTAAGTCCAATAAGTGCCCAAGTAAAATTCACTACTTTAAAAAGTCACGTATTGTAACGAATAATTAATTCTTTTACAATTTTCGTCACGATCCTTCGAGCCCACTGCTGAGCCGGGTCTCCTCCTCAGAATGAGGAGGGTATTAGGCCATTGTCCACCACGCTGGCCCAGTGCGGGTTGGCAGACTTCACACACCTTTGAGAACTTTTAGGGAACTCTCAGGAGTGCAGGTTTCCTCACGATGTTTTCCTTCACCGTTAAAGCTAGTGATATTTAATTGCTTAAAACACACATAACTCAGATTCAGAGGTGTATGTCCCGTGTGGGGGATCGAACCTCGGACCTCCCGAGTAAGACTTGAAGTCTCAACCACTGGGCCATCACTGCTTTACACTTTTAGGACCTTGTTATAAAAATCATTTCATTATTCGAAACAATACATACTAAGATGGTTTTATTTTTACTTGAATTTATGGTTGCTTATAAAGTATAAAAATAGAACCTACAATATAGAATTAACTGCGCGAAATGCGCTTAATGCTCCACTCCTTCTTTCGCCTTCCTTGACAAATGGGCTATTTTAAACTAAAAATATTTTACAATCCTGTGAGGTGCACAGATAATTAAATGTAAACAAATATGAAATACCTTGTAACGCCATCTAGTTTCTGCATTAAGAATATTTCAATATAAATAAAAATTAGTGCTAGTGGTTTTCCATTTTAATTTAAAGACCAATTTTTTAAGAATCCTTGGTAAATTACCGTGCTATTTTTAATCTTTTATGCTATCGAACATTTTAATAATCATCGATAATTAAGTACAACATCGATATAACCTGTAATCACTAGACTGGTCAAGGACCGCGTCAACCTGTTCGACCGGATATGTAGGGTGGCTCAAAATGCAGGGAAAATATGGATTTTTATGCTTCGTAGAACAGGAAAAAGAAGATAGAATTATTGACCATAAAAATACACATTTTTTTGTAATAACAAATTTTATAAATTATTATAAGTAATATTTTTGGGTAAAAAAATACATATATCTACAGTTAGCAACACTGTTGATAAGTTATAGGTAGTTTGTTTTATTTTATTTCAAACTAGCTTTTACCCGCAACTTCGATATTGAGATAGTTATATTAGCCTACAGTAGATCGTCTGTAGACAAATTTAATAATTATGAGGTAGTCACACTAACTTTGCACCCTCCTTTTACCCCCTTAACGGATGATTTTTGAAAAAATATTTTACACGTATTTCATGACTTTCAATGAAGAACCTTCATACTGAATTTCATTTGAATAACTTCAAAAACGGAAAAGTTTCATACTAACTCTGCACCCTCATTTTACCCCCTTAGGGGGTGAATTTTCAAAAATCCTTTCTTAGTGCTCCTCGACGTTATAAAAGGAACCCCTGTACAACATTTCAAGTTTCTAACCCTTATAGATTAGGCCCTGCGTTGATATGTCTGTCAGTCAGCTTCTCCTTATATATATATATATTTATATATATATATATAGAAGATATACCACGTGTACACAATACATAACCTCTGTTACGATAGATGTGGGCCAGCTGTCAAAGGGATCTCGCCAGATAATCATCAAAATTGTGGGTCGTGTTTGATATTATTTGCTCGGTTTCCATTTAAGTGTATATTATTATTGTTGTTACGTATTACTGTGGAGTATAGCTTCCATATAGATAACACTACGGACTTGAATAAACATGTGGAAGGGAGACCGATATATCAAAATGTTAGTTATGTTTTAGAGTTGAAATCTTCTTACCTTTTTTTTTTATTACGGAAAAAAAGCTTAGATATTGATATCATAATGTCAATGTTTTCTTAAAAGGTGTTTTCTTAAAAGGTAAAAAAATGACTTTAAACAAACAAAACTTAAAGTTTGGGGATAATTGTATTTTATTTAAAGACATAATATATTCTTTAAGTACATGCATGGACTAGAAAGTTAATGAAATATCCTTAAAACTCGATATTTTACTGTACCCCCTATCGGAAACATTGCAACGTTTTTGATGCGTGAAGAGTTGGAACTAAGGAGCTTTGTTACAACTACTTGATTACAACAACTGCGTTAAGGTCGATTTTACATATGTACTACCTCCAGTAGTATTAAGTCAACTATATTTAAAAATACATTGTAACCTAATTATCTAAGATTTCAAGTTGTAGATCAACTCTACGTCTGTTTATAAGTTTAATTCCTGCCATAGACTTTATTAGGTTAGTAAGAGATTATGGGCCGCCATTTTTGACGCTCCTAACTGGCACCTAGCGTTTAGAGGGGGTCCTTTTAATTAAAATTTTTTCAGGCTGATCTTGGAAAGGACTAGTTGTAGTATTCCAGATGTCAAAGGTTTCAAAATTGGGACTATTTTCTCCGACTGCTATTCTGATAAACGACCGCCATGTTAGACTAAATGATTTCCACGAAGTTTCTTCTTTCGGATTAATACTATTAAAATCGTACTAATATTATAAACGCGAAAGTTTGTAAGAATGAATGGATGTATGTTTGTTACTCTTTCACGCTAAAACTACTGAATGGATTTTGAAGAAACTTTACAATAATATAGCTTATACATCAGAATAACACATAGGCTATAATTTATAATGATATAGTGTAAATTATCCAAAATATAGCGGGTGAAACTAAAGGACTGTACGTACTGAATCAGTATTTGTTCTTTACTCTGCTAAATCACAACGAATTACGAAACGTTATTAAAAATCGACCAATATGTGAGTGCGCCACTATTCCGTCTATTACCCCCCTATCCCCGCTTCCCTTCAACACATATGAATGAGCAAATGCCAAATAAACGTGTGTGAGCACCCCATGTCCCCAGTTTCTCCAAGCACCAGTCTCCATCAGTAGACCAGGTGAGTAGCAACTAATTTTCCAAACATACTCAATAACTTCAAGACCGAAAATGTCTCAGCAGTTATTGACAACACTACGTATGTAAAATCTACCTTTTTTAATACTTACATTGTTAGGACTTCTTTACATTGATCCTCTACGCAATTGAGTGTAAAGACAATCAGTAACATGAAACCTTCAATACATTTATTCCGTATTTATTGCAATCTATTTATTATTTGCAATCTTCCTCCCGATTGCTTACGGCCTAAATTAATAACCAATCTCAATCTACAGTCTTTGTATTTGTGTATGTGTTTGATACTGATTTTTGATAAATATAGTTTGCATAAGTATTTTGATCTTTAAATAGAAAAAGCTTAGATAAGTAGCAAAACAAACGGGAATAAATGACCCGTATGGATACAGGGCATGCACTGAAAGGCGTCGACACAGAACAGTCGACGGATAAAATAGACATGACACACGTATAGTAATATAATTTAGTACCAAAAGAGGATTGGAGAAGGGGTACCCCTAGAAGACTTCCACTGAGGCGCACCAGGTACTCCTCTCATATAAAATCATCCCTCCCACACTCTTAGCTCCGCAGATCGGACGGATATTAGTCTTTATTTAATAGTTTAAATCGTAGTTAAATCCCTAGTCATTAATTAAATCTGTGGCCATTTTAAATATAGCTAACGGCCCGTAAGTATAGGTTTGACCTTGAATGCGCAACAAACCCCTCATAATTTTTTCTCAGACTAAATTTAGCCGCCGGTTGCTACTAGAATATTTGTTCATCATAAATCATTACACCACCCAAATGCAATTAAATAATTATTGTTAATTATGATGTTGGCAATACTAACTTGGAGTAGCATCCTTTCTTTTATAATATTGGTAAGATTGTATGTGTAGCATTTTTGCTTTCTTGAATATTGGATAAGTGATAAATATCAATTGAAGAAGTAGGGATTTCAAAATTAATACGCCGTCACGGCAGAATGATGATTATTCCATCGCGAGTAATTAGGGTGTAAGGGGGCGTCCATAAATTACGTGAGATGTTTAAGGGGGGGAGGGGGTCGAGTAAAATCTCATCTAATCTTACGTTGGAGAGAGAGGGGGTCTCGGCAAATATCACGCAATTTTTTTTTGATTGAAACAAAAAAAAATTTACTATTTTTGTCCAGCTATTTTACATTGCACCAGCTAAGCAAGCGCGTATGTTCCGCAAAGTGTGATCCTCACGGATTGTCACAAGACGAGCTGATGTGTTACTGTGCGCAAGCACCAACGGCTTAGAGTGGCTAGATCAGAACGAAGTTGAAGGAGCAGATGATTTTACTGAAAATCATATGGACATGTTGGTTCCAATAGTCTCTCTTGAGACCGCGCATGATTCTCCATGGACTGAGTTAGAGTAGATATTCTTTTTTTAATCACAGTAGTTACGATTTAAGTATTCTATTGTTAAATTTTTATTACACTAATAATTAAACTCTCAGCGATATTGATTACTAGTCTTAACTAGTCGTAAATAAAAGCACGAAGCAATTTTTTTTTCTTTCCAATAACAATCCAACGTAAGAAACCCACATTTTGAAAAATCTCACGAGAGGTTGGGGGATGGGGTTGAATAAAATCTCACGACATCTCACCGGGGGTAGGGAGGTACAGAAAACTAAAAAAAACACCTCACGTAATTTATGGACGCCCCCTAACGCTGTAATACTGTGTCTAAATTATAACCCCCAGAAGGATATTCTAGTCAAGCCGTTGATTACAAATCCTTTTTCATTGACATTATATAAGTTAGCGAAATGAAATCTGGAATTAATTCCAACACGCCTGGCAAGCCTAATAAAATTGTAAAAAGAGGAGGTTATCAATACTTTATATTTGTTATATCAGAACTCCGCAATTAATGAACCGCATTGGAAATTTCTTTTTCTATTTGACAGGATATGCTACATTAAAATCCAGTTCTGATGATGGGATCCTGATGAAATCAAGAGAACTCCGTAAAACATACTTCAAACTTCTTTAAAAATAACAATAATTGTATAATATTGTCTTAATATTGAGGGTAATAAATAACGGAATTATTTTTTAAGTTGATTATGACAGCTTAATAGCACTTCTATCAAATTTATGAGTCTTAGTACGACACCATTCCACCGCAGTGTAAATATGCCGCGGGACACAAAAACTGGGCCACTTCTTTGTTGCTTTACCTGGAGGCTAGCACCGGCTTTCTTACTCTCTGCATCCTCTAAATTGATTTCAAAAATTCTTTTATATACAATCCAAATTGTAGTTCTATACAAAACATACATTTGTGCTAATAATAACTTATGATGTCTTAATTTCTACTTCACTAACCCACCCTTGCGACTTTGTACACGTGTAGCTCCAGTTTATTGGTCTTAGCGTGATGATATATAGCCTATAGCCTTCCTCGATAAATGGGCTATCTAACACTGAAAGAATTTTTCAAATCGGACCAGTAGTTCCTGAGATTAGCGCGTTCAAACAAACAAACTCTTCAGCATTATATATTAGTATATAGATATTGTAAGTTATCTTTTCAAGGGGCTTGCTTATTGGTGTTCAATCAAATCATTCATAAACAAAACAAAAGAATGCTTGGAATTTAAAAAACGTAAAAAATCTGAAAAAGAAATTGTTTGTGAAAAATCGCTTTATCGATTATAATCGAAAATCGAAGAAAAACAAATATAAAATAGTAAGTAAACATTTATTTTAAAATCTAAGTGCAATTTAATTTCCTAAATACCTGTCATGACTTTATTTTATGGTATGGCAATCGCAATGATTTAATATTTCTTCTAGTGGCAACATTAGCTCGTATCTGATTAACCAATGACAATCGACCGTGGAGGCGCGCTATTCTTTTGGCCAATCAGAACATTTCCCGCCGAAAATTATTAATGTCACGTTTTGGAACATGAAACTATTTTTTGTAAGAGTATTCAAAGTGGGAATTTGGGAAAAGAAATGAAATGAAGAATGTATTTAAAGTTCTGATGATTGATAATATCGACTTTAGTAGCCTGCAGCTAACTTTAGGTCTGAAAAAAAGGGGGAGGAAGTTGCGCTTTGTGAGCGTACTGTGTGACCGTATTGGCAGTTCCTTCAGTGACGTAGCAGACGCGCGGGAACTGAAACATAAGAACCAATCGCATGTGACGCGCTGCTCTCGCCCCACTAATAGTGACGTTTGTGCATTTAAGGTCAAACCTATACTTACGTGCCGACAGCTATATGAATAGCAAAATATTGTATAATGAATGGAATAAACTTGTATTTCAGCTGTCACTGACTTTGATTAATAAAATACCTAAAACAATTGAATACTAACAATTAACAATCACAATATTCAATTACACAATTTTATATAAACTCAATAGTACGTTGAAAAGAAATCGAAAGTTCTTGACGACCTCATTACCTTCACTATAGCAACAGCGTTATTGACAAAATGTGACGTGAACTACTGAAAAAATGCCTGAAAAGCTGAAAACATACACAAATTGTTTATACGTGTTATAAAATGAAGTTACTTAAGTTCCACCTAAGATATCATCCACCAGGAATTATTTTGGAGTATTTACAGAAAGGGATTGTGAAGAACAAGGAGATCGATCTTTTAGACCTGAACTCAAAGTAAGTTTAAGAAACCCGACTATTAGAATTTTATTATATTTTTAATTGTTATACAAAAGTGCCAAGTGCGAGTCGAATTCAATTTTTTCACACAACTGAATGCAGAGACTAATTTAACTTTGCCATCAGAAATTGTAGTTTCCATACATTAGTTTACCAGCTACAAATATTTTTTGGGGATACAACTAGTAATTTAGCTTTCCCGAATGTATCCCATTAATGTTACAAACTTAATTTTCTAATTATGGGTCAAAAGGAAGAATTTATTGAACTACATCTCAGTTTTCTTGATATGAAGATTAAATAAAGTTCTTGTTATGTGTTCTTATTTTTCTTTCGAGGTATTGAACCCTAATAACCACACAGAAACCAGTTCGGCGTGTTTCTTTTAATATTACTTAAAGATGTGATCTGGACATAGACCTGATAATAGTCATCTCTATTCCAGTTCTGACATAAAAGCAATTGCCAAACATCTATACCAAAAGGAGCTGCTGATCACTGAGGATGTATATCAACAACTGGAGCAATGCTTGGAAACCCTCAAAAAGAGGATTGAGCATGAAGGTCCAACGGGGAAAAGATATTACATATACAAAACCTTACAGACCCATGTGTTACCGTTGACTAATGTGTGCTTTGATAAAGCTGGAATCAGGTATACTTATTACTATGCCTTCGTTTCGCTGAGAAAAGCAAAACCAGGCACCATAGAATTTGTCCTATACAACAGCGATTAATCATAACTATACCACACATACAAACAGTAGCACAACTTGTTGACTAGGATGTTACTCCTGAGGGTTCTATCTTAGATACAGCTTTGGTTACTTTCTACCTTTTCGTAGGCACAACTCTTTATGTCAAATGCTACTCAGATCAATGTTGCTAAGATTATAACTAAACTAAAAATTAGTTATACACATTTCCTAAGGGCCCATCGCAGCTTACAGTAAAAATATTATTATATATTTTATTTATCATTACAATTAGATACCCTATGCAATCTTTTCGTTCATGAAGTGGACGAAGATAATAGAAGTAGATCACGTTTTTCCACTTTAGGAAAGATGCAACTTAAATGAAAATATAATGGACTACAAACAATTTTCGAATAAAACTCATGCATTTTTTTTACAGATGTTTATCAGGCAGCTATGATAGGACCTGCAAAATCTGGGACGTGGAAAGCGGCAAAGACCTCAAAACTCTTACTGGACATCAGAATGTAGTTTACGCTGTTGGATTTAATTTTCCTACATGGTTTGTTATTAGAATAAAGGTTATGTATCCTCGATGGATTTTCGTTACTGCATCTTGATTTTGGAGTTACCACATCCTGCCTCATTTCTCTCCTAAAAATAATGAATTTTACAGCAACCGGGTAGTCACAGGTTCCTTCGACAAGACTGCAAAGATCTGGAACCCGGAGACAGGACAATGTCTGGCCACTCTATGGGGTCATAGTGGAGAAGTCGTGGCTGCTCAATTCAACGCCAAAGGAGATTATGTAGCCACTGGATCTATGGATCATCTTGCTAAGTTATTTGACGCTGGAACTGGTAATCTTAATAATACTTAATAAATTAGAGAATCCTTGGATTATTATTTTATCATTTATTTCCGTTTGAGGTACTGAAATACAAACATATGCGGGACATACAGCAGAAGTAATTGCCCTACAGTTCGACCCTAATGAAGGTCAAAGACTCATTACAGGATCATTTGATGGGACTATATCATTATGGGATACTAGAATTAAAGAGTAAGACTTTATAACTAAATATTATTAGAAGTACTTCAGTTCTGCGATATTGCTCATTAAAATAGTACAGGCGCTTTTTATCTTTTTATATTGAGTAGTACTTTATGATTTTTACTAATGCCATTAATTAAGGGGTTTTAAGTAAACTTTGTACTCTCTTCATCTTCTATAATTATTAATCTCCACTAGTGTTTTTTAAATTATTCGAAATATACATAACTTTAAAATTACTTAACGCATAAAAAATATGTTGTTACTGCAAACAATTCAAAGCAATGCATTAAAAAAGATATCTAGGAATATACGTAAGTATTTTACGCATTTTTTTTGTTTTATTAAAATTCTATTCGTTTATATTCATTTGTATACATTCTAAAGACATACATATAATTTTTCTAATTATTGCAATGAAGAGTTGATTATTGTGTACATGCACAGTTTGTATTGTTTATATATATTTGTATGTGTATGCAGGCGTATATCAGTGTTGAGAGGGCACGAGGGCGAGATATCTAATGTGCAGTACAATTGGGACAGCACTCTCGTGGGCTCCGCCTCCTTAGACGGGAGTGCAAGGCTTTGGGATGCTAGAAGCAGCGCCTGCCTTGCTACTGTGGATTCTCATACTGATGAGGTGAAGAAACTTTCATAACACCCCTTTCACTCGCCATAATAATAAAATTTTTAAAAATCTATAAAGTTCAAAATATTTTATTTCAACTTACAATGTATATCTCTCACTCCTTTTCTTTTCACTTCACTTCTTCACTAATCAATATAACTGCTTACCTCTCTCAAGTCAAGGTCAATGATTACAAAACACATAGGTTTGCAAAAATTTAACGTAATCAGTGACAGCAAAGTTCATCGGAGACACATAAATTATAGTACAACTCAACTAGTCGACACGTCCTAATTTCGCCTGGGTGCAATTTACTACGTGTATTACGGTTTAATTTCACATTTTACATTTTAATTTTATACAGCTCGACATGCACTTCACCCCCACGTCGCTAGATGGCGTACGAATACTCTCATTTGTTTACTAAGTATTCTTAAGTATTTTTTCGCTCTAAAACATGGGCTACGTCCTTCCTCAAGCTCTACTTTATCTCTGTATCATATTTCATCAAAATCGATTCTATGATTTAAGCCTGATTGTGTAACAGACAGACGCCATCTATTCGTCAATAGATGGCGTCTTTCTGTTAAACCGCCCATGTTTGTTGATTTCATCAGGTCCTGGATATTTGCTTTGATTGGGCTGGACAACGAATGGCTACTTCTTCCAGCGACTGTTCAGCTCGGGTATATGATGTGCGATCTGATTTTAAGGAGCTGGTAGTTATGAAGGGTCATCGGGAAGAAGTTTCGAAGGTTAGCGGACAACGTTTATTAATAATATAATGCAAACAGTCTGAAACCTATAATTTGTAAACATTGTTTAGGTGTGCTTCAGTCCTGCTGGGGGGTGTTTGCTGACTGCATCAGCGGACAGGAGCGCCAGGGTTTGGAACACCACCACTGGCAATTGCTTACAGGTAAATAATAAAACTCAAGGTTACATACCAATACAGTAATTTGATTATCTGAAAAACACCCAAAAAGAAAAAAACCAATCTGTAATAGCAGAAGTTCGCACACTGCCGCTTTTACCATCAGCTCTCGTTCCTTCCTATATACAAAACAATATATACGTCTCTCTTACTCGTGAAGTAAGCAGAGTTAAATATAATATAATATTAAGCAATTGTGCTTATGAAATATAACTATTTCCTCCCCTCCCTCTGTAGCAGCTTCGACACTGGCTGGTGTTGTATATATATTAAATATTTAATTCCATCCTTTTCAGGTTTTATCCGGTCACCAGGGAGAGATATTCTCATGTGCGTTCTCATACTCTGGAGATGCCATCATCACCGCCTCCAAGGATAACACCTGCAGGATCTGGAGATGACTTGACTGGTGGTTCTGAATGAACCTTATTAATATTATAATATTTAATTTTTGACATTTTAACGATTTTGTAATTAAAAAAAATAGAATAAGGCTTATTCAACACTCGGTTTTTTTTCAATCAATTTTACCTATTTCAACGCTTTTTAGAATCTTCTTATGCAGGAGTTCCCCAACTTATTTGATCACTACTCATATTTCATATTACCAAAACATTTATACAATTTTGAAGACCAAATAAAACAAAAGGGAAAATAACCTTTATACGAATTCATTACAGAATTCTGAAATTATATTCGGGCTGGGTTATAAACATTAAATTAATTTAGTTTCTAAACATAGTGACACACACACAGTATCAATAATAGAAATAACAATAAACTTGTAACACCTTACTATCGTCTCCACAAAGTCAGAAATAGTTTCATGGGGCTTGGTGTTCGCATCTATAATAAGATGACTTGCCATTTCAGAGTTCAGCGATTTAAAACTCAAATAAAAAAGTGTTTAGTAAATAAAGCTTACTACTCTGTACAGGATTATTTGAACGATGACAAAGCTTGGATTCAAAATGGCGTTGATGCTCAGCTGAATGATTATACCTTTGTAAAACAGACTGATGACAATGGCAATTTGATGCGAGCAACTGCTGAGTTTGTTGCCAGTTCTTCTCATCAGGAAACTGCTTTCCTTGCTACTTTTACTTGCTGGTGGTAGCTTCAGACTCATCATTAATATGTTAGATTACAAACTCTGTCTCATCTAATCGAAGAATGTCCTCGCTTCGATTCTTAATAGTTGGACCATATTATACCCTTCGTTTTGACCCAGGTCATGGAGGAGGAGGGCTCGGCGGCCTAACGGCTTAATTCTAATTTTAGGTCCCATATCATTTAAATCATTTATTTCAAATTTTCTATAATACATATATATTCGCAAAACACATATAATACATATATTATGAATATGTTTTTTACATTTATTGTTGTTAATCACATATCAATACCAGTGTCAAATAAATAATAATAGAGAATAAACATATTTTGATCAAAAATATGTCAGCTTACCGTAAATATATATATACAATGTTATACAATAGTCATATCTATACGTAAGTCGTCTCAGGACATAGGTTAAATATGATAACCCTCGGGTACACTCGAACACTATAATTTTACTAGATTAGAATATTTTATATTTTTAGATTTTAGAATACAATTCCCCTTTGCCGCTGTGAGCATCTCGTAAGAAGCAAGAAACCCAGCATCCCCTCCCTCTCCCATCCCATTACTGCTGCGATTCCAATGAACACCAGGTTCTTGCTCGGGGTCCATTTAAACCACAGCAGTCTTCTCTTCACTCCCCTCCACACTCTATCTTCGAGGCGGCAAAACATGGAGAGAACAAGAGATATCCCCTAGTTTTGTCGAGTCCATGGGCAATGGTGGCCACTTTCCATCAGGTGGACTGTCTGCTCGTTTGTTCCTTATCTATTATTAAAAAAATACTAGCAGACGCGCCCCGACTTCGCTCAGGTGCAATTTACTGCGTGTTTTTAACGTATTAATTTTCAACATCAACATGTTTATTTGCAATCTCCTCAAAGATCGGCTTTAGTTATTGCAATTTAGATGTATTGAGCTCAGCGAAGCGAGGGCGATTCGATTAGTATACAAATATTATAACAATTATACCCACGGCTAAATAATTAAGTAATTAAATTTTTTTCAGACAATAAATCCTAGGTTTAAGATTTCTATTATTGTTTGTTATAAGTTTAGATTGTAAGGTTGACAACACTGCAGTCAGTTCGCAGTTGGGTGCATTATGTTACTAATAATTATATGTACATATAATATCAATATATTGTAACAAACCTTCAGTATCAAGGAATTATGAAGAGGAAGAAACCGCATGAGGATATCGATTACCTTTTGTGTACTTAGACCACAGGATGACTAATAATTATAGCTATTATCATACTTTATATACTAACGATTAAATCAAATATTATATTTCAAGTATTACGTATGCAGAATATTTACAAGTATCAAACACCCCCCTCCTCTCCCCCGCGTTATCCTCGTCGGTAAGAGTAATCAGTCCTAATCCAAATGCTGACGTAAACATTGGTAGGTACTTGTATTTTTCAATCTGTTATTTAGCTACTCTTAAAGGCATAACCCCCCCATGTGATCAAAGATAGGTAGAGGAGCTACCCTCATTAGTGTTTACGGAATACTGAATGGCCCCTCACGATACCTCCAATAGCATGAGATTTTTTAATAATTCGATGAAGTTTATTGATATGACGTCATCTATTTACATTTAGAACAGAATTATGGTCAATAATAGTTTAAACGACGACGTCATCGACCACGGCCTGTCTGCTACCCTTTACGACTAAACTACTGAACTGATTTTAATGAAATTTGAATAAAGAGAAAGACTAGAGCTTGGGAAAGGCAAATGCTACCTTTTATAACGAAAAAAAAGGTTAAAAGTGTTGAAATAGGGGATGAAAATTTGTATAGCAGTTCGACATCGTCCGCGTGTATCTCCGCTCCTATTGGTCTTAGCGTGATGATATATACCCTACAGCTTTCCTCGATAAATGGGCTATCTAACATTGACAGAATTTTTCAAATCGGACCAGTAGTTCCTGAGATTAGCGCGTTCAAACAAACAAACTCTTCAGCTTCATATATTAGTATTAGATGTAGAAAATTAAATGTAAAAAAACTAAGTATTAAACCTAAATTGCACCCGTGCGAAGCCGGGATGGATCGACTAGTATTAGTAAATAAGTAACAATGAGTAATACTAATAACACTTGAGTGAGGGACTGTACACGTCACGCTACAACATTATCGAATCAAACTCCGAGCGAGAACATCGTGCAACGCACTATATAATGTTTAAATTCCTTATTATACTCTCAACAATAAGTGTTGTGACGTCTGTGTATAAATATGAGACTAAATGGTTTACGGTTCCGCTGGACCATTTCGGTTATCAGAGAAATGATTCGTTTAACATTCGGTATTTGGTGAACGATGATTATTGGGATCAGGAGAGCGGACCGATATTCTTTTACACAGGAAATGAGGTAAGTGCTGTTATACAAATATAGGAAGACTAACGTTGTTTTGCCATTTAAATTTCAAAAATTTGGGGTGGGCCACCCTTATTACTTAGGGCGATGAAAAATAGATAGTAGCCGATTGTCAGACCTACTGAATATGCGTATAAAATTCTATAAAAATCAGTCGAGTCGTTTCGGAGGACTATAGATATCTTCGATCACTAAATAGAAATTACTCAGTCCTGTTTAAAATTACGCACAAAACTATCCTCGGCATTGATATCCGTGGTTCTTAGTCAATTATAGGTACTTATATGTAGATATATGTTGGATGTTTGTTACTCAATTACGCGAAAAAACGGATGAACAGATTTAATTGAAATTTGGCACATAAATACTTTATTATATGGATTAACACATAGTGTTCCTGCGGGATAATTACAAAATATATTTACTAATTTAATATATTCGTCCGCGTGATGCTCCGCTCCTATTGGTCTTAGCGTGATGATATATAACCTATAGCCCTTCTCGATAAATGGGCTATCTAACACTGAAAAACATTTTCAAATCGGACCAGTAGTTTCTGAAATTAGCTCGTTCAAACAAACAAACAAACTCTTCAGCTTTATTTAATGCTGAGATTACAATTACCAAAATATCTACGGAATATATTACACTTGTTAATCTTAAGAATGCTATAAGTATGATATTTAGGGTTTATACACGAGCACTGTGATTATTTACTAGAGATAGACTGCCCGTAGGATACTAATGGGTAGTCATTTGGTTGGGATATTTGTAATGTACATTTTTAATAATGATCAATGTTTTTTTGAACCTTTATTTACACGCTTCTTTTTTTATTGTATGGAAATACAACAATAATTATATTGTTCTATATAAAATCTTTTACAAAACCCTAAAAGTCAGTTTTTAGAACTTACGATAATTCTAGCTTTTATATATCTATTAGTAGAGTAGTATGCTGGGGAGCATTGCTTGGGTCCAATTACCTACATGTATTTAGGAATAACTTTGTCACTATACTTATTGCTATAATTTATATTTTAATTTTCAAAATCAACATAATAAATGTGACTAATTCCCATCGACTTAAATGGTAATACAGCTCGATATGTACTTCATCCCCTATTTCAATCCATTTAAGCCTTTTTTTTTTCGATAATAACGTAGTTATGTCCTTTCCCAGGATCTAGTTAATCTCTGTACCAAATTGCATCTAAATCGATTCAGTGGTTTAAGCGTGAACCGTAACAAACAGAAAGAGTTACCTTGTAAGGCTAAAATAAATGAGTATATCCACTAATATTATAAAGAGGAAAGATGTGTTTTTTTGTATGTAACGAATAAACTTAAAAACTACTGGACTGATTTCATAAATTCTTTTGCCGTTAGAAAGCTACATTATCCCTGAGTAACATAGGCTATATTTATTGGTAGAAATTAGAGACCCTCAGAAATTCTTATTAAAACCAACCTAAGGTGCAAAAAATTAGCCATAAAATGTGTTTCATCGCATGCCCTGCGAACAGTATTGATGATAGAACAAAAAAATGTTCTACAATATTATAGAACGTATCAATATCTACAAATAACTCCGCAAGACCATACTAGTGTGTCCAACTATTGTAGTTAAGTCACTATAACTACTTTTTTACATTTTAAAAGTTGATAGAAATGCCTATCTAAATCAGACCATGTTATCCATAACTTTGTATTAAATTCTTATCCAAATAAATTATTTCATATTCAAAACTGTTTCAATACCAGTTAATTACTTTTTGAATTATTAAAATCAGACTTTCCATTGAAAAGATATTGAGAAATTAAAAAGCTAATTAGTGAAGCGAAGGCGGAAATAGTAATATATATGTAACATAGTATCCAATGCTACTCATATATTGATTTATGAACTTAGTTACTGGAATTTACAGCGTTCATTGGCACCTTATCATTTTTGTTTACACAAACTGTTGGTATGATAACACGAAACTATATTATTGTATGTTTTTTTTTTTTATGTAACTAGGTCGACAAACAAGCGTACGGCTCACCTGATGGTAAGCGATTACCGTAGCTTATAGACGTCTGCAACACAAGAAGCATCGCAAGCGCGTTGCCGACCCTATCCCCAATTCCCCCCAGGAGCTCTGGTCACCTTACTCACCAACAGGAACACAACACTGCTTTAGAGTAGTGTTATTTAGCTGTGATCTTCTGTAAGGTCGAGGTACTACCCCAGTCGGTCTGCTCCATATTTGAGCAGGAAGTTTCCTGCTGTGCCCTACCTCAGTTAGATAAGTTTAGTCTGTTATACTTAAACCACTGAATAGATTTTGATAACATTTAGTATCAATACAGATTAGAGCTTAGGAAAGGACATAGGCTAGTCATAAATTATATATTGATGTTGAAAATTAAAATCCTACTAATCATACTAATATTATAAACGCGAAAGTTTATAAGAATGTATGGATGTATGTTTGTTACTCTTTCACGCTAAAACTGCTGAATGGATTTTGATGAAACTTTACAATAATGTAGCTTACACATCAGAATAGCACACAGGCTATAATTTATGATGATATAGTGTAAATTATTTAAAATACAGCGGGTGAAACCGCGAGGCGCAGCTAGTGTATAATAAGTTTGTATGGGATTCTGACTACAGCGTTTCTTTCTTTTATTGGTTACACTTACGTGAAGATAACTACCCACATCTTTTTGATTTCAATTATTCTTTCAGTCCACCTTTGTATACTTTTTTTAGTCTGTATCTTTACCGTATTTTCTTACAGTAGTACATATGAAGTTCTATAGCTTATTTACTGAATGTAATTTTGATTTTGATTAGATGTAGGTTATAGCATAATTTTTTGTTCATAGGTTTAAAGACGTATTTTATATTTGTAAACTCTCGCCTCCACCACACGACTTCGCTACCAATATTATTATTTTTTTATATAAGTTAATTCAAAAAACGAGCACACAGTTCACGGTGATGGATAGTGGCCACCGTCGCCCATGGACGTCGACAAAACTAGAGGATATCTCTTGATTTGTCGATGCGTTGCCGCCTCGAAGATAGAATGAGAAGGAGGAGCGAAGAGAAGACTGCTGCGGTTTCCATGGACCCCGAGCAAGAACCCAGTGTTCCTTGGAACCGTAGCAGTAATGGGATGGGAGAGGTAGGGAACGGTAGATCTGGCCCACATGCGTCTCGGCCGGAACGCGTCAAACCACGCCACTATGCAACACTACACTATTAGTCTCATTACTTTTTTTTTTTTTTTTTTTAATGGCTTTGTATGTGCTTAAGCACAAAACATTCTGCCAGTGTCGAGTATAATGAAGAAAAATCGTCTCACTACTTTAATATGCAATGCGCGATATCACTTGACAGTTTCTCAATATAGGATTGAGAGATTAATGAAAGTTATATGTCGTCTACTCGAAATTAGCCCTAGTTACCCGTGAGGGGACGGGTTAGAATACTATTCCCCTCTGCCGCTGGGAGAGCATCTCGTAAGAGCCGAGTACCTCAGCACCCCCTTGGTGGTAGGGGATCTGTTCTCCGACTGGCTTGCGAACACCAGCATGCGAATCTGATCGCCAATTGTCATAGACGCGTTTCGTTCGAGTCTCCCATCCCATTCATGCTGCGGATTTAGTGGGCTCTGCTCAGGGTCCGCTTAAACCGCAGTATTTTTCTTCGCTCCCTATCCCCACTCTATCTTCGAGGATCGATGTCCATGGGCGATGGTGGCCACTTACCATCAGATGACCCATCTACCAGTTTGCACCTAATCTACCATAAAAAAAATTAAATAAAATGAACTATCCGCGAATACTAATTTATAAATGGTGTAACTGAGAGTGTTTTGTTTCTTAAAATTTCTAAAAAACAGTACCTTGTCTATGTTCATGTTATAGCAAAAAATGTATCGATCATTCAATAATAATTGGTTCAAAAAGGCCGCTAATCCAAAATGGCGGCAACATTCAGATAACTATACGTTTATTATTTTGTTTTATTTCAGGGTCAAATTGAAGCGTTCGCGAATCACACAGGGTTCATGTGGGACATCGCTGCTGATTACCATGCCAAGTTAGTTTTTGCAGAACACAGGTAAGGATATTTTATATCCCTAGACAATAAACAACACTAAATCAAAGTCGATCCGCTTTATCCCCCATTTCAACCCCTTAAAACCCTTTTTCATTCCTATGTTCTTTCTGAAACTCCTTTATATCTCTTATGTACTGAATTTTATCAAAATCAGGTCAGTGGTTTAAGCTTGAATGCGTAATAGACAGACAGATTTTCTTTCACTTCCATAATATTAAAGTTATCATTAGGATTATTTCGATTATCATTTTTTATTTTTTTAGTTCAGTTTTAATAACTCTCTGTCTGTCTGTCGCGCTTTCACGCCAAAACTGCTGAACCGATTTAAATGAAATTTGGTGTACAGATAGTCTAGAACCTGAAAAAGGACATAGGCTACTTTTTAATGAGTAAAAAGGGTTGTAAAGAGTTGAAAGGGGGGATGAAAAGTTGTAAGGAAGTTAAGTAACAGAAAAGCATTTCTATTTCATGTCTAGATCATTTTCTTATTGTAAATATCTATCTATAACTATTCATTAGACCAAGGACAGTGTTGATTGTGATTATGTATGGGGCTGTGTATCTAGTTATTTAGTAATCTTAGTTATATACGGATGGGCGTGTAAAGTAATAATACCATATCTCCGGTAGATGTTGTTGAAGTTTCTTGTTATTACAAATGAAGTTACGTACTAATTATAATTATTAAACAGTAAACAGTTAAATATACTGTTAGGTGTGATGTTGGCAACATTGATACGAGTAGCATTCAGTTGTGCCAACGAAAATGTAACCATACAAATAACGCGTACTTTTATTTATTATCAGGTACTATGGAAAATCAATGCCCTTCGGCGACAAATCTCTAGACAACGAACACATTGGATACCTGACGGCTGCGCAGGCGCTGGCTGACTATGCCGAACTCATCAACTACCTTCAGGGCTCTAAACTTCGACCGAAGCATCCTGTTATTGTTTTTGGAGGTAAATAACACATATATACACCGATTGGAAGCTATTATGACTAATGTAAGTCATGTTACAACGGAAGTTTGATTTTCTGGAATACTTAGTAGCTTATATATTAAGCAATGTTATAAACTATCTGTGAACCAAATTTTATTGAAATCCGTTCAGCCATATTTGCGTCATGAATCTTTTCTTGTATCATAACTTTTTTTATATCATGACATGGGGATAGAATATGTTCAAGAAGTAATTACAATATTACAGAAGACCGGTACAGTTCTGGTTTACATACAGCATGACTACAATCTAGCGTTTCATCATCATCACCCTTTAATGGTCCACTGCTGAGCTGGGTTTCCTCCTCAGAACGAGGAGCAATTATGCCATAGTCCACCACATCTGCGGGTTGGCAGATTTCACACACCTTTGAGAACATGGAGAACTCTCAGGAATGCAGGTTTCCTCACGATGTTTTCCTTCACCGTAAAGCAAGTGATATTTAATTGCTTAAAACACATAACTCAGAAAAGTCTGAGGTGTTTGACCAGGATCGAATTCGAACTCTCCACTGGAGTATCACTACTCATCTGGTGTTTGTTTAGCAATAAATTGAAAATGATAGAATTATACAAGTACTGTAAGTATGCAGTGTATTCTTGTCTTCTCTTCCTCAGGATCGTACGGAGGAATGTTAGCAGCGTACATGAGAATGAAGTATCCGCATATAGTGACTGGTGCCATCGCAGCATCAGCTCCTATCCACATGTACCCTGGCATGGTTCCCTGTGAAGTGTTTGACAGGATTGTTACCTCCAGCTTTAATATTGCTGGTCAAAAATGTGTGGATAATATTAGGAGTTCCTGGAGTCTTTTAAGGTTATTTTTTAAGACGAATAATAAAAAATATCTGTGACGTAATTTTTTTTTTGTTCTTAGGTTTTAACAGATAACCTTTTATTTTGTAATTGTTTGTATTGTTGCCATAAATAATACCAGAATTAATATGCATCTCATTTTTTTTTACTATTCTCGCGAATTCTCCTATAATCCTCTTTTTCAAATCGGACCAGCAGTAACTGAGATTAACGCGTTCAAGCAAACAAACAAACAAACTCTTCAGCTATATATATAAGTAGGTATAGATAACATTTTTGTTTCAGAAATTTCGTTAAAACACAAAACAATAGCGATTGGCTACAAAAAAATTGGAAGCTGTGTGAACCGGTCAAGAACTCCACAGATGTTGACGATCTGATGGAATTCCTCCAGTCTATGTACGAGACATTGGCTATGGTCAACTATCCATTCGCGACGGATTTCCTGATGCCTCTCCCAGCACAGCCAGTTAGAGTCGCATGTGCTTATTTGAGTGAGACTTTGAAAGACCAAGAACTTCTGGAAGTAAGAAATACTAAGATTTTTTGGTGCTTAATTGGAACAGCCAAACAAAATTTTTTAATTTATTGTTTGTACGTTTTTTAGGGAATTGGGAAAGTTATACAAACATACGCGAATTTTGATGGTAAAGCCAAATGTATTGATTACAAAAAAGGTGACAATTTCGGTAACCTTGACGCCAGTGGTTGGGACTATCAGGTAAGACAAATGATAAAATAAACTTTAATAAATAATTAAAATATCCATCAAAATGGCCAAAAAAATTTTTAGTGTGACAACACTAATATCAAATGGTTAAATATATAGGCTTGCACGGAAATGGTAATGCCAATGTGCACAAATGGAAGAGAGGACATGTTTGAACCAAAACCCTGGAATTTCACTAAATTTAGTGAAGATTGCTACAAGAAGTACAATGTATACCCTCGAAGACAAGGAGCTTGGGTGGAGTTTGGAGGAGAAAGACTTAAAGCTGCTTCTAATATTGTGTTCAGCAATGGACTTCTTGATCCATGGGCTGGAGGTGAGTTACCATTGATAAAAATTAAAAGAGTTTGAAAGAAAAGGGAGTAAAATAAATTGTTTATTTTCACCAGGTGGAATCCTCAACAGCATCAGCAGTTCTGTGACTGCAGTGGTAATAATTGACGCTGCTCATCACCTTGACTTGATGGCTGCGAGTGCCTATGACCCGCCTTCTGTAACACTAGCCAGGAATATCCACAAACAAAACATAGACAAGTGGATTAGAGAATTCCGAGAAGAAGACTCTGGAAGACAAGGATCAGGCTAAGCTTTTTTTTTAATAAAACATTTTAGACTGTGATTAAGTTTTTATTTTACCCACCCACATAGAAATCGATGTAAATAAAGACTCATTAAAAAAAATTAAGTATATGTTTACACAAAGACTAACGACAGAAATTAATAATCAATCTCAATTCTAAATCTTTGGATTATGAGTTAAAAATAGATTTTAAATTTGGAATCTATATTTAATTTGTAAACTAAAAATTTTGGATTAAGATTAAATATTAATTGCGGCCGTAAGAGAGCCTGGCAATAGAATATATATAATTACCCGTAAACCAAAATTTTAAATTATTTCATATTCAAAAATATTAAAATAAATCTTATAGTACAATTTTTTTTGCATATTATTAAATATTTACTTTTTCTTTATTTCTATTTATGTACTGAAGCTCGTTAATGTATACCATTATTATGAAACATAGTAACACAGAAAACTTCTTTTGACATTTCAGTTTTCGATTTTGACATAACCTTTAACATATTAGGGATAAGCAAATGAAAAATATATCGTTATATATAGTATCGATAGTTAAAAAAATATCAATGTTTCCACCCAAACTCGCGCTAGGCTCACATCTCTAGTTTTTAAAATTTAATTATAAGAAAGAAAATGTAGAAAAGTAAGAAAAATATAATCATAACCAATATTCCGGATTTTCTTCCCCTCCTGACGACGCCACCCCGCCTAAAATATAACTCACATCAACACTCACACACGCACATCAACTATTCAAAACTACTAAATAAAATAAAATGGAAGACAGTTTTAAGTGTCTCGTAAGCATTATATTTTTGTTTTCTTTTTATTGCATGTGTCTATTATATATAATTTCAATATAAGCCTATATATCTTTGTATGTGTATATTATATTGTATATTTTTATGAGAAACTAGCTGACCCAGCATACGTTGTTTTGCCACCTTGGGCTAACGTTATCACTTAGGGGTATAAAAATAGATGTTGACCGATTCTCAGACCTACCCGACATTTACACAAAATTTCATAAAAATCGGTCGAGCCGTTTCGGAGGAGTATGGTAACTAACATTCATTCTAACACGAGAATTTTATATATAAGATAAAAAATGGGCAGTTACCTAAAACGTAGTCAAAATATTTGAAAGTAAAAATATTTGTTTTTTTTTTCGCTCCATTATTAAATTTGTAACAATTTTCAATAGAAAAATTTAAGGCGCAACACTAACTCACGCAACATTTACAATTTATAATTTTTTAACATTAATAAGAGTGAGACATTGATAAAAGTGACCCGTAGAAATTTTTTTTAATTGCGTTCACAATTTAAATAAAATTAATATAAAATATAGCAATGCTCAAAAAAATATTTCCAGTTTAAAAAGTTCGATATCGATTAAACTGAAAAAATATGGACATTTTGATAAATCGATATTTTTTACACATCCCTAATACTGTCAGGTATAAAATAAACAAACCGTTTTAAAATAATTCTAAATGAAATAAGAGAAATTAAGCTTATACGACAAAACCAATGGAGACAATAAGTATAGCTCACTGTTATATCTGTAAATATTGTAAAGAACCGGAGAACAAGCAGGACCAGCCGGGCTTGGTTTGCGACACTTGCAACTTGTTTGTTCATTTGAAATGTTTGAAACGTGAAGGAACGCCTGGGGACTTCGCTTGCGATGTGTTCTTCGATTTCACTTGCGCTGAATGTTCTCCGGACTCGCAGGAAGTGTTTAGGCGTAATAAATTGTCATGGTAAGGAACGAAGTAATGGTACTTCTATAATTTTCTGTGATAACTATGTTTAAAAGTAGGATGGTATTCTTCACTATTAGTTTACAAAAATTTAGGCTTGCCTTTTTAAAATTAACTCTCTATATTTATGAATTTTCTAAACGTTTTACTTTAAAAAAAAATTGCTAAAATCTTTCTCAATTTTCCAAAAATCTTATCCCATCAGTGTATACAAAATACACTTCAGAATAATACCCATTATATAAAAAAGAATAACAAATGTTAATAGAAGTCCACTATTTGAACGAAGCACTGAAGTGATTTTCAGCTTATTTGTGTTCTATTTATCCTGGAAATGACATATTTTTGGCAATAGTAGTTAAGTCTGGTGTGTTGTATTTGCTTTTTTCAAATAGACGTTAATATGATTTTGACTTGTAGTTCTTGCTATAACTTTAGTGTAGTTTAGAATACTCTTAAACACTACATAGTTTAAAACAAAGTCGCTTCCCGTCTGTCTGTCCCTATGTATGCTTAGATCTGTAAACACTGTTGCAATTATGGTGCAAACGCACCACTCTCGAGAATCTTGCAAACATATAACAATAATTTTAATGATATCGACCCCTTTGTAGGATCTAAAGCCTTATTTAAAAACAAGATAAAATCAAAATGACTAAACTCTAAAAGATGAGTCTACACCACATGAGTCTAAGTTTTTAGATATGTGTAAGGCAATTATCATATATATTCTTATTTATTTACGTATATAGCATATATAATTAGTATGGATGTATGTATATATATATATATGTATGTATGCACGCATGTATGTATATATGTATCTATGTTTATGGTTTTTCTCGTAGTGTATATGATTCTTTAGATACTGTAACTGCAATACTTATATCAAATAATATTTGCTCAATATAACTTATGTCATAATCAATTTGTAACTTAAACTATACAACAATGCAACACGGGAACAACTATTATTGGCTTGTTCTAAAATATCAACTGTACCAAATGTAATACTATAATTATTATTAAGCTGTTGTTGTTCTAAATTAAAAAAAAAAAATAAAACTATGCAAAGGAATTTTGATGCGGTTGTGTTTAACAAATAAAGTAATTCAAGAAGTAACCATGTGAAGCCGGAGCGAGTCGGTAATTATTAATATTCTGTTCTAGGATAAACTGCCTGTTACTAACATTAAACCACCTAAACACATTCATGCAGGGGATCAGCAACAATGGATTCTTCCACTATAAGATGCATATCTGCTGCTTTGTTGATAGATATTGGGTACAGCTCTTTGGAAATAACTTGTAAGTATATTTTAATATGTTACACAATCTTTCTTATAAGTTCTGTCTACGGGGAATGTTGACAAGAAAGGTAGCTGCATTTCTCCACTGAATCACAGTCTCGATTCTTTTAGCATAAAATAAGCCAGTCCTATCATCAGTCACCTCCACTGAGAGATCGGAGTAACATTTTGGTGGATTTTTTGTGTGTGTTTTGACTATTAAAGGAATTAAAATATAATTTTGAATAATCAATGCATACTTTTGGGAGGTTTTTATTACAGCCTTGGAAACTTGGCCTTGGTTTAGAGGAAATTATAATTAGTAATTTTTGTTATGATGACATATTATTCAGTTCATAGGCCAATTTGAACATTTTTGTTTTTAATGTAAACATTAGCTATTTAACCTTTTTTTTTAAATACATATTGGAATTAATGAATGAATATTTTTCTTGAATGTTTCAGTAAACAGAAAAAGAACTGGGTAGGCACAATTGCTGGAGCGCTGTCTGTGTACAACAATATGTTCTTCCAGTCTGGTTCTCTTGTTCTGGGCGAGTCTGGATGGTGGAAATTGCAGCATTTCTTCTCTCCAGCTGTTGCAGCACAAATAAGTATAGAACCCTGTAGAAAACTGTAAAACAGATAGTTGCCAGCTCTTCTCAAAAGATAACTGCTTTCCGGACTGGTTGTAAATTCAAACAGACTGACTTTTAGTAGATAACTTTAATTTAATTATAAATAAATTCTAAAAATACACCAAATCCTCTGAGTTCTCTTTTCCTTCAGCCACTAAAGAACTGATTGTATTTTGATGTGTGTATATTTGTATTTCAGTACAGGAACTAGAACTAAGAAGACCAAAAGGGCGACGCAACGCATTTGCATTAGATAAAAATTTGTTCATCGAAAGAATTACAGAGATGGGTAAATAATCTTTCTACTAAAGTGGTTTATGTTGCTTTTACTTAGTTTATTTTTCTAAATATATACAAAAATTGTATATATCTATACTAATATTTGGCCATAGTCCAACACACTGGCCCAGTGCGGATTGGCAGACTTCACACACCATTGAGAACATGTAGAACTCTCAGGAGTGCAGGTTTCCTCCCGATGTTTTTCTTCACCGTTAAAGCAAGTGATATTTAATTAAAAAAACACACATAACTTGACGAACTTGAACTTCCCGAGTAGACATCAACGTCTAAACCACTGGGTTATCATTGCTTGGCCTAATCCCTCCTCATTCTGAGGAGACTCGGCTCAACAGTGGGCCAAGAAAGGGTGACGATGATGATGCTGATGATACTAATAATACTAATCTCTGGAACTACTGGTTCAAGTTGGAAAATTCTTTACAAGCTACGACCCATAGGAGCGGAGCATCAACGAGCATACGTTGCGTGTACTATGTAAACGGCGATAAAACAATAAAGCTCAGCAGCTTTTAGAATTGTATTATAGATGCTTACGCCACACTCTCTCTAACTCTCTCTATGTGACGCAGATGAAGTCGGGTGGGTCGACAAGTGTGACATACGTCGTCTTAACGTCGTTATTGTCTGTTACAGGATACAAAGACTTATATAATGATAGTCCAGAAAGACCCTTAAGTACCGATGAGGTGCCCAACAAAAAGCGACGAATCTCCGCCGTCAGCACAGAAGATGACTTAAAGTAAATGTAGATTATTATCGATAAAATTAGAAGAATACATAAATATTTAAGTGTTTAATATGCTGTATTTACTTTCAGGAGAGAGTTTCTGGATGAGACATTTGAAAAGGAATTTAATACTAGTTTATCATATGTCACTGCTAACGACAACAACTCAGACATCAACAGCATTTTTGAGGATTTTCAATATACACCTAAATATGTACCTCCAGTGAGTGCTAGAAAATAGTATATATAATAATTTCGTTAAAATTAAAACCCACCTTTTTACATTTACATTGGAGCACTTTAAACGTGATTTTGTCACGGTTGAAGTGACGTCACAATCATACACTACAGAAAACCGAATTCCAAATTGGTTGATATTGTTTTGTTATACTGTGACGTCACACTCCATAATCCACGTAAGCCCAGAGGGGTCCGGTGGCCGGAGGTACGGATCGCTCCGGGTCTGCAAAGATGACTAGTGAGAGACCCGATCTCGAGGAATATGGGCCGGGTTTTAGTGCGGTAGTGTATGCGTAAATGCATGCATTCCCACGTTAAAAAAAGTATTTTTCTAAGGCAGTAAGGCTTATGAAAAAAATAACAGTTGAATCTCGTTTCAATTTAAAGATTTATTTTTTTCAGAGCGAATCTTCAAGTATATCCAACAAACTTCATTACGATTCCGATTCACGCAGCTCACACAACCACACAGATGAGGAGAAACCCAAAAAATCGGAAACAAAAATCAGAAAAACTGAGGAAAAACCTGTTTTCCAATCGCAATCACTATTTTCATCTCTACCAAATTCTACCGACATGCCGTGGGTGGAGAAAGTAACAGAAAAACCTAATCTAGTACCCATGACAGAATATGAAGAAATACAGCTTTTGAAGAACGTTGAGAATTTAGTGACCAAAGTAAAAGATTCCAATAAGAAGGCGGAATTGTATCGATTGAGAGCAAAATTATCTTTGCGGAGGTTAAAACGGCATCGGCATTTGCCTATTTTTGATTTGGATAAGTATGTATACAGGATTATTTTCCTTTTTTTTAACCATAATTTTTTCATAAGTTCTTGTTTTTTTCTATTGTGGGATAAACATTGATACTGCTTAGAGTGAGTTTTTTTTCTGAGCCACCCTACGTACCTATTTCTTCCTGGGAATATCCATCTCAGCTTTTTCTACGTAATCACATAGATTTTTGATTTTGAATCCCATTGAGGGGCGCATCTACTTAGTTATAGTAGATGCACACAAAAAGTATTTGACCTGGGTTCAACGACGATAACATCAGCGGCTTTTGAAAAACTATATTAGTTTATGTCGCATTCTGGCTGGCCACAGACCATAGTTAGTGACAATGGTTCATCGTTTTGTTTGGAAAACTAGCTGCCACTGACCTGGTCTACTGATGAAGACTGTTGCTTGGAGAAATTGGATCCATGTGATGGTTCACACACGTTTTTTCTAATTATTTGTTCGAGCGATGTGCAATGTGGTTTACTTGGCGATCGCTTGTACATACGTGTAGAAGTGAAAGGGGGTAAATGAAGGAATGGTGGCACGCTCATACCCGCTGCCCGCCTTTGCCAACACAATATAATTGTATTTTTTTTCTCTACAGTAAAAAAATATAAAATAGTTCACCTTTGTGATGAATGTCTCGTGTCAAAGTATTTTACATAGTGTTCCTAATATTTAGAAAATAATATAACATATTCTTTCAGCATCGTTAAAATTCTTGGTGGATATGTAACAGAAGATTCCAGAGTAGTTATGAATGCTGATCGGATTTTGGACAGGTTTCAACGATCGGTAAGACATTTACAAACTGTTTACGTTATTGATTCCACTAACTCCCAAAGAAATAAAAAATATCCCTATAAAATTTCATCAAAATTGATTCAGTGGTTTATCATAATATAAAAGTTGGGATTACAAAAGATTACATTATAATTTTTATTTTTTATTTTAGTACCTAATAGACAATCTGTGTGGTACAATATCAAGTACCAACTATGGTACACTGCTGCTGTCCCACATCGAACCCACCGCCTTCCGCTCAGCGTACTCAGGGACGATACTCAAGCCGTTCATACGAAGAGATGCCACCTCTGTCCCAACCTGGCTGAAGCTCACTGATGAGTTGTTAAGGAAGACACATCGGTAAGATAAACTGATAATTAATCACGAGACCACTTACCAAGATTTTAAGTCTATCTATGCGTTTGTCTATTGTCTATATCTGCCTATATATCAACTCATCTGTAAATTTATCTATTCATACAAATTGGTATTGTTAATATGTAATCAGTTATCTAATGCGATAATTTATCATTAACACGAACGCTAAAAGTCCAAAAATTATTCCAAACAAGTGATAAGCTAGTTATATATTAGACGGGTGGTCATCGCCAGGAGTGGAAGAAAATCTAGAATATTCTTAGAATCATAATGTCTTAATTCTTTTACATATTTCCGTAATATTATAAATATTGAATTGATTCAGACGTTACTTTGCGGAAATTCATGTTTAACAAGATAATTCAACGATTACTTGTTTTGACGCACTCCTCACTTTACCACTGACTGTTGTAGAGTCTACATCTCCTGATGATGCAGTGTAGGATTGAAACGTACGTTGAATATTGCGTTGTGAATTTGTGCGATGTTCTTTGGTCCAGGCTACAGCTTTTACCGTTGGCACGTCAGGCCCAAGTCACACTCCCAAAACATTTAATATTGTTTTAGTAATATAAAAGACTACGAACCACCACCAAGAGCTACCATAGACTATTCGTATGTACGTCCACAACACATCGCAGCTATCAACAACTTGTGTGCACAGTTCTTCTGGCCTGGGATTGATGGTAATGTTTACTTGTTGCTATTTACTAGTGTTATATAACTGATTTTGTTTTTTTAATTGAATGCACTTATCTCAGGAACATCAAGCACATAATTTCTTAGTATCAAATAATTTTTAATATTTTTTTTTTGAGTAGCTGAATGACCAATTTTAGGCGTTTTTTAAAACTAGCATATACTAGTTTGCCATCTAAACTGCTCGTATACTTATTTAAAAAAAAAAACAAATCTTTTGAACTTACCTATCACCGTAACAAAGTCAAGGTAAACTTTATATTAACATTTTGGTTGACTTGTGTCATCTTGCAGTGACTGAAGCTCTCCAGTACCCAGAATTTAGTTGCGTAGTGACCTACAAGCGTCTGGTCATTGCGTTCGCGTTCCTAGTTCCTGATATAGGGCACAACGAGGCCTACATCTCCTTCGTGCTCACGAGGCCCGAGTGGCGCAATGCTAGGATCGCGTCCTTCATGCTGTACCATCTTCTGCAGGTAAGGGGTCAACGATGAAACTGTCCATATGATGGTAAAAACCCTCCCGAGTAAGACATCTATGTTAAAAAGACTCAAAACATTCACATATGAGAGTCATGTATGTGATTTTTGAGGTTTTTTGGATATATTTGAGATTTACATTTGTTTCAAATTTATCAATACCTCAGCTCAGGGAGGGCTGCTAATCGGTCAAATATAGTGTATGTCAATAATATTGTTTCAGACATGTACAGACAAAGATGTGACGTTACATGTGTCGCCCACCAATCCAGCCATATTTTTGTATCAAAAGTTTGGTTTCAAAGTAAGTAAAATTTTATTAATTAGAATATAATTAGCTCGCAAACATTTGTCCTACACATAAACGTTCGAAATTAATAATCAATCTCAATCCCAAATTTTTGGATTATGAATTGAATGTAGATTCCAAACTCAGACTTGGAATCTTTTTTCAATCTGTAATTCTAAATCCTTAATTTGCAATAGAAAATATATTCCAAATTTGAATTCAGACAATCCAAAGATTTTAGATTGAGTTTAATTATTAATTTCAATTGTAAATGAAGGTTGTTTTATTTTTAAAAACTCAAAATCTATAAATTATCACAAAAAATTTCCTATTCCTTATTATGCAAGTGAATCATTGCTTTACCTTGTGTGTGTGCGTGTCTGGCTATCACTTGATTGACATGTGAATTAAATAAATTTAAATGTCAAATTAAAACAAAAATTAATTAAAAAATATATATTTCAAGGCTTAGAAATAAACCCTTCAGACAGAAAATAATCATAAATCTTCTTTGTTTTATTTACATCTATCTTAACAATACGACGAGCATCTAACAATCTTAGAAAACCCATCTTATTGTTCTCCGCCGTTAATAATCTCTTAATCTCCATGTAATTCTTCGGCACCAGCCTCAGACCTGAGCACAGGGTTCTTTCACCTTCCGACAACAAATGGAATCCTGGTAAATCCATAATATCTAATGGCGATGTTTGTTTTCTTAGAAACCTTTTACCCAACCCATTGTTGAGGAATAATTTATGCTTAACCGGAGATTCACTATCAAACTTCTTCATCATCACAGAAGTGGCATATTTCTGTTCCTTTAAAGTCGAGTCGTGAACCCTTCTCAGTTTAACATACAAGTTTGCAGAATATAAAGTTTTTATACCAACTCTGCGGTATTCACACAATCTTGCTATTTTGCTTAACAGTTCTTCTTCTAAATGAAGAGACTCCATAAATGCGTCGAATTGCATTCCAGTCATGAACTGCATAAACGGCAGCAGCTTGTCAGATTTTGATCTTGATAATGTGTAGTCGAACCTATTTAACCAAGATATAAGTCTATGAGGCATGATGAGGCCGTGATTTTGTATAATTTTATATCTTCTCTGCCTTTCTTTTAGTCTCGTATTGAGTGCACTGACTAGACTTACTTTTAATGCATCCATGCATTCTTCATCATCTGTATCATCATCTTCTGAGTAACTGTCCTCTATGTTGAATATGTTTTCAGCATTATTGTCGTAGCTTAGTTCAAACTCTGATCGGTAAGCATTGTAGCCAGCAATTGAATGGTCTGATTGATTATTTCTCGGTGGGAACATACTTATATCTGTGTTAAATAAATATGGTGTTAAAGGTTTAGGAAATAATGACTGATCTGTTTCTGGAATCAATTTCAACTCGTCATACTGAACCTTTTCTATGTAATATTTCTTATAGTGCTCCTGGCATTCCAGTTTAGATCGAGTGTGTACAAATTTAGATATTTCCTCCCAATTACCATAACCATATGTAGAGAGAGCAGATAATAATTTACATTCTTCTTTAGCTGACCAGTTGCAGTTTTCGAAAAGTGGGAAATCGTTTTTTCTAATTGCGTATTTGTGATCGTTTTTATGATCATCCTTCTCCTTTCCTGTTGTGAAGCATGAGGTGCACAAATTGATATCGCACTCGCAGCATTCTATGTAAGGCTCAGAGGCTACGTCGGAACAAATATCACAGTTGACTTGCAGTATATCGTTTGGCATTGTTTGCAGGTTGAGGAGCTTATTCAGGATTTCTACGAGAAGTACTACGATATAGACTACAAGGGGTGTCGCCACGCGCTCTTCTTGAGATTAGTCCGATGAATAAAATGTTTACAAACTTTCATGTCTTTTATTTAAACTACAATTTAAAGAAGGTTTAGTTATATTTTTAAACAATAAAATGCCGAAGTCCAAACTGTCAATGTCAAATACAAGCAGTGAGGACAGTTAGTCAAAATTATTTCCCCAAATCTATTGGATTAAACATTGTTTTTTTGCACATCCCATACTATACTGCATTTTTCATTATGTTGACATACATTGCACAGAATAGTACACAACAGCTGAAGCACGCTGACGGTGAATAAACATCGATGTTTAGCTGGAAAACATCGATGTCACAAGAATAAAATATCGAAACGTCAATAATTCTTTAGGACACGCTCTAGTCTGTATTGGGATGAACTAGGTTTGACTATCAATTTAAATATTAATTAGCTAACAATTTCTAACTATTTTTCACTAGATGACACTGATCAACGAAACCGTGATTCTTGATCAGTGTACATCCACAGCTTCAGAAAGGATTTTTTCCAAAGCAGGCCGGCTACTGTACCTGCAAAGGAACAGACTAAAGGGAAAACACCTGTCTAAGTTAATTTTTTTACAAAAATACTGGGAATTTTAATTTTTTTTAACATTTATAATTTCAATAATAATACACATTTTTTAAATATAGTAGAGAGTTTTATTTGTTACCGATGTTTTTGGACATCGATGTTTTTCAATTGATATATATCGAGCATCGATACTTTCGTTACGATTTTAACATTGATGTTTTTCTAATATCGATCATCCCTATGAAGCACTGAACAACCTCTCCGGCGGTATAACAACCACCTACCGTACAAGCTCATCAGGAAGTATATGCGAAGAGAAGCTAAAATGGCCTTGTAACTGACAAAGGAGAACATATTGACATTGGCAGAATTACTGTTAGCAAAAGAGGTAGAAAAGCCATAGACAAGAGAAGAAGCAGAAGAGATCGAAAATCTATTTTCCTTCGATAATCCAGACTCCGGTTTAATATTGATGTTTAATTTCGACCGTAAATAGATTTTGCAACCTAGAAAATTGATGGAGATTTCTTTAAAGAAATAAAATTCAAATAACAGCTAACGACTACATTGAGTTTATTTGTTCTTAAGCTTTTAAATACTTATTATGAAATTAAATATTTTATTTTATTACAAAAATACATACGACACCGTCATAGAATGAAAAATTAATATAATTCAAAAATGATTTCCAAAGCATTCGATTGAGGAGAATCCCTTACCTAAATCTATTTATAAAATTATCTTATTGTTACGAGCTTGAATTCTAGATTGGAACAAATTTGATTTATTTAGAATGTTCACAAAACTCCAACGAAATTAACCCAACACTACGATACGAGCACACTATTTACACGTCTACGGTATTCTCAGACATATTTTCAATCTGCACTGTTCCACACTTATTTCGCGCAGCACTACTCTAGAAACACAAACTCCACTCCCAATAATCCACTACTTCGACTATGCATCAATTTCTTCGCACTTCGATATCTCTTCGAACACCCTTTTTAAATTTCGAATATTAGACTGACTTGCAATCATGCGTACAGCCCTTTATATAGAGTAGGTAAGGTTTCATATAGAAATTTCTCGCAAGTTGATTCTAGAATTAAAAAAAACGGATAACACTGGGGGAGTGCCGGCAGAAGAGAAAACTTGAAAATTAACGTTATGTATTTTTAAATATTCGGCGAGATCAGAACGTGATATTATAATTCTACGGTTTAAGTAACCCAAGAGAATAAAATTAAAAAAAAAAACAGAATTCCAAGTTGGAAAGATACAGCTTGAGCTAATATAAGCATGACTGTAAGACTCATATTTTTCGTTTCTACTAGTTTTAATTAATTGACTGTTACTAAAAATCTCGCCCCTAATTCTGTCGCGAGTTTTTTAATCATCCCAAAACAAAAAACTACACAACTCCACAACGCTGCTAAACAAGTTTTCCCTTCAAAAAAAGATTATTTTGAGCCTAGAGAGATCTAGAGTTATACCTATCTCACTTGAACACATAAATTTGCCTAATGCCGTCCTTTTCCCACACGTCAATCATTGAAGGCTCGTGAAATTTCTGGCGAACGATATCTTACCGTCTCTCTCGGTTCATCTAGCCGTGTTATTCTATTTCGACATTCTAGAAAGTTCGAACTAAAGCTTGGTCTAGGCATGCGAATTGTTTTGATGTTGATTCGCAACATTATTTTCGAATGATTTCCCCTAAATTCAGGGCAAAAACATCAAAGTTGGTATCACTGAATGTGACATATGTCAAATAGAAAAATAATCTACACGTTCAAAACTCTAATGATAAAACAATATTAATAACCGATATAATATAATGGAAAATAAAACTATTTTAAAATAAAGCTAATGAAGTATACACATAGTACATATTTATAACTAAAAATTATTGTTTTTTTTATATCACAAAAAGACAGCGAGATATTGATTTCCCTTTTCTCATTTTAAAACGAATTATTTATTACTACTGATTTAAAAGTAATATTCCTTTTCCCGAGTTAAATCAATATTTTCATTAAAAAGTTGAAAAAAATACATAATTGGTCTATATAGAATGAAATTAGGTAAAGACGGTCAATGGGGTCATTTCATAGGTACCTACTATACTTCGTATACTTGCGCAATACAAAAAAGAATATTGACCCTTATGATACAACCCTATAATTAAAACCACCTCTATAGGTATAAATTGTTCCATTTTTTTTATAGAAAACTCTAGAATGTTCCCCCATTCTTTTCTGTTGATGTAATTGAATTTAATGATTGTTAATTTTCTTTGTATTTTTTGTGGCATCAGTGTAGATTCCAAAACCAGCTTAAGCTGGACCTTCTTTACATTAAACTAATTTGAAATGAGAGCTCGTCTTATAATGGTATATCGGTGGAATTAATGGAGAAACCAATTTATATTACCCATGAGCCACGTCAATCGATTAAAATTTTATTGAAAAATCAGTACATAGACTTAGGCGACTGACTTTCAAAATTAAGATTAGGTACCTCAGTGTTACCCTAGATACATAAGTTTGCTACCATGTCTCAAAAAGTTGTTAGATAAAAGAAAGGAATTAATAATTAAATGGCAATTAGCAAAAATGACTTGTAACCGGTTTTAATTCCGCGATATTTTAGATCTAGAACGCTGAACGTTCACGTGAGCTGTTATATCTTGACCCACATTACGTTATCATTCACGTGTTTCTTTACCTACTATGAACCCTTTTATATTGTTCGAAAGGTACTGTCCCAAAATTAGATTTTTTTTAAATTTATTAATTTGTAAAATACATTAATTGTTAGCAACACTACTACACTATTTCTACCTTAGCTTTATAAAATCGTTTATAGAAAAAAAATACAATGTTCTATAATGTTCACATAATTTTCCTTTTTCTTTACGTATTTAGCACAATGATCCCTTTTATCTCATGCATACAAATTTAAACTCTATTCCTAAATAATAAAGTTCAAAATGTAGTTTCTATTTCTTCTCGATTATTATTTCCTAGCCATCCCTTTCTTCGTGCACACATAACGTCACTAATATCAGTCTGTTCTCGGTTACTACATTTTTATTTACTGTTTTGTTATATAAATAACCATTGGTTGATATTTTTACAGCTAGTTTTGGTGTTGTTTTAAAATTTTTCTTTTATAAAAAGGAATTTTTACATATTTTTTTTATGAATATGGAAGAGTAGAGAAAAGGAATTAATAGATTTGTTCCAAAGAATAACCCAAAATATAGGTAACCAGAAAATCTTGTCTTTTTATTAGCTAAGACACGAATGAAAACTAAAATTGTTTTAATATTCTGTACTTAAAATATACCTAGTCATTTCTTTTTAATTATAACATTTTATTACTTAAGTCACTCAGAAAGATTGTAATTTTCTGCCTGTGAAAGATCAAAATTCAACTTAGTTGCTTTTGAGACAAACAAATATTTAAAAAAATCTCGTTATAATATTAGTGACTAGATAAAAATAATACTTTTATTAGACATAGGCGCGTATTTTTATACTACTCTGTCATTGGCTAACTAGAATACAAACAAACCGTAACACAATTCCATCACCATAGAAAACAGACTGTTTAGAAAAGCGACGTCAAGTCTGCACTCAATGCCCCTTGCTATTTGAACTACTAAATTTATATTTATCTCTTTCTTTCTTTAGTGTCGTTGGGACGTTGTTTATCTTTTGTCTCCGTCGCACGGCAAGTGAAGGCCCCAGAATGTTCTAGACGTTTTAATGTATATATTTTGTCGCGACGGCAGCGCTACGTTTCATTCATTTGTGAAGTAGACAGTGTGAACTTGTGAATTGTGTTGTGAGTGGAAAGCTAGAATTATTCATATTTTCAGCTAGAATTAGTGGATTTCATACAAAAACGGATATTGTAAGTATTAATTTATTAAACTGTGCTATTGCTAGTGATATAATATTTGTGTGATCGTGTATAAAATAACAAAAAGAACGAACTGGAAGGTGCCAGACTGAACAGAGGCGCGTGCAGTATTGCCGCGGATCTCCAAAAAAGGTGTCGACTAAAGGAACCGTTTCTTTTGTTTCAGGATACTTAAAAATGGGTAAGGACTACTACAAAATCTTAGGAATAGCGAAAGGCGCGACAGACGATGAGATCAAGAAGGCGTATCGTAAATTAGCGCTCAAATACCATCCAGATAAAAATAAAGCGCCTGGAGCTGAGGAGAGGTTTAAAGAAGTGGCGGAAGCGTACGAGGTGTTGTCGGATAAGAAGAAGCGTGAGATCTATGACACTCATGGCGAGGAGGGTCTCAAGGGAGGAATGGGTGGACACAACGGACCTGGTGGCGGCCAGTCCTTCTCGTACACGTTCCATGGAGATCCAAGGGCTACGTTTGCTCAGTTCTTCGGGTCGGCGAGTCCCTTCCAGGCGTTCTTCGACCTGAACGGCACAGGTGGCAACACAATGTTCTTTGACCGCGACATGGACGTCGATATGGACCCGTTCGCCAACATGGGCATGGGCACTGCGCGGACCGGCGGACCCGGAGGCGCGTTCAGGAGTCACAGTTTCAACTTCCACGGATCACCGAACCGGAAGGAGAAGACGCAGGACCCTCCTATAGAACACGACTTGTACGTGTCTTTGGAAGACATTGCGCGCGGTTGTGTTAAGAAAATGAAGATATCTCGACGAGTGATGCAACCAGATGGCAGCTCAAAGAAAGAAGACAAAGTGTTGACTATACATGTTAAACCAGGATGGAAAGCTGGTACCAAGATCACGTTCCAGAAGGAAGGAGACCAAGGAAGGAATAAAATTCCAGCAGACATTGTGTTCATAATCAGAGACAAACCAAACCCACTCTTCAAGAGAGAAGGCAGTGACATCAGATATACAGCCAAGATTTCACTTAAACAGGTGAGTTGATTTTAATCATTTTTTGTTTATAAAACAAGAAAATCCTCATGACTCATAATAAACTTTCTCACTAAACTAATTTATGTAAAACAGTTTCCAAACATCACTAATATATACAACTACTAGTTTAATAATCTGTTATATTCTTTGCAGGCTCTCTGCGGCACAATAATAGAAGTACCAACAATGTCTGGCGAGAAGCTCACAGTGAACCTTCAAGGTGAAGTAGTGAAGCCCTACACCGTTAAACGATTTCCTGGGTACGGCCTACCCTTCCCTAAGGAACCGACGAGGAAAGGTGACCTCTTAGTTGCATTTGACATCAAATTCCCCGACCGTTTAGGTTCAGGAGTTAAAGAAATATTAATGGATACACTTCCGAACTAACAATAGTGGACTGCTCAAGTGTTTGAGACATTCCCTTTATAATCTGTATTTTTGAACATGTTTATTTTAATTTCATAATACATTTAACTTTTTTTTCTGAGGCATGTAAAAAAATCAGATTATGTTGACTGAGGACGATAACTGAAAGTAGTTAATTTTTTATCTGTAGACACCCACAGATACAGAACAGAAATATTTTATTTAGTTTTATTTACTTGTTGGCAAGTGCAGGTGTTAAGTGATTAGTGGAATTGCACTTGTCAGTACAGTCACATCATCCGACATAAGGACTGGTTCCTTAAGAGCCTAGATTATATTTTATTTATTAATTGTCCATGTGTGTGTGTCTTCCATGCGTTTTAGTATGGGAGAGAGAATGACTCTGTAAGTTGTAAATATATTGTAAATAGTGTGATTGTAACTTGGAGCTGATGTGATTAGAATACTAATTTGACTCATAATTCTATGACTTCACTTATTACTGTTAATGCAATAAAAGATTGGAGATATACATGGATTTTGATTTTACTCCCACAAAGAGTAGGTATTGATTTTACCTTTATTTTGCAAATTTTTTTTATTTCCATTTTCTAGACCCCATAATCGATTTGAGTTTTAAAAAATCGATGCAATAATTTTCAGATTGTCATCCCTACCTTTTATTGAATTTAAATTTAGAATAAATCGTCAAAAATTCATCACGTTTACAAAATTTACATAAGTTTTATTTTTCTTCAAAAAATATCCTTATTTTTGCCCTCATTTTCCCTAAAAAACATTTATTGAGATTAAAAAGAGAGAAAGTTGTATTTATTGTTATAGTATACCCATTGTTATTTATGATGATGGCAACATCGATTTGTGTAGCATTTCAGATTCAGTTGTGCCAACGAACTAACCGCCAAGACAGAAATCATTATTACATCCCGAGTTTCTTTGCATTTTAATCAACATAACATATTTATAACAATATTTATCATTTAATATTTTCTTAAACTTCACTACAATTTGAATTTTTGACCTCAAAACTGCAAACCTCTAAAAACAAACAACTGAACTTGTACCATGGTGGGTGATAGTAATACTGTCTGAGATAGTATTTAACTATAATATGGCGTATAAATAGTAATCTATTTATAAGTAGGCGTCCAGAGGTAAAGCGTTCGTAAATAACTTGTCGGGACTGAATGTCATTTATTTTTGTACATTTAAATAAAAATTGTAGCGTTTTACTTAATAATTTTGAAATAAATCCAATAGTCTAAAGAAAATTATATAATCCAAGTGTCATAAATCATAATTTCATTTTTTTACCCTGTTTTCCATGATGGAATAGGCAATGGTACTACACCGTACAGCTGTGTCTTTAGTAGGTTAATTCTTCATTCATTTTATAAAAAGAATTCATGTCTGATATAATTTCATCAAATAAAAATAGTTTTTTTTTTATTAGCAGGTTATTTTTTTTTTAATTTGCGTGTGAATGTGTTTATGCATTGAATAATCTGCCAATGTTGCGTATAGTAAAAAATTATGCTCCAACGAAAACTTTCAGCTAAATATTTAGAGATATAATATTAACACTCTTCATCTATACTATTATATAAAGAGGAAAGATTTGATTGTTGGTATGTTTGTTTGTTTGTTGCGAATAGGCTCGAAAAGTACTGAACCGATTTTGAAAATTCTTTCACCGATAGGAAGCTACATCCTTTCCGGGTAACATAGGCTATGTGGTGTTGCCATAAATACTCTAATTAAAAAGATATGGCCATTTAAGTGCCATAAGGTGGCCATTTTGTAAATTGAAGGGTTTCTCAGGAACTACTAATCCGATTTTAATTGTTTTTTCACAGATAGAAAAATGCACTTTTCGTGAGTGACAAAGGTGATTCAGTGTTGCCATATACATTTTTTAGTTAAACGAATTTGGCCATTTTGTCGTAACAAATCCGATTTTAAAATTTCTTTCGCTAATAGGAAACTATACTTTTCGTGAGTGACAAAGGTGATTCAGTGTTGCCATAAACATTTTTAAATTAATAGAACATGGCCGTTTTGTTACTACTGATCCGATTTGAAAAATTCTTTCACTGAGGAAGTCTACAGTATTTCTGTCTCTCTTCCTCTTATATACTATCATTCTCTCTCATCCTGTCTCTTTTTTCTCTCTTTAATATTTATCTTTATCTCTGTTCAGAATGGTCAGTCTCTGTTCGGTTTTTTTTCGAGAGTCTCTCTCTCCTTTATTTTTATTTTCGTACATATATTCTTAATTTAACGTAATATACTTTAACGTGGACGAAGTCACGGTAGTCGACTAGTATTAAATAAAATGAAAACTACTTTTGACGCCATGACAATAAAATGTTGTCATTGTGTCTTGAAAAAAAATTGACACAAATCTCAGTATGTACATAGCAACGGTAAAAAGTTTGTTTAAACGACATTTTTTCCCTGGTGAAATTTTCATGTAAATAATCATTAATTTATTTAGAAGCAGAATATTAGACACTTGACATTTTTAAATTTCCAAGGTTTTCCTACGTGTGAATATTTGACTTGATTGATTGTAAGCTATAATTGTAGCGATGTCTCTTCACTTAGTTTCATAATCGCAGTTTAATGTATACACAGCTGTATGGGAATTATGGTGGCGTCATCCGTTGGCTCGGGTTCGGACCTTGGGAGCGGAGCCATGAACATAGCGAGTCCACGCTTATTGCTTACTAAATGTGCCTCAAAATTAGATTGCCTTTTTATAAGTTAATCGTCGTTTTATTTATATATTAGTAGATATAGCTGCCGGCATGTAAATATGGGTTTGACCTTGAATGCGCAAAAGTCACGCTAATAATGCGCAAAAACCCACTATTTTCTCAATCCTAAAGTTAGCTGCCGGCTACTACATTATACAGTTTAAAAATATATTTTTTTATCAACGTATGATCGTGGCTCCACACTGCATTCAGCATGCGCGGAGTCGGGCCGCGGGCGTCACTAGTAAAAATATCCGCGGCGCCTCCGCCCGCGCTCCTCCCCGTCGCCCCCGCACTACTCTATATCGATGCTCCCGCATTATCACGTCGCGTCGTTATAAAAAACTGTTAGATAACAAACACTAGTTATCGACTAACACACAAACAATATTAGTAATACATGTCTTCTGTGCCGTCGTGCTAAATACTTGTGACACTTGGAGACCACAAAAAAAGAAATTCTGTTTTGGGTCGCCTACAATCATCTGATTGCCCTCCTCCAGTTTTTTTATATTGCGCCCCTCTACTATACTCTCCTATCTATTTTTTATTTTTTTATTCCAATCATATTAATTATATGAACGACCTGTCCCTGCTCCACTATCACTAACATTTCTTTACTCCATTTCTTTAAACATTAAAAATATAATTATTTCTTTATTAATTTAAAACTCATACCAAAACAGAGACCGGCACGCAACCGATGGTTAGGGCTCCAGAGACAACAACCGTTTCCTCCATCAGGCGGCAGGAACCTGGGCAGCTATCCAACGAGTCTCTTGAGGTAACTCCTAGGCAGTACCACAATCGGCACAACATTTATATATTTATTTATCCTACCTGCTATCCATATCCATACAAATAAATAAAATTGTAGTGTCTGTTTGTTCCGGCTAATCTCTGAAATGGCTGGACCGATTTGGACGGGACATTCACTGGCAGATAGCTGATGTAACAAGGAGTAACTTAGTCTATTTAACATCTCGCTACGACCCATAGGAGCGGAGCAACACGCGAACGAAGTCGCACGGGTCGGCTAGTTTTTAATAAAAGCGATTGCCGTTTTATTTTGAGTGATGAGAAGAATGCTCCGGTTTCAGTAAACCCCGAGTAACCTGCAATCATCTATCAGCAGCATTATTGGATTGAAAGAGGAAAGGGGTCGTCTTGTCCATATGTCCAGAGGGCCTTTGCAGCTCTTACTTGGGATACTATCCCGACATGAGTCCTATTACGAATCGTAAACACTCGCTCACCGCGCGCGCGCTGGTGTTCGTTTGCAACTTCGGTGGTGTTCGGTTGTACTTTCGTTTTATTTATTGTAATTGTTTTATGATTATATTGATGAACGAAAACTAATGAAATGTATTAATCGTAGAATGAAGTTTTATATCATATTAATTTATTTGATAAAATTGTGTTTATTTAGAATATAATGGATGCTGATTCAAGACATTTATGGCTTAAATTAGGCTTTCTTTAAGATTTTTTCCGTGCAAACTCAAGTAATTTAAAGAAATTCTAAAACTCCGATAAACAAGTACAACATTCAACTTATATTTAATGAATTTTAGCTTTTATAAAAATTGAATGTAACTATGTGAATTTCAGCGTCAAAGTTCCATCGCCGACGGTTAGGCTTGCAAACTGAGGTCGTAAAACATTTATAATAAATTACATATAATTGAAAAGAAAAATGAAAATGTGTAACTCCAACTTACAAGAAAGAGAATGGCACTATCGTTATTCATAAATAATAAAAATATCTTACTGCTACTGAAAATCTTGAAAGCAGCGTCAAAAAATCTTGAATTTTCGAAAAAAATGTAATAGGACTCTTAAAGCAAATGAATGAATTTTGATGAAACCTTTTAAGTGTGTTTATGATATGATGACTAATGAGGCAAATTCGTTAAAAGTAAAGAAACAAACAGGAACATTGTGTACAAGACGTGTGTACTGTGTATGGATGATTCAGCGGCAGTATCAGTGAGTTCACACTGATTTCCGGCTATGCGAAAACAATAATAAATAAACTATATCTGTATAACTACTTTTAAAATAATATTTCAGATGAGTCATGTAATATCTACAATAAATTAAATTAAAAAAAAAACAATAATTGTCGCTGACTCGTAAACTGCCTAAATGTCCACAACTTATTTTATTTATCTTTTTATGATTAATAATAATTCGGTATTTATAATTAAATTAAATAATTCGGCCAAGTGCGAGTGTGGAACTCTCGTACAGAGGGTTCCGTACAATTTCAATAAATGGATAGTCTTTGTCCCTTTATTGATTACGAGCGGCCTGCCCTCGCTTCGCTCCGGGTATTTAAAGCAATATTATAATTTTTTTTTTTCCCTTTACCCCTCCTAGTAAGCTAATAAATAGCTTGTGTCAGGAGTGGGCCACGCCAGTAGTCCAATGTCCGGGATTTGAACCCACGACTTGTTGATCGTGAATTCAACGCCCGAACCACTGAGCTACTGACGCTTCGACGCTAATTGATGTCCTCAATTTGTCTTTCTGTGATTGTGTAGTTCTTCATTATGTGAAAAAAAAGAGAGAGAGAAAATGTTATAAAACAAAAATGATAAAAAGAAAAAAAAGCGACAGATAATATAAGAGAGACCAAAAATAAAATTGAGTAGATAAAGAGAGAGACTATCGAAAGAAAGAAACCGAACAGAGACTGACTATAAAGATAAATATTAAAGAGAGAAAAAAGAACCAGGATGAGAGAGAATGATAGCATATAAGAGGAAAAGAGACAGAAATACTATAGACTTCCTCAGTGAAAGAATTTTTAAAATCGGATCAGTAGTAACAAAACGGCCATGTTCTATTAATTAAAAAAATGTATATGGCAACACTAAATCACATTTGTCACTCATGAAAAGTGCAGCTTTCTATCGTTTTAATGAGAATATTTATGGCAACACCACATAGCCTATGTTACCCGGAGAGGATATAGCTTTCTATCGGTGAAAGAATTTTCAAAATCGGTTCAGTACTTTCAACAACAAACAAACAAACAAACATCAAATTTTTCCTCTTTATATAATAGTGTAGATTTATAGTTTTGTGTTTTTGTGACTTGAGTATTAATATTAATTTCAACTTGATACCTCCACGCGTTCAAACAGACGGACAACGAAGTGATCCTATAAGGGTTCCTTGTAAGGTACGCAACCCTAAAAATGATCATATACACATAATATGAACAAGGCAAATTTTTTTTTTTTTATGTATGATCTTTGCTTTTACCATAAGGGATAGATTTAAAAAAAATTAAGAGTAGTTTTTTTTAAGATAACTATTATTATTATTAGTTACACTAAAAATAATTGCGACATTAGTCAATCCAATTAAATGCTGTTAGAAATTGCATTTTTCTTGTATGTGTTCTCTTATCGTGTGTAATATATTTACAAAAGGGATTTCCTTAGAAGTAATAAGTATATAAGGATAACCCTTGAACCAATTTTAATTTTATCCAAATAAGGAGTATATTACGTGAGGTGGAGGCTGGAGGCTGGAGCCCAGACGAGTGAAAGTTGTACTCTCCGCAATGTCACTCTGCCCACGCACTTCCAGGAACGAGAGTAGCTCGTAAATCACACCATTAATCTTATCAACATTATATTTATACATATAAATAAAACTATTATGTTGTGTTGACATATAATGACGAGAGAAATGTGCCTGGGGCTTGAGACCGAGGAGCAGTTATAGAGTTCGTTCATAATATATTAACTCTCACACTGTAACATTAATGAGAATAAAGATCATTAAACCTAAACACCAGAGTGACTGACTATTATCTATCGCACTTAAGGTTATATATTGTATACTTCACATAATACATGATCTACTCGCCAATACTACTTTATAAACAGTGTTGCTGACAGTATGAAATTTAAATTTATTACTTCGACATTTTGATTGAAAACCATTCGTCCGCGTCACAAAAGAAAGAGAGAGAGAGATTTAGAGAGGCGTAGGCAATTAGGCAACATCTTCTATTTCCTGTTTTCTCTTAATTTTCCTCGTTTTTGAAACATTTGACATTGACACTCCGCTCCTATGAGTCGTAGTGTTGTTATATAGTCTACTATCTGTGCCCCGAGGTTTCATCTGCTGTATTTTGGATAATTCATTTAGTATGAATAATAAATTATAGCATATGTCTTATTCTGATGTGTAAGCTATATTATTGTAAAGTTTCAACATAATCCATTCAGTAGTTTTTGCGTGAAAGAGTAAAAAACATACATCCATACATACTTTCGCGTTTATAATATTAGTAGGATTCCATTCCTCTATAAATGGGGTATCCAAAACTATAAGTTTTTTTTAATTCAAAACAATAGTTCTTGAGATTATCGCGTTCAACCAAACAAACATAGAAACTTTTTAGTTTAATTAAAGTAATGGTTTTCAGAAGAGTTTTTAGTATACAACAATAGTTACTTTTCTTATGAGTAATTTGGTTCACTGGCGAAATTGGGGACTGGGCTTGGAGAGTAGAGTAGGGCAACCGCCCATGGTCTTGCTCTTCAGAGGCCTCATTTAAATAATCATTGAAAATCGCGTATTTATATAAGTCGATATAATATCGTTATATGTATTTAAAATTTTAATTTTCAACATAATTTATATATGACATAAACGATCACAAGCTCAACATGTACTTCATTAATCATTCTATTTAGATACCTTCAAAACTTTTTTTTACTATAAAATGTAGCCTATGCAATTTCCAAACCTCTATTCTAACTCTGTACCGAAATTTCATTAAAATCGGTTCAGTGGTTTTAGTATGGAAGTGTAACAGACAGACAGAGCCGAATATATTTTTGTATGGGACTATCTAGTTCTTAATTAATAACGAAAACGCACCATTGAATTAATTACTATCACTACATTTTATATCAAGTTGGACTTAACATTAATACCATACCGAAGCGAGGGCAGTCAGTACAGCTAGTAGTAAACTAAAGCAGACAGTTATTTATGATAGTTACAGTAACAGTTATTTCGGCATATACAGACATACAGTTCAATGTACAATTAGCAAATCACGTTTGTCATCGTTACCTATGCTCTGTATTTTTCCGCAGTTCAATATCCTCTCTCTCTCTTGTGTAATAAAAACGATAGGAATAAAAAAAATAAGATTTACGAACAAAAATCGTTACATAAATGTTCGTTTTATAAAATCTTATTTAATCTGCAAGATCTAATTAAATTTGTTTACAAAATTTTCATCATTTGAATCAAATGGTACAGATTAAAAAAGGATCCAGATTATATCACTTTTGCATTTTTAACTAAAGAGGTTACATTTTTAACAAACATAAAATGTCTGAAAAAGAATTGAAAATTAATAAAGAGTCGGAGATTGAAGAAATATTACTAAAAATATACATTATCTGTTGTTGTCTCATATTGTCCCGGGAGTAAAAGAGGGAGTGTAGGGTGTGCGGTGCATAGTGCGGGCGCAGCGGTCTAAGGGCTGCAGTCAAGGGATGGCGGTTCTTTTCGGAGAAGATCTATCTGTTAACAAACTCTTCGAGCCCGAAAAAAAACAAGTCATGTATTTTTGTGATGATTGCAAAGGGGCGCTACATGGACTAGAGACATCCCTGATTTGACCCTCCCCCCTTTTAGCTTTTGTGCTTTAACGAAAGAGCTGAAAGAGTTTACAATATTGCCCGTGTGGGGACAGGTTAGAATATTATTCCCCTCTGTCGTTGTGTGAGCATCTTGTAAGAGCCGAGTAACCCAGCACTCCCTTGGTGGTAGGGGATCTGTTCCTCGATTGGCGTGCAAATCCGACAGCCAAGAGTCATAGATGCGTTCCGGTCTCTCATTAATGCTGAGGATCCATATATTTCACAAAACAGATGGAGTGAATTTTAATTCAAAACTATAATGAATATACGGAAATGACAAAGTAAACACAATGATCTAGTTTTGTTATTTATATAACACGTTTTTGTCAGTCCTAAGAAACGTCTGGATTGTTCATTTGGAAATTCGGTTACGTCGCGGTCAATGCACTACAGGCTACAGTACAAGGTGACCACATGTTTTTATTATAATGGGAATCTTCTCACTGAGTCTAATGGTGGTCGAGTTAGAACCGAGACCGAGTGTATTAGTTTTTTTACAGATTAAATAAAATTTTAAATTGAATTGGATCATAACAGATTATACATTTTATTCTATTTATCGATTAAAATATATAAATCTACAAATTATCGATATATTTTAATGTAATTCGGCTGGTCCTAAATATTAAAATATTGTAGATCCAAGAGGAACAGGTCCACTTATCCTATCTCCTCCACCCTCCACTGGCTATGACAACAATAATAGCAACACTGAAAATATAATTTATGACACCGTGGTGATAGTGAGTAGTAGATAGGTGAATTGCGTTTAATTAAAATAACCTCTGCCATATCATAATGGAAAATACTATGAGGAAATAGGAATATTCCAAGAAAATGATAAAATACTCTTTACCATAAATATTGAAGAAGCTACATACGCATATATTTCTGTAATCGCATTAAATAAAATCTGTTCAACCTTTTGTGTGAAAGAGTAACAACTTTCACTTTTATAATTTTACTAGTAGACTCGCCCCGGCTTCGCCCGGGTGAAAATATTAGTAATATCTTCGAAAATATCCATTTAAATTTCATGCTGTAAAGGGCCATATTGATCTATATTAAATGCACAATGTATTTAAGGTACCTAATTGGATAAGAATTAATGCTGTATTGTTTAAAATCGCTTCGTAAATAAGCCATTATTTGTCGTAAAAAGTAAAGGATAAAAAATGTTTATTGTGGGTTATCCCTAAGAGATAGACATATATCATAGCGGACTTTTTTGTAGACCTTTTTAAGGTGTACATTACTGTGGTACATTTGTACTGTGGCCAGCGTTTGCAATGTTCATTGACATCACATTAGAAACCTCTAAAACTATCAGTGTTTCCCTACTATATTATATATTTAAACCTTCCTCGTGAATCACTCTATCTATTAAAAAAATTAAAATCCGTTGCGCAGTTTTAAAAATCTAAGCATACATAGGGACATACATACATAGCATACAAGCGTAGAAAATATTTAGTGACGTTATTAAGGTTAATAATAGATAAAACTTTATTTATTTTATAAAACTTCATTTATGAAATAATTCTTCTTTTCATTTTTCACACCAAGGTCGGGGATCGGTTCTCCGAATGGCTTGCGACCACTAGAATGTGAGCCAGACTTACCCCTTCCCCTCCCGTCCCGTTAAGGCTACGGTTCTAGTGAACTCTAGGTTCTCGTTCAAGGTCCACTGAAACAGTTGCATTCTTCACTTTATTCCCCTTCATCACTATCTTCGAGGTGACAACGCATTGGCAAAATGAGTTCCTCTCTTGTATTGCCGATGTCCATGGGCAATGGTGGCCAATTTAATCAGGTGTTAGTTATCAGGTAGTTTGCTGATTCAGGGGTTCTAGACACCCCTGCCTTCTCTATCACTGAAAGTAAAGTAATTTCCGCGAAAAAATCGTATAGCGGTAATGTTTAAAAATGTAGGTTCTACAATAAATATAATAATTAATTATTTAAACTAATATGTAAGTACACTATTTATTGTATAATAAATACAATTTTTATTCAGAGAAAAGATGGCCACTATAGTTAGGATTCAAGTTTTGTTCTTCAAACATAAAAACTCTACAATTAAATTAATCTGAAAAAATCTCATGGAAAATGATTTTCAGTGAAATAACTTTCTAGTTTTAAAATATTGTAATATGCATCTTGCTCTAACAAACATACAAACTTTACCTCGTGTAAACATAGAAAAGTATAGCCCAAAATCCCTTGATAGCCATTGTTTAATTAATATATTGTAAAGAATCCACTAGTCTTATTCACCACAACATAAAATAAAAACAATGTTATTATTTGCCGCGAATATGCAATTAAGTGCTACAGATAACAATAACATTCACTCGAACATACACGAAGTCTCTCGAACACTGGCGGAGGTTCCAGAATACGTATACGACCTCCACAGACCGGTATCGTGCCACAGATATTAGATATTGGTATATAGTTATAATATTATTAGTGTTGCCATACATATTTTATTCTACCCATATTTGGTGCTAAAATAAATTTATTAATAATACACGTATTATTAATGAGAATATGTTACAAATTATTAAATTTGATACGTTTAAATTATAAATAATATGTCAAAAATTCTTTTATTATTGTAATAAAATATTAAATTCATTTAATGAATAAAAAACAAAGAGACAGTTTTTTTTTAAAAAAAAAAACGATTTTCGGTTGGCAGAAAAGAAGCACTTTTAATGAGTTTGTTAAATTAATTACTGATCGATACGAATTTTCTCGGATATTTCATTATATTTCTTAGACATTTTTTTTAGACTCCCTAAAAATAAGCAAAATTCTTCACGGGTAATATCAAGAAGTAATTTAAAAATGAGGTACACGTGCTCGATGTCTATCACGTGTTAGGTGAACGTGACTTGTGATTCGAGACACGTGAACAAAGTAACCCTACCAGGATAAAGAGGCAATGGAATAATAAGTATTTACAATAAAATTAAGATTTAATTTACATCAGGGAAAATATAATACCATAAAATGGGAGATCCATTTTTTCCTGTTTTTATTGCATAATGGAAAAGACAAAGGTATTAAACCGTACAGTCTTATGTCAGATTTAAATTGTTTTTTGAATTTCAAATCCATCTTTTTCCCCCTCTAATTTTATTCCATAATTGAAAAGGCAAAGGTATTACACCGTACAGCCTTATCTTTGGTAAGTAATTTCTTTATTAATTAAGACACATACGTCATTGAGAAAAATTTTAAACTCATTTTTGCAAAAAGTTTTCTCTAACGCCTGCAAGCTTCAAAACAATTATTATAGTATTTTCTTATATCAAAATTAAAAATTTGTAATTATATAATAATATTATGTGTTATTAATTATTATATAGGTGGATGCTAGAAATTTTCAGGAAAACCTTAAATTTAAATCTATCGAATCCGGGCCATGTACCATGTAAATTATTCTAATAATAAATAATAGATAAATATGTACTTACTTATAATGGCGTTCTTTACTATCCAAATACAAATATTCATATTTGTACGTAATTGCTACAGGCTGTCAGGGATGTAGCAGGGCGCTGCTACGAAGGACGCAGAGGATTCTGGCGGTTAGGGCAATACGGGGCTACCGTACGGTTAGTTGGACGGCGGCCACTGTTCTTGCGGGTGACCCTCCCTGGGTACTCCAGGCGGAGGTGCTCGTAGAGATGTACTGCTTCAGGGCGAGCCGGCGAGCAAGTGGAGACATCCTTCCTGGGAAGTATCTCCACCAGATTGCCCGGAGGGAGCCTACGCCGGCGTGTCATGAGTGTGGGGCGGCTTTAGACACGTCGCACCACACTTTGGCCGAGTGCGCTGCCTGGGGACCCCAGCGACATGCTTTCATGTCGCTTATAGGTGGAGACCTGTCTCTCCCAAGGGTGGTTGGGGCCATGCTCGGAAGCAAGGCAGGTTGGATGGCAGTCGCCTCCTTTTGCGAGACAGTGATCTCGCTGAAGGAGGCTGCGGAACGGGCCCGGGAGGTAGATACCTCCTCGGACCCGATCCGTAGAGCTCGACCGGGAAGGAGACAGCGTCGTTACGCCCACCTCCTTCTCCTGCACGACACTGGGGCACCGAGGATGTCCCCGTTACTCGGGACATCCCCGAATTAGGAAAGCAGGCCCGCTATAGTGCGTGCCGCCCGTTGAGACGCTGTTGTCGAATGCGAAAGCGATCCAGCAGCGTCTCACTATGACGGAGAGGGTAACCGCGGAGGTTTAGTGGGTAGGACGGTTTCTCACCGGTGAGTCCCACATAACTCAGATAGCCCACCCCTTACGGGTTGGACGGGTATGCGTAAACGCATTCCTCCGCGTAAACTAAAAAAAAAAAAAAGGCTGTCAGGGATGTCATTTTGTTTATTTATCTTAATTTTTATTATTATACATTTCCTTTGGCCAGTTTAAAATATTTCCTTAGAAAGTAGTGCTATAAGTGTGTAATTAATTGTAGTAAATATTATCATTATCGAAGCTAAACGAAGGCTTGTTCCAGTCTCATCATTATGTCTTTTCCTCAGTATTAGGAGGGTGTTAGGTTAGACATCACATTGTGTCCACTATGCTGGCCCAGTGCGATTTGGCAGACTTCATACACCGACAAAGAACTTTATAGAACTCTCAGCAGATACCTCACGATAATTTCCGTCATCGTTGAAGCAAGTTATATTTGATTGCTTAATACATATTACATACATAACTCGTAAAAGTCAACGGCGAGTGCGCAGGATCAATGTTTCTAGTCTAGCACTACTACTAATACGATGCTCTCCTATTGTTACTCAATATTATCAGTCATCACCATTCTTTATCACTTTATTTTCAAAAGATCTTTCTTTCCCGAATTCCAAATTTTAATATTAATCTTTTATGTTCCAAAACGTCACATTCATAATTTTGGGCGGGAAATATTCTGATTGGCCAAAAGAACAGCGCGCGTCCGCGGTCGTTTGTCATTGGAATTAGATACTAACTAATGTTGCCACTAGAAGAAATAGTTAATCACAGCGATTGCCAACCTACAAAATAAAGTCATGACAATACTGTATATGAATATTTAGCTTAGTACTAGTAGTTATGAGGTCTTTACAATTTGTACGAGTTATATTTCACTTATCGTTTCGACGAGAATAAAATAAACTGATATTATTGTTGTGTAACTGGAGATTACAAAATATATTAATATTTCATTCTCAAGGTCGTTTTAGATCCTTATTTATGTAAATATGTAATTTAGTTATGTATATGGCGGAGGTGTGAGTTAGGTTTAGTTTTTTTTTTTTATGTAACTAGGTCGGCAAACGAGCGTACGGCACCTGATGGTAAGCGATTACCGTAGCTTATAGACGTCTGCAACACCAGAAGTATCGCAAGCGCGTTGCCGACCCTATCCCCAACTCCCCCCAGGAGCTCTGGTCACCTTACTCACCAACAGGAACACAACACTGCTTTAGAGTAGTGTTATTTAGCTGTGATCTTCTGTAAGGTCGAGGTACTACCCCAGTCGGGCTGCTCCATATTTGAGCAGGAAATTTCCTGCTGTGCCCTACCTCAGTTAAATTTTTTATTAATTACCGGTTATGCGGCTTTATTATTTTACTACATATTTATTTTAATATAAAACACGTTTTAACGCAACTAACAACAACCCATAACATCACGTATTCTCAATTTATACATAATTAGTTACGTATTCCATACAAGGTAATCAGAATATAAAGAAAATGTTGGTGACATATAGGGGTTAAGCAAAAAGAGACTTAATTTCTTTTAGTTAAGGTGTTAAATCGTTAAGCTGAGTATATCTTGGTCTCGAAGGTCACGAAGGTTAATCAATCAACGTGAAATGTAAATATCGCTAAGTGTCCGAATGTAAACAAACATTGTGATAATGGAAAACAATGGCGTGTTACGCGATTTATTTGGAAAAATGTCATGTACAAACATGAAAAATATTGAGTAATGAAATGTATAGACCACATCGAATAAACAATTATTATTAAAGCAATATACATATAAATTGCTAAACAATATATATTTTTTATATTATTCATTTTTTTTAAAAGGATTGTTATCCAATCGTGCTGCAGGTAATAATGCATCTTCCCTCAGCAAAGCGAGGGCAGGTCATGGAGGATTACAATAAAAATATAAACCATTTTGTTTAATTTACAGTCATATCCTTTTTTACTGTGAGTTATAAGGAAAGAAGTTTTCGTCATCTCGACTTAAAGTCGGAAGTACCTCGTCCTGAAACCTTCAGGAAAAGAGGCATATACTTTAGCCTACAACTATTTTTTTTTTTTTTTTTTTTATTTCTATTTTTTTTTTGAAATTGGGTATTATATTATATTTTAGTTAAGTTATATTGAACGCAGGGTTTCCGTTTGCGTTATTATCTGTCTTGTTTCCCGCCAAAATTGATTTATCATATATTATTCACTCATTTTATAATATTCTCGTTATTTTAAGTATTTTATTTACGATAAAAGTAAAAAAAAGGAAAAAGCCATTGATTTAGTTGTAACTTACGCTTTCTTTTAAAATAATTGAAAAAGGCTTTTTTGAGGTTTGTATACCAATGTCATATTTGACCAACACTTGATTTTCACGTTATGTAGGGTGTCCATGAATATCATAATAATCCTAATCCTAACTAATATTATAATTTCGAAAGCAACTCTTAAGAATTATTATATAATATTAATAAAAATAAAGCGACTAAAATGTGAAATTAAAACCGGGTGAAGCCAAGACGGGTCGTCTAGTATACGTCTGTCTAAGTAAGGTAAGTAACGTTAGTAAATAATATACTAGATATTAATGACTAGATATCTCGAAAGATTTGCTGATAAGGTGACAGTGAATTTTATTTATCTACAAGATAATATTAAGTTTTATTAAACAAAGAAGTAAGGGCTAAGGGCATCATTATGATTAAATTCACGAACTTGTTCCGTAATTGAAATCTGAGAAGGATCGCATTGGGACTTGAGATATCATTAGAGTTTATAACGTGCACCGACTTATGATAATTAATTTCTTATGATGATATATAATATTGTATATCTCGTGTCACTGAGTATTGTTGGACGGTTCTCGAAGTTGTTATCAGTTCGCGGAGTCGCCGCACGTGTCTCGTACTGACGTACAACACTAATGATTTAAATACAAACGTTTTGGTTTATTTTTATTGTGTCGTACTGTAAATTATAACTTAATTAAATGAATTTTCCTCTAGTCGCTTCTATATAATAATATGTTTTTTTATGCTCAGGCACAATTGTAATTGAGACGATTTGATGTCAATTAATAGAAAAAGGAATTTAACTTTTTTAAGGTCCATATACTTGTATTAAAATATCATTCATCTCGCACGCGTAAGAATATTTAAATCCATATACAATCCACAATAAGTATGAATAGTGAATTAACATAATTTTATAATGTGTAATCATAAGTCTAATAGTCTGTAAGTTCGAAATACTTTAGAAAGATAGAAAATAGTACGAAATGACATGCCAAGAGTTAATTATAGTGATATTATCCCACATGCGCGTGCGCTGGTGGCGCTGAGCTGCGTGGGTGGGCGTATTTGGATGCACAAATATTTGCAATTTAATATCTAGATGTGATTTAAATAGTTTGAAAACGATATAAAATTAAGAGATAAATGTCTTAAATATGGACATGGAGAATCTGTAGAGAAAAAGTACATCAATATTTATAAAATGTTAATTTCTCTTTCATTTAGAGTAGAAGAAAAAAGAATGGAGTACCTCAGGGTAGTGTTTAGGTCCGTATTGTTCGTAATTTATTAATAGCTTACCAATTACAATTAACAATCAATGTCTGCTATTTGCAGATGATGTTACAGCAATAATTAAATCAATTAGAGTAGTTACAAAACTACAGTCAGACTAAACAATCGATTGTTAGACGCGGATAGTTTATTAATTAGGGAGGTTGTTCATTGTGACGTTTAGCAACAATTGATAGTGTGTGCCAGGTAATATTAGCTGTCTTTCGTTGCAAATGCGATTTGATGAATAGCTATATAGCTATAAAGTTACGAATATTAATAACATTAATAATTGGCACAAAGGTAGCTTAGCTTGATACTTATTAATAATGAATGTATCGCATGTTGATGAGGGTTTCTACATAAATAGAAGAGCCCTTCGAACCTGCCTCTGGGTTTCGAGTCCCAATTAGTGTCTTGTCTAAATTACATGTTATTGTTATTTTTTAAACAATAAGCATAAAAAGAAATATGCTTGCAGTATAGCTTGAGAACCAGTTTGTGAAACAATTATCTCGCTGACATTATCCGACTCATGACGTGCAGTTGCATACGATGACGCAGTCTTCGGTAATACAACAATTAAAGAAGTAAGGAAAATAATAAAATGACGTACTTAACAATTACTTTATAATCTATATTTAATTGTTCTTTTGCGTAAAAGTATTATTGTAAATCAAAAGCTTTCTTTGTCCAGAAAGGTTTTCAAACGCTTACTGCGTCATAACCAAACTCCTCAGAAACGGCTCGACTGATTTACTCGGGTAGGTCTGAGAATTGGTCAACAGACTTTCAGTAAGTTTGGTGTTGATGCTGTTGCGGAATGCTGTTTTCCGTTGAGAACAGCCGGCAACAAACTCATTAAGACAGGAACTTTTCCGACAGGAACCCAAGCAGGGTCTCGGACTTGTGACCAAGGTGTAGGCTTAAGTGATACCAACACTCGCCTTCACTGTCCAGGTTCGCTGTTTAAACCGAACGTTAACCTAACATAAGGCTAACCTAAGCCTAACTTAATGAATTAAATAGATACATAATTAATTCTATATTTAGGTATATTTTAAATGCAAAAAAATCACACTATCCTAGCGGACTTTGACTTCTTACTTTACTTACTACTTACTACTCGGGAGGTCCGATTCGATCCCACGCAACATACACACACTGACGACTTTTCCGCATTATGTGTGTTTTAACGGTGTAACTAAAAAAAAAAATTATTTGTCACTCAGAATAGTGTATCCAGAAGTCTTAGGGGTATATGGCTAAGATCGTCTCAAAGTGTATTAGTAAGAAAAAGTCTAAAATCGGTACAGTGCATCTAAAAATTACCTCCTACATCAGTGTTGCCAACTGACCCATTATCTTTGTAGCTAGATCAGTTACAAAAAGTAGCTAAAAATGAAGAAAAATTAGCTAAATTTATGTTGAAAGAATGTAAATAAAAAATAATTGGTGATAAAATTAATTTTATAATAATAAAAATAATGTTGACACAACAAAAAAAAGTAGTTATTGGCTAAAATTAAGTAAAACCCTAAAAATGTGTTAGATTGAAAAGTTGCTAGAAAAAGTGGGTAAATAATCTAGCCACCATTTCTTTTGGTCTGTAGCTCATGGATTTGTAAAAATAGCCAGAATTAGCTACAAAGTTGCTAAGTTGGCAACACTGTCCTACTTACAAAATGGCGAATTATGCCTTTGCTTTTAATTGGCGATACATTTATGGCCACCCTAGATACTCTACGTCACTACTACCACTGATAGAGTCATCAATCGGAAAATCTAACTGACTGTCGTAGTGACGCACAAACTACAAGGGATAGGACTTACACTGTAGTCGAGTATTAAATCCTTATTGCTCCCCTTATTTCAGTGTGCACATGCCCTTAGTGACGACACAAGATTGCAGCTCTCGCCAATAAATACCGAACATTTTGCTGAACTTATTTACATCTCAATGCCAAGGCTTATTGCTCGTTTAGTATTAGTATATCTTATTTACGAATAAATTCAATCAATTCATTCGTTGTTGCTTTGTATGTTAATCCTTTCCGTTTATTCTTTTTAGGCGTTCAATAAACATTTTATTATTATCCCGCATGAGCTATAAAGTTTTCCGGGATAAAAAGTAGCCTATGTGTTAATCCAGGTTATAAAGTATTTCATTGAAATCTGTTCATCTGTTTTTGCGTGATTTAGTAACAAACAAAGTTTCTAATATATAAAATAAAACTGACAACCGCCTCCACAATAAAATGGTAATTGGCTAACGTCTGTATTTAGGAGATCTTTAAGATCTCCTAATTGAGTTGATGTCCGTACTTAAGACATATTTAAGAAAGTCTTAAATAAGTGTCTTCATGTCATCTGTAGAAGCCAATACAAGTATTATTTGATTTTTTTTCTGTCGAATGTCCAAATCAAATAATTCGTTAAATTTTTCGTAGTAACAAAAAATTATATGTTCTTATATTCTTGAGGGTATGTCAAAAAAAAATAGTTTTTACGAAAGATAAACAATTTTTTTCTGTCATTATATATAAGCAATATAAATTTGAACTGACATTTGAACGCGGTGAAACCGCGGGACGCAGCTAGCATCATTATAAATTATAGCCAATGTGTTATTCTGATGTGTAAGCTATATTATTGTTAAGTTTCATCAAAATCCATTCAGTAGTTTTTGCGTGAAAGAGTAACAAACATACATCCATGCAATCTTACAAACTACCGTGTTTATAATATTAGTATAATAGCAAAATATAAAATGGCAATAATATTAACTGCACTCGGTTTGTTACGAATTTTCCGAAAAGGAAGTATTCATACAACTTTCGCAATTATAACATCTGACCTCCAACTCAATTATCTGTTTAACAATGATCACAATCCTAATTGATGTGGAGGTCGAATTAATTTCTTCTCTAAACCAAAACGTAAAATGGTGTAATTTAATAAATATTTAGCAAAACGACCTTCTGCTAGTTGCTATGTTATGTCATACAGGAGCTGCAACTCTAGGGTTGTCAGATTGTATAAATGACTATATTCACGGGTAGTACCTTTTATTTCACTCCAAGATTGTATTATAACCTCTGTTCCAAAATGGTGTCGTGATGTTGGGTCTCAATTACTATAGTTTGAAGTAAATGTTTAATATTGGTTACTCGGTGTTCCGTTGTAACTTGTGTCGGTTTTCTGTGTATATATATGTTCCTATGAGGTCTCTACAGACCAGACCCTAGAGTTTCTGAACACTTACCAAAGGCGAATACAATCACAAAATATATAGGTATGTAGGTAATACGTATATAGATACGTACGGAGGTAATTTAAAAAAAAATCATTTGGTGAAAAAATCATTGTAACTATTTATATTAAACACCCCCTTGGTGATAGGGGAGCATGCGAATCCGACCGCCAAGTGTCATAGACGCGTTCCGATCAAGCCGCATGTGGACCAGACTTACCCCCTCCCCCTCCCATCCTATTAATGCTGCGGATCTAGTACTCTGGGCTCTTGCTCAGGATCCGCTAAAACCGCAGAATTTTATTTTTCACTCCCCCTCTCCACTCTATCTTCGAGGTTGCAACTTCTTTTCTTGTTTTGCCGATGTTTTTGGACAATGGTGGCCACTTACCATCAGGTGGACCATCGGCTCGTTTGCACCTTATGCACCTTAAAAAAAAACAAAACACATGTGTCATGTACTAACCAACTTGCATTTATCAGCAGTTTTAACTGAACCAGGTTTATGCATGCAAGAAACGCAATTATTTACAGAAGAACTATTCGATTTAGTGCCCCCAACTCTTTTCCGCCATCGCACTCTCCGCCGCTGGGACAAATCCACCCTCACCATTTGGATGCTTGGCGTCCTAGTAATGTACGTGCGTCAAGATCCTTTCTCCCACGCACGTGCAAGCTATGGAATGACCTTCCCCCAGAGGTATTCCCAGAGAACTACAATATGAGGGTCTTCAAATGGCGTGTGTACAGGTTCCTAAGAGGTCAGCAAGGCAACGGCAGCTCTTCGCGTGTTGCAGATGTCCATGGGCGACAGTGACCACTTAACATCAGGTGGACCTTCTGCTCGTTTGCCCCTTATTAATTATAAAAAAAAAATAATATTATTTATTGTTAAACATGTGGTTATAGTATACAAGCAGATACAGTAACTACTATAGTATTACTAGATTACGCGTGATGCTATAGTAATGATTTTAGTCATGGCGGCATATTTGTTTGGTAACCTCTTACCTGATTCAGTTTGTGCCAACTTCGGAAGTAAAATGCTCAAATCAATGTTGCCAACATCAAAACAGAGTTTGTCAGTTGTACCACTTTCTAAAGCAAAATGATACTCATCATCATCTCATCAGGTCTCCTCCTCAGAATGAGGAGCAATTAGGCCATAGTCCACCACATCTGCGGGTTGGCAGACTTCATACACCTTTGAGAACTTGGAGAACTCTCAGGAGTGCAGGTTTCCTCACGATGTTTTCCTTCACCATTAAAGCAAGTGATATTTAATTGCTTAAAACACACATAACTCAGAGTCAGAGGTGTGTGCCCAGGATCGAACTGGGACCTCCCGAGTAAGACTTGTCTCAACTACTGGGCCATCACTGCTTTTTTTAAATAATACTCAGGTATGAATAAACAATATGTTCAAAGGTTATTCCAGTCAGTCTTTTTTCCAGTCAACCCTTCAGATATATGGAAGTAGTTCTAGGCAGGTGATGGAAGTGGAGATAAACAAGGAGGTGAAGATAAATTCGATCGTGGTATAAATGAGACTGATAACCCTATATCCAAGGTCGAGGACCTATAAACTTGAAACACCAACTTATTTTGCTGTCACTTAAGTTTTTATCCCCTATGATTGTTGTATAAGGTTTATATTCGTGTGTCTGTCTATGTATTTATGAAAGACAAGGCCATCTCCTTCCTACGGCTCGCCATATAACAATGCAAAGGATCTGACTCATGTTGTGTTTGATCACAACACTGCTTAATGTGGACTTCGTTAGTTTCTTTTTTAAATTGTTTTTAGAAAGCTTAGGATATTTTATTATGTTTTTTTTATTTTTTTTTTTTTTTTTCAAGAATCTCTGTAATTTGAAACTTCAAAAAAATTAATCCAAAGGCCAGAGCCTCTATTACTTCAAATCTTAATCCATTCATCATCACATCATCACGACTCTTCAATGGCCCACTGCTGAGCCGGGTCTCCTCCTCAGAATGAAGAGAGTATTAGGCCATAGTCCACACGCTGGCCCACTGCGGGTTAGCAGGCTTCAAAAACCTTTGAGAACTTTTTTTAGGGAACTCAGGAGTGCAGGTTCCCTAAAAAAACACTCTATGGTGAGATGTGAGATTTAGTTAAACCTTCCCCTCCATCTGTCACACATTATTGTACAGCAGTACGTATTCATCCTTCTCTCCCCTATCGGTAGCGTTTTTGACTTGCAACCAAGGGTTTAAGGCCTACGCTGCCCGGACACTAACTACAGTGACCTTAACCACGACACTATAACACTAACTTCCATGTACTGCGCGACAACACCACAAAGCCTGACACTAATCTATCGCACTAAAGGTTATATACTTGAAATAATATAAAAGGAACTACCCGCGAACACTAATTTAGCAACGGTGTTGCTATCGATCTTATATAAGATTTTTCATAATATCACCTATTATAAACATTATTTTTTTTTGTTTTTTTTTTTTAATTTTTTTGCGATATTCCGAAAACCGTCATCGTGAGTTGGAGAAGCTTCCGAAGTTTCAGAAAAATACGCATATTTACAAGGAATAAAATGTTTTTTTTTCTACTAGTATGACGAAATCTTATTGATATATATCGTGAAAACAAAAGCACAGATAAAATTCTGGTTAATTTAATTCAGCCCAAAACACACCTGGAGTTGGTAGATTTTGGCTGACAGGTGTTATTAGATACCAATAGGTATTTTAAATTGTTATTATCCAACTGATCAAATGAGACATTTGATATTTATTCATAACAATAAACACACTGTGGGTGTCCACAAGTTTGTATTATCTTTTGTTGTTATATTATTTCCTAGTTCTTGTTTAAATAGCTATGTGTAACCTAACCCAAATAGTCCTCGCTTCTCTGGGTAAAAAGATCTTCATCTGGGGACAAATATTCATGATAACTTAGGCTTAGAATTTGGAATGGATGAGTGGACAATAAAAGAAAATGATAGAAATCACAAACATTTAATACAAACATACAAACCAATATAACAACAATATATTTACTATTAAATTCGTAATGTCTTATTTGTGGGTGAATATCGAACCCCAAAAAATAATAATTGTACATATTTAAACAATTATAATTTGAGTAAAATATCTTTATTTTATTTGTACCCCCAAGTTTTAAAATAATTATGGGGGTCGTATAGATCCCAGGGAACTTAAATAAGTCTAGACTCTAACAATTGAAATGACTGATATATTTTTTAATTCAGTCAATTTTACAACTGTTTATTATATATTTTAATATTATTAAAGGGATGTTATATTACAGATTCGCAAATTTGGCACAAACTGATTCACATTCATAATATATTAAGATTATTTAAAAAAGTTATTTCCTACAATAGTAATCTTTATATAAATAATTAATATAAAAAGAGTAACGAATTCCCTTCGCCGAGTTTCATCCTATAGTAACATATTGATAAATTATTATCAAAACCAATAAATCTTAGAACTGAAAACTTAATAATAAACAGCCTGCAAAATGAGTTAATATAATCTTGCCAATAAAGAAACGAATTTAAATGTCAGTGCTGTCAGTCAATGAAATCAATATTTGGTTGCGTTTCCACGAGAGATGTGCGAGGATTCGTTGCGAGGGATGTGTGTTGAGAACCAAAAGTGAAAGCCAAGCTTTGCCAGACCTTAAAGTATAAAATCCAGTAATTTTGAAAGGAAAGGATCGAAAACTTTGAACGATTCCTTTACACCCTCCAAACTCAGAAGTTGCTCCGAACTTTGAAGGCTTCCTTCAAGGTAGAGAGTCCCAGTCAGTTGAATCCATATAATTGAGTTATATAAAATACTATTTGACTGTACAAGGTATTGAATTGTTATCAACTCTCCACTATAAAGCCTCCTCTTCACTACTCGTGAAGTTGAAAGAAATTAGACGAATACGATAGGTACTGTAGAGGAAAAAAAAAATAAAAAAACTTTGCTACTCAATACTGGTTACTAACAAAAAAAAAACAACTTTTTTACTACTAAAAAAAATTGTTTCATTTTATTTCTTTTTAATTTATTTCTTCCTCTACACTACCCATCGTATTCGTCTAACTTCGTTCAACTACGCGAGTAGTGTTGAGGAAGTTTAATATATATTCTTTTTGTTCTCCGACCCGGAACCGCATTGATGCTCCGCTCCTATGGGTCGTAACGTGATATATAGCGTATAGTCTTCATAGATAAATGGCCTCTCCAGCACTAACATAAGTTTTTAATTCGAACCATTAGTTTATGAGATTAGTTTAATCAAACAAACTATATATATGTATATATATATATATGCATTTTTCGCTTCTTTATTGGCATGAGTCATACCACACTTATTTAATATTAGAATTGCTAACATTGTACAACTTACAATTCTATGGAAAGGATATTTATCAAAATCTGTCTAGACTTTTTAAAAAAATTAAAGTTATATTTAAAGTTTCTTGTTGCTTTTCTTTGATGGCTTCCCAGATTTCTTTTCCAAATCAGGTGTCGGTATCTTCCATGGTGCTAGGCTAGGTTGGGGAAGTTCTTTGCAGTCTACCAGAGGGTTGGTGGCGCTGAGGGCTTCCATAACTCTAGGCTGGGCTTCGTCTAGCAGCGCCTCGTTGGCGCAGATGACTCCAGCGAGGGTTGTTTTACGTATTTCTGCTAATTGCTCTGCAATAAACATTTTTGTTGATTAAAAAGACTTATTATATTATCATTCATTTAACATCTGGCGTCTAATATCTAACATCCAACATATTTACATGTCAAATCTGACATATGACATGCTAGCATTTATCTCTGTACAACAAATTTTATCATCATCGATTGAGTGGTTAAGCGTGAACGCTTAACAGGGAGACAGGAAGAGTACTTTAGCATTTATAATAATAAAAAAATAATAACTTAGGATCAATTGTTGTTCACTAATTGTTATAAGTGTATAGCACATTAATAATTACCTAAAGAGAATCTAACAGTTTCATCCGATGTCTCATACCAGAACCTGTCTCCAACCTTCAGCCTCAGGAACTGATCAGCAATGAGACAAGTTAGAGTTGGTCCCAGGAGTCGTCCTTTAGGGTCTTCTGCTAATGCACCTGTGTAGAGGTCTATGTCTTCTACATTTCTGTAATAAAAATATAGTAAGAGAGTGACCATGGATTACTGAAATGACTACATGCAAAACAAAAAAATGGCACGTCTGGATTATATACTACATGTTTAGATAACTAGAATATGTCAATGAGACTTGTCTGTTGAATTTCAGCGACTCTGATTCGCTTAACTTTCTTAACCATATTATGGCTGTCTGTGGTCTTCCTTATCAGTTCCACTTCACCAAATGATAAAATCTGAATGCAAATGCTTGTAATCTCTCTGAAAGTATTAATTATTATATGTGTGCCATTAACTATTGAGGAGTTTTCTCAATTCCTCAAGGGTCGTCCCATCATTAGAACTAGATTTTTTTTAAAAATGGGACCAATTTATAAACATATACTAAAAAAATACAAAAAGAAATTTCCAATTCGGTTCATAAACGACAGAGTTCTGAGATAACAAACATATAAAAAAATACAATCGATTTGATAACCTTCTTTTTTAAGCCTCACTAATTGAAGAAAAAGGATGATTAGGATGAAAGAGGATGGTCTGGATAATCAGAGCACGTTATAATCACTGAACATTCATTGTAGTAGTAGCTGGAACATGCCGAAGAAATAAAGGGTAGCAATGGTACCAAAAACTTTGGAGTTTAAAAATCATTACAAAAAAGGTATTATTAAAAATCATGGTAAAGGATAGAAAGACGCCTACCTTATGTAATTATATAACTAAAAAGGTTCCAAAACTCACTTGTATATAGTACGTATCCTGGAATAAGATGATGCATCAAACACCGTCGACAACTCTTCATAGCTTTTAGGTCTACTGAATCCACAGTGCTCTCGCCAGGCTGGATAAGATGGTAGACCATGATCTCTTCCACGCTGGATATTCAAAGAGACCAGGTCCAATCCACAAGGCATCTTAATCGCAGGATAAGGATTGGTGGTGCCATTGAAAGTTGAAGATCTCTCGAAGAGATGTTCACTAAGCTGAAAGTGGAATAATTGATAATATCAGTGTATGTAATGGTTTAGGTTAGTCTATGGTTTTTAATATGTTTGGGTAGTCTATGGTTTTATCTAAAACATGATTTTCCTTACCTCAGTAGTGATGTGCGGATCCACAGCATGTACAGGAGTGTTTAACGCTGACCTAACTGCGTACTTGGGTCCCTTTTCCATGTATAAGGCATAAGGGTTGAACAGCATTTCGTGTAAGTGGGTGTAGCTTACTGTTCCTGTGCTGGCGTCTACATTGTGGATTAGACCCTGGAAATTAAGCCTAAGTCACTAACATGTACGACGGAATAAAAATTTGGAATTGATTCATTACTTCAGGTATGAAATTGAGATGGAACTAAGGTGTAAATATGAACTTTATTCTTCATATTCTACAAATGTAGGGTATTTGAATAATTGAGTCAATTTGTTGCTATTCTGCTTAAAATAAACAACAAAAGTAAATCAATAAAAATGGTCATAGTTTATTTTTCAGTGTGTTTGAGAAGTTTTAGAAACGTGATATAAAAAATATAACCATTTTTGACAAAACATACCGGTAATAAAGTATGAGCAAATCTGAAGGCAGCAGCGGAGAAGTGGTTAGCGAGTGAGGGGTCCACCTCAGGGTCGTACGAGTCGGAGTACCCTTCAGTCTGAAGTGTCAGGTTCAGCGACCACATGACATCTTGACCTAACGACAAAACATCATAAAATCTAAATCTGCTTAATAATATGGCCTCTTCACGGCTCTCCCTTATGCATGCATAGTAAGTAGAGAAAGAAAAAAAAGAGTGGAAAGGGAATTATGAGTTGTTGTAAACAAAATAAAAATTCTCACCAAGTATAGCAGGTAGGAATTCAGCATAGGTGATGTGCTGCATCTGAGCACCTACAATCCTACGCGACTCCTGGAATAGTACCTCGTCATCCAACTGAGGATTCATCTTCATGAGCATGGTCGCAATACGGTTGTGTTGCCGAGCCCAGATTAAGTGCATTGTTGTCAGATGAAGGTTTTCATTAGCTCTATCATCCCCTGGAAGAAACGAGATCTGTTGTGATATGTATGTCAGAGGTGTAAGTGCTGAAGTTCAGTAAAGTTGCGATACTCTCAGTAATCCTATATTGTTCATAACTTACCAGACTCAAAGCAATACCGTCCTTTAGCGTTCATCTCTACAGTGTTGCACCCGTCAGCGGGGTCAGTGGATGGAGGCAGCAGATCCCAGGGTCCCAGCTTCAACATCCGCAGCTGTCCAGCTAACCCTGACCGTAAAGCATTTGTCTTATTACTCGCGAAGCTATACACCGTTGAGCCATCGAGGAAGGCGGTTGCTTGGTTTAATTGTTCTCTTTGTCCTGGAAAAACAAAACAATAAGATAAATATTTTCTTATATAGTAATGATCTAAGATATTATCGAAGGGTGTATAACCATACCAAATCGACAAGTGGGCGCAGGCGCAGACCTCACAAACTCCATACAAGTCACATTATAGTTCTGATAGAAAGGGTCTTCTGGATCCAGCTTTACGGGGAAGCATTCTGGGTGGACAATATGATCATTGCAGCAGGAGATTTGGCTGCTGTTCTCTCCTGGAAAATTATGTAATATTTGTTGTTACACACACACATATTATATATGTATATAGGGTTTTAGTTCATATCCGGCTTGAAGGACCGATTACATTATTATCGATTATCATAATCATAATTACCGATTATTTGATAGAAAATTAATGTTAGTGTTACCAATAATTTTCATTTTGTTTGCGTTTATTCAATCGCTTTTTGTTCTCTTTCGTATCCTTCGCTATTTTCTTCTCCCATGTCATTTATTTATAATACTGGCTGATCTACCAAATTCGATATAGCGTTTTTCACCTTTTAAACATTCCCTAGACTCCCATAAATAATTCAAAACCAAAATTAGCTAAATTGGTTCAGTCGTTCTCAAGTTTTAGCGAGACTTTTAGCGAGAATTCATTTTTATATATAAGAAATATAGATAAAGAGACGTTAAACTCATTAAATGTAATTAATAATTCAATATTTTTTAAATGGATATATTATTCTTATTTTATTTTTAGGCCCGCTTCGGTATTTCATCTTCACGTTTCTAGAATATTAATAATAAAAACAGTTTTAAAATATCAAGAATAAATTAGCATTATTTATACTAAAGGTTTTCAATAGATAGAAATATGCAGGTGTATTATGGAATTGTATATCCGCTATTATTTATATTTTTATCTACTCCCCTACCTTAAATCCTCTATAAAATATTCTGAAACAGTTAGCTTACTGCCAACATTAAAACACCCAAAGTCCTAATAACCATTATATCATCCAAACGGATCATATAATGTTGTACCTACTGAGTTTCATAATAACACTCAAATCCCTTCTGCGCAAAGGGTTTACTCGACAGACAATATGTTATTCGAATCCCCGTCATTTTTCTTTGATATTTTCATTGTTTTGTTTACAAAAAAAATGAGCGATTACCTTCCAACATTAAAGAACATATTGAACTGATTGAACTATTGATAATTAGGTATTAAAACACCATGTGATAAACCCACATTCGTGTTTTAATACCCCTTATTATACAACAGATGCATAAATAACTATTAACTCATCAAATTATTCATACCAAGTACTAATACTTGAGTATTTAATATCATTTTAATGTTAATTTCATAAAATATTGCGTATTTTATATATTGTATAGTATTAATATATGCTTTTATTTTATACAATAAATATTTATCCTCACGACGCGCCGACTTAAACATTTTAAAGGTTATATTTAATTCATAACTGGCCAAGGAATTTGTATCATAACTGGACCACTGACTTCTAAATATTGTATATTCAAATATGCAATTTAACTTTATTCCAACAGGTAAAAAGGAATAATCGTTCCGAGCAGGGCCGTCGACTAAAGGGGATTTTGTCTCTTTCTTACGGTGTTTTCTTTAGGGTGTTTGTGACAATGTGCCGACAAAGAATTTTAAGCAGTTAAATAAATTAATATACCTATTATGTAACAATTTCGTGAACTTATTTTTAATATAATTATCTCTATTCCTTAATGCATAGTTATACTAGTAGAAAGAGATGCAATCCCCTATAGTGGCTGTACTCTTCGGAACTTTTTTGAGCATTCCAGTTTGTATGTAAATTCCTTGTAACTAACCGATTCATCCCGGCTTCGCACGAGTGTAATTTACTATTGTAGGCACTTAGATTTATCAAATTTAAAAACATTTACAACAGTGAACATATTTTATTATTTCTCCGACAATAATTGAAATTTTCGGGGTATCTGCCAAATACTTTCATATTTATAATATTAGTAACATTTTAAAGGTCAATTCATAATCGTCTGTATGCACATACACACAGACCGAAAATATACTTATCGCCTGCGCGGTAAGGAGCGCGAAGTGTGGGCAGCGAACGCACACTAATAATAAAAATTTATTTAATATTATTGTAATCTAACCTAAGTTCTGAGCTAGGTAATGTGTCTGTGTTGCAAAAGTTGTCCTCTTCCATTACAATAAAACGAAGTAGATTGTTAAAGTAAACTGTATCAAAAAGAGTTTATAAATGAAAAATTTTTTAAAAGTAATATTAAGTTTTGATATTGAAGTCCCTAACTTCTTCGCTAGGTTATGTGCCTGTGTTGCACAACTTTTCGGTTTCATCAAATTTCCCTTGAAGAATCCCTATTTCCCTTGGTCAAGGCATCACGCGTGAACGGCTGGACCGATTTCGATAATTCTTTTTTTGTTGTATTTGTTATTGTCAGGAGAAGGTTCTTATGTATGAAAAAATTAAGAAAGTTGGGCGAAAAATTATAAAATTGACTTTTCTAATGTAAGCTTTTGGCAGCCAATTCGAATTCAATATTCATAGTTAAGACAGGACGTCTGTCGGGTCAGCTAGTTAATTAATAAAATGAAAAGATTCGATAAACATGAACAGTTAGGCAGTAAGTAGTAAGTAATTATTCTTTAAATAAAACATTACGTCGGACATCGTCAATTTTGTCGTCTGTTGCGCAACAGATAATACTTAAAAACATCAAAGAAATAGAATGTTTGGTTTTCCTGAATTCGAATAATTTCCAGGATTTTCTGGCTATCATTCTAATTCAAACTCGAGCGCCATTAAAATTAGAATTTCTCAAGTTATCATTTAAGCAACCAAAATTATTTTATAAATTTTTTTATAAATTTTCATCCCGCTAATATCCATATCAAATTACTTTTATTGAAGCTGCATCAGTCGGTCGTAATTTATCTCGTAAATTAATTATCAATACATCCATAACCTCGTTGACAGTAAGACTGTGTTTGCAATATTAATCTTTTTTTTCCTAGTACGCGTTTTTGTTCCTGCGTCAGTGACCGCGTCCGCACTTCGCGCCCCACCTACGACAAGCCCTAGGGCGATATTTTTAATGTCTTTTCAACTACCTGCTTTCTTTACATATTGTGTCACTTGAAAAGCTAGAACTATAAAATAAAAATAATATATAAAAAAATAAAATAGCCTTTATTGCTGCTTTTCCTTACAATTAGTATGTACATGCCTACTTACTAAACACTTAATTGATTTAGTCTATTCTATTATTTGAACTATCGGCAACTGGATATTTGTGTAGGACAGCTTGTCTGTCGACAAGGCCTCCTCTAAATATTTCCACGTATTCCTGTCTTTTGCTAAACGGGTCCATGCCGGACCAGCCACTTTCTTGAGGTCATCTTCCCATCTTTTGCTTTGTCTGCCATCTCTTGGGTACCATTCTGTTATTAACTTAGTCCATTTTTCTTTACTGTCTCGTAACATATGTCCCGTCCAACGCCATTTAAGCTGTTTGTAGGCAGTGTGTGCATTTTTAAATTTTGTTTTCGTTTTTATTTTTTGTATATAATAGTTTAAAAAGCTAGAACTATATAACCCTAACATTTTCCAGAAAAATCTGCAATATTCTGTTTTTACCATTAGTTCCGCTTCAGAACAAAAACTCGAAAAATATTGTCCAATCCAAGAAGTTTCTCGTAAAAAAATAGTAACTTATTAAAACTACCTATATTCGGAATATTAACTAAACAAAGTAAATTGACATTTCAAGTGTTCTTCTGTATGAAATACTGGCGTTCGCTACATGATGCTTCTACGCAACTCATTACGTTACTATTTTTAATTTCTACATCAATCGCCATCTAAATAACTCAACATATTTGTGGAAAAATTTAAAAACCACTGTTTTACCTAATTTTAACAAAGGATCCCGGTAAGATCAACACTTCTTGAATATTCCTGGTCTCCATGTTACGGATAATATGTCACATATCACATACTTTGAATTTCATTGATTTAATGACCTTACTTTCAAACTCTACAGTTTCTGAAAGTGAGATGGGTAAGGTCATTCTTGATATAAAGTCGAACCCTATGAGTTTTGATAAAATTACAAGAGAAAAGATTATTCTTACTATGCCTCATTCTCATAGCGTTATTACTAGAAATCTCTTCTTCTATTTTCCCTGAAGAATGGAAAACAGCTGTTATCAAACCCATACCTAAAGTTAGCAAACCGGTTGTAGTGAAGCAACTACGTCGGTTTCATAGTTATTTTCCAGATCCTATTGAAGTGAGAAGAGGTGTTCCCCAAGGATCAATACTGGGACCTCTTCTATTTATTGTATACACAGCAGATATTCTTGATATCATAAAGCATTATAAGTTTCATATCTACTCTGATGATGTACAATTATATCCGTCGTTTCACCCTAATTCAGCGGATAGTGCCATACAATTAATTAACTCATCTTGAGCGAATTCCACAATGGTCGAAAAACAATTCCTTAGTGTTTAATAAAACAAAGACGAAATGTATGATTTTTGGTACGTGAAAACAGGTCTTACAAGATAGAGATGGCAGCCTGCCTATTTTAATTAATAATGCTCCAGTTGAACGCGTTTATCAAGCACGCAATCTTGGTATTATATTTGAAGCTGATCTTCGTTTTGAATCTTACGTTCAGGAACTTTGTCGTAGTTGATTTTACCTGTTGAAAGTACTGTATAACATACGACCTTACTTAAGGACTGATTTGAGAATTCGACTTTGTGATTGTCTTGTTTTGTCCAAAATAAATTACTGTATTAACGTGTATGGTCCTCTTCCTTTCTCACAGATATACCACTTACAGCGCGTACAAAATGCCTGTGCCAGGTTTATTTTCAACATACCTCCACGTACTCGCAATAAACCATTTTTAAATTCTGCTAATATTTTAAATATAAAATCACGAATCGATTTACATTTTACGTCGTTGCTCATTGGCGTAATTAAAAATAAGTCTCCAGATTACCTGTATGATAAGTTGATATGGTTCACTTCTAAAAATAATCGTCATCCACCCTGAAGCACTACACTATTTAAGCTTTGTTGGCCTCGTAGTAAAACTGCTGCCTTCCGTGGAAGCAAACTCAAACTCAAAATTATTTATTTCAACTAGATTTTTTTAAAAAGTACTTTTGAAACGTCAAAAATTGGTCGGTCAGTTAGTTTGTCTGAAGCTACCACCAGCTCGGAAAGCGGTTTTCTGTTGAGAAGAGCCGGCCAGAAACTCAACAGTCGCTCGCATCAAAAAGCCATGTTTACATAGTCTGTTATACAAAATATGATTTAGCTTGAGAGTCAACGTCACTTAGATTCCAAGCATTCTCATCATTTAAGTAATCCTGTACATTATAGTATGCTTTATATATTAATGACTTCTTGATACGAGTTTTAAATTGTTGAAGTGGCAAGTCTAATATAGGCTGTGGAATCTTATTATAGATGCGAACACCAAGCCCCATGAAACTATTACTCACTTCGTGGAGACGATAGTAAGGCGTTACAAGTTTATTTCTGTTTCTAGTATTAACATTATATTTGTCACTGTGTTTTGAATACAAATGGATATTCTGGTAAATGAACAAAATATTACAATATATGTATTGAGATGGGACTGTAAGGACGTCTATTTTTTTATAAAAATCTCTCGGGAAGAAGGGAATCCCGCGCTCTAAAGTTATAAATGGCCTGAACAGCTCTCTTTTGAAGAATAAAAATGGATTCAATGTCCGCGGCCCTACCCCACAGTAAAATGCCATAAGACATAATACTGTGAAAGTAACTGAAGTAAACTAGCCTAGCAGTATTAATATATTAATAATAATATTATAATAGAAGCTACCGCTATCTCGCAAGTAAGTATTGGAACAATTTATTTCCACCAATGAGGAGCCTAAACTCCATTAAAAGTTTCAAATTTAACTTATAAAAAAATTTACTGAACATTCAAAAGAATATTCAGGGATAGATAGCAATCTAATTAAATAAGATTTTCTAATGAACTTGTAATATTTCTATTATACACATACCAACCTACCTTGGCCATTTTTGTACCGATGCATTTCTGTGTTTCTATCTGAATTATTTTCTTGTTTCGTCATTTTAGACCACTTTTTAGCGTTATCTACCGCTTCTCGGCGTAAGAATAGGAAACGTTAAAAACTAACTCTACCTTTGTGCAATCGCTTGTCAAGCTTGCAACTTGGCATTTGTATGGAACTTATTTATTAACTCCCATTCTATTCTATGATTTGGAACAAGTAGACAAACTATGAAGTTGGCTACCATTTTTCAATTATTTTAATAATGATCACGAGATTTATTGTTGAAATATGTCATTCCCATAAATTTTTTCAACATTTTTATTCTGTTATGGAGATTCTCTGTAATTCTTCATCGATCAACATCTACGAGTGATTGCACAGAATAAATAACATCTGAATGACAACTCTTCATTCACTTGACTAACCTTAAAATTAAAGCTTCTTAATTCTTCTTCTTACCTTTGCTCAGAGCAGTAGCAGTGATGTCATGGTCGATGAATTGTCCCCACACCGCCAGCATTACGGTGAAGGAGGAGTCGTGGGCGTAGCTTTGTCTGTGGACTGTCACACTCACGTCACGAGCGCTTGGAAGGGACGAACCGCCTGTTGCTATTCGTGGTGAACTGATACCTAGGAGAGGATATACAACTTACTTTAACTGGGACAAATCTATTATTATATAAATTACTTGGTTCAAAGCCCAGGTGCCAATACATATAAGGAGTCCCTAAACTAAGTAAATAAAAGGAAAACCATTTTAGAGTACATCCGAATTGAACTCAAACTAACGAAAAAGTCTATTCTAAATAAAAGTATTTGATAGAACCAAATTAATTAAAACTGGGTTACCTATTGTGTTATAATCGTGCTGCAGAAGTTAACTTACCATCTCCATAATCAGGTGGTAAAACTCTTCTGAAGGGAGTGTTGGAAACTCCCCAAGTTAGAGGATTGTTAAGGTTATTGCAGGATCCATCTTGAGTCCGATATTTGGATATCTCGCAAGGTTTAGTTGGTGGCCGACAGTACGCTGGCTCCTCAAAGTTACTCTCTGTTGATGGTCCAACGCCTACACCACCTTCTGCAGGTATATCAATTCTGGAACAAGTTATGTTAAGCTGGAATACGTTCGGAGAAACCTAACGGTTTCGGAGAATAAGAAATACGAATTCTTTTATTTATATGTAAGTTTCAGGTGCTGCTCGGTGTCTAAAGTTGGTATTAATATTTTTTACTTTATTTATTTTCTTTTCACGAATAAATCCCAGGATTATCTAGTTATACTATTATTGGTGTACAATATCACTGGCGGCGGTGAAGCCAAAGTAGGGCGGATTGAATTTCGCGGTTAAGTGCTTGCCACACTAGACAATCTATCGCAGCGGTTTGCTTTAAGGATATCGTGCTGTTTAAAACCACCGATTTCCATCAGCTAAACCAGACGAAATCAAATATTAATCTACTTCTTTCCACATCAGTTATGTAATAAAATGGCAAACGTCTATTTTCTTGCGTTATAGCAAGATTACGATTGAAACGAAAATATTGAATTATACATAATCCGGCCAGTTCAGCGGCTTTTTAATTCAATTACAACGATACGATCAATCCAATTAATTTCTTGCCTCTTTCAGTTCTTTAGAGAAACATCAAAAGTTGATTTTTATAAATTATTAAGAACTCAATTACTTTAATGAATGTACTTACAATAACCAATCAGTCATGCTTTGCTTTCGACTTGATCATTAATAGCAATACCTTAAAATGAATAATAATAATATAAACAAACATATATTACAAATTCAAAAATAATTCAGTCTGTTACTGTGTGTACTTATTATTGTGATAAATTTTAATATAGATATGGATGATATCTTGGAGAGAAACATAAAAAACATTATAGTCAGAACGTAGAGCTCACTAAAACCGACAAAGCAACTTAGCGATCGGATTCGCATTTTAATAGTCGGCACCATCATGGACTGAAATATTTGCCTCTAAGGTCTAAAGGTGTTTATCCATCGATATGTTTATCCATTATATTTGACTTTTGTCCGATAAATATAATAAGTATTAAGTAATTCATTTTAAGTAATTACCTGCGATCAGAAACGCGATGTCAACAGCAGCGGATGTTGTCTAGTATGAAACACCACTATATAAAGTTTCGTGTTACCTATAATCTATACTTATTTTACTAGTACAGAGTAACCGTACCGTGACCTATTGTGTTATAGGGTTTCTTTAAAAATACTGTACTACAATATTTGATATTGCTGTTTAGGCGATTGGCCTGATCTTTACCAATAGATAAATATATATAATAATTCAGAGGAATAACTACGTAAAATATATGCATATTATAATAGAAAACCCGTGCGAAGCAAGGGGCTGGTTTCTAATATAATTATTTCCTAATTTATTCTTCTTAACTATTAACTCAGCGATGGATTGACGTAAAATAACAAAATACCAATACTAGTTATGCATATAAATATGATACAGGAAGACGAGCAGTGATTGTGACCTGGAACATATCGCTATTATCCCTAATTACACGCTGACTGTTAAAATATACGTGCGAAGGCGGGAAGGGTCGTTAGTATGGAGTATTACCTACTTATCATTTCCCGATTAATTTAATTTAATCAAAATTAATATATTCAATACTATGTGAACGATATGAACGTAAGGGTCTCATGGAGTTTAAAGACTGAAAATATGTTAATGACCGGAATCTCCTTCCTATTACAGGTTAGTGAACCATTTCAAACATGTGGATAATGGGATAACCGGTTGGGCCGTTGTTTGATCTCGTGTTCTTTTTTTTAAAAACCATCCTTGAATTCATAAAAGCAATAATACCACGCGGACTTCACCGTCACACTGTTAAGGATAGTGAAATATTTCTTTAAAATAATTCGGCCAAGTGCGAGAGTGGAACTCGAGCACAAAGTGTTGAGTCAAAAGAAGTATTGAAGAGAACAAAGAGAATATAAGAAATCATGATAAAACAATTTTAACAAAAAAAAAATTAACCGACTTCTAACTGAAAAATGTAATAAAAAGTAAAAAATAATTTTAAAGTGGGTGTACATAAATTAATAAAATAAATTCCTTTTTTTGGAATGACTTAATATATTTTAATAGTTGTCATTTAACAATATGTCATGTCGACAACAGCCGTTGCTAGGATTCGCACCCCATATAGCTTCAGGTTTATTACACACGGTACGGAACCCTTAAAAGGAACTTATAAAAATTACGTTAAACACGATTATTAATTTTATTTTTTTAATATGTATGTTTTAGTGTGAGTGTCCATTTATACTAAATCCAACAATGATGATACTTTAGCATATTGTTAAACATAGGCCTGAGAATTTGGTTTTTTGGTAATCCAAATCAAGTAAAAAAAATTACTTTATTAGAAAATTCCTTTGAACAAGGTCAATACGTCTGAAGCTACCACCAGCTCGGAAAACAGTTATCTGTTGAGAATCAGTCAGTTATCAGTTGCTCTTTTGGAACAACCTTTGATTAAATAACCTGTTTTACAAATATTCAATGTCATTTAGATTTTTCATTTTGTAATATTAAATGAAGTAATAATACATAATTATAACCTCAAATATCTTTTGAATTAATGACTCGATTGCAAAGAAATATCTGCTTCTGCCATTAGCTTACGGCAGAAATTAATAAATAAAATCCAAAATCTTTAAATTTGGATATTAAATAGAATACAAATTCAAATTTATGCATATAATATTCAAATTTGAAATCTATTTTTGATCTGTAATCTATAATGTTTGAATAATATATCGAAAATAAATATTAAATTTCAAATTTCGGGACATAAATTTTGAATATGAAATCTGATTGATTATTAATTTCGGCCGTTACGAGTAACGACAATGTAAAATATTTGAAGCTTCGACCTAGATAACACGGATAGTAGTTTATTGTTTAATGAAAGACAATTGATCTAATGCTTCCTCTGTTATTGACAAATTGACTACTTAGATCATACTGTACAGGATTACGGAAATAATAAGAATGCTTAGAATTTAAGTAACTTTTACTGTCAAGATAAAATTTTAAAACAGACCGTGTAAACACAGGCTCTTTTGAAAAGAGCCACTGTTGAGCTTCTATGTGTTTAACCTATATCTTTAATTTTCGTTGCGTCAAAAGTAGTTTTTTTTAGAAAAGTCTATTGAAATAAACTAATTTCAGTTGGAATTAGTATTTTTCGAAAAAAAGATTACCTACATTAAAAGGACATTGACCCGCAATATGAGATAAGGAAATTATGAAAGTAAATTTATATGCTGATAAAAATTGGTATTTTGACTTTTTTATGCAGGATAAAAAATATTTAAAGATTTTTTTATTGGCCTAGATTGGTAAACTTATAAGTGTTTTGTAAAATGAAATTATCAACTCACTAAACCTGTAATAGCTCTATTAAAACATCAGGCTTTTTTTATAAAAAATTGTCGTATTCCAAATAAAATAAAAGCTTAACGGTAAAAGAGAAAATAATTCTAAATAAGAGAAAAAATTTCTTGTTATGACTTCAGTATAAATATTGATTCCTTGCACTTAGAAGTTTGATTTTTCACAGCTTTAAGATACTATAGCCACATGTGAAATATAAATGTCAACTTGATAACTTCACGTATTCTTCAAATAATGCGTCAAAACTTAAATACATAAAAGAACATTTTTACGTGATTTAATAACAAATTGCCATTTTTAGGATTTTTCCCCATACCAGTGCTCTGATACCTTGCTTCTTGCCAAAAATCATGTTCTGAGGTCAAAAGACGTAGCCTGGGAATTTTGATTTATCTCAAAAATTAAAATTACAATACATGAGATAAAACTGGCTACGACTTTAAATTAAATTGACTTAGCAGTTTGATATTTTTACATATTTGAGGATCCAGAGATTACAATATTTTGTATAAATTTCTACTTGATATCTTCAAGTTTTTCTGAGAAAAAGGGGTCTTGCGTGACAGTCAAAAAAAGTTAATTTTCTAGTGAAGTAGAAAAAAATTTACAGTTTTTAATTTTACCCTTTATTTGTACTATGAAACCTTACTGCGTGCTAAATTTCACGACGCTAGGTCTTTGGGAAGTACGTTATAATTATATGAGTGACCACATTAACGGTCATATCTTTTTAATGCGTGGACTTTGTTTGATTTCTTGCCGACCGCAAGGGGCCGCAGGCTTGAGTATTTGTTATTATTTCAACTTAATACCTCGCGATCCTGAGAAAAAGGGTCTTCACAGACGGACAGAAAGACAGACAGAAAGACGGACAACGAAGTGATCCTATAGGGATCCTTTTTTTCTTTTAAGGTACGGAACCCTAAAAATTACAAACGTTGCAATAAAACAGTCAAGAAATTAAAAATATGACACAATTAAAGTCGAAAATTATATCGTAAGATCAAAATATATGCAAAGTGTAATCTGGGTGCCCCCGCCAAGACGAGTTACCGTCTTATATATTTTATTATATTCAATTTACTATAGTTAATTACTTTTCTGTTATTCAACAGTTCTTGTAGTAACGATAAGGCCAAGCCACATTTTATATTGACTAAAGTGTAGAGTTTGTGAAGTGAGGGCTCGTAGATGTAGAGCGTGCAGAGTTAGAAGCTTGGCTCAATCTAACATTTTGTCTCTTTCTCTCAATAGTCGATTTTAAAGAGATAGTAAACGTATACAAGGTTGAGAGAGCGGAGAATGGTAGGTAAAACTAGAGTAAGGTAAGGTAATGGAGAGGGGGTATGTAATGGAGAGAGGGTAGATAATGCAAAGGATTATAAACATGATATGAGAGATGAGGGATAGGTTAACTAGGTAACATAAATAGTTTTAAATGATCTTATTAATACAATTTTCATTATTCTTTAAATTAAGTAGTAGTACGACTCACCCACTTAATAGTACCCTCGTCGCTTCTTCAGCAGCAAAAGCCGTTTCAGCAAGAGGTTTAACAGCGGGAGAAGTCGATGCTGCTCTCTGAGCTCTGGATGCTGGAGAATCAATGTCTAACGGTGTTAGAGCACTTTCTAGCATCCTTCTTTGTTCTAACGCCTCCTTTCCTTTCGCTACTGCAGCCGCTATGTCTGATTCTGTCGGAGAAATTCCGACCCATGTTCGAGGAGGTTTGTCTGGAAGAGAAACGCGGTACTGAGAAAGCATTGACTTTATTTTATTATAGTTGTCGAGAGTCTTGATGACACTTGCAAATAGATGACTATCTGAGCTCGTGGTTGTTATTATCAAACGGTCGGACTCAACTATTTAATTTGTCAAAACTACTTTTGTAAATATGAAATATTTTGAGTTTGAGTCTAGTTTAAGATAAAAGTTTCAGTGACATAGTAGATAAATGGTTAGAGAATAAAGAAAGGATACAAGAAGAATTATTCGACTTGAATTAAAAATGAATTTGAATGACTATCATTCAAATTCATTTTTAATTTATAAGCCGTTGGACTGATTTCGGTCGTAGAGATTCTAATGTTTTTTGTCCACATTTAAATGTTTTATTTGATTTTACTGAAGCAAGTGTTGGATCTTGTTTGATTGCTAGTGCATATTAAATTAGTCACCTTGCAACTACATATGTCAACTCGGCATACATTTTTTTATATTAACTAACTATTTTATCAGAGCTGCATAATAATACACTTCAGTCTAAGATAGAGTCACTAACTGCTACTGAAGCCACAAACTACTCACTCTGGAAATTTACGAAGTCAATGGATAGACCACAGATATCGAAACCTCCGATCAAAACAAATGCAAATATTTGGGCTAGGACAGATCAGGAAAAGGCGAACGCCTTTGCGGTCCACCTTTCAAACGTGTTTACACCAAACGAGAAGGGTGATTCTGAATCTGAAGAAAGAGTACTCGACACTTTGAGACAGGACCTTCAGTTGGATTTACCGCCCAAGCCAACCACGCCACGAGAGGTCATTGCCTTAATAAAAAGTCTTAAAGATAAAAAAGCGCCGGGCTTTGACTTAATAACAAAGGAAGTGCTAAGGGAGCTTCCAAGGAAAGCCATCACATTCCTAACGATTCTATTTAATGGAATACTACGAGTACAACACTTTCCCGACACATGGAAAATATCCCAAATAATAATGATACACAAACTGGGGAAACCGGCACAAGAAATTACCTCATATCGTCCCATTAGCTTGCTTCCAATACTGTCCAAAGTGTTTGAGAAGGTGTTGCTTCTTAGAATTGGGCCCATCCTTACTGAAAACAACACAATACCAGATCACCAGTTTGGATTTAGACAACAACACTCCACAGTAGAACAAGTCCATAGAGTGTGCAGTGAAATAAGAAACGCGCTGGAACAAAAGGAATACTGCTCGTCAGCATTCTTAGACATTCAGCAGGCTTTTGATAGGGTCTGGCATAATGGACTTCTCTATAAAATCAGAAAGAACATCCCACACAGTTACTATCTCCTCATGGCGTCATACCTATCAAACAGACTGTTTCAAGTAAAGGAGCGTGATACTACATCACCACTGTATGATATTAAGGCAGGGGTCCCGCAAGGATCAATACTGGGCCCGATTCTATACACTCTCTATACCTCCGACCTACCCGAAGTACAAGGAACAATAACTGCAACATATGCTGATGACACAGCCATTATGGCCAGAAATAAAGATCCTGCCGTAGCCTCAGCATTGCTGCAGAAGGGTCTAGATGAACTAAATCTCTGGTTAAATAAGTGGCGCATAAGAGCCAGCGTTAATAAGTCAGTCCAGGTAACTTTCACTATGAGACAACAAGATTGTCCGCCAGTTAGCCTTGGAAATAACATATTACAGCACAAAGATACCGTCAGATACCTTGGAATACACTTGGACCGGAGACTAACATGGAAAGACCATATAAAAACAAAAAGAGAAGAACTGAACATAAAGTACAAAAACCTTTATTGGTTGCTAGGAAGGAACTCAAAACTCTCTGTGGATAATAAACTTCTCATATACAAGAGCATCTTAAAGCCGTGTTGGATGTATGGCATTCAACTATGGGGAAGCGCAAGTGACTCAAATGTTAACATACTACAGAGATATCAAAATATTATCTTAAGAAACATCGCAAATGTCCCTTGGTATATCACTAATAACGAAATCCATAAAAACCTACAAATGGAGACAGTAAAGGAAGAAATTCGGAATTCCGTCGAATCCTACATAAAAAGGCTGGCAGTTCATCCGAATTATCTTGCATGCCGGCTGCTAAAAGACCCGAAAACGACACGACTGAAAAGGCGTGTCATGCTAAAACTGGAATGAATGAAGTGAAGTAGTAATATTACTAAGGAGTAGATGTATCCGATGGGAAACACGCTCGGCAAGACATACCACATCCATCAAATCTGCTCATAGTCTATGACTGATTGCAGATAAAACGAAAAAGAAAAAAAAAAAATTTTTTTATCTTAAAATATGTTAATTATAACACATAAAGAGCCAGTTTGTCTTAATAATATTAATCATTGTTTTGCTTATCTTGGAATGATATTTAAATATTAACTAGTCACCTCGTGGTTGAACATCGATCGTAAATCTTCATGAAATATATATATCATTATAAATTTAAAATCTACATAGCGTTGTTTTATAACAATTTAATGTATTATTATATCTGTATATTTTTTTAATATAACAGTTTACATTTATGTTATGTATTTGATTTAATCAGTTCAGAAAGTTTTGAATTCATAACGATATTTGTTTAAGCTAACAAGAAATTCTACTATTGCTCTTTCCTAATTAGCCATTGATTAGGTAACACATTATGTACATTTTTACAAATTGTAATTATTATAATTTTTTATCAGTGACAGAGCTAGATAGTACAACTCTTTAATACGTATGAGTTTGTTTCGCAAGTTTTAGTGTATTCTTTAATAAAAAAAAACTTATAAAAAACTGCAACTTCTAGTTGTACTCATAATATATTAAGCTATAAACTTTAAATGATAGTAAATTAATAATATTTAAATAATAACTAGTTTTTTAAACTAGGTATTATTTAAAAGATCCATATCATTTATCATAATATCGGCTAATCCAATCAAATGCAATAAATTAAAATTGTCTCTTACATGTAAACTGATTTATCTTATACACAGAAAAGCGCATTCTATTTAAAATAAAATTTATGTCTTAGAATTAATTATTCCAGCACTGGTGTTACACTAATAAACTATAAATTTATATTTTAATATAGTCCAAGATCCCACGACGATCAGACCTTCGTTATTGTATAAAACGTAAAAGTTTCAATGTTTGTGTCGCTAATAGAGATATATAGGATCGTTTATCCTCAAATATGTATTAAGTTTCTATTAAAGGTTAATGCGAATCTTTTGTAGAAAATGGTAGAACTACATGCGCAGTTAGAGTGGGTTGATAGTAAAACATAACAACAATAAATATCCTTAGCCGGTTTAAGCAAGTAGGTATATTTACTGCGACATCATGCGTATCTTAGAATATCATTACTATTGATTACAAAATATTGTGTAAGATTTAGCTTATAGCTTAAGTATGGAATTATGTGTGTATCATTATCTTAGCCATTTACATGGAGATTTGTTATTAATATAGTTTTAGTAGAATAATGGTGAAACTGTCTTAAGTTAAAAATGTTAGAATGCTAAGCTAACCTTAATTTAATAACTTGTTGACAAGTTATTAAATTCTGTTTTGTACATCAATGCTAGATAGATATAAAATGGAATAGTCTGGAACAAACTAAAGAAAATTCCTGTAATGAATACGATCAGGTCCGGCCTTAACCACCTTGGTGCCTCTTTCTGCAAATACTGACGACCAAAAGCGCCCTTTCTGGAAATGCTGACAACTAAAAATAAGGTTACCAAGGATATCGCTGTGACCCTCACCTCGGCAACTTCCAAACGTCAATCTCCTGGGCGGTAGCCCTGCTTATCCCACCCCCGAGCCGCTAATGGCTATGAGAAAGACTAAGAATTAGACAACGAAGAAGCTAAACCGATTGACTAAGGAAGAAGAAAGTCCCAATGGTAGTTATAATTATCTGTCTTCTTTCCCATGACGGAATTTATAAAATTTTTAGTTATCCTGAACCAATCAGAAACTACTTTATCACAATTACTTTTTATACAAGTCTTATCTAATTATGATTAGCTATGAGCGACTTCCTTTATTTAAAATACCAAATTTTAACATTTTCCTTCACATTCAAATTATTTGGGTGGATTTTGAATGCTGATGTAATAATTAATGATCGTAGCAACGTATGTTCTCATACTTTTCCAAATCATCTACATATATGTTAATACGTGAACAGTAAATTGTCGTAATTTTTTTTAGTAATTGGCAATAATTTAAAATGAGGGATTAAACTTATTCGAACTTATTATGTTAAGATAATGATGAATGAACAAGTATTTATATTTTGAAGACCCACAATTATAGTTAATTAATCTAGAAATGATATGAATGTTAAACATTAAGCTCATTAATTTTAACTTAGTTTTTTTGGAAGCAGTTTTAACACTTCAAAATAAGTCAAACTGTGTGACTGATGGAACGCAGATATATGATAATAAGAGCCGACACTAACTCAACAGTTGCTCTTTTCAAAATAGCCGTTGTTTACACGAGCTATTTTACAGATTATTTAACTTCTGAGTCTACGATATTTAATTTCAAACATTCTTAGTACATGTTTTTTGTTATTGATAAGAACTGATGTGAGGTTTGATTTTAAACTACCTAAATGAGTTACTATAGTTAGGCAGAAAACCTTAACAGTGAGGGTGAGCGACAATGCATATTATAAATTTCGCAAAATTATGAAATAAACAAAATGATGTGAACATTTTTCTACGTAATTATTTTTACGTATTTGTTATTTTATTGATAATAAAATTACATATATAAAAACACATGTAAATATCACCCATATTTTAGCAAATAAATAGATGATTATTAGACAAACAAATGCAGACAAAAAACTTGATTAAATGACAATTATATGACAAGCTGACATATTTATAAGTGAAACTTTAATTGATGATGAAAAACAAAATATAAATAATGTCATAAGGTTAATAGATAGGGTTGCCACTTGCCAGTACAGCCAACTTATTCCGCTAGGCTTTGTTATTTAGAAAGTAATGTATTATATAATAACTCACTATCTAGAGGCCATGTCTTATCCAGCATTGGACTTAGGTCTTCATTGAACGCTAACTGAAGCATCTGAGTTCCTTGTGTCTGGTTTCCTTGTGTTAGTTCATCATCAGCTTCATCGTAACCCAGGTTGTAGGAGATCGTTACCAGCAACGAGATAGAGAGAAGGACACTGCTACCCAAGAATATATGTTAGTTTGCAAACTAAGTTATAATAGCATAATGGTTAGAACATTTAATTCCAAAGAGGTCGTGGGTTCAATTTCTGGTCATATTACTAGTGAGGTGGAGTGACCTCAAACTCAAGCATTTAGTATGTTTGAACGATCGAAGAAAATCTTCAATAAAAACAGAGAATTTTGGAGTTATCAATATTATGAGTACATAGTAGTGGATTATCTAAAGCTTTTCATTTTTTTAGCTTTTCATTTGAATTTGAATTTGAATTTGAATTAAGGATTACCAGATATATGTGAAATATACGCTTCCGACTTAATTTGAAGCCATGATATTATCTCTATGAAAAAATTCGCTGGTTCATTAGACTATCAATGAGCACATACTGGCATTTCTCCATGACGGGTATACTCGTCAAACAAGGCCAGTCCAAAACAGTTTACAGGCCTCTTTTTCAGATTCGAATTAAAGTGCCAGTTATGTATATCATAAAAATTATAAAATGTATACTATAAAGAATATTATTATAATATGAGAAGTAACAGATTGTATAGTGTTTCTGCCTATCATAATCGTATAAATGAATAATTGTTGTTGTCGTATAGTATTTTTAACATAAATTAGAATTACTGGCAGCCCTGCTTCCGAATTAATATGGGCGGACGACATGAGTATTTAGAAGATAATAATGAGATAATTAATTTAACATTTAAATGTTTACTCTTGATTGAGAAAATTTATGTTGACACTAAGATTCTCCTGCAGTTGAAAAATATTTTTTCTTAATTATCATGATTCTTTTACTTTTAAGGATTGTACTTACATTAATAGTATGCATACAGCACATTGAAAGTTTCTCAATCTCTTCTGATAGCTTCGAGATATACTGGTTTCGAACATATACGTTGGGGGAACCAGCGGAGTCCTCTCTGAGCCGACTGGTTGCCGCTGCATCTTCACTGGTTTCCTGGAATCGAAATATTGGTTACAAAAGAGTTATTGGCATAAAAATTGAATTACACTAAAAAAAGGGTTGCACTGGGGTATTGCCGGCAGACGCGTAAACTTGAACATGAACGTTGTGCATTTTTGCGTATTTTGGAATGTTTAGGGAATTGTTTTATTTATATACTGAATAAAAGTACTTTCATTTATATGGTTAAATACAATATTCCTCTACTGCACTATCGTACACAGATTTAAATTCAGTTTTGTATGAAACGTGCTACCAATTAAGTCACTGAGTTTTCTTCTCGCAGGCTGTGACCTGCGGGTACACATATTTGGGCTTGTCCTCCTGTATGTGGCGTAAAATCCTTAGGCATGGTGAGTCGGCCCGACACGTTTTGCTGACGGGTCGGGTAGTTGCTGGTGTCTTCTTCTATTGTGTGCTATCCGCCCCTCGCGGTGCGCGACCAAGCCCCTGCTGGGCGAGATCCTCATCAGGTCCGGTCAGGTCCGGTTTCCATGTATGCATTCCCCAGAAGATCTCTGGGGTATCTGCGTGTATCCGGTGGCCGAGCGTGGTGCAATATTTTTAATGAGCGGCGCGTCAGAGGTGTCGGCGCGCGCGTATAGTCGCTCGGCCAGCCTCTTGATGTGGACCTCGAGAGTATCTATCTTCAGGTCTGCACGGATTCTATCGTTCTTCAATAGGTATGGGGCCTGGAGGATGGAACGGATGGATGGATGCATCTTATTTTGAAAGGCCGCGAGGGTCTTCCTGGGTGCCGTGCTGAGGTAGCCGTACCAGGCTGGCGCTGCGTATGTAAGCCGGGGCCGCACATATGATTTGTATAGCCCGAGCTATGTCGTACGTTGAGCTTAGATGTGAAAAGCGATGTCAGCTGAGCCTTTGCGACGTTGGCATTCCTTCTTGTTTCCTGTGTGTGCATGATGAATTTCAGTTGTTTATCCAGATGGACGCTTAGGTATTTCACCGTCGGCGCCCAATGGATGTGCTGCCCTTGGAGCTTCAAGTTTGCTGGGTTTGTGCCTCTGACGCCAAAACATATCGCCTGGGACTTTGCGACGTCGACCGCCAACCAATTAGGCGTGCAAGCGCCGTCAGGTCAGGTCACGGGTCCGGACGCTAGTTTAATATTTTTAATCCATACAAAAAAAACTTGTCAATATTAAACTTGTGAGCGTTATATTATCTTCGATATGCTAAGAATATGGGAGATATACTGCGCAGTGACACTCTAACAATAATATTTAAATGTAATCTAGACGGAAGCCAGGCAGTGCCTGGGCCTTGAAACCAATGAGGAGGTTTAAAGACGTCTACTACTATGCATAAACTCTCACCTCTTCCGCTCTACCTCGCTACCCAATATTAAAACCACGTACACTGCGCGAAACTACCAACTACTAATATATTGTCTACACGTCGGTATACCTGACATAACATAAAATGACCTAGCCGCTAATACTACTTTATAAACAGTGTTGCTAACAAATATACCAATGCGATAATAATAATCAAAAATATATACTAGATATCTCTAATTGCAGCGAAAATATAAATTTTCTAATACATTTATACGACCTAGAACTTTCGAAAGCTAAGATATAGCTTGATTGGGCATTGAATTTATAAACACAAGATAAGTTGTATATTTATGTCTTTCAATACTAATTGTGTCAGTCCAAAAAATTCGCAATCAATATCTATATAAATTGTGACGAATTTACAAAGTTATAGCAGATTTTTTATAAATTCAATTTTGAAATTTTTGGGAACTTTAAAATATATAATTCTGATATCTAAAAGCTGGCAGTTTTGTTTTCTTATTTCAATTTAACAAACAATATAACCTTTATATACATAACAAACAACCATAGAAAATAATTGTGCCGGTATGCACTATTATTTTTTTAGCTCACCTTGATCCTCTACAACTCAACTACAATCATTACACGGGGGGTCGGTTGTGATTACTTTAGGAATCTGAATTTGTTTGTTTAAAATTCGAAGAAGTGATGTGAAGATAATTTAATCACTTGGCCTTTTAACTCATTTACTCATAGGTGAATAACGATGTCAAAATAAGATTAATTTTTACAGAGATGAAAGAAGAGTACGTACTTCATCATCACAACCCTTCAATGGCGCACTGCTGAACCGGGTCTCCTCCTCAGAATGAGGAGGGTATTAGGCCATAGTACACCACGCTGGCCCAGTGCGGGTTGGCAGACTTCACACACCTTTGAGAACTTTTTTGAGAACTCTCAGGAGTGGAGGTTTCCTCACGATGTTTTACTTCACCGTTAAAGCAAGTGATATTTAATTGCTTAAAACACACATAACTCAGAGTCAGAGGTGTGTGCCCAGGATCGAACCTTGGACCTCCCGAGTAAGACTTGAAAGCTCAACCACTGGGCCATCACTGTGTACCCGGCTAGCTCAGTCGGTAGAGCATGAGACTTTTAACGAACGTACTTACGGTTCTTTAATGTTTATAAATATTTATAATTCCTAACGAGTGGCACTATTAAGCCAAGAATTTGTAAATTGTGAAATAATTTAATGTCCTTGAGATGAGAAGCCTATTTGAATAACACTTTGAGAATGGAAACTGGTTAATTTTATGTGTTTTTAATGCCATATTGTGCGTAAGGGCTACTTTGTAATTCGTTAAGAACGTTTGTCATCAATATATGGAGATAAATAGATTTTTATAACAATCATTTCCCGGTTACATAGTTACCGGATTAATAACGGGATGAGAGGGGGAGGGGTTATTCTGGCCCACATGCGGCGATCGGAACGCGTGAATGACGTTGTAAGCCAGTTAGTTGAGGAACAGATCCCCTACCACCAAGGGGTGCTGGATAATTCACCTCTTACAAGATGCTCTCCTAGCCGCAGAGAGAACTTGTATTCTAACCCGTCTCCTCACGGTAGTTTTCATGGGACGTTAGATATAATACAAACTTAGGTCTTACTCAAGTACTTATACGTAACTCAATTGTCCTGGGGTAAAATACTACTTCTGCGCGCATACGTTATTTTCAATGGTATTTTCCTTTTCGGAAAAGCCACTACTCTAAAATTACAAAGTTATACTAAAAAGTCAAAGGAGGACAGAAAGGACATTATTACATATTACGTTCTAATTTAAATTATTCGGTTTTGTAGTCTTTCTTAGGGGCCATTCATTTATTACTTAAAATTATTTTCGCTAGTTCGCCGACCCCCTCCCCTTCTGTTTAATATTTATTACGTAAGAATCTAAAGGAAGAAAAAATGTTGCCCGCGCTTTTTCAAAGTATAATTTTAACTTTGAGCATTTGTAATCTTACTTAAGAATTATCTTAGAAGAAGATGAACACGTGTATGGCAAGTTTTAATTTAAAAACAAATACTGTTATTTTTATACAATCATTATTTTAATATGCAATGAGAAAACATTATAAGGATTGGAAAGTTATATACGATATAGACATAAGGAATTTGACAACTTTAATGAAGTTATTTTATTACTGTAGAATTTCTATCCCTAAGCAAGTTCTTGATGTCTAAAAGTACTTCTAGTTAACTTTACTCATGGCTTACATTAAGTAATTAATTGGTTCAGACAAGCGATATTTAGGTCTATCCGTTGCGGTGTCACTGAAACCTTATAATTTCATTATGAGGTTCCTACGCCTATTAACTGAAATAATAACAGAAATTAGCGTACCCACATATTGTGGACCTCTCTTAGGTTATGTCAAGTTCTATTAGACATTTATCATCATTATCATAATAGCCGATAGCCGAGTCTCATTCCCAGGAATGAGGGGGGGTTAGGACATGATCTGTTTTGTTGTGTTTTCATTTACTCATATTTGAGAACAAGGAGAACTCTCAGGAGTGCAGACACAATGTTTTGTGTAATGAATGTACCTATACCATATCAATAATTTTGAAATTATAAGTAACAAAAACTTCCTTGAAACTAAATTTTATGCAAACTTGTTTTAAATTTATTCAAAATTGAATATTTCAAAAATGTTGTTACCGAATCACCGGTTATACACATTGGACTATTTCATTAGAATATTTTTTGGAAATCTGTAAACTAGTTGGTTGTAAATATTATATTACATTTTCATTTCTAGAACTCATTAAGTTGTGCCTTAAGATGTGATAAATTGTAGTTTGACTAATTAGTTAGCACTTTTTCTATTTTAGTATACTGCTTATTCTGTATGTTTGCCTTGATATTGTAACTCATTTTTTATTTTATTTTTTTTTTTTTTATATTAGGGTTAAGGTTTATTTCACTAGTTTGATATAGTACTGTTATTATTGAGAAATAGAAAAAACAGTTGATCTCTCTTACATCCTGTTGGCAGGTCATTCGTATCATAACATTTGTGATATTTAATTTTTTTATTATTATTTAAATTTGTTACTTATATTTATTTTATTATTATTTAGTATAATTGTTATAATATTATATATCTTTATAATGAGTTTCAACGACGCCCTTAATAATGTTTCAGATGATGACAGTATTTATGAATCAGTTTCCGCAAGTATATCAGAAGATAGCTTCCACAGCAGTTCAGTGCCTTTAAGTTCCCTCCTCGAATCTACTTTCTCCTCCGTTAGTAAAAACTTCAATGTTGTGCACATAAATGCACAAAGCATCCCTGCGCATTATACTGATCTTTTAGATTCGTTCAATAGCAAATATATACATGCTATATTTGTATCAGAAACATTCCTTAAACCCGAACTTCCATCGACTTCATACGCTATTCCAGGTTTCCACCTTATACGTAATGACAGAACAAAAAAAGGTGGCGGAGGTGTGGCAATCTACTTACGTAGTAATATACCTTTCACAATTTTAGACAAATCTCCCTCTCCATACTCTGAAACCTCTGAACATATTTTTGTTGAAGCTTTGTTTGGTAGTTTGAAAGTTCTACTGGGAGTTTTTTACAGTCCTTCTCTACAGATAAACTACTTTCAAACTTTTGAGACGTTACTTGAAAAATATGCTTCAACAGTTGACCATACAATTATTTTGGGAGATTTTAACACCTGTTTGATTAAAAATGATTCACGTGCTAAGCGCCTAAAGAATATTATTAATTGCTGCAACCTCCATGTACTTCCAAGTAATGCCACACACTATTTTCCAAATTGTTCACCATCACTTTTAGATTTAATTATAGTATCATCTCGTAATCATGTCGATTTGCATGGACAGTTTCCAGCTGAGGCCTTTTCTTACCATGATTTAATTTATGTGTCTTTTAGAATTCGACCCCCAAAAGTCAGGCCAACAGTTGTCATGAGACGTAGTTTTAAGAATTTTAATAACAATAAGTTTTTGAGAGATTTAGATCAAATTGACTGGGAAAGTATATTTAATGCTTCGACACTAGACGAAAAGTTGAGCATTTTTAATTCCCTCTTGATTGAACTGTTTGATATACATGCACCATTAAGGCCTATTAAACTCAAACATCTCCCAGCCCCATGGTTGACTCAGGATATTAAAATACTCATGCTGAAACGCAACTTCGCTAAAGGAAAATACAAATCAAATCCTACTGAATCGAATTTAAATAAATATAAGAAGTTGCGGAATAAATGCTGTAAGATATGTCGAGATGCACAACGCAAATACATTCACGACTCAGTATCTGATAAAGATAGCGGAAAGGTCTGGCGATTTCTTGCATCACTAGGAATAGGGAGGCAGAAACGTACTATGACATCTAATATTGATATAAACGGTCTCAACAAACATTTTGTTTCAGGGTCTATAAATACCACTAACAAGTTCAATACTATAAACACCTTGAGCATACGACCTAAACCCAATGTAAATCCGTTTGAGTTTAAGCCCGTTTCAGCTGATGATATTAAGAAGAATATTATCTCCATTAAATCAGATGCCATTGGTAGTGATGGTATTAGTAGAAAAATGATTCTTATGACCCTGGATAATGTAATGCCCATCCTTTGTCACATATTTAACTTCTCTCTTTCTACTAGTACTTTTCCTAAAGCGTGGTGTCTTGCCCATATTATACCTGTTCCAAAAATCCCTAATCCAACTCACTATTCGCATTATCGCCCTATCTCAATACTGCCATTTTTATCTAAAGTTGTTGAACGAATTGTTCACAATCAACTTTCTCTCTTTTTAAATCAGCATAACCTTTTAAGTAATTACCAGTCGGGCTTTCGTCCCGGTCACAGTACAGTAACGTCCCTTATCAAAGTCTGTGATGATATTCGTTTCGGTATAGACAATAAACAAGTCACTATTTTAGCATTGCTTGATTTCTCTAATGCATTTAACACGGTTGACTTCGACATACTTCTTGCGGTATTGGAGAATCTCAATATTTCTTCAAATGTCGTCAACTGGATCCGCTCGTATTTATATGATCGTCAGCAGTGCCTTAGAGTGGATAACAAACTCTCAACCCCTTGTTCTCTCCGAGCTGGAGTCCCACAAGGTGGAGTACTCTCCCCGCTTCTGTTTTCTGTGTTCATAAATACTGTAACCGAATTACTAACTGTCCCATATCATCTCTACGCTGATGACTTACAGATTTATGTGACAACGCCGATAGAAGATATTGCTAGTGCTATAGACCTTATTAATTTCAATCTTGGCAATATCAGCGCATGGAGCAAATCTTATGGTTTAACGCTAAATGCTGCTAAGTCTCAGGTTTCTATTATCGGTAGCTCTAAGCTGAAATCAAATCTTAACACTCAATATAACATACCACCAGTATTATTTGAGAGTACTCCTTTGAATTATGAAGATACTGTAAAAAACCTTGGTATCTATATAGATAGTACACTGTCTTGGAAGCCCCAAATCTCCAATATTAGTAGAAAAGTGTTCGCTACTATTGGATATTTAAAGAAGTGGAAGAATTTTCTCCCCATCAAAACAAAAATTACCCTTGCTAACACTCTCCTTCTACCCATCATAGATTATGCTGACATAGCGTATCTAGATCTACACCAGGGGTTACTTGATAAATTAGAACGCTTGCAAAATTTATGCATTCGATTCATATTTGGTCTCAGAAAATATGATCATGTTTCTGAGTACAGGTCTCAACTGAAGTGGCTTTCAATTCGACACAGACGCAATCTCCACGCACTTTCCTTATTATACACTTTACTCTCCCAGCCTAACTCACCTGTCTATCTTAGAGATAGGTTCACGTACCTAGCTAGTAACGCTCCCACTAACCTGCAACTCCGATCTCAAAGTGATAATAAATTAAAGTTCCCCCCTTGTCATTCTGAATTGTATCGGCAGTCATTTACAGTGAAATGCGTGGAATTGTGGAATGAACTGCCATATGATATTCGACACTCGACATCACTTGAAATGTTTAAACGTCGTTTGAAACAATATTATTTAACTATTAACAATAAGTAATATCGAATTTAATCTAGTGTATTATGTATTGTTATTCTTATATATGTATATATATATATATTTTGTTATAGTATAAAATGTAGATATATTATATTGTATTATTTTATATTATATGTATATATCGTATCATATTATATAGTATCATATTTATTAGTGTAGTATTTATATATGTAAATTTGTGTAGATGTAGTATGTAGTAAAAGATGCACTACCTTTTACATACTCTTTTATTCCTTACGACAAGGTTGCCTGTAAGAGATCACTCTTAGTGATAAGGCCGCCTGTGCATGCTGTGTAGTCTACAGTAATTTTAAGTTTTCTGTCTAAATTTCTTTCATTGGTGTGCAATAAAGCATTTTATTATTATTATTATTATTAGTTTTGTGGTAAGATGTAGTCTAGTCTGGTTAGAATTTTTTGTTTCATATTTTCTAGAATATAATTAGTACTAGTCAAGAATATAATTATTAGCCATCGCAGAAAGCAATTTAAATAGATAACGAAGTAATTGAAATCCCATCCCAATTTATCATTATATCAAATATATCAAAGTTGTTTTAGTGAAAGAAATATCTTTAAATTTGTATACATTAACAGATAATAATCTTACAAATTGCATTTGTAATAAGGATTGATCTCAATCACTATACCTTTTTTATATAATTTTGAGAAGATCCTACGTGTGTCTTTAAATATACAATAAGCCTTGAAGTATTTTACAATGAAAAAAGAAGAGAATTATACAATTCAGTTTAAATATATAAAAAATAAAAATCTCAGCCTCTAGCCTTGTATCGTACACAGTTCAATCAACCAAAAAACCTTTTTATGACATGCTTTTTTATAGCAAATGATTGCGTAGGACTCTGATCACATTTGTCACATGTTTATAATTTTTCATTAATCAAAACTATTAACAAAAACCAACATCAGGAATACATTTATATTTTGGCGATGTTAATTAAAATAAATTAGATTAATAAATCTATAACTCATTAGGCCGGCGTGTTCTAACAATTTCTAAAAACAGTTTTTTTTTAATAAACACATATTAAATGAACTACAAAATAGAGATATAATGGTGTAAAGAATAAAAGTCGCTTCCCGTCTGTCTGTCCCTATGTATGCTTAGATCTTTAAAACTACGCATCGGATTTGATGAGGATTTTTAATAGATAGAGTGATTGGTGGAAAATTTATATATATAATACATGCATATTATAGTAGAGAAAGTAACCGTGCGAACCCGGAGCGGGTCGCTAGTCCTTTAATAAATTAAGTAGAATATTATATATTGGTAGATAAATATTTGATTTATTTCAAAATGAAGAAAGTCTAAGTTACAATGACAAATAATAAATAAAATAGATTAATATCATTTATTTTAATAATGTATGTTTTTTTTAAATAAAAAAAATTCGAAGCAATTATGAACAGAGTTACGATGTTGTTTGTTTCGAGTATTGACTTACAAATGGTAAGCTGAAAAAAAAGGTGGAGGCGAATTTTTAAGATTTGTTTTAGATTATTATGGGATGTTCGGCGAACGGAAATATTTATATTAAGATCAATAACCTCAGTACCCTAGAGTAGTAGAGATGACATAATTTTAGTTACGCTTTAGAAACAAAACTAGTCTCATCATTTATGAAATTAAATTAAAAAAATAATCTTAAAACTGTATAGACTTGTTAGATTATTTGAATTGTTAATCAATATCCATACTAATCTAATGAACTAGCTGACTCTCCTTCGTTTTGTTAAGGTGTATTTAAATCATTCACTCACTCACTCGTTGAATTTCTATTCTATAATGTATAGTAAGTCACTGATTTGCAGTGGACACCACTATCTCACTTCTATCTAAATCTTGTCCTGACAATAACTGACACAATAAAAAACCAAATTATTCGATTTGGTGCAGTCGTTCTGAAGTTATGTGCGTACATACATAGAGACGATTCATTTTTATTTATATAGAAGATACGAATAGTTAATAAAGCAGGATATTATGCTCATTATATAATTGAAATATTACTTAAATAATAAAAATGCTTAGAATTTAAATAATGTTGGCTCTCAATTTGTAAAATAGACCGTGTCTCAACAGTGGCTCTTTTAAAAAGAGCAACTGTTGAGTTTAATGCCGACACTTTGTCAAAAACTAACTAAAATAATTTCACTTGAAGAAAGAATATAAATTTCTTACCATAATTTAAATCACTAAACAAACAAACATCCTAAAAGTAAAACCATAAAATATAATTACGGACCATTGCTTTGATCTGGAACTTAACGGAGAAAAGTATTAAAAAATGAAACGAAAATATAATCTTTTCTCTTTTAAAGATATCATTGAGCCCCGTTAGAGGTCGATGGCTGTTATTTCTTTTTTTTAATAAACATAATTAACTGTTTTTTCAACCGACTAATAAAAGGAGGAAGTTCTATGTTCGACTGTATAATTTTTTTTTACCGATTTTTTAAATTTTTTTATTCGAAAGAGTGCACTTCAGAGGTGATCCCAGTAAAACCAAGTCAGGAGCTGATGGTGGAATCCGGGGAAATTGAGGTAATCCCTTAAATTTCAACGACACTTACAATGTTTTTTTACATATTTTTATCCAAATAAAATAATCAGATATTTTGTACAATGTTATTGCTGAGCTAATGTTATGGAAGACATAACTCCTCAACGGTTAGGAGTTAGGAGAAAATTTCTTTAAATATTATGGGGACGTACTGACAACTAATAGTATACTTTGAAGTTATTTAGGTAAGCTGATAATAAACGCAGGGACCGAACCGCTATACCCTTCGGGGGGTTTAAGGAGTTTTTAATAAGGGTTTGTTTACCAAAGTCATTATCATGAAGTCATCAAAAAAACCGTGCGAATCCGGAGCGGGTCGCTAGTACAGGTTATAAAGTAAGTTCAGCCGTTTTCATGTGATTGAGTGACAAACATCCAAGCATTCACATTTACTATATTAGTAAGATGTACAAGCAACACAAACTCAAAAATAACTAACACGTAAGGGAACGTACCCATACTACGTGATCCGTTCTGAGAGGGGAGGGAGGTCTTCAAAATACCGCGCTTGGTCACAGGGGCGGGGGAGGGGGTCTTAGGTTTTCGTCACGTAGTCAATATCTTCTAGAGAAATCTTGTGCTATGTTCAAATATCAAATATGGCAACACATTATAAAGTTGTTGTACGATTGGCTGTACATGAGGCAAATGTTTTTTTTTAACTTTGTGAACAATTAGTTATTTTAATATATTAAAATATTGTAAAAAAATATCCACTCTTAACAAGACAAAAAATATTAATTTATGTGAAATGGTTGTATCTATCAAGAAACTTGTTATTATAATATATCTATTGAAAAAACTACATAGGTATAGTAATCATATTTTATGTTTGATTGTCATCATGCAAATACTTGTTTTTTTTTAATTTATACAATACTAGTCGACAAAGACAGTTTAACAAAAAACATTTAATATTTTTCAATATAAAGATTTCAAAAATATATTTTTTCTATCCTGCAGGAGTAAATAAATATATCTCTGGTAAACACAATGTCACTATAAATATTATGTTCTTAATTTAAAAGTATAATTATTTGTTTAAACTAACTCAACTATTTAGTTGAGACATAAAAAACAGGCTTATTCTACATATAAAACCCATAAAATATAACTATTTCCCGTTTTCTATCGTGATTATTAATTAAGTAATTAAAATTATTAATAAAATAATTTACCACAGATTAATTCAATAAATAAAAGGTAGAAACGAATAGCTTATAAAATTAAATATTATATATTATTATATTAAATAATATTCCGTTTTTAAATTTTTTAATTAATTTTTTTTATTTGTAAAAAGTGAACCATAGATTAATGCAATAAATATTAAGGCTGAAACATCTAACACACGGCAAAAAATAAAAATCAAAACATTAATTTCATTTTAAATCCTATATATTTATTTTAATCTATACATATTTTAATTTAACGATCAGTAACTCGTTTTTAAATTAATTAACCATAGATAAATATATTAAATATTGAGGTAGAATCCATGAATCCTTTGCCAATTTTAAAAATTTTTGTAAATAAAAAAAACAAGGAAATTTGTTTATGAAATGTTACCGCAATGCAATAAATATAATCTGTACTTGCAATATTAAAAATATATAATGGTCTTATAAATAATGAATGAATATTATTTATTAAACTTACTTTTTCAGTGTATAACAAAATAAGTTAACTCATACTACACGTTACAATACAAACGGTCAAGCGACCGACGACCGACGACCGACGAGCTCTACGACCGCAGAATCACTAAAGGGCGTCTGTACATTACATTTGTACTGTAAACTATACATTTATTTTCTATTACTGCACAAATAATGATAAATACAGTCCTAGATCCTAAGATATTTGGATTCTAAATACACAATACCTTCCATTACTTTCGTTGGACTCAACTCTATTATAATTGGAGCTCTATTAGTCTGAACATTTTATACTAGCCACTCACTCACGCGTTACTAAAATTGAATGCAAAAATATTTTTTCTGATATGACTTAGTATTTGTGGTTAGTGTGTCTAAACAAATAAAAGCGTAACAGACAGACAGTAGCATAATATATTACATAGGTTAGTTAACACGAAAGCACAAAGAATTTAGTATAATAAATAGATCAGAATAAAGTAAAAGAGAAATACTATGCCTAAAGAGAAAACACTTAATTTTAATGTATACTACAAAAATAAATAAAATATGAAAGTTAATGAAATAAAATTATAAATCCACAATTCGAGTGAAATTTCTCTGAGACAATTAAAAATAAACAATTCCTAATTCTGTGCTCATCTACATTTAAAAATGAAACTTCTCTGCGTATATAAGTTCATAACTTCAAAACGACTGCATCAAATCGGATCATTTTTTTGTTAGTCACTTTCAGGACAAGTTTTGTATACAAAAATCCTACTTAAGTGAGTAAGTAAACGATTTGACTATAGCTCAGCGAAGCGAGACCAGGTCATCTAGTATATAATATAATATAGAGCAAAATAAGTTAGAGGCCTTAGAGGCCTCTAACTAAATAAAATTAAAATTCAAAAAATCCGGTCGCTAATTTTTTAAATTATTGAGAAAATGTCAATCGCAATATCTAATACATAAAATTCTCGTGTCGCGGTGTTTGTTACCAAACTCCTCCGAAATGGCTCGACCGATTTTTACGAAATTTTGTGTGCATATCGGGTAGGTCTGAGAATCGGTCAACATCTATTTTTTATACCCCTAAGTGATAAGGGCGGCTCACCCCAATTTATTTCTATTTATATGGCAAAACAACGTTTGCCGGGTCAGCTAGTTATCAATAAAATTTGGCTTTATTACTTTAAATGAAACACTTGACTTTAAGTGACATTTGCATCGGCAATACAACTGTGTAAACCGTATCCAATTTCGTGAAGCAGTTTTTATTGTTTAAAAAACCATATATCACAATTCATTATTTAAATGAATTTCTAGAAATGTGTAGCGTTCGCTGCAACTTGAGAAGTATAGAGAGGATAATCTTTACCATATCATTGTTAATTTAATTTTCTCTCAACGAAGCGAGGGCGGATTTATAAAATTCGATATTATTTTTTATATCTCGATATCTTAACCTAACAAAGGATATATTTATAAAATGTCTCGAAAGAAGCTACGCAATACATTTTTACATAGATTTTATATTAAATCCAAAATGATACAGAACTACGGAAGAAAAAACATAAAAATCATGTTTTGAATCTTATCTTTAAAAAATTTCCACATTGATAAACAACGATGTTTCGTTTCTATAAGCATATTATTATATGCTAGTGTGACAAGTAATGATTGTTTTCTTATCTCATATGAATAAAGCGAGTCCTTCATTTGAGAACAAAATAATAATGTAATTCATTTCTCGGATATAACAATTTTTTTTTATAATAGACTAGAGGGCTGCCCTCGCTTCGCTCCGGGTATTTAAAGCAATATTATAATTGATGTCCTTAAATTGTCACTCTGTAATTGTGTAGTTTTTCATTATTTGAAAAATTAGAGAGAGTAAGAAAAAGTTATAAAAAGAAAAATAATAGAAACAAAATTAAAGAAAAGCGACAGTTGATAAAAGAGGGAGGACAGAGCAGAACTAAAATTTAATGGGTAAAGGAGAGAGGGAGAAAGTGAGAAATTATCGAAAGAAAGTGAAAAGAGGCTAATCATTCTGAACAGATAAAAGTAAAAATTAAAGTGAGAATAAAGAGAAAGGATGAGAGACAATGATAGTATTATAAGAGAAAGAGAGACGGAAATACTATAGACCATGGCCATATTCTATTATTTAAAAAATGTATATGGCAACACTAAATCACTTTTGTCACTCACGAATAGTGTAGTTTTATAACAGTGAAATCGGATTTGTTGTTCCTGAGAAGCTTTTCAATTTACAAAATGGCCACCTTATGGCACTTAAATGGCCATATCTTTTTAATTAGAGTATTTATGGCAACACCACATAGCCTATGTTACCCGGAAAGGATGTAGCTTCCTATCGGTAAAAGAATTTTCAAAATCGGTTCAATACTTTTCGAGCCTATTCGCAACAAAAAAACAAACAAACATACAAACAATCAAATCTTTCCTCTTTATATAATACTTAGTATAGATAAAGCGCAAACGAGTTGACGCTCTAGCTGATGGTAAGTGACCACCATCGCCCATACAAGAGATACCTTATTGTTTTTCTGATGCGTTACAACAAGGTAGAGTGAGGAGAGGGTGTGAAAAGAAAAATGCTGCAGTTTCAACGGATCCTGGGAGGAGAGTCCACTAGATCCGCAGCATTAATGAGATGGGAGATGGGTAAGGTCCGCATGCTGGTGGTCGAAGGTCAATCGGGATCTCCTACCATTAAGCGGTCTTTCCACGGCTCTCTATAATTGATGCGTTGATAATGTTATAATGTAATTGAAGTAAAAACTTGTAATTACATTAAGAAAAAATGTGTCAAATTATAGTAATAAACTTTTACGTTTAATTCTAGTATTGAAACGGAATTCAGTATCAATAAATGGTTCTAAGAACCGGTTTGACTATGAAAAGGTGTTTAGGATTCATAGTGTTTGAATTTAATACGTCTGTTTTGTAGCTATTGCCCAAGGTTAACAACTTATCCAAAACTTGTATTCGTCACATTTTAATATAGGCTCTTTTTAAAATATATGGATGTGCCCAAAGTAGATTTTGAATATAATTTAATTCTCAATTGGACGCTTGATTTCCTGTTTTGCTACGTGTCCTACAATGCTGTTGTGTTTCCAGTGCAGGTACTCTGGAATCTCGCTCAGGGTCTTCATGGAATCGTAGCATTCTCCTCTTTCTTTTCCCTCTTTACTCCATCTTCGACAATACAAGAGGCACTCTCTTGTATTGTCGAAGATAGAATGAAAAGTGTATAAAAGTATCGTCATTTTTTTGGAGCTTAAAGCTTGAAACTTATTTTTTTGTAATGATGGAAAATGCTTTTACGCATCCTCTCACGGAAAGAGGTATGTGGGACTCGCAGCGATAATCACTGAATACCCACTAAAAACCATCGAAACCGAAGCCGTCTTTTATGCACTCAACTGTGGTATCTCGACGGAAGTCCACGTGAAAGGCAAGCCTATTCAGTTCGTCGCGGAGAACTTCTCCGAGGCTTCGTTAGCCTGGGTAATCCGTACTGCATAATTGCGACTGCGGATTCCCGTACTGCTCCTTCGGAAAGAAGGCGCCGACGTCTCCGCCTCTCTTCCGCGTTCTGCCGCCCCCTTAAGCCTCATTACGGACTCGCTGTAGGCTGACACAGCGTCCCATCCCCTCTTATTGGCTATCATTAAGCCCACCAGTTCGCACAGAGTGGAAAACGTTCCCATCTCTGAGACCAGAACATGTCTTTGTGGCTCCCATGCGGGACTCCCATGGCTCCTTACCAATCTGGTACAAGTACTTACCAAAGCAGCCGTGCCCGGTAAGTACCTGCGTCAGACGATATGTCATCGCACCGTTGTATAAACTTTAATTAAAATTATATAGTAAGTTTTTTAAAATTCGCTAACGCTTTGTTAACGTGCTCGGGGCTTTAGTAAACAACTATTGTTACTTCATAGAAGCAGTGAAATACCTTCTAGTTAAAAAGTTGACTGACAAAATTTATGTATGATTTTAGTACATGTAATGACTAAGTAGAGTTGTAAAATTGTTAGCATAGTTACCAAATATTAAGGTTCAGTGAACGTTTATCGACTTATTTTATACCTAAATCTTTATTTATGTATTTTCTCTTTAAGCGAATTCTGTAATTCTTTTGAGAAAATAAATTCTTTAAACGTACATTACTATATAAGTTATAGTAATATTACAAAGAGGATAGATTTGTATTTTTGTATGTAAATACCTTACATACATATTAATACGAAGGTATGGAAAACATGGTCTGATTTTGATAGGCATTTTTATCAACTTTTAAAATATACAAAAGTAGTTATAGTGACATAACTAAAGTAGTTGGACATATGGTCTCGCGGAGTTTTTTGTAGATATTGATACGTTCTATAATACTGTAGAACATTTTTTTGTTCTATTATCAGTAGGTAGTTTCCGCAGCGCATGCGATGAAAGACATTTTATGGCTAATTTTTTTACACCTTGGGTTGGTAGTAGTAATAATTTCTGAGGATCTCTAATGTTTTCTAGTAATAAATATAGCCTATGTTACTCAGAGATAATGTAGCTATCTACGGCAAAAAAATTTTTGAAATCGGTCCAGTAGTTTTTAAGTTTATACCTTACATACAAAAATACAAAAATCCAAAAATACAAATCTTTCCTCTTTATAATATTAGTATAGATATAGATATAGATGGAATGTCCGATTTCAATAATACACGCCGAATTTAAAAAAGAAAAATAAGGAACGTAACTATAATGTAATTAGGTCCAAAGTGCAATTTCAAGTCGCTATTTTTAAGAAAGACGCTTCATTAAGGCGTTTCTTACTAGCAAAAGTTCTCACAGAGCAATTGCATTTAAAAAATATATTCTTTTAAATTATAAGAAAATGAGGAATAAGTATGATAGGAAAGGGAGAATTTTCTATTTAAGCTATCCAATTTTATTATCATTTTTCTAGGTTATTCACAATTAAAAGCTTGTAAACAGCTCATGTCATGGAGAAGTGCTACTAGAAGAATCTACACCTTAACCGTTTACTATACCTACCTCGGCGAAACGAGGTCCAGGGATTGAAATTAATAAAGTTGATATTTACGCTCAAATGATTAACAGTACAATGGTGTGAAAATAAGAAATAATATGTAACAAAAAAATATTTTGGCGTTGCTATATAACCTGGTAATATTTTTGACATGCCAAATTTAAGATATTTCTCCTAAATTGAGGAAAAATTTGAGGTGAAACTGAAATATATTTTGTCTAAGTTAAAGCTTAAAAAAATAAAAGTATCGTCTTTAAGAATAAAATAACATTATTCTAGTCACGAAATAGTTTTTTAACGTGTATTTTTAAATGGATTTAAGGATATACGTTTTGTCAAATTGGCAACACTTACTTACTGTAGACGAAGTCAAAAAGAAAATCGGAGATTTGAAGGAATAATTCGTATCAAAGATATTGAATTAAAAATGGGAAGTGTTGAAGAATTGCAGAAGAAAGTGAGGGAGTTGGAGGCCAAGCTGGCTGCAGCTCAGGCAGCTGGTGGGCCGGTGCGGCAGAAGATCGATGTTATGTCCTCTGAAGTGGTCGATTCCAATCCATACAGGTATTTATTGTACAACATATGTTTTAATAATTATGATTGTTTTAAGCATGAAATCTATGCAAGGAGAGCATGATGATTATGTAGTGTTATTTCATTACATATAGTAGTGACTTGACTACACTTTTTCAATTATACACCTAAATTCTATTTTATAGTAAATTTTAATAGAATCTCATTATTATTTTACCACTTTCATATACAAAGTGGTTGGAATTTTATCATAAATATCTAGGAACACAGATGATTTCATTTAACAGACCGATAACAAGCTGCTATTGAGTTTTTTGCTCTTCTTAACATTTAACTGATTTCCTATCTGGTGGTAGCTTCAGACAAATTGATTGACTTATTTTGATGTGTCAAAAGAATTTAGAATAAAGTGTAATTGGAATAAAGTTTTTAATTTTAAATTTATTATTACAGGTTATCTAACAAATTATTATATTTTTTTCAGTCGCCTCATGGCACTTAAAAGGATGGGCATAGTGGATAATTATGAGAAAATCAGAGATTTATCCGTAGCTGTAGTGGGAGTGGGAGGAGTTGGAAGTGTCACTGCTGAGATGTTAACTAGGTGTGGCATCGGAAAGGTAAAATAAAAGATTGGGGTATACATAGTTTATTATTTGTCATAATTTGTTTTTAATTTATTTTATGAAAGTATTAGATTATTCAATATTTTATTAAAATTTCCCCTTATATTAATATTCTTACAGCTCATCCTCTTTGACTATGACAAAGTAGAGCTCGCAAACATGAACAGGCTCTTCTTCCAACCACACCAGGCTGGTCTAAGCAAGGTAGATGCAGCAGCTGCCACACTACAGGCTATCAATCCCGATGTTACCATTGATGCTTACAATTATAATATTACCACTGTGGACAACTTTCAACATTTTTGTGATACTATTAGGTGAGTATATAAAAATTTTAAAACTATAGTCTTTTTTATTACGTTACGTATGTATAATGGTCAATTATTTTATTTTTTTAATTTAATCCAAAGATATAAAAGTCTTTAATGAAATAAAAATTTTATAAATTTATATAATTTTAAAATTGTGAAACCTTTTATATATATTCCTTTATTTTTACTATATGTCTAAAATCCAGTAAAATATAATATGTCAAGATTATCAATATATGAATTTAGATAGTTTGATATATTGAGAAATAAATTTATATGCAAAATATTTATTATAAAAAGTAATAATTATTCTAAAATAGCTGACCCACCCTTGCTTCACTGAGGTGTATTAAACTACAGGTAAAGGTTTTTATCAAAATTGATTTTTATTGACTCAGACAAATAATTCAAAACGAAATAAGCCATATTGGTTTAGTTGTTCTCAAGTTTTAGTGAGACTAACGAACAATTAATTATTATATATAAAGATATTTAAAAATAAAAAAATACTTTTGGTGGCTTGTGAGTCACCATAGATTACTATTTACTATTATCTCCACTAGTGGAGAGGTGGTCTTACCACTGTTTTTCTCTTTATATTCTCTTTTTCGGTGAATCAACATTGGCAGTTTGATTGCGAGCAACTGTTGAGTTTGTTGCCAGTTCTTCTCATCAGGAAACTGCTTTCTGAACTGGTGGTAGCTTTAGACAAACTGTCTATTTGAATAAAATATTTTGAGTTTGAGTTTAGTCCAATGAGTAATCTCTTTGTGTGAAAATTGTCTGAAGTGGTGCTAGTGGAAGTGTAATAGTAGTGTTGTCCTTTTGGTGCTAGGCCTCTCGGCCCTTGGTCACGGGCCCAGGGCACTGCTTGGGTACCCATCATATTTGTAAGAGATTGTAATATTTTATTTATCAGTTTAGTAGCAGGTTCTAGAATGAATATGCCAAATAGTCCATTTGACTAATATTTGATATGTTTTGTATGATTTAACTCCAGCACAGGAAGTCTAACAAACGGCCCAGTAGACTTGGTGCTCAGCTGCGTGGACAACTTCGAAGCTCGCATGGCCATTAACACCGCGTGTAATGAACTGAACCAGCGCTGGTTTGAGTCTGGTGTCAGTGAGAATGCTGTTTCTGGCCATATTCAGTTTATAGTGCCGGGGGAGAGTGCATGTTTTGCTGTAAGTGTTCTCAGTAAGGTAACATTTTAAGTTAGTTAATTATTTATATAAATAAAAATGCCCCAAATTGGATAATTTTTCTTTCTTCGTGTTCGTTTTTGTACAAACATTTTTACCAATAGACATAATAATTCTCGAGGAATGTTTAGGTGTAATAATAATAAATAATAAAGCTTTTTATTTCCAAATTGAAAAAAAAAAAAATATTACATGCTAAGTTAAGCTCTCCAACGCTTTCTCGGCCTTCCTATACTTCTTTTCTCTGAGGGCCCCCTCCATTTTGTCGTCGTCAGTGTCCATCTTTTGTCTGTATTGCGAGCAACATGACCTGCCCACTGCCATTTCATCTTTAGAGCAAATTCGAGTGCATCTGTTAGTTACGTTTTTTGTCGAATGTCTTTGTTTTTAACTTTGTGTATTCTCCTTAAGCTCAAGATGCTCCTCTCCATCGCATGTTGTGTTGAGAATAATCTTGCTTTAACCTTATTCGTATACACCCAAGTTTGACATGCGTAGGTCAGACAGGGCAGGATACACGATTCCATTACAGCCTTTTTCATATTTATGTCGTAGGGTCCCTTTAGGATTTCTTTATGCGACCAATATTTATTCCATGAATTTTTGGTTCTTCTTTCCACTTCTTCTTCGTTACTGTCGGTGTTAAAAGAGATTTGTTTCCCAAGATAAATATAACTACTTACATATTCAATTTCGCCTCCCTCTATTCTTATAGGTTTATGTATGCTGTTTGTCATTGTTTTACTAGTATTCATGCATAAGCCTACTTTTTTGCTTTCATGGTTCAGAGATTGCATCATTTGTTCTAATTCTGACGCCGAGTTCGCAAAAAGTGCTATGTCGTCTAAGTCTAAGGTCAAATATTTATCACAAATCCAGATGCCGTTATTTTGCCAATTTAGTTTGTTGAAAATATTTTCCAACACTGCTATAAATAATTTTGGTAATAAGGGGTCACCTTGCCTTACACCACGTTCTATTCTAAATTCATCTCCTCTTATTTCTAGTTTTATTCTGCTGAAACACTGTGAGTACATATTTTGTAATATCTTTCTGTAGGATTTTTCTATGTTACATGACTAGTGCCTCCCGTATAGAGTTGTGCGTAATACTGTCAAAAGCTTTGAGATAGTCTATGAAGCCAATATAAAGGGGGTGTTGGAATTCTTTGAATTTCTCTAGAATTTGTTCCATTGTATGAATGTGGTCTAGAGTGGAAAAACCAGAACGAAAACCTGCCTGCTCAACTGGTTGTATGCTATCTATTCTTGCAGAAATACAGCTCAGTATAAGTGACTTCCGGTTGAACTGTCAAAATTAACTAACACATTTGTAATACCTCTCGCTAAATAATAAAATCTAGTGGTAAAACCTCAGTGTTTCATCAAGAAGCGTGCACGTAACAGCAGACCACATACACATCCGCCAGGATTAATACGAAAATTCGATCTTAATCGTCAAAGAAATGAGATAAGTTGCAAAATACTATCATAAAAATTAGACACATAACTATAACTACAGATTACCAAGCAATTGATTTCAAATATTGAGGTTAGTTCACAAACAAATACACTTAAAGTGACAGGCAAACGTCATCGTCAAACTTCTATTAAACATCACTGGTCAAGTGTCTTGCGACGTCTTTAGTGCGGCCAGCATAAAAAACATTGCCAGCAGTAGAAAAATTCTCAAATTATAATAATCAAAGAAAATTATAAAGTACGTCAAGATTACAAAAATGTATCAGCAAATGGAAATTTTGTTTGGAAAGTTAAAATTAGAGCTAGAAAAACAAACATCTGCAATAACGAAAAACTTGACAAAAACATGGCTAGCACAATAAAAGAGCAAATGAAACCCTTGATACTAAAGAACCAGGCACTGAGAAAAGAAGTTGAAATCTTGAAATTAAAAAATAAAACCTTAGAAAGGGAAGTAAGAAAAAATAAATTGATCCTCTATGAGTCTATGGGGTTGTAGAATCTGAAAATAACAACTCTGAACTTCTTCAACTAGTACTAGATACCTTAAACAGTTGTAAAATTGATAGCATGGAAAAGTGGGATAAATGGGAACTAAGTAATGTACAAAGAATAGGGAAGATAAACAACAAAAAACCAAGACCAATTCTGATTACACTTACTCTGCATTGGAGAAAAATAGAGGTTTTGAAAAACAACAAATTCTTTCCTAATAATATTTATGCTTCTGAGGACTACCCAAAGGACATAATAAATAAAAGGAAGGAATTAAAAATTAAATTAAAAGAAGAGCTGGAGAAGAAAGAAGCTTACATCCGTTACGATAGACTAATTGTAAAAGAACCAACGAAAGAGAAAAGAAAGCGCTCTCCCACACAGTCACCTAAGAACTACACGAACGAAACAATAAATAGCAACCCCAATAAGATCAATAAGAAGAATGCACCAATATTTAGTAATACTAGATCCCACTCTGCCAGCGATTTAAATTTAGATAAACAATAGCAGCCACAAAACTCCATCTACCGGAAGGATACCAACTACATCAATAACAAGCGATACAATAAAACAGCTCCCAACCCGGCTGGTCCCCGTGGGACTATTAATGACCAGTACACTTCAGCTCAAAAAGTAGACAAGAAACCTAGCAAATAAAAAATTTGTACTTATAATGTTAAATCGCTATCATCAACTTCACGCTTTCTAGAACTAACACAGGCCTTAGAAAAATTAGAACATGACATTGTTGGACTCGCAGAAGTGAGAAGACAGGGAAGTGAAATCGAAGAACACCAAAATCACATTTTTTATTACATAGGTGAAATAAAAAAAGATCTCAAGCAATATATTGTAAACTTTTCTGGTATTTCCGAACGAGTATGCCTACTTCAGTTAAAAATTGACAAAGAAACTTACAATTATACAGGTTTACGCTCCTACTGCAAACTCAAGCTTAGAAAATATCGAAAAATTTTATGAAAACTTAAAAACAGCCTACGACCAAGCTGAAGAGATAGCTATAATAATGGGTGACTTTAACGCGAAGATCGAACAACCACAAGAGCAAGAACACTTAGTTATGGGCCCATATGGTTACGGTAGCCGTAACGAAAGAGGCGAGAGATTAGTACTATATGCGTTTGAGCAAAGATTGACAATTATGAACACTCACTTTAAGAAAAAACAAAGTAGAAAGTGGACTTGGGTTTCACCTAACGAAAATACCAAGAATGAAGTGGATTTCATATTGACCAATAAGCCAAAAAATATCACAAATGTAGAAATATTAAATAAAGTTAATTTTTCATCGGATCACAGACTGGTAAGAGCATCATTTACTTTGAATAAAGCAAAGCTGATCAGAAAAAACTTTGGACAAAATAATTCAAACTTAAAAACAGAAAATGGATTAAAATGCTTTTTAAAAAATTTAGAGGAAAATTTAACTAGCCATTTACAAACACTTTATAAGACAAATAACGTCCAAATCTACTATAACATTTTAGAAGAAATAATCTCAGCAAGTCTTAAAACTAAAACAGAAAACAACAAGGATGAACATAAAATATTTAGTAAGAGCACATTAGATCTGATAAATAAACGTACAGAATTAAAAATGATAAAGAACAAAACTAAGGAAACTAAACAAGAGTTGAAATCTGTATTTAAGAAAACTCATAAAGCCATCAGAGAGGATTACAACAACTACAGGAAGAAAATCATAGAGAAAAATCTAACGAACTACAGGAGTGCAAAAAAGGGCTACAAAGAATTAAGACTACATAAAACTTGGATAAAAAATCTGGGAAACAATCAAAAAGAAACAAAAACAAGGCAAGATATTATAAAAGGTGCTACTAACTTTTATAAACAACTATATAGGAAAGTTCTAGGAGAACCAAGTAGAGACAAAGACACTAACACTGTAAATGAAATCAAATCAAAAATTACCGTGCTGACAGATAATGAAGTACTGAAACATATCCAAAAATTATAACCAGATAAATGCCCTGGACCGGACAAAATAAGCAATGAAGCATTAAAAATAGGAGCTCCATTACTAATCACTTTTATCACAAAGTTATTCAATATGATTTAAGAATCAGAAAACGTCCAACTTCAATGGTGCCAATCCGAAATAATACTGCTCTATAAAAAAGGAAACCCAAAAGATATTAGAAACTATAGACCGATCAGTCTGCTGTCCAGCATTTACAAATTATTCGCATGTTTAGGTGTACACGGTTGAATTATGATGATAATGTTTTAAATCGGAATAGTGGAGTCAGCCGAGAGCATTTTTATTAGTTATAATAAGAGCTACTGTTGAGGTTCTTCTCAACAGAAAACTGATTTCCGAGCTGGTGTTAGCTTCAGATAAGCTAACCGACACTTTTGTCAAAAGTACTTTGAAAAAGTCAAAATGAAATGCACTATTTTGAGTTTGAGTTTGTAGTAGGGAGTGAATGAGAGAACTAGAACTCACTATTTTTTAAATCATTATACAAAAAAATATTAGTAATTCAAGGAAAAATGACGATGATATAGTAGTGTCCGCAGCAAATCACTATATCACTCATTATAGAATAACGATTAAAAAAAAACAACAGAAAATGATTTAGAGTATGAGTGTATGAGTTAATACTGAGTGTGCGAGCGAGTGAATATGGGAGGAAGTGGTAGTTTATTCGTTACAAACATACAAATCTTTCATCTTCATTTTATTAGTATATAATCATTATTTCTCCAATTTTTTTACCATCATACCACTACCATTATATACAATAATAATTACAGTGCGCGCCTCCATTGGTGGTTGCTTCTAAGATCGATGAGAAAACACTAAAGAGGGAAGGCGTGTGTGCGGCCAGCTTGCCGACTACCATGGGCATTGTTGCTGGTTTTCTAGGTATTATATTACATTTACTAAAAGCATGAGAAAAAAGACACAGAAACCTATATCTATGATTAGATTTCATGTGCTCATTTGTGTCCGACATGTTGCCATTATTTGCCTGTAAAAAATATCGATTTATCAAAATATCGATATTTAAAAAAGAAAACAATCGATATATATATTGTCGATATTTTAAATCTCAAAATTTCGGTAATCGCTATTTATTTCGAAGTATCAAATTCGATATTTTTTAAGAGCTCAGTACATACATAAAGCAGCACTACTGAATCATTCCCTTTTTCTATCTCTTGTTAAACCATGATTTCTACACCCCCACTGCTAGTAGAAAGAGTAAGCTTTTAGTAACTCTATTGTCGTCGCATGTAGTCGATCGCGAACTGCGCTAATCTCCGATCACATCACCTAAAATATAATCACGGTAAAAATATCGATATTTCCTTTCTACATATATCGATGTATTTGAAAAATATCGATACGATATATATCGATATATTTTTTCATTTACTTTATAGATTTATATTGATTGAACTAACTATAGCGATACAGACTGAATCAATCTAAACTGTACCATTGACAATCAACCACGGATACACTGTAGCTTCTATTAATCTGTGACATTAGTGTTGCTATTTTAATAAATTAAATTACCAACATTATTAATAGAAAAAAATTCTTAGTGTTGCTTTTTTATTACAGTTCAAAATACACTGAAGTATTTATTAGGATTCGGTAATGTCAGCTATTATCTGGGATACAGCGCGCTGACGGACTTCTTCCCTACTATGACACTAAAGGTAAGGTTTCTTTACATAATTATTATAGTACTATAATATACTTAATTTTTTATAATCTTACACTATCTACTGTCTTTCAAAACCTTTCATTGTCACACAGTAAGATAATTTCTAAATAATATTTCCAGTATAAAAAGGGGGGGATAAAACATTTTTTATGTTATAACACCACTCTTCAGAATGTAATACAAAATTACTAAAAAAATTTTTTAATACTAAATGCTTAAAATATCTGAATACTATATGTACACTCCTTAGATCCAAAATATTATAATTATCTTACTGTATATATAATGTTTTTAGACATACTATATAATATATGTAGGCTTAACAATATATTATTTGTCGAGCAACATCTTATAAAAAAAATGATCAGTGTTGCAATTAAAATATAGGTATTTATTTCTAAAAAATATTATATCAAGATATCAATAGAAATGAATTTTGTAGCCAAACCCACAATGTGACGACTCGTACTGCAGACAAAGACAAGTGGAGTACAAAGCGAAGCCAGTAGTGGAACTGGCCACGGAAGTTAAAGAAGACGCCACCCCCATTCACGCTGATAATGATTGGGGTAAGTATAATGGTTAGAGTATATATTTTGAAGTACCTACAATCTTATACAATTTATTGAAATAATTATTATGTCAAACAGGTATTAGTTTGGTAGATGAAAATTCCCCTGAGGAGGAGACACCCAATCTGAAGCTCGTGGATGGTGTTCAGGTAATATATTTTTTTGTAATTATATTTTGATACTAGTCACATAAGAGAGAAAGAGAGAGAGAGAGGGTTAGTTAATTGCGTACTCTCTGTACGCAATGAAAGCGAAGCAATGAGAATAAATTTTCGTTCCGTTCCGTTTTTGCGTCATTTATTATTAATGTCATGTTGTATTTGAAAATATTGACAACGGTAGCAGAGCGTAGCTTCTGCATTTGCTTGGTTACCGTATCTATTTAATATAAAAAAAATAAATCGAAGAATGTTTTTGTTGAAAAACTAGTAATCTGATGATGATAAAATTTGTAATTTTTTTTAAATTTATAACATAAATGAACCCTTAAATACTAGTTCAAAAATCCCCAAGGGCAAAAATCCGGCCTAATTCTTTTCAGTATAAATCAGTTGAATTTATGAAAAAAATAATTATTTATTTCCTTGTTCCAGATTGCGTACAGCATACCCGTGGACAACAGCACACCAGAGTCCAGCACGGGAGGAGCAGTAGCAGCGTCAGAGCTGTCCCTCGAGGAGCTGATGCAGCAGATGAAATCCATGTAAAAGGATTTGTAATGCAGTTCAAATGTATAATAGAAAGTAATTTATCAAATGTTTCCCCACATCGCGCCGCAGTTGTGTTTGTTCGTATATGTGCCAATAACTATATAATTCGCTATTTACAAATCATGTGATGTACTGCGGTGGTGCGTGGGTGAAGGATTGATAAGTTAGCTCTAAAGCTTGTTTGTGTTGTGAAATATTGTGGAGTGATAAGTGTGCATAGAGGCGACCTGAAAAAGATCTTTTAAAGACTGGACTTTATTATTTGTTGTCTTGACCGTCAAGACGCTTTTGACAGAAGAGGAAAGAACCTAATAGGTAAGGAATACCTCAAGTTATGTTACAAAATAAATAATTATGTCCACTGTAATAGTTTTGTTCGATAGATTATGATCTTAGTGTTCACAATTTTACGTTTATATGGTAAAGAAATTTGTTCTAAAACCTTCCTAATTATATTCATAGGCAACAATCATACTTATCGAATATTTAATTAATTAATTATTATTAACGTATATATATATCAATAATTTAAATAAATTTATAAATATACAAAGTGTTTATAAAACCCCGTACACACAACCTCTATTATGGTCATAACTTCATTATTAGGAACTAGTCGACCCTTGCAACTTCGTTCGCTTGTAGCTCGGCTCCTATTGGTCTTAGCGTGATGATATATATATATAGCCTAGAGCCTTCCTCGACAATAAGCTATCTAACACTGAAAGAATTATTCAAATCGGACCAGTAGTTCCTGAGATTAGCGCGTTCAAGCAAACAAACAAATTCTTCAGCATTATACATTAGTATAACATATTACTTATTATCTCGTTTTCATTTGTGGAGGCTCTACAACGACTATCCTTGTACACTTGTCACTACCACATATTTAAAAGTTTATATCATTAGACGTAAGTTATATTACAATTTTGTAAAAGCTTCCTTATGTTGGAGGTGCTGTCATTATTCCAAAGTGTTTCACAAACTTTATTTAATATATCTATATAGTAGCCGGCAGCAAACTTTAGGTCTGAGAAAAAGTCGTGGGGGTTTGTTGTGCATTGTGAGGGTGCTGCATGCCTGTATTGGCAGTTTCATCCGTGACGTAGCAGACACGCAGGAACGTGTGAGGCTCTGCTCTCGCCCCGCTTATAGTGACGTCTGCGCATTCAAGGTCAAACCTATACTTACATGCCGGCAACTGTACTTATAGTTCGAGAAGCGTTGAGTCTTATTTTGTATGGAACTGTATTTATTCGACCACTAATCAAAAATAAAAACGTTCCAAAATGTGATTTCGTTGTCCTAAATTGGAGTTTTGTCACAACTTACTCACAATTATTGTTCCATATGTACATTGTTTTATTTATTTATTAAGGTTGCAATTGCGCTATTGCTACAAGTATATAGGAAGTTATATATATCAGCACATAGTATTTACTACATGTAATGCTATAACAATTGTTATACAAACTAAAAGGGCAAGTTATTTTTTTATAATTTAAAAATCTTATAACAAAATTCTAGTCTTTCCTCCGTTGATCCGCAATAAATACTACATGCTGTTATATGTTTTATCTACTCCCATAGTTAAATCCCCTATAGAAGATTCTTGTATGCAACTGTTATTATATATTATATTATGTTATGTGTAATTTTAAGGCGAAACGAGCATTATATGTGATTGATGTGAAAAATATATTTACTAAGGTTGTATCAAAATTGGCATAATAATTTAATGCAAAATCCCGTCCAAATTCTTTTGTAAACTCGGATTGCTTTTAATGTAAGTGATGTATAAAAATATTTTTTTTTACATTCGGTACTTTATTTTTAAAAAACGTAAACGTAGTTATTAAAATGAATACTTACCATTAATTACATTCCATTTTTTAATTTTCTAAAATTTTATATTTAGTGGTAAGGGATATTATTTGTTATATATTTAAATGATATAATGTTGGTTGTAATGGATATCGTCTATTAAATGAATTTTATATTATTAAATTTCGTCTGCAAGAAGTTCTGTTTTTATTAACTCCGTCATGTTGTTTAGTTTTGCTGTTATTTTTTTATTAGGTGTCGGGAGGGTGTTATTCTGAAAAAATCATTTATGGATGTTATTTAAGAATCATTGTAAATTCCTCATCTAAGAGAGAGTTTAATATATTTTTTTAATGTAAGTACCCTTACATTAAAAAAATATATTAAAATGTTCATACAAAAATGTTGATAGTTCATAAACAGCTTCAAAACAAAGTGACCTAAGTAACAAAATTGAAGTTTTTTGAACTCGTCAATGATTTTTAGGGCTAAATAAATATTTTATAAAATGTATTTAATGTAATTGAAATTAAGACGCTATGGTTAACAATTCATAAGAGTAGTATAGCGGTAATTAAACTATAGTTAAACCCTCTGCTTTCCTTCTTTCGTTACGCAAGAATAGTTGTAATGTTAGTTCCCCTATTCAGGCAAAAGTATTAGGAGTTTCGATGCTGAAACAAAGAAGTGTTGCTCTGCCACGACTCTCGAAATGGAGATCTCACAAACACCAGCGCTTAGGATGCCACGTGGGGGGGATACGAGACCATCAATCTATTGGTAAATTCCAAGCTTATTTGAAGATAACATTTTACAATCTTTTCTAATTCAATTGTCGATAACGATAACAATCATTCTATATTAAAATTATCGACGTTTCTTTAGTTAACTACTTTTCCGCTAAACTGTTGTATAATTAAATCTTTATATACCAACTGGATTACATAGTCCACTCATTTTAGTTTCTATCTGCGGAAAAATTCCTAGTGAGCTGAATTTTTGTATACACGTCTATTACGGTGTTGTAATAAATATGTGGAAAATCGATATCGTGCCGGCTAAAAGTTATGAAGGTCAAAAGGTCACGAAAATCAGTTTTTCGCAAATATCTCGCGACCTATTGCTCGGAGGTCAATAGCGGTTATTATAAAAATTGTTCCTAGTAAAATTATCTACAAAAAATGTCTCGTGCATTTTTCTGTAAGATCTGTTTTCGAAGTAGAGCGCTGAGAAAGCGACTAGAATGCACTCGCACACGGTATTGTATACCGTACACCAAGGCGTAACCTCTATTGCTTTATATTAATGTATTTTTTTTCTCTTTTTAACAATTTACATAAAAAAATACAAACAAATTCCGTCAAACTGCGTGCGTCAGTTTGTTGACGAGACTAGGCTCTCTAATTAGAAAGTTCTTTGTAAGTGTCTTAAGTGGGCGTTTCGGGAAAAATATACTTATCTTATAGAGGTTTAGGAACTTAGTAAAAGCTACTATAACTTATCCAATAGGTCGCGAGATATTTGCGAAAAACTAATTTTCGTGACCTTTTGACCTTCATAACTTTTTTAGCCGGCACTATATCGATGTCGATTTTTCACATCTTCATTACAACACCGTAATAAAGGTAAATCTATGTATGGTTAATGTATTGTATTATAATATAAGAATATATATTAGTTTATTATAACTGTATATATACATAGTATTATTTACTATTATTTAGGTTATTTATGTATTCGGTTGTATCTTATTAGTATTAGTATATTGTAACTACACCACCTACTTTATTTTAACCTTCGCTCCTTCCAAGACTGGGTTGTCTGGAAGAGATGGCTAATTAGCCATAAGACCGCCCGCTGTACTTCACATTAGTTTAATTTAGTTTTAGCTTAATTTTACTGCATCCTTATCCTTTTGTGGTGTACAATAAAGTTATAAATAAATAAATAAATAAAATAAATATATGGATAAATTCAACTCAATAATTGGGGTTATAATGCCTTAAATGACTGGATGATACAAACTCTTATAACATCTTACTCCTAATACTTATTTATTTTATCTGGAGTCGATCTCGAGTTATGTCTATATAGACCACTTTGGAAACTACTCTAAAGCATTATGAAATACTGATTGGAAAATGAGGGTATCAGCTAAGCTAAAAGCCGGGTCTATTCATTAGTGAAAATCATTCTAAATGATCTACAGGATGAAGTTTAAGGAACTTTAGTATTTCTTGTAAAGTAAAGCAATGTCATGAACAAGTATTCATGCATTATCCAGCTTTGTGTCTTGCTAACTTCTCCAGGATACAAAAGCTAACAATATAATATGTTATACTAGCTTTTACCCGAAACTTCGTTTGCGATATTAGAGTAGTTATATTAGCCTACATAAGATCGTCTGTAGACATATTTAATAATTTCATGATGTAGTCATACTAACATTGCACTCCCCTTTTAGCCTCTTAAGGGATTATTTTCGAAAAAATATTTTACCTCTGTTTCATGATTTCCAATAAAGAATCTTCATATTGAATTTCATTTGAATAACTTCAAAAATGGTAGAGTTTCATACTAACTTTGCACCCCCGTTTTACCCCCTTAGAGGGTGAATTTTCAAAAATTCTTTCTTAGTGCTCCCCTACATTATAAAAGGAACCCCTGTGCATAATTTCAAGTTTCTAACCCTTATAGATTAGGCCCTGCGTTGATATGTCAGTCAGTCAGCTTCTCCTTTTATATATATAGATGTAGTAAATATAACGTTAATAAACAAACATATTTACCATTAGAGCTTCCAAAATGTGGGTGGATCTGTTCAATATGGAGGTGTCTATACCACTAGCTTCAGCCACAGCTCGTGAGAAACTTGTTGTGGAACATCCTTCTGTCACCCGGAACAGGAATACTGGTAAGCCATCTTGTATCACGTGATCGAATTTCTAAAATAATGAACACAGCTTGTTAATAATAATAATTACTTTATAGAAAAACTTATTTCCACTTTTGAAATTTAAGTTAAAGAGCTACTATACTCGTCGTCTTTATTTTTATAATTAGTAGGCGGGCGGAGAGAGTTAGTGGATTGAACTATCTGTACTTGGTTAAGTACTAAAGCGACTGATCAATTGATGAATCAAACTAAAACTGCATAAATCACGACGACTACTCACAGTTCATCTACTATTTTGACAATAGTAGGCGGGCGGAGAGAGTTAGTGGATTGAACTATCTATAATTGGTTAAGTACTAAAGCGACTGATCAATTGATGAATCAAACAAAAACTGTATGAGCCACGACGACTCACAGTTCATCTACTATTTTGACAATAGTAGGCGGGCGGAGAGATTTAGTGGATTGAACTATCTGTACTTGGTTAAGTACTAAAGCGACTGATCAATTGATGAATCAAACAAAAACTGCATGAGCCACGACGACTCACAGTTCCTCTACTATTTTGACAACAGTAGGCGGGCGGAGAGAGTTAGTGGATTGAACTATCTGTACTTGGTTAAGTACTAAAGCGACTGATCAATTGATGAATCAAACAAAAACTGCATGAGCCACGACGACTCACAGTTCATCTACTATTTTGACAATAGTAGGCGGGCGGAGAGAGTTAGTGGATTGAACTATCTGTACTTGGTTAAGTACTAAAGCGACTGATCAATTGATGAATCAAACAAAAACTGTATGAGCCACGACGACTCACAGTTCCTCTACTATTTTGACAACAGTAGGCGGGCGGAGAGAGTTAGTGGATTGAACTATCTGTACTTGGTTAAGTACTAAAGCGACTGATCAATTGATGAATCAAACAAAAACTGTATGAGCCACGACGACTCACAGTTCATCTACTATTTTGACAACAGTAGGCGGGCGGAGAGAGTTAGTGGATTGAACTATCTGTACTTGGTTAAGTACTAAAGCGACTGATCAATTGATGAATCAAACAAAAACTGTATGAGCCACGACGACTCACAGTTCCTCTACTATTTTGACAACAGTAGGCGGGCGGAGAGAGTTAGTGGATTGAACTATCTGTACTTGGTTAAGTACTAAAGCGACTGATCAATTGATGAATCAAACAAAAACTGTATGAGCCACGACGACTCACAGTTCATCTACTATTTTGACAACAGTAGGCGGGCGGAGAGAGTTAGTGGATTGAACTATCTGTACTTGGTTAAGTACTAAAGCGACTGATCAATTGATGAATCAAACAAAAACTGCATGAGCCACGACGACTCACAGTTCATCTACTATTTTGACAATAGTAGGCGCGCGGAGAGAGTTAGTGGATTGAACTATCTGTACTTGGTTAAGTACTAAAGCGACTGATCAATTGATGAATCAAACAAAAACTGTATGAGCCACGACGACTCACAGTTCATCTACTATTTTGACAACAGTAGGCGGGCGGAGAGAGTTAGTGGATTGAACTATCTGTACTTGGTTAAGTACTAAAGCGACTGATCAATTGATGAATCAAACTAAAACTGCATAAATCACGACGACTACTCACAGTTCATCTACTATTTTGACAATAGTAGGCGGGCGGAGAGAGTTAGTGGATTGAACTATCTATAATTGGTTAATTACTAAATGATTGATTAATTGATGAATTAAAAAAAAACTGCATGAAGACGAGTGGCATACAAATTGATAATTTGTTTATTTTAATTTTAATATTATATAAAATGTTACCAAAAACCGAACAATGGGCGTATCAACAATAAACTCCTTAATATTAAGGAAATGAGTTGACAACAACAAGTGAGGACAGTCTTCTTTCCTGAAGAGTAATGTGTTCAAGGAAGCAGCAAGTAAGGCCAAACCATCAGTCTCTGATGTTCCTTTACCGAATTCGTCTACTATGATTAGGGAATTGGAAGTAGATTCTTGAAGTGCTAATGCCATCTGGAAATAAATACGTAAAATGTGACAAATGTTTTAAATAACGAAACTCTGAGTAACTCTGATGCAGAACGGGATGCAGGCCAGTGTTTCCGCTAGTTATTATTTATTTTTTTAACATATTCTCCTACCCTCGTTCTAATCCTTTCGCACGCCGCATCGCTTAACCCGCAAGACAGTGCATCGCCAACACTCAGGGCGAGGATTCGCGCGCGCGCCTATTTTTTGTGCATGTGACCTGTGCACCTTGACCGCAGCCAAAAATATTTTGGAGCACGAGGACATCACCAGGTAGGGGTGCATATCCTTTTTTTTTTTCACTGCAACCACTATTATCGTTCTTTCCTTATAATTGCCGCAACAGGCCAGGCTTTGCCACCTTTCATTATCCCGTCTAGTTCAACAACTTTTTTTTTTATTGTAGATAAGGTGCAAACGAGCAGATGGTCCACCATGGTAAGTGGCCACCATCGCCCATGCAAATCGGCAAATAGCCCTCCTCCTTTCGCAGTCGGGTAAACAAGAGATACTCTCTTGCTTTGTCGATGCGTTGCATCCTCGAATATAGAGTGAAGGAAAAAATGGATTCACAATCCACAGAATCCGCTGCATTAACGGGATGGGAAAGGGAGGGGGTACGTTTGGCCCACATGCGGCTTGACTGGTCGCAAGCCATTCGGGGAACAGATCCCCTACCACCAAGGGGGTGCTTGGTTACTCGGCCCTTACGAGATGCTCTCCCAGCGGCAGAAGGGAATAGTATCCTAATCACGGGCGACTCTTTCTTTCTATAATTGCAATCTCTTATGTTGATGATGTTCAAGGGTACCGATGATAATTTACCATCTTGTTTGTCTCCTTTCACTTATAAAACGTTGTAATCTAGATAGATGGACCATACCTGTCTCAAATCAATAAGGAAAGCTGACATATGAGAGGCGATACACTCTGTAGATTGTATTCTAGAATATATGTTATTCACGATCCCTATAGTCGCTGAGTCTGCCGGAACGAAACTACCTATATGAGCTAGGTATACTATTAAACCTGGAAATAATAAAAAAACGCAAATTACTTAATGTTACATTGACACGGTTATAATTATATATAAACCACGTTTGTTGTATGGGAGCCCCCCTTAAATATTTATTTTATTTTGTTTTTAGTATTTGTTGTTATAGGGGCAACAGAAATACATCATTTGTGAAAATTTCAACAGTCTTGCTATCACGGTTTATGAGATACAGCTTGATGACAGACAGACGGTCGGACGGACAGTGGAGTCTTAGTAATAGGGTCCCGTTTTTACCCTACGGGTACGGTACTATATGGATGAAAAAATCACTCTAATGAAGAATGATAATATTTTATATAAAAACGACATCTAGTGGCGAAAATAAAAACTAATATATTATTCTATTCTATAGCAAAATCAAGCTAAAATCGATTCACATTTTCAAACATTTTCATGAGTTTATGATTTTTACCTATTTGCTTCATATATACGGATTTCCCACTCGAATTAGGTCCAGTAAGTATCTTAACATATCCCGCCTCCTGGTTGCTCTTGATGTCATTAGGCACAAAGTTGTCTGTGGTCGCTATGAACAGAGGATGCTTGCCTTGCTGTATACTTATTATTTTGTCTGTGGTTAGTGTTGGTTTTGTGTAATTGTACTCTTTGCATACTTTCGATATTGTGATTAGACTGAAAGACAAAAAGTGATTTTTATATAATTAATAATTTTTTAATTAATTAATAATATTTTTTTTTGATAAATGCTATCATAAAACATCATGTTTTTGACATGCTCAATTTTTTTAGTTTTTTCTTGTATCATTGCATTAAATTTTTTATTGTTCAACAGTTACCACATTGATCCAAAACTCAAGTAAAAAGGAGTTATAAACGAAGTCGGTTGAGTTACACCATTTATAACTTAGCAACGGCAGGACAGATTTTGACGATTTTATGGCGGTTAAAGGGCAAACGAGCATACGGCCCACCTGATGGTAAGTGGCCACCATCACCCATGGATATCGGCAATACAAGAGTTACTCTTGTTTTGTTGATGTGTTGCCACCTTGAAGATAGGGTGAGGAAGGAGGGTAGTGAAGAGAAGGAAGCTACGGTTAGTGAACCCTGAACAAGAACCTAGAGTTCACTAGAACCGCAGAATTAACAGGAAGGGGAGGGATAAGTCTGGCCCACATGCGGTTTGATCGGAACTCATTTGATACAGGGATAAATTTTATCACGAAAAAAAGATTTGAAAGGATTGAAATAGAGGATAAAATTTTGTATGGGGAGTTCGTTATATACACAACAAAATATGTTGAAAATCTAAACTAAATACTTGGAGTATATTGCACCCAGGGGTAGCTGAGAGGAAAACAAATGACTTACCAGTCCAATTCAGCACACTTTTCAATAACATTAGCTAACTTGTCCAGGTTCTCCAAGAGTATAGTAGTGACTCTCATCATAATCCTCGTCTCATGGGCCACTATCTCGGGGTACGTGTCTCCTATCATAACGTCGAGCTCTGAGGAAGATGTAACTTATCGAAATTCTGATATGATACAAAACAAAATTGTTTTATTTAATTTTTTTTTATCCCAGCGAAGGTCTTTAATGGTGAAGATACATTCAAGAGAAACGTTTAAGTATAACAGTTCAACATACCTTCACAACCTTTACTTTTATAATGGATATAATCATTATTCTGAAACTAAAGAAAAGGATATTAAAATTAAATGCAAACTAAAGCTGGCAACACTAATTTCAGTGGCACCCTGTTATGATGATGGTAGCATTGATTTACACTAATTAATTTATTCCATACGCACCATAAACTTCATATCAGGTAAAGTCTTCTGGTCCATTGTGAGGTTATCAGCCCAGACCTTAACCCCCAACAAGTAGCCCAGGTGAGGCATGTACAACATGGTGCACTCCTCTATGAACTCTGGGAGACGCTCCATTTCCACCTTCGCTGTCTCAGACATCAGGCCGTGGAGACTCGCCATTGTTTGCTTTTCTAAAAAATTACATCTATACACTCAAAATCATTGCTTAAAAATATCTGATGCTAAGGCTGCGTTTCCACCAAAAACGAGACAGTGAGTGCACATATTCCCCGCTACTCATCTTTGCTCATCTCTGGTGATGACCAGAGATGGAGATTTGGAGAATAAAACTGACATTCTTCGCAATATGATACACATAAGGCATCTGTTGGCCAAGATGTCTTCTCAACGTTTGCAACAATATGGTAACACTGATATCATGACTCAACATAGCTCCAACATGCTAGAAAGCATTCACTGATCTATCAATAAATTCCATGTTATCAGTAAAAGATTTTGCGAAGAACGGTATTATGGAGTAAGGAGCAAAACAAAATTATTGATTTATATTTGCGGGCTTCAGACACTTTTATCATGATATTTATATAAAGATCCGGTTCCATATAGTTACCAATAACGGAGAAAAAACTAATCCTCACTCATATCTAGATCCGGGTATATTCCAGTTTTTACAGTGAATTTTCCTTCAGACTTAGACAGGTCGAAGTCTATTATCCTGTTCATGTACAGCGCCATCTGTGGGTTTTGAGTTAATTTGAAAGACAAGTAGATTTTTGCTGACTATCAGTGTAATTGTAAGCTTACCTCAAAAAGTTTGTTGGTATCATAAGTAGCTAGCTGCTTTAAGTATTCGCAGGACTGTCTCGTATTCTCACACATCTCACAAATTAGCACTACGTTGTATAACGTCTGGAAAAGAAATAAAAATAATTATCGAAATATATAAAAATTGACGTACGCCATCCCCATGGATACCCCATATATTAATCACGTAAGGCGTTTTTGAGTGAGGTCAGCTTTCACGAGAATTTGCCTCGACCACCTCCCCCTATCACATAATGTGTTTATTTAATAACCGTATCATGGTTCTTCTCTTCTCCCTTTAGGTGAGATTCGGTTCGACTTCCTTCCTAACACTCATATTAAGTATGAACATTCTTTTACTAAATTACTTCATTAATAGATTTTTGTCTAGAATTGTATTTGATGTTTTCGGTAGGAATATTAAGCCTAAAAATTGTTAGTCTATAATTATCTAGAAACATGTTATATATCTAATAAACATTTTTCAAATGTCTGAAAAACGAGGCGCGTATAATACACTGGTCTACAATTTTTTTTAATGCGTTCTGTTGTTGTATATATTTTTATACTAACATGGGATCACTGAATACGAAAACCTAACCTATGCGATGGGAGAAGGAGAGAAGGGGTATATTGGAAACACTATAACGGGGGTAAAGAACTAAACGTTATGATTTCTTACAATTAAGACAGAAACTTAAGCAGTATCTTGGACTTGTGACCAAGGTGGAGGTTTCCAAGACCTTAAGTTCCAACCTGGAAGCTACTTATGAGTATGATTATATAATTGTAATACTAACATTGTACAAAGACTTCCATTGATATGGCTTTGCAGATAAAGCCTTTATTTTTGCAAGGATTCCCTGTAACAAAAAAAAATTAAACACGTACGAATCATATACAGAAATAGTCAAGCATAAACCAGCAATAAGTTCTCACATTAACATTCTTGACAAATCTGAGAGACGAGCAAATGTTCCTCATGATGGAGTCGCTCTGAGGAGTTATGAAGTATGCTATCACGTCTTGTCTGCATTTCAGTACATCTATATCCTTAGTTGGGTGACGTAGTAGGATCCTATAAATTATTATTTTAATCTCAGTACATAGACCACCGCATTTCTATCGGCTTTGTATGTTAAAACGCCATCCCATTATATTTAGGGGTCAGACAAAATTTACCACTGAAATTAATAACCAATCTCACTCCAAAATCTTTGGATTACAGCTCTAAAGAAAATTTCAGATTTGGTTTTTCAATCCGACATGGATGATGGAGTTTTTTTTATAATGTAGATAACTATAATCCTACAGGTTATGAACTTCAAGTGCAAAACCATGAAGAAGTACAGATTTGTTTTAAACGAGTCGTTTTTGAAATATAAGTAAACAAAAAACTTGAACTTTAATAACATAATATACAAGAGATGACACTCCAAATGTCCAAGGGTACATTTTAAAGTGAGGTCAATATGATTTAGAAACTAACTTGAATATCAACTAATATATTTTTTGAAAAATCTTTCAATTTTGTGTTATTTGGTGGGGTAGGGTTGAGAAACAAAAAATAAGTTGCTGCTTAATTAAAAAGCTCCTGTTGATTCAAACATAAAGTCATGTTTAAATACCTCATCCTTCTTTGTCCAACTTTAGAAGAACATTTGCTGAACAGCTGGTATAAGCTCAGTCCCTCCTTGTTACTCCCTTGAACTCCCTTCTTAAAGCCACTGGGATGGGACAACGAGCTAAATATTTGCAAGCCACGATACGTGTCCTCGTCCATTGCTACTATATCAGCTCTAGCAATAAAAAAATGGTTAAATGTTGGAATCATATTCCTCTTTCTAGTCAGTCCAGTGACTTTCATATATTTCAACGTTAAAGTGGCTTGACTGATTATGGTAAAATTTTGTTGAGATTCTGGATTGGAAAATTTCCACCCACCAACAAGTAATATCTAATTAAAATGCCTTAACGATTTGGGAACAGCAAGAAAAAGAAAAAATTTAAAATGGCGCCCAATATGGGTCTAGAATTATACAGCAATAAATTTTGTTATCAAAGCAATGAAAGTGTATCATTAATTAATAGGAGAAGAAAAGGAAAAACAAGAAAACAAGACGGAGGAAGAGTTATAAGTGTTGTCTACATTTATTTTGATAAAAATCATTCAAAATAACTTACAGGGAAATCCTTTTTAAACTCATGAACTGCGGTTTTCCATACATGTCCATACATAAGTTAGACCAATTTAGATCTAAATATCTGAGCATAGCTCCCAACGCGTGTACTGTCTGAGTTTGAGAGAAATCTATAACGGTTCTGAGGAATACAAGGCGTTCCTCATCAGAACAGTTTGCTGGTTCTTGAGGGAGGGAGAGGGTGTGGATACGTCTCTTGCATGCTTCGAAATCTAAAGGAAAAACATGATAGACTCAGACAGGAAGCGTATTAACACTCGCCTCTACTGCTTTACCTAGCTAACTAACGTGATCCTCAATAAGTTATTAATTATTTTTAAGATTCCGCTGTCCGTCCGTCTGTCTGTCTTTCAACCGGCTGTCTCATGAACCATAATAGCTAGACAATTTAAATTATGTTTGATAATTTTTTCCCAAATATTAGTAAGGAACCCTTCGCGCTTTAGTCCTACTCGCACTTGGCCGGTTTTTTTATTAATGTTGAAATTATTGTGAACTTTCATGAGTCTATATTGCTATTTAATTAAGACAGATAGTTTAAGTAGCGAAGGTGAGCATAGATACGCAGAAATACGTACTATATTCCTTTGTAGATATAAATACAAGTTTGCACGTCCCTTCATAGCTTTCATCATTGAAAACGGTTCTTTTGACAGCATTGACGAAGGTGCCTTGTGATTTTCCATCCAGAATAACTTTGACGGGTTCTACTTGGTTGAACAGTGATATGAATATCTGATGCTCTGGTGGACGGTCCACTATTTCTTCAAGAATTTGTAACTATCAAATTAAAGAATTATATTCAAATAAAAAAATAATTGTAAGGGATTTGTTGTTGGGGGTCTTTAGACCACAAATTGAGGTCTTAAGAAAACCTAAGAAATATCATTAGTCATGTACTTTAACGATTTTGTCTGTGCCCCAATCCATCAAAGCGCCCAAGATTATGGACTGATTATGATGCGATTTTATTTGTTTAAAGGTCATGGAATCAAAATAGTTCTTAGCTATTCATTTGTGAAGATCTAGTCAACCATTTAAAGACTATCTGCTCATTTCTAAATTGACGACAACTGCGTGATCGTATATATCTTATAAAACAGATTTTAGGATCCTTTGGGTTATTTAAATGTTTAATTTAAGTTTTAGTTATGATCCTTTATAACAACAACAAGTAATACTAACCTCACCAGTTTGTAAAGTATAACACGCTGCTCCAACTTTTCCTGATCGACAGTACACTGTTAGAAGACGCTGTAAACAAGAGCTAGACTGAAAAACGCGTCACGACACTTGAAAAATGTATTTGTATTTTTAGTCGTAGAATCTAAAGCTTAAGTAAACATAAAAACCTCGTTAGTATGAACGAAAATGTAAACTATAATTAAATGTTGCGTGACTTTGAAGCAGGTCATTTGAACCAGAGGTCAAATCTTGATAAAAATTCATAAAAATTAAACAAGTACACAACCACGTTTACAATGTTCGTGATTCATTTACGTTATTTTATAATAGTTAAACAAATCCTTCTGTTTCATATTACTCTCTCTCTTTTTTTTAAATATAAACACAATAATCACATGATAAAGTGTTTAGTAAATAAAGCTTACTACTCTGTACAAGATTACTTGAATGATGACAAAGCTTGGATTCAAAATGGCGTTGATGCTCAGCTTTATATGCGAATATTGAATTTGTTGACGTGTCAAAAGTTGTAAAAAGTGTAATCAAAATAAAATAAACTATACTGAGTTTAAGTTTAAAATAATAAATATGAATTTACCTCTTCGCTTTCAGTTTCATCGCTATCTTGGTTTTCTGTAGTTCTATTTGAAGTGAACGCTGAATTTCTATAAAAAGTTTTACTTTAATTATTTAATTATGCAAATGATTATGAAAATATATTAGAAGGATTAATGAGTGTAACATGTTATATTTATTTGTTATAACCCGTAAGACAGTGGCGCCGATTGATAAAATGTGGACATTAGTGACATTAACATTGTTAGGCACTTTTTGTTCTCCAGTCAGGAAAAAATATGACGTTACATTAAATGGGTTTTATAATGCATTGACTTTCTTAATGCCTTCATAAAAAATAATATTTTCATGTCAGTAATTCTATTAATGGCACTAACCAAATATGCTAAATCTGAATAATTTATAAAAATGTGTCATGTCAACAATTCTGAGTCGTGTCGATCATTATCTGACCAGTCGGGTCAAGTCGTTCAAGGTCAAAGGCATTCTCGTACTTTGCCGCCCTTTGAATAATGTTTTTGTGTTATATAATAATTAATATTCATAGAATTATTAGAAGTCTACAATTTTTTTGGATATACTTCTCGGATTTTAAACACAAAACGACATTAAAAATATTATAATCATAAGTAAATGAAATAATAATTAATTTACCTTTTGCATTTAGAAATAATAACGTGATCCGAAGAGCTTCCAGCACCAGTTGTTTCATCAGTTGCAGACCGACGGACACTAGAGGATGCTTCATCGATATTCATTTTATTATAAAATAATTTATATTTTAGCAATTAAAATAATTTATTCCAATGATTTTGTGAATTAATTCGACTTTAACAAAGATTGTATAAGTTCCCGCCAAAATCGCACGAAGAAACACTTTTTTTTTAATTGTTAGATGAACATCCTTTGAACGGTGTATTCAGCCAGTATATTTTACAATTTATAAAATTAATTAAATGTATTATTAAAAAAAATATATTCTTCTTATTGCTATTTTAAATTATTATTTAAACTATGAGAATAAAAAAAAAATATAATACTGACTGAACTACATAAGCATGTAGTTGTGATCTGTGACATATACGGATTACAGGCTGAAGAAAAAAAAATCGGCCATAGACATGAGGCATAAAATTTTAATATCTCATTAATAATACTTTTGATTAATTTAATAAACTCTATTTCGAGAAGAAGACATATTTACTATATTATTACTGGAGTATTGCTTCTTTGTTTAGTTTCATACTACTAATTAAGTATTAAATAATATAAATATTTTGAGGTTAACAACTATGAAATATAAATAACTAGGTAAAAAGTAAAATTCTCACATTAAATTACAATAAAGGCACTTATGGTATTATATTTAAAATAATTTAAGTAAATATTTCAGATAAAAATCAATAGAAACAACTTATAATTATTATTACATCAAGGACGGAAGTATAGACAACGTTGATACTTTTGGTTAGTTCTCGATACTATTATACATCATACAACCATTTTTTTGCAGAGACAAGTATGTGACGAGAATAGACGTTTCGAAATATCTTAAGTAAACCTAAATAATTAACAAGTCTCGATCATCCGGAGCATCTCGCCGGATATTCACACGGATGTGACGACAGACATGTCCGACTGCTTCCATGATGGGTGACACTGTAGCCGCCATGCAGGACTGCACCAACGTGCGTAGTGACGCCCAGTAGATCTTCAGACATCTTAGACAGGGAGTTGTGCACCAGATCTCCTAGAAATATCAAATTGTATATTAGGTTAGACTAACCATATTATATTTTAGCTTTTAAAAATATTCAACACGCACGGCTGATTTTAAAACTATTTTATGATTATTGAGAGTTTCTTCCGATCCTAGAAAGTATACTAATTTTATAAAATAGTTAGTATAATGTGCAATATACTTAACTTGTGTGTTTCATTGGTAATTCCACAGTTACTACCTAAGTTTTATACATTCCTAGAGCGCTACGAACATCAGTTGATGTTCAACAAAACATAATTACGTTCCACATTCACTCTTTCGGTGTTGCCTTAATTTTATAGAAATATAATAATGGTATCTGTTTTATTAACCTCCAACGCTATACGGACAGGGTATTATAAGTTTAACGTGTGTATCTGTGTATGTCAGTGACATCGTAGTGCCCAAGATAATGGACCGATTCTGACGAAGTTTAAATATTTTGTTTTCAACAATACAAAACATCGACTTAAGCAAGTCAATATCAATTCTTCTAAATCGATGTCATGTGGGTATCGATATGATGTGAGTAATTGAAAGGTGTCTTACCCCGAAAGCTAAACAAGCAAAACCGCAGCCTAGCACCAAAGCACAAGGAGGAGCGAGGATAACAGTGAGGAGGGTGTAGCATAGATTCCTGGCGTGCCTGAAGCAGTTGTGGCTGAGTCTCCACGCGCACTCTGGGCTCCTTGCTCCTTCAGGTTCTCCTATTATGTCGTCCCATACTATCTGTTGAACAATATCAATATTTATAACATGAAACTTACGATACTGTGAGATGAAAATAAGAGCATTTTAATGTAATTGCTACACAATATAGTTGGAGAATAATTGATTTTACGTGATATTTTCAGTGGGAACCTTTGACTCTGAAATTATTCACAAAAACTAACCCCAAATTATTTCAAATACTATTATATATTTAATAATAAATAGAAAATTCTACAAAATACATATATACCAATGTCTGTCTAGGAGCTTTTATACACGTTGAGTGAATACAAATATCTATTACAGTTTCATAGAAGAAGGACTTAGTTGGTCAAAAATTTCAAAAGTTACATTTAAGAAACGTAGGAAATACTATTAAACTAAACAATAGAAACTGCGATTTAATATACTAGTTACGCCATCTATTGACGAATAGGTAGCTTATGTTTGTCTGTTACACAATCAGGCAAGTGATTTTATCACTGAATGGATTTTGATGAAATGTAATTCAGAGATAAAGTGGAGCTCGGCTATATCGCGAACTAAACAAATGAGAGTGTTCGTACTCCATCTAACTGTGTGGGGGTGAAGTGCATGTCGAGCTGTGTGGCCGTTTTGTGTTTGGGCATTAGTCATATATACATAAAAGGAGAAGCTGACTGACTGATATATCAACGCAGGGCCTAAACTATAAGGGATAGAAACTTGAAATTTTGCACAGGGGTTCCTTTTATATCGTAGGGGAGCACTAAGAAAGGATTTTTGAAAATTCACTCCCTAAGGGGTAAAGCAGGGGTGCTATGTTAGTATGAAGCTTTGCCTTTTTAAGTTATTCAAATGAAATTCAGCATTAAGGTTCTTCATTGAAAGTCATGAAACATGTGTAAAATATTTTTAAAACGCCACCCCTATCACTTAGGGGCATGAAAAATAGATAGTAGCCGATTCTCAGACCTACTGAATATGCATATAAAATTTCATAAAAATCGGTCGAGCCGTTTCGGAGGAGTATGGTAACTAACATTGTGACACGAGAATTCTATATATAAGATTATTTGTAAGTTCCACAAGTTTCTAACAGATGGCGGTGTAGATTAAGTTATTGACACAACACTTCTACTTGTTCTGCTATATCCCTTTATAGATTTAGTATGCATCTAATAGATAGCTCTGTGTAATTATGTTATTATAAAATAGCTTTCATGTAAAGCTAAGGTAATCTGATAAAATGAGTCTGAAAACAATGTCTTGTATAAGCGTCACAGCGGCGCCGAGCTGGTGCTGCATCATGGAGCTGGTCACGCGATCAACGTTTATTTTTATTACTTTGTTTAGCTTTAGGTAAGCTGGATAGCTTAAATAGTATTAATATATTTTTATAAATTTTGTATATGGGTCTGTAATATTGTAGACAGCTAGATTGTAATCTATCTCGTGATATTGTAAACTGTCGATAGATTGTAAACCGTAAGATACTGCTGTCTGAAGACGGTCCCTGATTGGTCGGTCTTGCAGAACAGAACAGCACAGCCTATGTTCTGTGTCCACAGAGTTAAGAATGAAGCACATGTGTCAGTCAAATAACATAATTGCCCTTCATGAATTGTGACAGTAGGTATCCATAAAATATAATCACTATGTTACGTTTTACAATCTTTCAACAGATTATTGTGAGATAAATTATAATCTTACGATATTAATAATTTTACGGTACTATATATATTAAAAATCATATTCTTTTTTTACTTCTATAATTCAAAAAACGTAGGAATTTGAAACGAAAAGGTTTAGTCGTTTTTAAGATTTTTTTTTCCATTTTTAACCGACTTCAAAAAGGAGGAGGTTCTCAATTCGATTGGTATATTTTTTTTATGTATGTATACAGATTACGCTGAGATTTATGATCCCGATTAACATGATTCTTCTTTTGTTTGATGCGGAATTGTTGCCATTTGGTCCCATAAAAATTTAATATAATTTGGTACAGTAGTTTTCATTTTATGAACATTTTTTTACGTTCCCGTTTCTTGAGATCTATATTGTTTAACGCGCGGCACCTTTTTTTATTTGAAATTTAATTCAAAAAGCATTAAAAGATAATATCTGTAAATATTAGTATGTCGAGCAGCGGCGAGAGTTTAAATAACAACTGTTTCCTAAATCTGCTCCTAGGTCGCAACTTTCAGGTATCAAATTAATGAGTTGTTCTCATTTTTTAAATACATATTTGCAGAACATTATACCAAACATAAAATCAGTGTTATCGTGTAGTTTGTTGTATTTCAAGTATAAGCTGGGCGTGTAGAAAATCACCTTGATTGCTTTCACGAACATTGTTGCTGCCTTTGCATTTAATATTAAATGTAGAGAAAATACTATTGGTATATAAATACTACTGGTAGTTGAAGGGATGTCCCTAGCCCATATAAGACTATGATGACCTCGTTTTTCGCTCTTCATTATTTACTCAAATCCAGTTGAGTGAGTTGAGAAAACGATTTTTTCCGGAAATAATCGCTAATGCCCCCATCATATCCACGGCGCCCGTGTGCAACGCACACCCTATATGAACCACGGGTTATTTTGTTACCCTTAGAACTACCAGTTTGAGTAGTACTACATTATTTGTTTTTTAAAGTATTTAAAATCTTACTAATATTATAAATGCGAAAGTTTGGAGCCAAAACGGCTAAACAGATTTGAATGAAATTTGGCACACAGGTACATATATATGTATAACCTGTATTACCACATAGGCTCCTTTTTATCCCGGAAAATTTCATAGTTCCTATGGGATAGTAATAAAATATGTTTATTGTCGTAAGCGTCTGAATGTATTTCGACTAGTATTTAAATGTTTTTTTCGTCATGAAAGAGATATAATCGACTTTTCCATTAAACAAGAATCTTTATATACATTTTTATCCCCTTTTTAGTCACTTAAAATTTTATTGTACAGAAATTTACAAAGCCAGTATATTACTATTATAATAAATTACTTTAGAGTGCCAAACGAGAATCTAATATTACAAGTTTTCGCGTTCATAATACTAAAATTTTATACCAGAAGTTGTAGAAATGATGAAAGATTAATACGAGTCGTACGTCACACGCGACCTTTTATATTGTACTTACAAAACAAATGTGTTTAAATGCTGGAATTTACATTTCTCTACATTACTATGCTAATTACTGAAGAAAGGCTATACTTTTTTGTATGCGACACTTTTACAGCATTATTATTTTAGTCGGTAATAATAATTTATTCAAAAAAAGTATTTATCTACATCTACATCTCATTGCATTTTTGTTTATTGCGTATAGGCTCGAAAACTACTGAACCGATTTTAAAAATTCTTCCACCGATAGAAAGCTACATCCTTTCCGGGTAACATAGGCTATGTGGTGTTGCCATAAATATTCTAATTAAAAAGATATGGCCAATTAAATGCCATAACGTGGCAATTTTGTAAAGTGAATGTTTTCTCTGGAACGACAGATCCGATTTTAATAACTCTTTCACTGCTAGAAAGCTACACTATTCCTGAGTGACAGGTGATGTAGTGTTGCCATATATATATTTTAATTAATATAATACAGCCATTTTGTTACTATATTAATAGAATAATAACACTCCAGCAGTCTCGGGAGTCCCCAGAAGCAGATTTGCAAGGTCTGCTTGACTTTTACCATTTATTTAATAATATCACTTTTTACTATAATACACCACACTCCACTACGATAGTCAATATTCGCACTCCACCAATATACTCATCAAAACTTCTGTGGATATATCCGAACAGAGCTTATAAGTCGTCGAGCTAACCAAACGCTATCAGTGTTGTTAGTAAAAGTAGCAGTTATAGAATTACCTGTATATGCTGATTCAGTTTATTAGGATCCCTGTCCTCCAGGGTCTCCTGCACAGCGCTGTCAGGCTTGGCCATCCTCGCCTGGGGAGTGCGCTCCAGGTGTTTCTGCTCAAACCGCACCGGGGTTAGGACCGGTGGTGCGGAGTTGGATTCGAAAATTTCGGGCAACAGCTTGACGGATTTTCGGAATGGAAGAATAAATTTTTATATTGTATAAGTAAAAACTAACAAATTATTTCAATTCCAATTCCGGTTTTTATTTCTAATCCCGGGATATTGAGAGTGTTTTCAGATAATCTAGTAGTGAATATTCAGAAATTGTTTAACAATGTTTACCCCATTCAATTTCAAATCACGGGATTGAATACCAAAATTACTGGAGAATATATCCCATTATTATTCATACATTAATAATATAAGTAACTTGATTAAAAAACATTTTTTAAATTAATTTTAAGGTAATTAAATGTTGCTACAACACTGTCTTTAAAAAAAACCGGCCAAGTAGTCGGACTCGCCCACGAAGGGTTCCGTACCAATAATATTCTGTGAATATTTGAAGCGTCTACCTGTTGCCGATATTAATATCGACCGATAATTTGTAATAAAATCACGTTTGTTGTATGGGAGCCCCCCTTAAATATTTATTTTATTGTGTTTTAAGTATTCGTTGTTATGGGGGCAACAAAAATACATCATTTGTGAAAATTTCAACTGTCTAGCTATCACGGTTCATGAGATACAGCCTGGTGACTGACAGACGGATAGCGGAGTCTATCAGAGATATTTAAACTTCAATTACATTAATTCATTTTAAACTGTCAAAATTAATTAATAAATCAACAATATAAATATTATAATCAATCCCGGGATTTGTTATTAATCGGGATTAAATTCTTTACAACATGCACAACACTATTCATATTACAATAAAAAAAATTACAATATATTCGAGAAACTTTCTAGTAATATAATAAAACAACTAAACTCTCTAAGCTTTCACGACTCACTGAAAACCTGAAACACTAACTTACCTCTGCGCATGTCTTCTACTAACACGCTAATATTCCCACATTCGATATACATTGATCCTTCAATACTAACATAAACATATCTCTTGTATAGTAAAACAGCATTGTATACATTGCATGTATTTTTTTATAATATCGTAATTTCCAATTTATACGTCATTAACCTCTTTTCTTTGTTTATATTATGTAAGGTTATTTATGCTTCATTTAGTTTACTAACTGCTTGGAAACTAAATTACAAGAAAAATATTCATTCTATGAAATAACTTTACAAACTAATTTATATCGATCGAAACAATCGAATCGAATATGTATAATATGTTGAACATTTAATTGTTTTTACTTCCACTATGAGACAATATTCACTCGATGAAATAACCTTTAAAGTACTTTTTATCGATCAGAACCAACTAATCAACGATTATGTATATGTTGAGGTTCTATATGTTTTTCTTGAAGTAGATAGTATAAGCAACATAAAACGTCACTGTGATTCCAGGACACACCTCCCACCATAAGCAAAAGTATAGGAATCCTTGGTGTCGACATCTCAAGCGATGTACAGTACCGTAGTCACTTGGAAGACAAAGCCAAGCTGGTATCCAAAAACCTCGGTGTGCCGAACAGGGCCAAGCGGTACTTCACCTCGGGGCAAAGACTGCAGCTGTATAAGTCGCAAGTCCGACTCCATATGGAGTACTGCTCTCATCTCTGGACAGGGGCACCAGCGTACCAGCTTGGGCTGCTTGACGATCCCATATTTACAAGCGGTACCGAACCACTAAGTCTGAGGAGAGACATTGCCTGTCACATACAATATGGGGTCCTTCAAAAGGGAGGTGAATAGGTTTTTGAAGGGTCGGCAAAGCACAAGTGACACCCCTGGTGTTTCAAGTGTCCATAGGCGTCGGTAACCACTTCACACCATCAGGTGGACCGTATGCTTGTTTGCCACCATCGTAGTATAAAAAAAAAAACGCAGACTTGTGTAATTTTATACTACCTTTATCTATATCTACATACATCTATCTTGAAAAGTACTGAACCGATTTTGAGAATTCTTTCACTGATAGAAAGCTACATCCTTTCCGAGTAACATAGGCTATATAGTGTTGCCATAAATATTCTAGTTAAAAAGATATAACCATTTAAAGCCCGAAACGTGGCCGTTTCGTAAAGCGAAGGGTTTTCTGGTACAACAAACCCGATTTCAAAAATTCTTTCACTGATTTAGTGTTGCCATATACATTTTTTTAAAAATAGGATATGGCCATTTTGTTTATTATAATAAGGTAGAGTATGTTAAGAATGTGACGTCACGTCGTGATGAACTTCATTAACTCCTGTCATACAGTAGATTGTTCTATACGACACACGTGACGTCATCCAGCGTTATTTATGTAAATAAAAGAACGTTCAAAAATAATATATATATATATATATATCCTTGAACTGATTTAATTATATAAAGGGCGGCCAATAAGTAGCGTGATGTAAATATATATATATATATATATATTTCAGTATAATTCAGGGAAGCACGATTAAGAGTAGGTATAAGAGAAATAAAATCACAATTAATAAAATATATATTTTTATTACTTATTACTCGTATAATGTCATACCTAATGTACACGCACCTTTATTTACATTAACAATATCCTTCTTATATTGATTATTATAAAGTGTATACATTAAATATAAGTCGTTCATATCTACGATATATCTATACACTTAAATAGCAATGATATTACTCCTGTTTTATTAAATAAAATAAAATTGAGCGTTTTTTTTTAATTTTCAAAAATTCAGCACCAATTTCTATGGCCGTTATGAATGTATATGTTTTATATTGCACCTGAAATCTATATAAAATGGGAAAATATACATGGATATATAGTATGCGAATTAAAAAAAAAATTATGTGGGTTTTACGGAAGAAACTGAATATTTTGAAAAATATACTATTTATATAATAGTTATGTAAGCAGTCATAGACAAGAATTTTCATAGACTGAATGAGTACTTATTGTACTCTGATATTATAAGACCAAACATTTTTGATAAATTCAAAAATAAAGTAAATGAAATTTTTGGAAAATATTGTAACGGTACAATGTAAAGGCTTCCATTGTAAAATGTAATCAATTAGATTGAACATTAGGGTTGATGTGTAAGGTTTAACCCACTTCCACCGCGCCCAGGTCGTTTGTACCGAACGCCCATTAGCGCTGAGTTATACACAGCTACCGGCTACTCATTTCAGGAACTCCTGTGATTTTGTAAGTTGTAAGTTAAATTATTAAAATGGAAAACTGCGTATTTAATTATCAAGATATCTTAACATGATTGTGCTTTATACATAAACTTAATGTAATAATTTAAACTTAGATCTTAGCACCTTTCTTAAGTCTAAGTTAGTAGAATACAGTTAAGTCTAGATTAAAGCTTTGATATCTAACGGAAGACGGCTATTGCATTGATACATGTAATTATAAACTAAACAATAAATGGTATACTTATTGAATTAATCATTAAATATTCAACGATCTGGATAACATTATAATATGTTAATGTATCGGTCTGTTTGTTAGCGTATAGCGACGGTGGTCCGAGAAGGTCTTGCGGGTCGCAGTATTGGTACAATGACAGGTTCTTCAACGTCTTCTTCTTTTGTGGGTTCGCTGCGTAAAAGACGATTAGTTTATTAATAAAAAACTATATTATTTATTTTCTTTACCCTACTCGGTACAAGTTAATTGTTATTATTTCATGCAATCAATATTATTGTATTCATTGTTAGTTTTAAAAGCGATTTAATCAATCAAAGCTTTTACTTAATTGCGGTCATATAACTTTGTCATAATACTCTTTCTTAAATACAACTAGATTTTGAATAAAAACTAGATTTGTTTTTATAGCTCTGGCTTCCTGGATCAGCCAACTATTCGGGTTAAAATAACTTCTATATACAAGCTTTAGTAAGCACTCACCGTATGTCGCAAGGCTAGTTAATACTACTGGCATCACCACCTTCGGAAAAGAATCAATTGTTAACTAACTCTTCACTACTTTGCATTAAACACCATATCTTACATTATTACATTAGTTACGATACGATGTTTTATAACAAAAGTAATAATTAAGATAATTTTAGTGCAAGCGGGTATATACGTGCAATTAGTCTATACATTTTCCTTTTCAAATTAAGATCTACATGCTACAAATAAATCCTAGAAATAATGTAGGATAATTGAAAAATATCACGCTATATCCATCAGGGGTCAAGTCAAAATTTAAAATAAAAATAAGGTGCTATTTTATATAATTCAATTTACGTTATATCTTGCTTCCACTCAAGGAGTTATAGAAGTAAGAAAAAATGAGAAGGACAAGCAGATATACAGTTATTTAAAATTCATAAGTACCTGATTTTAATAGGTTGTCTCAAAGACAATTCACTTCCTGATGTAGATGATGTAGGGGATCGAGTAGTTAGAAGGCGAGGGGGGCGCGGGGTGCGGGGAGAACGCCCACGTGCGAATTCCAGGCGATAGTTGTCTGAGCGAGGACTGCCGCTGAATGCTTCGCCTTCTGGTGCTGGAGTTGGGTACAATTTTTGACGATTGAGAAATTAATAATTATAGTGATATGAATAATAACAAAAAAGGACAGATTTTTATTACGACGTCACTTGTCATCATCATCATCGTATTCAAAACACAGTGACAAACATAATGTTAATACTATAAACAGAAATAAACTTGTAACGCCGTACTATCGTCTCCACAAAGTGAGTAACAGTTTCATGGGGCTTGGTGTTCGCATCTATAATAAGATTCCACAGCCTATATTAGACTTGCCACTTCAACAATTTAAAACTCGTATCAAGAAGTTATTAATATATAAAGCGTACTATAATGTACAGGATTACTTAAATGATGAGAATGCTTGGAATCTAAGTGACGTTGACTCTCAAGCTAAATGATTTGTATAACAGACTATGTAAACATGGCTTTTTGAAAAGAGCGACTGTTGAGTTTCTGGCCGGCTCTTCTCAACAGAAAACTGCTTTCTGAGCTGGTGGTAGCTTCAGACAAACTAACTGACCGACAAATTTTTGACGATTCAACAGTACTTTAAAATAAAATCTAATTGAAATAAATAATTTTGATCCTGAGATGGTCTTATGGGTCTTTTTATCCCACAATAAATTTAAGGGTTTTATATTTGTTCACAAAGTAAAATGTAATGTTTGATTGATGAATGAACAGGGTATTGTACAGTGCGACCTGAAACTGGGTCACGTTGAATAAATGATTTTCTGTTAGCATAAAACATTACATTATAGTCTTATGGCTACCATCGATTGTATTTAGATATAGAAGATTTGGTATTTCTGATTGAAGAGTACACCTTCTTATTTAACATACTATTCTTTTTCAGAATCACTATTCTCGTCATCATCTTTTTTTCACAAATTCTCTTATTTCTCGACACAATAATACCAAAAACCTATTTTCCCCACCACAGCGATGACGTACTTCTACACTTTTATCAGTAAAATAGAATAATCTATAAAATATTTTTGTTTTTATGTTCAATGTGAAGGGGAAATTCTGGGGAAGGTCAGATTAAACTGGATTATATTTTTTTTTTAAACTTGAATTGCCGCTCTTTGCTGTAGCGAAATTGATGTACCAATGTATTTTTGGCAATTACATTTTAACATGGTACAATCTGTGTCAAATTCACTTTCCCATAGCAATATATGGTAGTAGGACAGTAGGGTATTGTGACGTCTATCGAAGGCAAAGCCAAGGCCGGGAGCGGCACATCCGGTGACCATTACCGGCGCGTTAGTATTCAGCTAATGTACCCCAAGGTTTATGGAGTATTGATTTTGATATTAGTATTGGGAACCTATTGTACAACGATATTTAGAATTTTAAGTCTCATTGCTGATATAGAAGAAACATCAGAAACCAGTGAAATTTATTGAATTGCTCTGGATTTTATTATTAAGACGCCATTTTGTTTTGTTTTTTTTTGGTTTGTTTTACATGCGAATTATTTTGCGAATCGATTTTTGTGATTGTTAGGATTAACTTTCTTAATAAGTCGAAAATTCCTAAATATAATTATTTTTAAAAATGTACATTAATCTTTATGGTTGTCAGAAATTGCGTAAAAAAATAACATTTCCATACCAGTGTAATTATGTGCAGAGTTAGGCATGCGCGCGCAAGCTGGCGGGTGCGCGTGCGCATGTGCAGGCGTAGGGAGCACAGCCCAGTCGCGGTACACTCGTGCTCCGGTATCTGTGCGCCATTCTGACAGCTCTACGCAGCGGATCTAGACAAAAGACAAACTTCAATGACTAAATATAGCAAAAATGTGCCGCAAAATTATTATTATTGTACAGTCTTTTGATGTTTCGATCTTCCTAATAATCAAATGGAAGACAAATAATATATTTGTCTCTTTCTATAATTTTGACCATGAAGTTTAATGGTAGCAATAATTATTTATATAGTTCAGTTTATTTTGACGAGTTTTTATGACTGTCTTCGTCAAAATATGATAGTGAAGTAACTAAAACTATAAGGTCTACTAAAATACTTACAGGTGTAGAGCTCTTACTCCTTCCACTCCCCTCTGAAGATGTGTTGCTGTGTCTCTGTCGCTCACGTGTTCTGTCTGGTGCTGGTGACTCTCGGCATGATCCATCCGGTTCGTCTCTTGACTGGAAACATGCCATTATTCGATATTTTAATTTGAAGGCTATCTTAAGAATATTTCAGCTTTTTAAGACTAAAAGTCAGTACTTTCAGTGACATCGCGTCAATGAATGTCTCCTCTATGAGAATTATCGAATTATTTACTAATCAACTAGACATTGGTATATTCGTGACGCGAAGAAAAGGACATGTTGGTCATAAATTGTTATAATAGGTTGGGGAAAAAGTCTTTTCGCATTATAGTATGTATGAACTTGTAATAAAATCTCTTTGGCTATACTATTTGTATTTCCCTGGTTTTGGTATCATTACAAGTTTACATTTTAAAGAAGATAATTCTAAATTCAAATTAAGAAAATGTGTGATTTTTATTTGTTTTCCGTACTGTGAAGATGAGTAAACCTAATGAAGAAATTCGATACATTTTAAAATTTTACTACAAAAAAGGTAAAAATGCAACGCAAGCTCCGAAAAAAATTTGCGATGTTTATGGACCTAGTGCAGTGTCTGTAGCACACATTTGGTTTAAGCGTTTTCAATCCGGAAATTTTGATGTCAAAGATGCACCTCGCTCTGGTCGCCCTATTATGGATAAAATGGATGCCATTTTTGAAAAAGTTGAGCAAGATCGGCATATCAGCTCACTGAAAGAAACCTAATGAACCCTGTACTCATTTGTGATTCTTTATCACGACGTAATGAAACCGAACCATTTTTGAAGAAGCTGATAACTGGTGATGAAAAGTGGATCACGTACGACAAGAACTTGCGAAAGAGGTCGTGGTCAAAGGCCGGTCAGGCTTCACAGACTGCGGCGAAGCCCGGGTTAACTTGTAACAAGGTGATGCTGTGTGTGTGGTGGGATTGGAAGGGCATTATTCATTATGAGCTGTTACCACCAGGCAAGACCACCATTCTGAACTCTACTGCGAACAGCTGATGAGATTAAAGCAAGAAGTTGAGAGAAAGCGGTCGGAATTAATCAACAGAAAGGGTGTGGTTTTTCATCATGATAACGCTAGACCTCACACATCTTTAGCCACTCAGCAAAAATTAAGAGAGTTTGGCTGGGAGGTGTTAATGCATCCGCCGTATAGTCCTGACCTTGCACCTTCAGATTTCCACCTGTTTCGGTCTCTTCAGAATTCTTTAGGCAGTGTCAGGTTAACATCACGAGCGGACTGCCAAAACTACTTGTCGCGGTTTTTTGATCAGAAGCCCCAAAATTTCTGTAGCAATGGGATCATCATGATCTACAAGATGGCAAAAAGTTATCGAACAAAATGGTACCTACATACTTTAGTTAAATGTAAATAAACTATATTAAAAAATGTTTTGAATTTTCTTAAAAAATGCGAAGAAATTTTCTCCCTAACCCATTATTAGGTCTCATTTACTTCAGACATCAGTGCACTTGTAAGAGGGTCTTATACAGAAGCGAGAATGTGCCACCTACCCTTGGTCAGAATGTGTCATCCCTTGCTTCGCATCCTCGGTTATATTTGGCAGCAGCGTTACGTTAGTAATATATAAGTAAATGAGTTTATTGAGATTTTGAGTGGTATTAAATATAATTTTTACCTTGTGGTGGGAAGGTGGCATACTGTTGGCACCACTGCTCACCAGCCGCAGCTGTTGTCTTATATTTGCTTTTTCTCTCGCTCTCTTGCGCTGAAACTCTTCTTCTACTCTGTAATTATAAAAAACCAAAACTAGATACGTGTGTATTGTTTATGACGAGCGTATAAGTAGGTTAGATAGATTTAGATGGGAACATATGCGTGTTGATCGTCGTTTGTATTTCTGATATAGACCATAGAAACTACTCGATGACAAGAACCAAAGGGAAAGAGAAATTATATTATAGAAGAATGGACACGACTGGATTATGTTGGCAAGGACAGAGAGATGTGGAATAGGATGGAAGAGGCCTTTACCCTAAAGGGGAAATATTTCAAAAAAACTTATAGAATAAAGGAAACTAACATAAGCATTATAATACTGACAGTTACAAAAGAAAAATTACTAAAACTTACTTTATTACGTCTTTATTATTGTTGTTAATGGTCCAGAAATTATCTGACAAACATATATAAATAATATAATAATTTTTAATATCAAATGTAAATAACATTTGGTATGACCGTGACGAGCTCACCTTAAACTACAGCTGAATGGAAACAAATAGAGCTGAAAATGTTATTTGTATTGTTTTTTGTGGTTTCATACAATTTATTTAATATTATTAAAAATAGTTTTAGTGTTTTTTTCCTCAATTGTCTTCTTAATAACTCTAGAGACCATATAATTAGGATTTGTTTTCAAGTTTCCGATTTTTCGAGATGGATAATGTATAATATTTATTAGTTTAATAAATCAATAATTGAAAACTTTTGTTCATCATCGTCTTCAACAGTCCACTGCGTTAGGACATACTCCACCACGCTGGCCCAGTGCTGGTTGGCAGACTTCACAGAGAACTTTATGGAACTCTCAGTAGTGCAAGTTTCCTCACAATGTTATATATATAGTAAGTGATATTTAATTGCTTAAAACACACATAACTCAGAAAAGTCTGACGTGTGTTTCTGATGCGTAGGATCAAATTAGATCTCCCGAGTAAGATATCAACGTCTAATCACTAGGTACTATTTACTAGGTGTTAAAATCATTTAGAAAAAACTGATTTTGATCTCATGGCTATATCGGTGATTTCTCAGCCGGTAATATTTTTATACATTTAATATAGTTAGCTAACCTCCTCATGGCCTCCAGCTCCGTTCTCCTCTGCTGCTCCTTGAGGTCCGCCTCTCGCGACAGCTTCTCCGCCAAGCGGCGCCGCTCTAGCTGTCGCACTGTGGACTGGAATGTGAAGCGTTTGCTTCTAGCTGCTGAATTGCGCTGGAAAAAAATAATAACTTGTTAATTTGAAGCAAATCCAATGTAACTCTGTTTTGTAAACAAAAAGCTCTTTCAAAGTAGAGATGAGAATCCTACCATCGGATCCGATCCATTCCAATCGAAAGCTGGTAAATAGATTTCGGAAGAAGTTTTTGTGTTAGTATGTTTTACCACCTATTCTGTAACGGAACCCACTAGTAGAGACTTTGAGTTTGGTGACAGTAACTGATAAACTTAGATAATGATAAACTAATGAAAAATAACATAAACTTGTAGATCGATATTTACTGATTTTCAGATCGATTTCTCAAAAAAACGTAAAAATACTTTGCGTCCGTAGTATCGAAAATAATTTCGTTAACATTTCTATGAGTAAAAAAAGTTTATTGTCGATCGGAAAGTCAGATAAGCTGAAACAGAGAATTAATCTACATTTTCATTAACTAACTTTACCTTTTTACAATGTCAGTATATTTTAATATAGAGACAACATTGTAACTAAAATACTATGTAATAAGAGTGGTGTTACTGTTAACCTGAATAAGTGAGCTGCATAGTGCATGGGTGTCGGTGTTTGAGTTTACGACCTCTAAAGTGCATTATCTAGGACACTAGGCCAGCCATTGCCATTGGGATATGCCTTTGTTTAGCTTATACTATGCACGGACGCGCCAAGCATCTTCTGCGCCGTCGTGCTAAATACTCATGAACGCCGATATTTTTTTAACCATGATTTTTAAGACCAAAAAAAAATTAAGTATATGCAATTGTTGATGCTTCACTCGACGAGCTTTTTTGAACCTTTTGTTTTTCAAATTCGCGCCTTTGGCGGCCTATGATGCTCTGGCTCTATCGTGTCGTGTCGTGTGGCGCACGACCATGCATCCTATGTTACTTTAGCACACACTTCCATCTCTCCAGAGCATAACCTATGCCCAAAGAAATAAGCAAGTGTAATTAAAATTATTTCCAATTTAAGATGCTCTAACCCCACATTAAAATATATTCATACAACGACAAATGTGTCCGGTACAAAAAATCAGATACATAAACTTTCTTTATAACATCTTGTAATGACATTATAGTCCAGTTATGACCAATAATAAGACCACCAACGATTACTAACAAAAGAATAGAATACAATAAATGACTATCCTAAATCGTTTTTGATGATGTGAGTGCGAAAGTAAAAGCTTAGCCGCAACATTCAGAGCGTGCGAACCGGGATGGAAAATGTTAATGATTGTCTTTGTAAAAACACATTTGGACTATATTTTTTCAAGCGATAATTTTGTAAATAATTTTAGGAAAATTCTGTGTCACGATGTAGATGCAAATCAAATGGATAATATTGGATAAAGTACAACCCTTTGTTCAGTAAGTTCCTAACAAATGTCGGTGTATGTTTTTATAGATGATAGAATAGATGGCGCGTGTTAAGATTATAAACATTGTTTCTATGTTTTGGAACAAAGACAAAGATAAATAACCTTTTTTGCGTCCAGATAATCTACGCATACCTACATACACAATCAAACATATCTTCACAATCGGATGAATAGAGATAAACACAGTTTTCTTGTCTAATATTTACAGTTTTGTAAAAAAAATATTATTACAATTCGGGAAAAGTCCTATTTAAATGTACAAACATACGAATTGAAATTGTATAGGGTCTTAAACCCCTATCAGTAGATGTAATGAAATAAATAGTTTTGCATTTGTGTAGATAATAATAAATGAAGTTATCCTTGAAGGCAATAGACAAGTTTTCATTGTATTTTATTATACAGTTATTTATTATAAAATGCTAGAAAACAACCATTATTTTAGTTATATTATTGCAACACAAATCCATAGTAATGTTTGTTATGTTATCTCAGGGCTAAAATGCTGAATCAACTTCGATGTCGGACACAATATAATTAAGAGAAGCAAAAATAAATTTATAACGCCATACTTTCGTCTTCACAAAGTGAATGATTGTTTTATGGGGCTTGGAGTTCGCATCGTTTTTTTTTTGTATAATAGATAAGGTGCAAACGAGCAGATGGACCACCTGGTGGTAAGCGGCAACCATCGCCCATGGACATCGGAAAAACAAGAAACACTCTCTCGTTTTGTCGATGCGGTGCATCCCCGAAGATAGAGTGGAAAGGGGGAATGAAGAGGAAAAATGATGCGGATTCAGCGGACCCTAGGTCTGCTCAGAGTCCACTAGATCCACAGCATTAATGAGATGGAAGAGGGAGGGGTATGTCTGGCCCACATGCGGCTCAACCGGAATGCGTCAATGACACTTGGCGATCGGATTCACATGCTGGTGGTCGCAAGCCAGTCGGGGAACAGATCCCCTACCACCAAGAGCTGCTGGGTTACTCGGCTCTTACGAGATGCTCTCCCAGCGGCAGAGGGGAATAGTATTCTAACCCGTCCCCTCACCTCACGGGTTAAAGTCAAAGAGAAGTTTTTCATGAGTAAAGTTTACTACTCTGTTCAGGATTACTTGAACGATGACAAAGCTAGGATTCAAAATGTGGTTGATGCTCAGCTGAATGATTATACCTTTGTAACAGAACAGACAGACTGATGTAAACAATGGCGTTTTGAAAAGAGCGACTGTTTAGATTCTTGCTTATTCTTCTCATCGTAAAACCTGCTCTCCGAGCTGGTAGTAGCTTGAGAGTCAAACTAACTGACCTCTTTTGACGTGTCAAAAGGACTTAGTAAAAAGTCTAATTGAAATTTGATTTTGATATATAAAGATAGAGGAGTATCTTTACATGTAAATAAATTGGAATAGATAAAACTATAGTTTAGGCGATCTCATTTAAATTAAGCGAAAGTTAGTAGAGCGAAATATAACGATAAGTGTAATTTTGCTTCAGAAAGTGTGACGGCGGTGGAGGTCTATTATGCTGATGTTTCCTAAAATTGTTATTACGCGATGGAAGTTCGGGAAGTGTTATGAATATTCAATACTATAACAAATACAAGTATGCAAGAGGTAAGTTTAAGTTTTTGTCCAATATTAATACTTATTTATTTAACAATAGACTTATGCTTTGTAAAGACATTTAAAAGAGACCTATGTTTAGAGAGGACACTATACTCCCAATATTTATGGGGATATTGTTAGATACCTAAATTTAGTCATGTTTGAAGGACACCTATGTCTAGTGAAGACACTTTAGAGATATCTATATCTAGTTGAAATATTCTATCATGCTCTGAACTACCATTATCCTCGGTGTAGAGAGGTTGCTAGTATATAAATGCAATAATTGCCTTACAACAGAAATCATAACGTGTGAGGTCGATTTACGCAAAAGGATGCACCAGATTAGAATCTCATAACCGTCAGTGCCAGTTGTAATCATTTCTATATTCTATAATTTTTCTAGCTATATTTTATTATAATTTATCCCCTTCATTCCAAATTAATATGACAATGTGGTCACATATGTACCTCATATTCGACCACATTTAGCTTACGGATACTTGACATAAGGATTGATATATAGGCTACTTTTTATCCCAAAAAAGGATAGGTCCTTTGAAATAAAAGGAAATTATATACACAAATATATCTAGGAATTTTCACTGAAATATATGGAGATACTTTAATAGCTAGAAAAACACATAGGATATCTTTATCTCGCAAGGAAATATGGTGTCTGTACTTGAGTGTGTTAGTGGAAGGGTGAATGAGTGAGTTGGTAAATGAGAATGTTTCACACATTTAAATTTTCTGTGAATCCAGCAATTAGCTTGAGATTTAATTTTCTGTCGTATATTATAAAAGTTGAATATTTAAGATATTTCACTCAACAAGATTATTATATTGTAATATATAAGGAATTCAATTTTTAAGAATATTCTGTGAATAACAGGTAAAATGTAAATGAGCCACGCTTAACAAAAAGATCTGAATCTGGTACACGGTTACACGTCAATTACTGTAGTGACGTGCATCAGATAGAGCCATTCATCATCATCATCACGCAGCTCCGCGTGTATCGTGCGCCGTTGGAATATTTAGGGGCAGATATATAAACAATATTTAGTCTGTCAATAATCCCAACTAATATTATAAATGCGTAAGTAACTGCCTGCGAGCTTGATACGCTTTTACGCTTTATCCATACAAATAAATAAAATTGTAGTGTCTGTTTGTAATATTAAAATAACCGCTTTTTATTTCGGATGTATACACGCATACATTACATATACCAACAACAACATTATTTTTACAATTTTTGTCTGTCTGTTTGTTCCGGCTAATCTCTTAAATGGCTGGACAGTTTTTGACGAAACTTTCACTGGAAGATAGCTGATGTAACAAGGAGTAACTTAGGCTATTTATTTTCTAGCTACGACCCATAGGAGCGGAGCAATATGCGATCTAAGTCGCGTGGGTCGGCTAGTAGTCCGTGTCACGATGTTTATTCGATTTTTTTTCTGTTTTTATTCCATAATGCAAAATGGCAAAGGTATTACACCGTACAGCCTAGTCTTTAGTAGTTAAATTATTTATTCGTATATTTGTCCGATTCTTACAGTGTTATCTGTAAGAATGTCCCAAAGATGAACTTGAGCCTTTCATTTTTCACTTTAGGCATTTTTCACGATAAAACATAGCCTATGTCTTTTCCAAAGCTCTAGTCTATCTCTATAGCAAATTTCATCAAAATCGGTTCAGTATTATATCATATGCTATGTATAAAGTGTAAGTTTTGCGTTTCGTTTTACAAATATATTGTTTTCCATGTTAGTTGCTTTATTCATCAACATCAAAAAATACCGGGAGGTAAAATAGAGAGATCTGGCAACATCGCTTACATATGACACTAACAATCGGAAAAACATATCAATAAAAAATGAAAGAATTTAACTATTAACGAGTAGGTATAAAACATCGGGCAAGCATCGTAATATAGGGTTTTTGTATATAAAGAGAATATAATATTTTTATGTTTATGTTACAAGGTAGTGAAGATTACCATCACGTACATCAGATATGGTCCATCGGATGTGGCGTGTTTGCGTGTCTGCGCGTCTGCGTGTCTAATATTTCAATTCAACGGCTTTTAACCGAATTATTGTACTTATACAATTATTTTAAAACGTTCTCATTTTTTGACAAGCTTTTTAACAATGTTCGTAAGTTTATTAAATTTATAAATACGTATAAATACCGTGTTACTGCACATAATGATATCCTTGAGCTGATCTGATGATGGAGCCAAGAGATAGGGACTGCTTCTCCTTGATCACAAATGACAATCGAATGTTGATTTTAGGTATTATTAATTTTTATATGTTTGAATTATTTAGTATAGAATTTCTTGTTAGGTTAAGTAACACTAGATTGCCTCAAAAAAGTGTAGCTTTGAAACCACTATTTGAAAGTAAATATATATCCGTTTCACTTACACAAGTCGCAAGAATAATTCCGTTGCTTAGATAAGACAAAGACCGCAATATAAACATGGAATTACGGGATGGGGTTGCCTTGCAAAATTTTACCCAATTTTTAAGCCAATTTTTTTAAATAGTACAAATTAAATAAAAATAATTCAATTACTTAAGTATTTTTTATTGGTTATATTAGAAACATATAATATATATGTCGGAGCATAGTAAAATATTATCGATTAATCGAATCGTTATCGTTGTCTATGGCGTTGGAGTAGGGTAGCGGTCGCTTCCGTTGTTTTGACAGTCTCTACCCTCGACCCTTTATATGCGATCGACAGTCTGACTGAAGTCTTAGTCGTGCGCGGTCTCTCAAGAAGTGAACATCATCTAAGTAGTGCTAGTGATAGTGATAGTGTCAAGTGCAGTATAGTGTGGAAGTGCTGTCCAACTAAGGTCACGTAAGTCCTTACAATGTAATTGCCACGTGGTTAAGTAAACACAATGTTAGGTTAGGTTAGCCTTAGGTTAGGTTAGCCTTGTGTTGGATTCGGTTTATGTGCGTTTAACCTTGGGTTTAGGCAGAGAGCCTGAGCAGTGGAGGCGAGTGTTATGATCGTTTGAAGGACGTCCTTAAGCCTGCACCTTGGTCACAAGTCCAAGGCACTGCTTGGGTTTCTCTCGTAATTGTTAGAGATCGTGTTTGATGATTTGTCGGTTCAGTAGAAGTATCTGCGTCGCGTTTACCCAATATTCCACTCATTACCATCACCCCCTTTTAGTGTTCCCCAATATTCCCCATCTTCCTCCTTCCATCTCCTTTCACATCGTTTTAAAATCCCCGACATATAGGTATATAGATTGGTTAAGTATAATCCGTTCTAAATGTCATTCTAACTTCCCGCGTTTTTAAAATGTCAACAAGCAACAGTAATGATTTTTAAAAATACGAAAATGTGTTATTATAATTTGTAAATAATTACTTAGATAAAAAAAGTAAATAACAATTTTAATTCATAAACAAGAAAACTAGCAGATTTTCTCGCTTCTTTGTAGCGCCATCTGTTGGCCAATTATTATTACAACTATTATTATTATTTTATTTTTTAATACATTGTAAAACTTACTTTATTATATTTGAATTATGAAAGCTTCGTATCATACAAAAATTTCGTATTATTCGAAACCTGAATGAGTAATTCGAAAATTTCGCTTAAAACCATTGTACTCAAACATTGCGTGTGCGTTCAAACAATACGAAGGGCGCAAATGTTTGTTGTTTGTTCACACCAAATTTACTTAATGAATTTCTTTGTTTGGATCTTACTCATCGTTTTTCAAATTGGGATTGCATCCATAAATAACTGTCATTCTTCCAATCCTACACGGCTACCGGCTACCTACGTACTAATCTACGACTAAATGAAACAAAGCCAAGTCAATATATTTTAAGTTAACACACGGACAGACAGGTAGACAAAGATTAATAAAAAAGTGATTGTTTTGGTTTCTATTGGTGTTATAAAAAACTCATATTAAAGTTCAATTAGTTACATTTTGTTTTAAACTTGCCCTCGTTTCGCTGATGTGTTGTGGACACCACTATCTCACTGACTCGCTCACTCTTCTGTCTCACTCACTTTTTCTTTCATACAAACCTTGTCCTGACAATACCTATCATAATATCAGTCGTTCTGAAGTTATGCGCTTACATACATAAAGGCGATACAATTTTATTAATATAAATTATATACAGATAATAAAGAAGTAAAAATTGTATAAAAATCTGCGAATTCTTTCTGTTAAGTTTTATTAAAAAATTACTTGATTAAGTAAGCGTTATTAAATTATTTAAAGGGAGTTTTTAAATATTAACTTGGCAACACAGACCTACGACCAAACTTGACATTATAGTGATGAGGGGGGTATTTTGTATTATAAAAAGGATGACATCAATGTTATGTACTTGGATATAGTTTGCTGAATATATAAATAAATAGTGTAATTGCTGTTTTGCTGAAGAAGTGTTATATATTAGAGTCAGGAGGTCGAGCTGTGAGGGAGAGTGTTTACTGGTAGCTTATATTTCTTTGATAGATAGATAGCCCATAAAAGATATGTTCAAATTATTTGTACAGAAGAGAATTCTAGATTTACTTCACAGTGAGATACTGTAGTAATAATCTTACTCAGTTCGCTTCTCTGAGGTAGTATAAGCACAAACTAAATAGGAAACTTGATGCGTAATAAACATAGCTATGGTGAGTATGAGTAGAAACAATAGACGAATTATAAGTAGGCTAAGTTACGAAACATTATACGTAATACGTTACAGACATATTTATGTTCATTTTTCCGTAATTCTTCCACAACTTTCTATAAAGAGAGCTCTGGAGAGCAAACTCAAAGTCAATATAGAGTTTGCTTGAACGCACTAATCTCAGGAACTACTGGTCCGATTTGAATAACTCTTTCAGTGTTAAATAGCCCATTTATCGAGGAAGGCTATAGGTTATATATCATCTCTCTAAGACCAATAGGAGCGGAGCTACACGCGGACGAAGTTGCAAGGGTCGACTAATATAAGAGCGATGGTCCTTCCATAGGATTTTTCCAGACGTAAATATTATGTTTAAACTAACAAACAAATCTAATAAATCAATGAGTAATAATTTAATCGAATGATGCAAACATTATGATTATGAAACTAGTTTGTATCGGTTTTAAGTAAAGTTTGTTTATTTGGAAATATTCGAACATCAGTCTCATGTCTATGTGTACAAATACATAACCTACTTTATATCACTCGCTTGGGTCAACGCTAAAATATTTTCTACCGGATTCTCTTAAAATTACTCCGAAATTAAGTTTGTTATTACCCAGTAACGTTTGAGCTCTGTGTCTAAAATAACCCTCGGGAGCAAAATTCTAGTGACCAAGTCGTGATACTGTTGATCTGCGTTTATAGTATAACCATCTATATTCAAATTATTGGATTTAAAATCAAATTTCAAATCCATTTTTAATCTGTAATCCAAATCTGTAATCTTTGAATTTATTGTCCCTGTGAGGGGATGGGTTAGGTAATACTATTCCCCTCTGCCGCTGGGAGAGAATGTCGTAAAAGCCGAGCACCCTCTTGGTGGTAGAGGATCTGTTCTCCCACTTGTTGGTATGCGACCACCAGTATGCGTATCCGACCGCCAAGTGTCATAGACGAGTTCCGATAGAGCCGTATAGAGACTAACCCCTTTCCCTCTCCTTTCCAATTAATGCTGCGGATCTAGTGGGCTGTGGACTCTAGCTCAGGGACCACTAAGACCGCAGGATTATTTTTTCAACCTCCCTCCCCACTCTATCTTCGAGGATGCAACGAATAGGTGATGGTGGTCACTTTCCATCAGGTGGATCATCTGCTCGTTTGCACCTTATTTACCATAAAAAATATATTTATCGAAAATAGGTTTCAAATTTGAATTTTCTAGACACAAATTTCACTTTGTAATCTGGTCATACATAATCCAAAGATTTGGGATTCGGATTGTTTAATAATTTTGGCCGTTAGGCAATACCTCTATCAGAAACAAATAATACTTACATTCCTTATAGCTTTATCACCAATTTGTAATAAAGTTTAAGCAAAATAATAACAATTCCATACAAAGTATTGAATTTCCATTGTTTAATTATGGATGCACTATGAATAATATTATTTGTATGCATTGTATATATAATAATTAACGGAGCATTAAATAATTCGGTCAAGTCTCAATAGTGTTGCTAGAGATTCAGAAAAGGTCCTAAAATACAGCCCTTAAGACCAAGAAACGTATACTAAGTACACACAAACTCTTACCAAGACACTTCAAAGACTCACGAAAACGAAAGGTTATCATTGTTGCTAACAGCAAGAAAACGCGTAGATATTTAATGCGAGTATTTCACTGTATTTTATTTATCAATCTACCCTCCCACCAATAGTTCCTTATTTAAAATTCATCGATATAAACAGTACAACCGTTATTCCAATACCGAGTGTGTATGTAGAGCAACAAGTTGTGGACAGTGTGCTCAGCTGTGTAACTATACAACACGATTCTATTGTAAATATTGAGAAATATCTATTGATTATTGATTTACACTACATTTTTTAACTACACTAGCGATACGCAATGGATTTACACGTATTTTCAAGATGATTCTGTCCCTAAAACTTAGTCAAACTTTGACTCTCAAAAAATAGCATAAATATTGATTTTACAGAAAAATGTATTAGAACATAATGAAAGAGCATTTAATTATCTAAAAAAAAGTTTTAAGATGTTTCGTACACGACAAAGGGTTTAGGAGATATACGAGAAAGACTTTGTGAGTGAAAATCTATCCTCTCGCTATCGCTCCTTTATTCCATTTTCCTCTACAGTGTCGCAAACTTTATCCCACTGTGATGTACTTGGCTGATTTTTTACTAGATAAACATTCCGTTAAGAAAACTGTTGTCGCTCAGTAATTTATCTTTAACGTACAACGCACCTAACTGTCTAGTTATTATCACATTAAACGCTTATTATTTCGTCATATTACAAAATGAAACATTTAAAGGTTTAACTTATTGGAAACTTCAAGCAAGACTAATTTCTACTTACCAGAACTTTTAATTTGATACCTATGTCATAATGGTGGCTGATAAGAAACTTTGAATGCTAGGACATCCGCCATATTGAATTCTTCTCAGAAAAACCTTTCGTTTGATACCCATATTGTTGTGGATAAAAAAATAACAGTTGAAAGTTCGCCATATTGAATTTAGTATGGCGATATGTAAAAACTTTCATTGCACAAACAATATTGTTACCATTGCGATAGAAAAAGTTCTTGAGACGTCCGCCATATTGGATTTCATGTGACGTCATTTTTATATTTCGTAGTCTTAGCAAACTCTTATGTGATACTTATGAGGGTGCACATAAAATATTTGATCCACCATCTTGGGGTGTCCGCCATATTGGATTTCATTTGATCTCATTTTTATATTTCGTATTCTCAACGAAGACTTATATGATACTTATGAGAGTGCACAAATAATATTTGATCCACCATCTTGGGGTGTCCGCCATATTGGATTTCATGTTACGTCATTTTTATATTTCGTATTCTCAGCAAATACTTATCTGATACTTAGGAGTGCATAAAGAAATATTAATCTACCATCTTGGGGTGTCCTCCATCTTGGATTTAGAATGACGTCACTCTACACACATCTAACTATTATATTGTTTTATTCTTTATTTTATTTTAATTATATTATTAATAGTAATTTTAAGTTGAATTAAAGTAAAAGTTGATTTGGAAATTAGATGGAAAATCAATTTATCTCACCGAAGCGAGAGAAGTTAATAAATTATAATGTATTTATAATATATGTAAATAAGCTTAAGAAATATAAGTTAGGTAATAGATGCAGTAAGCAGTTGCTATGAGTTCAAATTTGACGATTTACGTAATTTAGTTTAGTTATGAATATACAATGAAGTTATTGCAAATTCACTTATACCATAGTATATAAAATACTAGTGACATGACCTCGCTTTGCTTACAAATCCGACTTCCAGAAGTAGGAATTTTCCGACTTACTTGATACATGTTATTATTACTTCATAATGTTTAGTATATTTAACCAGTTTTCTAAATACAGGACGAAATTAAAGTATGACATCAGTGAAACTTCAAGGTCGAGATGGGTCAACCGAGGTGTGACTTAAAATCAACCATATTTACCAATTATTAATTTATATAATACATTCGAAGATTTGCTTATATCTCTGGATTGATTTTTAATAAGTATTTTCTCTTTAAAAAAAGCATTGGTATCCCATAGTTAAGATATTCATGTTTTACTCGGGAGGTCCCCCCCTCACACCTTTGACTTTTCAGTTATGTGTGTTTTCAGCAATTAAAAGATGATTCCCTTTTACGGTAAAGGAAAAGAAGGTGTGTGAAGTCTGCCAATCCTCACTGGGCCGTGGTAGACTATGGCCTATCCCCTACTCAGTCTGAGGGGGAGACCCGGCTCTGCAGTGGTTAATGGGTTGTGATGATGAAGTATTTACTACGACTCTACTTGATGGATGAATTACACACTATAACCAAAATATAGGCTAAAATATTATTCAAAATCTTTTAAATATAAAATAAAAAGGATTCAATATCTTGTAAGTACTTCAACAAAGGTGATGAGAGATTGAATATCTCTTAAATATTCAGGCTAACATTCTAAGTAAATATCTAAATTAAGTTAAAATACTTATTGACTTACTATCTCTAAATTCTTTGATGGTGACAGATCATTCAATTTTGTCTAAATTGAGGTTACTATCATAGACATCAGTAGCAGTTTCAACTCTGTTTTATTACGTACATAAAAGAGGAGAAAAGTAAAGAATTTCAGGACTTCAGCTATTCTAAAATAGTAAAAATCAATTCTAGCGTTTTTTCCGCTAAATAGTTATACTCTATTAATTCTAGGATACAAAAAATGCATCCATAACTGGTCACCGAAGCATGGCGGGATGACATCATGCACAAGGCCGTCCACCTTCCTCTGTCGCAGCGTGCTTGTACGCTATGAAAAATATCAGCATGTCGCTTCTATTGGCAGCTAATCATTTTACACATCTTCTATATCTCCTTTATAAGCTTGGCTTGTTTGCAAATATAATAATATGTTACTATAGTTATATGTATTACCTGTTCATACATGATATAATAAACATCTAATAGAAGCTAAAAATCCATACAAATAAATAAAATTGTAGTGTCTGTTTGTAACGCTTTTTACTAAGTGCATATGTATGTATACACGCACAGACCACATATACCAACAACAACATTTTTTACAATTTTTGTCTGTCTGTTTTTCCGGCTAATCTCTGACTTAATGGCTGGACCGATTTTGACGGGTCTTTCACTGACAGATAGCTGATGTAACAAGGAGTAACTTACGCTATTTAACATCTCGCTACGACCCATAGGAGCGGAACAACACGCGAACGAAGTCGCGCCGGTCGGTTTGTCTGACTGCTTGTACGCAAAAACTAATGCATGAAATTAGATATGGTTTATTTAAATTGCTGCAGGTTTAAATTAAAATCGGCTTTATATCGTTTAAATTAGATAACAGAAAACAGTCATTTAAAATGTTTTAGTCCAGCGAAACCAGGGCGGGCGACTAGTATTAAATAAAGATGTTACTGTAATGGTTTTATTGGTATCACACTAGGAGTCGAAGCTTTATAACATTACTAATCTTACTAATATTATAAATGAGAAAGTTTGTGTGTTCGGATGTTTGTAACTCTATCACGCTGAAATTTGGCACATACATATTCCATCATCTCAATAAACACATAGGCTACTTTTTATCCGTTAAATATTCAGGGTTTCTGTGTAAGCGAAGCGTCTGTTGTAAGCGCCTGAATAATTTAATTAATTTAGCAACAATATATTGAAAATTAAATGTTTTTGATAAGTCTAACTCACCTGAGCAAAGCAGGGAAACATAAAACATAGATATATTATAGTGTCGTAAATTGTGTGGTGTTTTTGTAGGACTTTTAAGATAAATATTTCCATGATACATTATATACGTGACACGTGTAGCTCTGACGCACATACACACTACACACGAGCCTACTTAATACTTACTGCACTGTTATCCTTATATTTAGAACAATTCACACAATATCTTTATAAATTATAGCCTATGTGTTATTCTGATGTGTAAGCTATATTATTGTAAAGTATCATGAAAATCCATTCAGTAGTTTTTTCATGAAAGTGTAACAAACATCGAGATATGCATACAAACGTTCGCGTTTATAGTATCAGTAAGAAAGTAAGGTTAGCGATTAGAAACTGAAACTAGCGCTTATTTCTTTATACTGTACTGAAGATTTGCGTATTTTATGATAGAGGAGCGACAAAATATATGTGAAAATGCGAGTCGAACACGTTTTATGATGCAGATAACTTGCGGCACGTCACTCCGCGTCACGGATAATAAAATCTCACTTGTTACAATACTCGTTAATATCATTTCACACTCAGCTTCAATTAGCTACGGAAATATTTCCTAATGATAAGGTTGCGTTTCCACTAGAGACGAGAGAGGATATCGAATGTCTTTACATTTCAAAACACTTATATAAAATGTTTGTTTTTCTTTCAGACCATCGCAAAAAGTTGGATACTGTTTTCAATGCTTTGTTTATCACACACTAAAATGGCTGCACTAATTAAAATGAAACTTGGCACACAAATATTACTTTGCATTAACACATTTGCTACCTATACTTAATCTTAAAAAAACAATTCCGTGGGACAGAAATGATCTGTGATACGAAAACAGTTCAACGGAATTAACTAAAATATTGCACAGAGGTACTTTACAACCTGAACTAGGACATAGGATCATCTATACAAATAAATAAAATTGTAGTGTTTGTTTGTAATATTATAATAACCGCTTGTTACTAAGTGCATATGGATGTACAAACGCACACACCACATATACCAACAACTACATTTGTCAATTTTTTTCTATCTGTTTGTTCCGGCTTATCTCTGAAATGGCTGGAGCGAGTTTGACAAGACTTTAACTGACAGATAGCTGATGTAACAAGGAGTAATTTAAGCTATTTAATATTTCTCTACGACCCATAGGAGCGGAGCAACACGCGAACGAAGTCGCGCGGGGTATTTTATCATGATAGTATGTCTGTTCCTAAGTACGTGAGTTTGTTACTCTGAGGGTGATTAGAGTCATGTTTTTGTACAAACTTCGTTTGAATGTTAAGCTAAATATTAAGTACTCAATGTCAAAGATGAAGTACATTACTTGAAATATACGAGTAATTTAAATAAGTATTTTTGCTTTAATTACTTAGTTTAAGTAGTTTAAGGTTAAGGTGTCATAGTAATCCGTTAAATGGTTTTTGCGTGACGATGACGTGTGAATACTGTACTGTAATAAACACTAGTTATTTTATAAAATAACTAGCCGCCCGTCCCGACTTCGCACGGATGGACTTTTAACACACCAGCGCGTCGGCGTGTATTTTTTGTTTATATCTTTTGAATGGAATGTCCGATTTCAATAATTCAAAAAGTAATCAACAGGTATTGAAACAGTCTTGAATACGAAATAATTTATTTGGATAAGAATTAATACAAAGGTATGGAAAACATGGTCTGATTTTGATAGACATTTCTATCAACATTTAAAATGTAAAAAAGTAGTTATAGTGACATAACTACAATAGTTAGACACACTAGTATGGTCTCGCGGAGTTTTTGGTAGATATTGATACGTTCTATAATACTGTAGAATATTTTTTTGTTCTATTATCAATAGGTAGTTTTTACAGCGCATGCAATGGAAGACATTTTATGGCTTTTTTAACACCTTGGGTTAGTTTTAGTAAGCATTTCTGAGGATCTCTAATTTTTTCTAGTAATAAATATAGCCTATTTTACTCAAGGATAATGTAGCCTTCTAATGGTGAAAGAATTTATAAAATCGGTCCAGTAGTTTTTAAGTTTATTCGTTACATACAAAAATACAAATCTTTCCTCTTATAATATAGATAAACTAGAAAAAATAAATTATCACTAAACTGGCAACAACGTTAATTGTTAACGCTCAAACGACAATATTAACATGTAATCAAGGTGGAAGCCGAGCAACGCCTGGGGCTTGGAACCCAGGAACAAGTTAAAAGACGTCTTCTATTATGCACAAACTCTCACCATCGCTCGACCTCGGTACCGAATATTAACATAATAAAAGTATATATACGATAACAGGGGCCTAGCACCACGCCACCAAACAACACTACTCACTACTTTAATATGTACTGCGCGTACAGGATTTTTTTTCGTTAGAAATAAAATAACATTCAGATTTTATGAACACGCTATCTATCCCAAAAAATATGATAACTGATTGTTTTCGGAATTTTCTAAACTGGGGCAATTTCGGAAAATTCTAGAAATCCACTTTAATATTTATTTCGTGATGTATCGAATTGTTTATCAGACAAGAAATGTCTTATTAGTATTTATAGTTTTGTATTAAAACTTTAAATACTATTTTGAAATCAAAACAAAAACAGGAAAAAAAATGCATTGTGAAAACAAGATGCGCACGCGCAGTTAATCTAGTAATTACACCAAGTATAAGTCAAACATATTTTTTATACTATATAACACATTTTTTTTTTATCCTAAGCAAATTTGCAAATATTATAATTATAAAATAAATACTTACCTAAAGGAAAACAACACTTAAAAACTTTAATATAATGTAAAGTGTAGACGACAGGTGCGCGCGAAAGACGAACGCGAGTGATGCGCAGGCGCAGACTACGCGGCGCGCTGTTTGTTTATACCATTGATTCCCAAAGTGGCCGACCTCAGGGGTCGATGATGATACAGGGGAGTCCATGTAAAATGATCGAGGGGTAGGCGAGATACAAAAGAAGGTTTGTAATGAACTCAGGATATAATTTTAGAATTCCTCAATGATTTCATTGCTCAACTGTTATGTTCACCCTTCACCCATCATGATAACCCTTTAATGGTCTACTACAGAGTCGTGTCTCCTCCTTAGAATGAGGGGGATGTTAGGCCATAGTCCACCACGCTTGGCCCAGTGCGGGTTGGCAGACTTTACACACCAATAGAGAACTTTAGGGAACTTTCAGGAGTGCAGGTTTCCTCACGATGTTTTCCTTCACCTTTATAGCAAGTGATATTTAATTGCTTAAAACACACATAACTCCTTCAAGTCGTCGGTGTGTGCCTGTGTGGATAGAGTAGTTAAAGATGAAGATTTATATATATATATATTACGTCCGAATATAGAGAACACGTGCGAATGCGAACGTGGTAGAGAAAACGTGCGAATCTGGAGCGAGTTGTAAGTATGAAGTAAAAGATAGGGAGTTGTGTCTAAGAGCAAATAACTTGCGAGTAATGGTATACGGGTCAAATAAGTTTGGGAAGCTCTGGCTTATATTTAACAACTAGTGCTATCTGCTAGCTGTGTGAATTCATTTGACAGAGTTAGATCTATCAGGATAGAGACAGAGACAGAGGTTCTCATATACTACTTACATCTAAACTATGCGTTTGTGTAAAACAGAGTGCAATGTAAAATGAAGCAGTTTATTTTATGTAAATTAGTATATTTTAGGCTTTTATTATGCAAAAGGGTAGGATGTCAATAATTGATGAGGGTATCGGAACATTTTTATTAAGTCAGAACATAAAATCCTAATTTTAAAACCAGACTAACGATTTTTATTAATATTTAATTCAAACGAGCCAATGTAAGGTAATGAAGTTTCCTATGGGTCGCTGTATAATATTAAGTCTACAGTTTCTGTTACATTAACAGACCAGGGACTCCAATGTGGGGTCACGGTAAAATTCGATTGTAAAGTAGGCGAAATCTTTGCAGGTTTACTTTTATAAAAAAAGTCTTATGGGGCCATCCATAAATTACGTCACACTATAAGGGGGAGGGAGTAAGTTGACGAAGTGTGACGAGAGTTTGGAAGGTGTGCTTAATATCGTAATGTAAGATTTAAAAATTTCTGTTATTTATTTTATTAAAAAATAATTAAAATGTACTTAAGTAATTATTTCAGCATTTTGTTATACTTACTTAAATAATTTCTAAATATCAAATTACAAAATATGTGACAAGGAGGAGGGAGGGGTCAAAAAATCATGAAATTCGTGTGACATTTTGAGTTTGAGTTTTGAGATGCTAAACTATGCGTTTGAAATTCGCTCGTAATGTAGTCCAATTCTTTTCAAGTCTATTTTTCTTTTTAATAAAAATAAACAAAATTAATAAGTTCATTTATTCGTAATTTTACATGTTGCGGGATGATATTTCTTTAAAAAAAAAATCATCTGAGTTAGCAGCATATTATGTTTTTTACATGGAAATCAAACCCATGACCTCCAACATAACCATTAATAACTTAGCTTTATAATAACCCATTAGTATGCATCTCAGTAGGATTATGAAGATATTTCCTCATGCGTTTATTTAAGATTCACGTGTTAGGCTGCATTTCCACTAGAGATATGTGTCGCTCATCTCTTGTAAAATTAACAGTAATTTACTGTCATTTACATATTTTAATTCTATGACCTTCACTTCGTGCATAAATACTCATGACGTTGTTTTATTGATTTGAAAAAACCTTTATTCACGATTTATCAACACGATGACGCTTCACTGCGGAGTTATTAGTTTTAATCTATCGTAAATAAACAATAATCAATGAATTTTATCAATTTGTGAAAGCATATTATAGCGCCATCTATTGGATATTTACCCAATCGATATATAATATAATAGAAAATTGAAGTGTTGTGTCAATAAATTAACTTACGCCGCCATCTGGTAGAAACTAACGGAACTTAAAATTATAACATTAAGGATAAAAACTATACTATCTCACAAGAGTAATAGTTTCTAAGATGAGTGTATTCAAATATACTGAGTAGCTTTTGATTTTCGAGGTTGGCAAAAACTGAATAGGTTGTAAAAATAAATATGCCGCCATGACAGAAATCATGATTAATAGATTACGAGTAATCAAGCCGTGATACTGTCGATGTTTTAATGGTATAGTATATCTAATATAGAAGCAGTGATGGCCCAGTGGTTGAGACTTCAAGTCTTACTCGGGAGGTCCGAGGTCGATCCCCCACACAGGCACACACCTCTGACTCAGAGTTATGTGTGTTTTAAGCAATTAAATATCACTTGCTTTAACGGTGAAGGAAAACATCGTGAGGAAACCTGCACGAGTGAGAGTTCCCAAAAAAAGTTCTCAAAGGTGTGTGAAGTCTGCCAACGGGATGTAATACTGTCCCGTCTTCCGAAATTGATTTACCTAAGAAATGGAAGGTTTTTTTTTTTGGTAAGACTAGCGTCGTAACTAGGAGTTATTACAAATACCCGAGCAGAAATTATTTCGTCTGATTTTAATTTGTCTTTTCACCCGTGGATGAATTCTTGATGAAAACACCGTAAGTTAGTGTATGTATGTGTAAAAAAATTAATTCAGGAATATCCGTATACAAAAATTGCGGATGCTTCGTTAGTGTTCATATAATTACACGGAAGGCGAGCGCTTTAAGAAATTTTATCGAAACCAATTACACCATTATAATATATCCGGTTAACGAAAAAATAAAGAATTAAAGTTATTTAGATGCAACATAAAATATCTGTGGTGAATACTGTACTCTATGTGTTTCTGTTTGTAATCTGTGGTCAAAGCCTTTTTCCTTTTTCTCAACTGGCTACAGTTTTCAAGAACTATTAACTAAAGAGCTCTATTCTTCATTTCATCTTTTCTACTCTTAAATTCAATTAATTTTATTTTATTATAATTTAATATGTAGAAGCTTCTAGATCATGTGAATATTATTATGATATTGGCAACACTGTTTTGAATAACTTTTTTGAAAAACCTTAGTATTCTAGCAGTAATTATGCGTCAGTAGCTCAGTGGTCTAAGGCGTTGGATTCACGATAAAATAGGTATATAAAAAAGGATAGGATAGGATATAAAAAAGGTCTAGATGTAGACAAAAGCGCCATCTAACGGGTAAAAAAGGACTACAACTAAGCAAGAAAAAGTAAAAAGGGGGATAAGTAAGACACGGGTTTTACAAAACTTCTTTCTTCCTTAGAATTTGGAAAGTGCGTCCATGTCAACTTATTAATACGTAGATGACATTATTTAGAATAAAATATATCCTGAAAAACAACAATTCAAATTGGTGTACTAAGTTTTTCCCAGGTTTTGTCTGATTTGAAAGATCACAAAAACAAGTAGCTCGTGTTATGGAGAACGATTAGAACTTGTTAACGGTGACAATGGATTGTCTCTCCTGAATATTAAGTATCGTCGCTTCTTCAAATTCCTTCAAATTAGGAATGTGTGTATGTCACACCTTTTTTGTATAGTAACATACCATATATACGTTTGTCCGAATTTTGCTCAGCAACAGAGCTGTAATCAGCCAAAACTTCAAAATGGCGTTTTTGGTGGATCCCTCTGTCTCTTTCTTGAATATATGTGTATATTACAATGAGAAGTCTCGACTGTTAACAAGGTCTTCAAGAATTTATAGATAAATAGATTTTGCTCGAGTCTGGCCTGAATTTATGGAGCCCTGGATTGTATGACACTATTTGTCAAGTCAACGAACAAATTTTTGTTCGATTGTCTTTATCTTAATTTAGATCAACGTCTTTGATTAACAGAAATTAGGCATTGTCCTCAGTGAAGCGAGTAGTATCGAGTAAAGTCGAGGTCATTAGATGATAAACAAAATGGAAGTCGTGAAATATAGTACGTTTGGCGTACAATGGATTAGCTCCACTGAATATTAACTAGCTGATAGATTATAGGTGCTGTGCTTGACTAAATCAGAAAACAAGACTTAATATACCACGATTATTATATAATAACTATAAATATTAAATAATAATTATTTTCACACATATACATTTATTTTAACCGATTACGGTGAATCAAAAGGACGATTATCATCACTACTTATCATAAACAAAGCCGCGTCTGTTTGTTAGAGATAAACTCAAAACTACTAAGCGGATTTTCATGTGTATAATTAGTGGAAATAAGATAGTTTTTCATAATGTCGGAAAAAGTCAAGCTGTCCGGGAGTTTTCATTGAAAACGCTGTCTAATTCATATTTAACCTGATACGAGACGATTTATTTACTACTCGAGCAAAGCTGGGGCGAGTCATTAGTTGTAAACATGTGTAAAGTTGACCTGTTGGTTACTCAATCACGATTAAACGGCTGAACAGATTTCAATGAAATTTGGCACGCAAATATTTTATAACCTGGATTAACATACAGGCTACTTTTTACCACAGAAAAATTCCTGAAAAATTGAAAAAGTTCCTGTAGGTTATTGATAAAATATGTTTATTCGTAAGTGCCTAAATAGTTTTGATTAGCAACTATATATTGAGAATTAAATGTTTTTTTTAAATATTTATTGGGATGTTTGCAGGTATATGTAAGAAACATGCGACCGAATATAACATAAGTTGACATGTGTATATAAATTGGATAAAGTTTATAAGTGAAAAATTCAATAAAAGCCCGGAAGCTGGTAATTAGAAGGCGAGCCCCGTGAGAACAAGAGGTGAGAAAATTAAGATGATTCTGTAATGTTGTGTGTTGTGTTGTGTCATATTAGCACATGTGGGATTACGTTACAAACTCACTTGAGTAACGAGAACGAAAATGAGGTTAAATATTTCATTCAATTTAGTCAATTTGTTAATAATGATTCGTTGTTCACATTAGGTAAACACTGTACAATTTTCTAAATAATATTATAATGGATGTTAGGATATTTGTTACTCAATCACACAAATACGGCTGAACAGACTTTAATGAAATTTAGCTGAAGAATAGTTTATAACCTGGATTAACACATAAACCCAAAAAATAAGTTCTGCGGGATAAAATTATTGTTGAACGCCTGAATAAATTGAAAATTAAATGTTTTTTGTTGAATGTACGTCGGTACACGTGATAAATTGCGTCCGTGTGATATTAAGAAGACGATATTTAGAAAGAAGAAGATGAAATAATACAGAAGAAGTTAAAAATATAAACGTTAAAGGTATCAATTTATTTAAAGACATTTAACTGCAATCATGTTGTCGAGCAGCAAGCACCCTCTGCTCTAATTGATGCCCGAGCGAATAACTAAATGATACTGTAGTGGTGGGTAGACTAGTTATTTATATTTCATCTATGCCAAAAATTAAAAAAGTAACGCAATGGAAAATGTCTCATTCTCGTCATACTCTGTCGTTATCTACGCGTGCTTTCAGTTATTGACACTGATTTCAGCTATCCTCAAAATTGTCTATCAACTCCTAAGGGTGGATAATAGTTACAAAGGTAAAAGAGAAATAATCAAGAAGAGGTCAAAAGGGGGTTACGGCCTATGTAGTACGTCTGATATAATTATTGTTTGAAATCATGCTACCCACCTTTAAGTATAGGGCTATTTAATTTATTTGCCTATTCTTTCTTATTAGAGTTCAAAGAGGTATTTGCTTTATTTTTGCAGACTAATATGTCATTACATCATAATGATGATCACGGAATTAGATCAATCGTGATGGAAGTATTAGGTTGTTTCTTCAGTAACACAATGTAGAGCGGAGTAGTGTGACATTAGTAATTAGTTATACTGACACGACATTGAAAATACGCAAATGAGCGTATGAATGGTATTGTACTACCTAAAATAATTCTATTCAAACTTAGATGGTTTTGTTTTTAACGAGCGTTCCAGTAGATATATTTTATTTAAATTCTGTATATAAATTAGTAGGTTATTTGTAAATGGATAAACCAAATTACTGAGGAAGGAAACTTTCATTCAAATCTCAGATCGTCATTTCTATTATGGACTAAGAAATTGTTGAAGTTTCTTTTCATTAGCTGAAAAAAAAACTAAGTATCACTTACCTCAGTAACAGGTTCAACTCTTGCAGGTAGAGCACGAGCTATTTCTGGTGATGCTGACCGTTCCTTCTCCCTCATCTCACCAGCGAGAGCAGCGCGTGCTGCACGAGCTGATGCTTCTAAGCATCCACTTGATTTACTCCTGTAGGGTACAATAATTCGCCGATAATAAATAGTTAGAAGAGGCAACTACTCCAGCATTCGATTGCTGGTAAGGGTGCTTTCTTCCGACCGATTTGCATAAGAATCTAACCGGTTTGAGATGTTCTGGTCTTGCTGAAAGTTACTATACTACACTCTCTGATTTTCTGTGAATGTAATAGTCTCAGCGGGATCTAGTATTTGATTTTACGTCCACTAACATTGGATTCTTGTATTACTTAATCTTTACTAAATTTTCAGGACGATAATACGGTGGAATGGCACACTTATCACCAGATCAGGTCAACCCTTTTCTGCCTTTATTTGCGAGTTTTCTATTGTAAAAAAAATGTAGTAAAGCGTACAAACCTAACAGGTCGTTCCGTAGTACCTATCATGGATAGCGGTTGATCTGGCGCAGGCGCAGGGGGTAGATACATGACGTGACCACCCCAATTCATGTACGAGCTGTTTTTCCATCTGATGTTGTCTTCTGGACCCTGTAAATATAAATTTTTATATGCAAAATAGAAAATATGTAAGAGATATTTGAATAATCTCATAAATATCTAAATATAAATATCTCTTAAATCTGCCACAGTTTCGCCTATTTGATTAATCTTTTACAAAATGTAAAGGCTGCCTGGAAGAGATACTTAACTGGAATAAGCCTTTGTACACATTGTGCTATATTGTAATATTGTATATTACACTTTTTGTTATACAATAAAGAGATTAAATAAATAAAATAATAAATATTCAAAAAGTTTTATTCGAAATTATAAGACACGCACACATTAAATTTTGAAATAAAACTAACATACAAACTAGTTAATAGAATATTTACCTTCTCAGGAAGCAGCGAAGGTTCCTCTTTCCCATCATCATCAGAAACCTTCATCCTCAACGGCTGATGATACAACAATGGATTGCTCAACGAATTCGGAGCTGATTTAGTTAAAAACCAGTTCTGTTCCGGTTCCTCCAGCATCGGTTCATGTTCCAGATCAAATCTTCTTGAACCCAACGCCGCACCTAAAGCTCCGGATACTGATTTCCGGAGCTTCTGAAGACTGTTGAATCCCTGCTGCAATTGCTTTCCCTGAAAGCATTCGTAAAAACACGACACGGCTTTAAACTACGAGGGATTTACACTGTTCTGAATATGATGCTGATGAGGAATAAGGATAAAATGTCTGAAACTTGAAGTTAATATAAGGTTAAGATTATATTAAGAGGCTTAAAAGTTTTTAAATAACTCAATAGATTGAACAGATTAAAGGAGAACTAGCTAATAAGATATATAGAAACAGCAAGTTTAAGAAAATGAGTGCCCAGTATATATTATATTAAAAAGTAGATAAACAAAATGAATATGAGAGTGATGAAGCTGTTTAAATAAACAACTAAACCATACTAACCAATGCAGATGACAAATATACAGAATAGATGAAGAAAATGACTTAGCAATAAAAAAAATGATTGTGAACTAAGTGAGAAATGTTAGTGACAGATTAAAAAAGCGTGTAATTTTATCATTACTCCTCAGAGGTGTACCCGGGAGGTTAGGATTAGTTTGTTAGTTACGACTACTGCTACTTGTGAAGTGATATAATGATTATAAAATTTCTGATGAAGATTTGAAATATGATCAGAGTAATTGTAGTAGAAGACGATTTAAATGGCCGTGTCAAAGGAGGTTTCTCGAAACGTAAGAGATGAAAAAACTCTACTAAAAATTGCTTAGTTAATTTCAACAATTCAGTCAAATAACAATATCCTCATCTGAAGCCTAACATCCCGAGTACATTAATTGTAATCATTCTCACTTTATCATCCCGGGGGAGGCTTAGACTGAAGGGCTGAGCTCCGGGGTTGAATGTCACAATACTGTGGTGGGGTTCTTGACCAGCCCCATCTGAGCTGCTGTCACCTAAGTCTTGTTGAGGCGTCCAGGTTGCTTCAGGGGCCTATGGAATATATGAAAGTTTTTGGAAATAACTTATACTTGAGTATAGTTGGACATATTATTATTAATGTAAAGGTTATATTTACGTGTTTAGAAGAATCTATCCTGTGATCATTATTTCCATGATCACCAGAAATTCCTGAATCACCAGATTTATCCGCAGATTGTTCCGATCGTGGCGATGACTCTGGAGGTAAATTTGCTGTTATCTTAGTTTCTACTGCAAGGGGTTGATTTTCTAAAAAGAAATGGTAAGTACTTTATATTAGAAAATCTTCTCAATTAAAGTAAACATTGAAATAACCAAATATTTTGTAATTATAATTTATTATTACCAGCAAGATAAGCATCCAAGCAGGCAAGTTGTCTCCATGCAGCTGTGGGTGAAAACCGTGATGTATCTGGCAATCTTTTGGGCAGAGTAGGTCGTAACCTTAATGCTATGCCTAAAGAACCCTCTGAACCCTCACCTTCTGATCCCTCTGATGATAGCGCCGATTCCGAGGATACTGAAAATTTTAAAATGTATAGTAGCCAGGTCTAAAAATTTAATCAAAAAATTTTAAATTATTATTAATTTAACTAACGATTTCTTTTACAATCTTTCTTGAGCTTCTCATTAAATTTATCCAATTCATCTTCATCGTGGTATCCTAGCAGTTTCTTCTCAATAAGGTGGAAATTGCTGAATTCTTCAATGATTGGACTGCCCAGACCTGGAAAGTCTTTCAAATGATCCTGCGGTTCCGTATTCCTGCTTTCAATCATACCAAAGTAGAATTGTTTTGATGGTGTTGGTTTTTGTCTGAAAGTGATAAAATGATAGGGATATTAATTAAAATTATGCTGTTCATAGGAGTGAATATTTAATACTATTTCCCAATTAACTACAATGATTTTGATTAACAAATTAAATACTTATAAACCCTTACTTTTCTTGTCCAGCTATGTTTGGAGCTTCTTTTTTCCTTGTCGGTGAATGTTCAGGTGTTGATTCTTTTCCAGAAGCTTGTCCCCTATCCGGCAATCTAGTATTTTCCTTACTCTCAAACTTAAATTTCCCATCTTTAATTTTATTAATTTGCGGTGCTTTAGGTTTAGCCTCATTGAGTCGACTTAATGGACGCCTGGTGTTTAGTGGCTTGGAATCTCCTTTATTATTATTCATCAGACTAGATTCTTTGACTTTCTGTATCGCCGGTTTCGTTGGGTTTGATTTTTTATCATTGTGACTAGTATTTTCGCTTACACTTAATTTATTTCCTAACTCTTTCCTAATTCTATTAGTTGCCTTTTTAAGTTCTTCCTGAAATTCATCTTTTTCTTCGTTACCTTTAGATAGTAGCGAAGGAAGAGATTTTCTTAAAGGCTGATTTCTTTGACCTAAAGGACTTAGTTTAGTATTAAGCTCCTCACCTAGAGCTTTAATTTTTTTTTCGTGTAAAGCTCTCGGTGATTTGTTATCCCTGTCACTTATTGTAAGCGTATCATCAAAAGTCTTTTCTCTTCTGAGTATGGGGTGATCATTCTTAAATTTTTCAGAATGTCTAAAGTTTTTGTTTAATAGGGGTGTTTTCCATGCTTCGCTTTGTTCGGTTGTTTTTGAAGTTTTAGCTCTGCATCCACTTACCCTATCCGTTCGTGTTTTTCTATAGTCTTGTTTAGCTTGCAGTATTCTTTCTTCTTTCTTCAAAGATGCTGCACTTTGAATCATATCATTACCGTCTATATTATAGTTCTGTTCTTTATCTTTACAAGGAGATTTATATCTCCTTTCGAAGTGGTCGTTAAAGTCTAATGACTTAAAATCGGTGTAGGTATTTTTATACACGGGGATCTTTGAATCCACGTGTCCATTTAGTTTTTTGGTTTCGTTTCTTGTTCTGAATAGTCTTAGTTTTTTTTGTGGTTCAGCTTTTGCGTTTCCATCGCTAGAATCTGGCGATGAACCTTCCCGAAACTGAAAATAAATGAGTTAGGTTTATATAATGTATCTTGAATATAATCATTTTTTTATATTAATCGATACTTATTATTACTTACATAATTGTTTGGTGGCGGGGGAGCTCGATATTTTTTCCGAAAATGTTTATTATTGTTATTTCTTGATTTTTGTTGTTCTTCTTCAACTCTCAGATCTGGTTCAGATCCAAATCTCTTGTTTAAACTATTCGCTGCAGATAAAAAGGTATAATTAATTTATTCTTATATGTTTTATATTTTATCATTATTATTTTTAGTAAACTTACAATCACTATGCCTAATATCAAGGTTGGTGTGTGACCTGTGTAAAGGATCACGTTCTCTGGATCTTATATCGTTATCTCCAGGACCTCCAGCTGATCTGGATCTGTAGACATTTGAGTGCTGTAACGGAAAAATAGAAATGAGAGCTATTCCTCTAATCTAGAAGACGCTTGCTTATTTTATGAAATCCCTTTCTTTCCCATGGACCTAATGTAAAGTATGTTTTACCATACCTAAATAACAATGTCGTATAATAGACGTCACTCCGTAAAGTGCAGTCCTTGACGCAAGATGTTTAGAAAATATTTATGCAAGTTTGCTTGAACACTTAACCTCAACAAGGAAAAGTTATTAATATCCGGAAATACAATCAAAAACTTCAGTGCCATTTAAAAACTAAAGAATTATAAAAATAATTAATTATAGTCATTTCAATAGTTCAGCTCAGAAGGCAAGTCTCGCAATGTCTTTTGACTGTAAAAAAATATGAGATATGTAAGTAAGTTAGTTATTTGAGTTATTATCTATGGAAGCATCTATTCAATAACTTAGACTTCATCATTATTAATCGTATATATTAATATGATAAGGATATTTTCTTATTAATTTGAAATTATATATGTAAATATTATTAATATCCAAGTAATTCTAAACATTGCAGTGATGTGGAGTCGACTATATTATTAAAGGTGTTCCCACATTTATATAATTATTAACACAAGGCATATAAAAAGTAAGTAAACATACTTGTAAAAATTAAGTCGCGTACAACTAAAGTTGAAATAGAGATTAAAAATATCTAAAAAATAAGAAAATTTCGAGTCTAGATTTGAAACTAGTACTTTCAAGAAGCGACCCAACAAAGCACTTGGAGGTCGAGGGTATTAATATTAATATATTTAGATTATTTACAATACGTACAGCACTCTACTAAGTTAGCATCGACACGGTTAATGGATCTCTTTAACTCTTCTGTAAGGTCCGGTTACTATACAAATTACTAAAAAAATACTAATTTCTATGTCATTCTAATGTCTACGTATGCATCAATACAGATTCACATTTGTGTCTTAATTTTCATTAATATACAGTGCCAATATTGGCCATCTAGATAGATGCGCGTAGATACGCGCACCGGACGAGGTGTTACTGGCGCCTCTTTTAACACAAATTGGCGACAAGAAAAGAACGTCATGAAATGACGAGAAGAAAGCTGATATTCAATAAGAATAAAGCTGCATTGCCGACCAGATGGTCCCCGCCCCCTAACACTGCTAGCACACGCCCCTGCCCTTTATATCTGGCGCTCTAGGTGTTCAACCTTCCAGGTCCAACCTTAACGCCGCCGCTGTTTGTACCATGATAGATAATGCTTACTCTATATAATGACTCGTCATACTGCTTCAGATATGTGAGAATACAGATTGTATAATTGTGTTAGTAGATAGATGTATTCAAATAAATGGGAAGTAATAGTCAATTAAAGACTAATAAAAGTGTTGCTAACTTTATTATTTGCTAAAGTTTGTATGGAAAACTGAACTTTAAGTGAGGCTTTTAAAAGCATTTCATAGCGGAAAGGGCGGAGTGAGCTGTTTACGAGCGTATTGTCTAACTCTAACCATTGAGTTATAAACTGACTATTTTTAACTATTATGACTAGATATTAGAACATAGACGAACTTGCTTTGCTAGAAAACCTGCTCACAACTCTATTTAATAATATATATATATATATATGTCGGAGCATAGTAAAAGATTATCGATTAATCGAATCGTTATCGTTGTCTATGGCGTTGGAGTGGGGTAGTAGTCACTTCCGTTGTTTTGACAGTATCTACCCTCGTCCCTTTATATGCGATCGACAGTCTAACTGAAGTCTTAGTCGTGCGCGGTCGCTCAAGAAGTGAACATCATCTAAGTAGTGCTAGTGATAGTGTCAAGTGCAGTGTAGTGTGGAAGTGCTGTCCAACTAAGGTCACGTAAGTCCTAACAATGTAATTGCCACGTGGTTAGGTAAACACAATGTTAGGTTAGCCTTAGGTTAGGTTAGCCTTGTGTTAGATTCGGTTTATGTGCGTTTAACCTTGGGTTTAAATAGAGAGCCTAGCAGTAGAGGCGAGTGTTGTAATTACTTAAAGGATATCCTTAAGCCTACACCTTGGTCACAAGTCCAAGGCACTGCTTAGGTTTCTCTCGTAATTGTGGGAGATCATATTTGATCATTTATCGGTTCAATAGGAGTATCTACGTTGCGTTTACCCAATATTTCATTCAATACCATCACCCCCTTTTAGTGTTGCCCAATATTCCCCACCTTCCTCCTTCCATCTCCTTTCACATCGTTTTAAAATCCCCGACATATATATATATATTTGCTACGCCTATGATGGAATGGATGGAATTTGACGAGAATAACTAAATCTCTTACCACATGTCCATGCGGTATCCTGCTCTCTTGAAGAAGTGATCCAGGTCTTCTTCCGCTGATGGTCCCTCCAGAGTGAAGAATGGCGCCATTATCAGTACTGCGTAACCTTGGTGACTCAGACAGAGCTGGTAACACCTGGAATTGTGGAGATGTACAACATTTTAATGAAATCCTGACACAATTTCTGTAATTACATTACTTTTCAAAGACTAAGATATAATTGACAGGCAAATTAAGGCTATATATTATGTAATTGTAAATATTAAAAACAATGATCAGTTTAATATAGTTTAGTACAATCAAATATAATCGAGCCAAGCGTTTTGTTTTTTTTTTGATAGATAAGGGACAAACGAGCAGACGGTCCACCTGATGGAAAGTGGCTACCGTCGCCCATGGACATTGATAAAACTAGAGGGTATCTCTTGTTTTGTCGATGCGTTGGTAGTGGGAAGGGGGAGCGAAGAGAAGAACTGCTGCAATGGACCCCGAGCAAGAACCCGGTGTTCATTGGAACAGCAGTAGTAATGGGATGGGAGAGGTAGGGGTAGATCTGGCCCACTTGTGGTTCGGCCGGAACGCGTCTGAGACGTTTACAATAAAAAGGAAAATATAATTAAGCCTTGACTTTGAAGAGAGGGCCTTTTTACGGGTTAATAAGTCACGGTACTCTCTGGACCTAATTCATAAGTTTCCGCATATAAAGTCGCGGGTATATAACATTAGTTAGAAAATAGGGTAAACAAAGATTGTTAATGATAATAAGGAGGGTGTATATACCTTAGGAGCGTGTCGCAGCGGCTCGTGAGGCAGCGTGAGCGCGCGGCGGGGGCGCGCCTCTCCCGGCTGCTGGCTGCCCGCCTGCCCCATGCTGCGCCCTCTACTTCATCTGGAAACAAAATTATATCCGTTAAAGGAGACAGTCGGGAACATACAAATTGGGAGGATTTAGACTTAGTTTTTTTGATTGTTTCTAATAAATTGTAATTGTAATTTATAGGCTATTTTTCATTTGCCATAGACTTTCAAAATGCCTAATTGCCTGTTTTTATATCCCTAATGTCATGTTTACAGACATTTAGCTTCAAAATTTTTTCGTTATTTTCGACGCTGGGAAAGTAGATTAGAACCTAGATTAACTACTCAAAAGACAGATTGTTAAAAGACAGTCTCTTTCTCTACCACTCTGGTCAAGTGAAGGTTGAGGGGATTCTCTTTGAAGACATTATCGAGAGACTTTCTTGGGAGGCCTAGCTTTCCTCGGAATATATTTTTTCATCGTAAAAGCAGAAAGTATTAAAAAAATTTAAAGCGTAAAATAAAGATATATACTTTATCTAAGTATATATCTTTTTATAATTTCTTATACATGCACTTATCTATACTATATATAATATTATAAAGAGGAAAGATTTGTATTTTTGTATGTAACGAATAAACATAAAAACTACTGGACCGATTTCAAAAATTTTTTCACCATTAGAAAGCTACATTATCCCTGAGTAACATAGGCTATATTTATTACAAGAAAAAATTAGAGATCCCCAGAAATTCTCACTAAAACCAACACAAGGTGCAAAAAAATTAGCCATAAAATATCTTTCATCGCATGCGCTGCGGAAAGTATTGATGATAGAACAAAAAAATGTTCTACAATATTATAGAACGTATCAATATCTACAAAAAACTCCGCGAGACCATATGTCCAACTATTGTAGTTAAGTCACTATAACTACTTTTGTATATTTTAAAAGTTGATAAAAATGCCTATCAAAATCAGACCATGTTTTCCATAACTTTGTATTAATTCTTATCCAAATAAATTATTTCGTAATAAAGACTGTTTCAATGCCTGTTAATTACTTTTTGAATTATTGAAATCGGACATTCCAGTCAAAAGATATTACGAAATAAAAATATCAAGATAAATAAAAAATAATCCCAGACGGGCCGCCGGCGCGGTGTGCAGTGCCTCGCAGCGCAGCGAGTAACGCGGCGATAGAGGGAGCGACAGAACGCGGGAGCCAAAATGTTAAAAAAAAATTATCCACCCGTGCAAAGCCGGGACGGGCCCCTAGTATTTCAATATAATACTAAGCGGATGTTAACGACCCTTTCCCTCAAAAGCAATATTTCATAGCTTATAGGATATAATTAATTAAAAACTTTCACTACACACGAACCGAGTTCTAACGACATATTAAAATTATGATATACTACAGAATCCTCTATAAAATAAGTTTATGATTTGCCCATAAACCCAATTTTCCATAAAGATTACATATATAATAGAAACTTGTGCTCAAAGTAAACAACGTGAAACACTTTTGCTAAATTATTTTTTATTACAAGGCCAGCTTTTCACGGTTTCTCTACCATACTATGTATGTATTATAGATATAAACCTCCCTTTTGAATCACTCTGTCTATTGGTGTATATATATATATAAGCTACATTAAATCCGTTGCGTAGTTAAAAGATCTAAGCGTACAGACAGCGGGAAGCAATTTTGTTTATACTATGTAAAAGTCTTTATTTTTAGTATATCATTCTACTGTAATATTTGATTCTTAAAAGTTTAGGGTTAAAATACTATATCATCATCATCATCACAACCTATTAATGGCCCATTGCTGAGCCGGGTCTCCTCCTCAGAATAAGAGGGTATTAGGCCATAGTCCACCACGCTGGCCCAGTGCGGGTTGGCAGACTTCACACACCTTTGAGAACTTTAGGGAACTCTCACTCGTGCAGGTTTCCTCACGGTGTTTCCCTTCACCGTTAAAGCAAGTGATATTTAATTGCTTAAAACACACATAACTCAGAGTCAGAGGTGTGTGCCCAGGATCGAACCCGGACCTCCCGAGTAAGACACCAATGTCTTGACTATCACTGCTTTTTTTTTAAAAAAAAAAACCATATAGGCATACGTATTTAAATGAAAGATGTAATTTATATTATTCCATATTGTTAGCAACTCTCGTCATTAAAAGATTTTCCCCTCATTAGGGTATTCTCAACCTCGCTCATAAATTGTAATAGAAGGACCTCACAGGACGTTTATTGCTGCGAGATAATGCTTATTAAATAAATATCATACAGACCATCGTTACTGCTATGAGTAATAAATAAAACAGAAAGAATATTACGAACGTAACGACATCTATGGATGCTTACATAACTTGGAAAAAACATTTTAAAGTAACCTAACCTACTTCGTTCGGGGTGGATAAGTTTTTTTTAAGATTTTGGCTCTAGCGCATTTCGGTGCCCTCTCTCTCGCTGTGCTGCGAGGCACGCCACACCGGGCCGTCGGCGAGTATTTTTTGTTAATATTGACATTTTTAATTTCATACTATCTTTTGAATGGAATGTCTGATTTAAATAATTCAAAAAGTAATCTACAGGTATTGAAACAGTCTTGATTAAGATAAGAATTAATACAAAGGTATGTATAACATGGTCTGATTATGATAGGGATTTCTATCAACTTTTAAAATGTACAATAGTTGGACATATGGTCTCGTGAAGTTTTTTGTAGATATTGATACGTTCTATAATATTGTAGAACATTTTTTGTTCTAACATCAATATTTTCCGCAGCGCATGCGATGAAAGATATTTTATGGCTAATTTTTTTACACCTTTGGTTGGTTTTAGTAAGAATTTCTGAGGATCTCTAATTTTTTCTAGCAATAAATATAGCCTATGTTACTCAGGGATAATTTAGCTTTCTAACGGCAAAAGAGTTTTTGAAATCGGTCCAGTAGTTTTTAAGTTTATTCGTTACATACAAAAATACAAATCTTTCCTCTTTATAATATTAGTAAACTGTAAGTCATTTGACCAAGACGTCTATCGTAGTTGCTAGTAAATTATATTCTTTAATTAAATAAGTCAATAATACTTATACTTAGTTATGAATAACTTAGTTATTGAGTGTGGGGCCAGTTGCCCACGCGCGTGACCTAACTATTAACTCTGTGTAGTGTCAAGGTCGCTGCGCCTGCGCAGGTGCATCAGGGTCATGTATATATTATATACGTATATTGCCTTTAATTATTAAGACGTTTATTAATTTAAATATTAAAAAAAATAAACTTTCACTACAAACAAGTTATTTTTGCTACCAATTGAATGCTACCTATTAAAATTATATAAACCTTGAAACGGTTGTTTTTCAGTTACTTGCTTTGCGTCGCTTAGTTATAGTGGATTTTTTGAAGAAACATAAAAAACCATCATTTTGACAACAACGACATCTATCGGGCCCAACTATAGCTAAAAACAAAACGGATGACCTTAAAATATACACAATCTTTAAAAACCGCCTAGGTTTGGAAGTCTAGCTTTGCAAAAGACAGGAAATTAATTTTTTTTATGACGCCGATGCATTGCCGCCTCGGAGATAGAATGAGGAGGGGGAATGAAGAGAAGAATGCTGTAGTTTTAGTGGGCCCTGAACAAGAACCCGGTGTTGACTGGAACCGCAGCATTACTAGGATGTGATGGGAGGGGATAGATCTGGCCCACAGGCTCGACCGAAACGCGTCAGTCACTTTGACCGCCAAAGAATCATGGCAGAATTTGTACTGAAATTCGTAATATCTTTTGAATGGAAGGTCCGATTTTAATAATTAAAAAAGTAATTTACAGGTATTGAAACAGTCTTGAATAAGAAATAATTTATTTGGATAAGGATTAATACAAAGGTATGGAAAACATGGTCTGATTTTGATAGGCATTTTTATCAACTTTTAAAATATAAAAAGTAGTTATAGTGACTTAACTACAATAGTTGGACATATGGTCTCGCGGAGTTTTTTGTAGATATTGATACGTTCTATAATATTTTAGAACATTTTTTTGTTCTATCATCAATACTTTTCGCAGCGCATGCGATGAAAGATATTTTATGGCTATTTTTTTTGCACCTTGGGTTGGTTTTAGTGAGATTTTCTGGGGATCTCTAATTTTTTCTTGTAATAAATATAGCCTATGTTACTCAGGGATAATGTAGCTTCCTAATGGTGAAAGAATTATTGAAATCGGTCCAGTAGTTTTTATGTTTATTCGTTACATACAAAAATACAAATCTTACTTCTTTATAATATTAGTATAGATATAGATAAAATAGTATGTATATTTCTGTCTCATTCTTTCCTACACATTTTTGTATTTGTCTCTTACCTGTCGTTTTTTCCGTTGCATCCGGTTTGAAATCACAACGATTCTAAAGAAGTTTCACTTCAAAATATGAGAAATTGAAATAACTTCAGAACTGCTTTTTGAGGCCTAAATAATAGGTTCTAACACTCAGAATATTTTTAGGACATGGAAATCAATAAAAGTGTAAATCTTAAAACTATTGACTATTTCTGAACGAAACAGATTGCTATAAATGTCATTTGTCATAATATGTGTTTTACTAAACTGTCAGAGCTTAATTTTACGATAATAAATGGATTAATACGATAATTTATATTGCTGTACGATAATTTTATTTTATCTATACTAATATTATAAAGAAGTAAGATTTGTATTTTTGTATTTTTGTATGTAACGAATAAACATAAAAACTACTGGACCGATTTCAATAATTCTTTCACCATTAGGAAGCTACATTATCCCTGAGTAACATAGGCTATATTTATTACAAGAAAAAATTAGAGATCCTTAGGAAATCTCACGAAAACCAACCAAAGGTGCCAAAAAATTTGCCATAAAATATCTTTCATCGCATGCGCTGCAAAAAGTATTGATGATAGAATAAAAAAATGTTCTACAATATTATAGAACGTATCAATATCTACAAAAAAGTCCGCGAGACCATATGTCCAACTATTATAGTTACGTCACTATAACTACTTTTTATATTTTAAAAGTTGATAAAAATGCCTATCAAAATCAGACCATGTTTTCCATACCTTTGTATTAATCCTTATCCAAATAAATTATTTCGTATTCAAGACTATTTCAATACCTGTAAATTACTTTTTGAATTATTAAAATCGGACTTTCCATTCAAAAGATATTACGAAATTAAAAATGTCAATATAAACAAAAAATACACGACGACGCGACGGGCCAGTATAGCGACGCAGCGCAGCGAGTAAAGCGGCAAGAGAGGGGGCACCGAAATGCGGGAGGGCCAATATATTTTTAAAAATAATATTCCACCCGCGCGAAGCCGGGATGGGCCGCTAGTTATTAATATTTGTATTTATTTCGTAAAGCTTTTATGTCCTTATTATTTATTTTTTACAAAATCAAAGATATAAAACTCAAAGATGATAAATAAAATTTATCAATTAACAGTTTGAGTATTGACTTATTGACAGATGCAAGTGTCACTTTGACAGTTGACGTTTTTTTTTTTTAAATACTTAATATGGCAATAGAAAATGTCAGAAGTCCATTATTTTTACTTTAGAATATTTTATGTTTGCCATCTGATAAAAATATATTAATCATATTACCAGGATCCCTAGAGTATAATCTAAGCAATGGCAATAAATAATCGCTCTCAAAATTTTCCGTACAAATCAATGTATGAAACTTGCCATGATTCTTTTCATGCTGCCGAGTCTGCAGAGTCGCAAGCCAGTCGGGGAACAGATTCTCTACCATCAAACTGGGTTACTCGGCTCTTACGAGATGCTCTCCCAGCAGCAGAGGGGAATAGTATTCTAACAGCTCCCCTCACGGGTGTAATATGTAATAACCGTGACAGCGTATTTATTTTGCAACGGCCTATTTCTCCGATTAATGTTAATCTGTTGTCCAACATTCCGGAAAGTAAAACTAACAGGATGCTACTCAAATTAGTGTTGCCAACATCGTATTTAGCAAAACACTATTACTATCTCATCGAAGCGAGATTTCAAGCTATTAAAATAATATTATAAAAGAGAAGACTAGTAGTAAGATGCAATAACATAGTGTCTCGGTGATGAGTGTTATTAGTGTACTGTGTAGTGTATAGACAAAATGAGAGGTGAAAATGTGTACCCGGACTTTACTCAGGGTTGCCACTTGCCACTTACAGTGTAATAGATTGTTTTCATTTTGTGACTGAATTCTTAGTAACGTAGTTGAGGCCGAAGTCTATTTTTTCCCTAAAGGTGAATAGAATAATTAATATGTTTGCCAAAATGTAACTCATGGCCGCTCTCGCTCTGTTAGGAAACTTGAATTGCCTTTAGAATATTAATGGCAAATAAAACTTACGATGACATATTATTTATAATGTATTTAAAAATTTTAATATAAAATCAAATTACCATTCAGATACTAATCATTCAATATCTTATGTACTCTATGAAAGTTACTGGGGCCGTTCAAGTATTACGCAAGCAGATGTCATTACCATTATCAACTCTACCGCCCCTTTTCAGAAAAAGTAAGCAAAGAACAAACCTCCCCATGGTTACATAAACATTAATGCATGCATTTTTCTTACTCTTCATTCTGAAGTCTGAACAGATTTACGGCTCGATGTGTATGTTTACTTTTAATCGTTGTCGTAATTACCATGTAAAGCAGAGATTCAGCATTTTTTCGGGATAAAAAGTAGCCTTTATACTAATTTAGATTATAAAGTCCATGTGAGAAATATTCCATAATCTTTATTTTTTTATGATTTAGTGACAAACATCCAAACAAATTGCCTATAATTTAAAAAAATTATAACTTGATTTTACTGAGTGTCAGTTTCTATTAATAATTATATAAATTTTGTTCAATAAGTGGCAACCCTAGTATTGAAAACAAAAGTGCACAGCAATGCAGAATTTTCTCCGTCCGAAGAGAAATGGCTAAACTAGTCAGTGTAACATATTTCCTTATAATATATTAGCTATTAAACATATCGTAGTGTTTAACGAGTTTGTGTAACGTTTAGAACTTTCTCATGACACGTTTGTGAATGAAAAATTGACTGAAAAAAGCTTCACGATACTTTAATGATTTATGTATTTTCTCTAGTGGCAACATGTAGTTCGTATCTGATCGCCAAAAAAAAAAATTAACGATTGAAATGTGACGTTTTGCAATTAACAGTATTCAATTTAGGAACTTTGGTAATGAAAAATGGCCTTAACAAAATAAAATAGTTGAGAATAAAATTAATATTCTAATTGTCGACGTCGATAAAGTGTATGGAATATACTTGAGTTGATACTTTCTTGATTATTTACTCACAATTAATAAGGAGAACGTCTGTGAATGACATGTTGTATGTATGTGTGTATTTTATTATTAAATCTATCACAGACATTGTAGCTTTGCTATTATCCTAACTTTTATTGTAAATGCAAAATTAACTCTATCTGTCTATTACGCTTAAACCATAGAACTGTTTCTGATGAAATTTGGTACAGATATAGACTAGAACTTGGGAAAAAACGTCTTATAATAGGAGATGACGATAACGAGCTGTGTGGCTGTTTGTCTTTAGGAATTAATCGGATTTGAAAACTAACAAACCCGCGCTACTTCGTTCGCGTGTTGCTCCGCTCCTATGTGTCGTAGCGAGATGTTAAATAGATACTCTTTGTTACATCAGCTATCTGCCAGTGAAAATCCCGTCAAAATCGGTCTAGCCATTTCAGAGATTAGCCGGAACAAACAGATATAGTTGTTGGTATATGTGGTGTGTGCGTGTATACATCCATATGCACTTAGTAACAAGCGGTTATTTTAATATTACAAACCTAAATACAATGTATTCATATTATATTACTAGGGGTCCGTCCCGGCTTCGCACGGGTGGATAATTTTTTTTTAACATTTTGGCTCCCGCATTCTGTCGCTCCCTCTATCGCCGCGTTACTCGCTGCGTTACTCGCGCTGCGAGGCACTGCACACCGCGCCGGCGGCCCGTCTGGGATTATTTTTTATTTATCTTGATATTTTTATTTCGTAATATCTTTTGACTGGAATGTCCGATTTCAATAATTCAACAAGCAATTAACAGGTATTGAAACAGTCTTAATTACGAAATAATTTATTTGGATAAGAATTAATACGAAGTTATGGAAAACATGGTCTGATTTAGATAGGCATTACTATCAACTTTTAAAATGTAAAAAAGTAGTTATAGTGACTTAACTACAATAGTTGGACATATAGTCTCGCTGAGTTTTCTGTAGATATTGATACGTTCTATAATATTGTAAAACATTTTTTTGTTCTATCATCAATACTTTTCGCAGCGCATGCGATGAAAGATCTTTTATGGCTAATTTTTTTGCACCTTGTGTTGGTTTTAGTGAGAATATTTGGGGATCTCTATTTTTTTCTTGTAATAAATATAGCCTATGTTACTCAGGGATAATGTAGCTTTCTAATAGTGAAAGAATTTTTGAAATCGGTCCAGTAGTTTTTATGTTTATTCGTTACATACAAAAATACAAATCTTTCCTCTTTATAATATTAAGTATAGAAGTATAGATATAGATTGTAATTGTCAATTAATACATAATACATACTACTTACGGAATCGGTTAACAGGTTAATCGTAACAGATAATTAAACATGCGTAAAGCGGTAAATTACTAGTTATACTAACATTATAACTTCATTACTAACTGCTAATTTATGATACTTTACATAATATTGAAGTTAAAAAACATTGCTTATTGATTAAGTTGTTTATTGATAATTCAAAAATTGTGTACTAGTAACACCGAAGTGTTACCCGGAGATAAATTTTTCCCCAGATTTAGGTACTTGTTTGGTTACACAATCTATTTATTTTTTGTATATGTTGTAATATTTTCCATCCTAGTTTTCTTGTAATCGTGATAAAATTATATTCCCCTTTCTATCTGCCTTCTTTTCATATAATATATACCGCAGTAACAATCTCTACATTTTCGGGATAATTAAAAATATATGAGTGTAAAATTCAACAGACAATTTTTGCGTAGAGTTACCAGCACCCATGCTCATAAACATTGACATTTAACTAATATCTGCAGTTTAATCTAGTAACCAGATTAAATAAAGAATTACTGTACTTAATTCATATGCAAATATAAATAGTATCTGTCTGTAGGTGTCTAAATGGAGTAGCAGAGTAGCGGAGATACACTAGCTGTCGCAGAATACAATGACAGCGATTATCATAACGCGTGGGCTATAAAAACTGCTAAACTACAACCACCTACAAAACTGTTAATACATTTAGTTAAATCGTAATTTATTTCTTCGCAACTTTTTTTTTATTTCTTCGGTAAGTATATCTCTACTTCTGTGCGCGAAATAAGCTTAAAAAGGAATACTTGTATAACAGAATTGTATTAAAAAACTTATTGAATAGCAAATCTTTAAATATGTGACATATTTTTTTAAATTTTCCTTTTACACAGCAGCGAAACATTAAATGATTTGTTACGTTAATGTATTATGTTAATAAAAAAACTTAAGACAACTAAACATAAAAATACAGTAACATCTATCTATTGAACCGATTTTCTTTTACCAATTGAAACATTATATGTTAGTATCAACCCGAAAAATCAAAACTTTTTCGTGGTAGTCAGATTTGCTAAGTACGTTTCTTACGTTTCGATGAGAGATATATGATTGAGTTTTAGAGAAATGTTGTATAATGTCTACAAAAAGTCAACAATAGCTAACTTTTATATTTAAGTCATAAAAAGTAGTTTTATATATATGTCGGGGATTTTTAACTCCTACTGAACCGATAAATGATCAAATATGATCTCTAACAATTACGAGAGAAACCTAAGCAGTGCCTTGGACTTGTGACCAAGGTGTAGGCTTAAGGAATTCCTTTAAATTATCATAACACTCGCCTCCACTGCTCAGGCTCTCTGTTTAAACCCAAGGTTAAACGCACATAAACCGAATCTAACACAAGGCTAACCTAACCTAAGGCTAACCTAACCTAACATTGTGTTTACTTAACCACGTGGCAATTACATTGTAAGGACTTACGTGACCTTAGTTGGACAGCACTTCCACACTACACTGCACTTGACACTATCACTATCACTAGCACTACTTAGATGATGTTAACTTCTTGAGAGACCGCGCACGACTAAAACTTCAGTTAGACTGTCGATCGCATATAAAGGGTCGAGGGTAGATACTGTCAAAACAACAGAAGTGACTACTACCCCACTCCAACGCCATATACAACGATAACGATTCGATTAATCGATAATCTTTTACTATGCTCCGATATATATATATCATTTGTTGGTTACTGTCAGGACAAAGTTCGTATAAAAGAAAAAGTGAGTGAGACCTACCTACCTCCCTACCCTACGCTACCTACTACTAACTCTCTTACCTACCATAGGTAGGCAAGAGAGTTAGCGAATGAGCGTCAGTAACTGAGTGAATGATTTGAATACATCCCAGTGAAGCTAGGGCTGGTCGGTCGGGTCTAGTAAGTTATAAGGAAGGTAGGTCAAAAAACATTAACCTAAATCTTTATTTTCGTACTGTATTCGAACCGTGATTCGGATTCATCAGGCTTGTAACACTTGTGTGCGCACCAGTACTCGTCTAAAACAGCACAGTCCTCGTCTCATCTAGAGATCTACATATTTAAATAAAAAACAAACATCAAAGAACAGGTCGGTCCAGCTAATTTCTGTTTATGTGACACTCTTGTGGGTTGGTGCTGATGTATCGTCACACAAAGGTTACCCAGCTAAATATAGCTTGGAATTTAGCATGCTACTCAAATTAAGCTTCATTTACGTTGTTACACTTTATTTTCTTAACCTTTAATAAATATAATTGTTAATCATACAAATATGCAGTAATTAAGTTTGAGGTCCGTGAAGTTGTCTGGAATATCTAGACTTAATCTTAATCGGATTATACGGGAATATTTTGAATTTTTAATTCAAACTACACAACGCCTACTACCATAATTTTGATGCGGTATTCATCAATAAATAGAGTGATTCAAGAGGAAGTATACGTATACATGCGTACTATAGTACAGAAATCGTGCGAAGCCGCGACAGGTCGCTAGTTAACCAATAAATTAAAAAAACTAAACATTGCACAGAAAATGTTTAAATCACATTTTCCTTAAACTGAAACTTTTCTTAGCTGTAAATAGGGATGGCGTTCCAAGATCGATTAGTTAAAGAATCGAATCAAAAGAATCGATTTCAGCTACCTTAAATCGACTTTGAATTCATTTACTTAAGATTTCTTTATCGTTATAAATAATTAACCGATTTGACAAGTGAATGAGTAAGGCAATGGTTGAATGAGAGAGTGAGTGAGTGAGAATAAGAGCTAGGTTATTACTTCTAGAACGAACTTATGAATGAATATCGTACTTTTTTCTGACATTCAACATATTTTCCTTAAGATAAATTTCTGTTAGTTTTTTTAGTTATCAAAAAATTATTAATTATCTGTTGTGTTATCAAAGTTTTACTGTTTCCGTTCTAGTTTATAATAATAGCGATCTGTTAATGTCACTGTCACTCCCGCATAATTAAAAAGTGTGACAAAAGTTTCCCTTTCCGAGAACTTTATTGTATGAATAATTTATATACGAAAAACCGTATCATTGAAACTTGACTAATTCTAGCTTTGACTCGATCTAAAGCTATTTGATAATCATTTCAAAGAGTGAATATTTTTTTTATTTATTTTATTCGGGTATACAAACAGTGATCACAATACAGTTTTACTAACTAGTACATTAAAACATAGTTCTAATTGTGACACCAGCATCGTAAACCACAAATTACTAGCTATACATGAAATACGTTACATGAAAGTTGGTTGAGTACTAAGTATTAATTTAATAAAGATATTTTAAGTTAGTATGTTCTTATTATTTAACTTATAAATATTTAACTTACTTATAATATAAGTTTATGCCATGATATGAAACGATAAGATACTATATTATAAAATATAACATAAATATTTAAATTATACGATATATATTATTTAATTTGTTTAATAATATTTACCAGTTCTTTTTTAAAATTAGTATGATTTGTGTTCGTTATATCTATAGAATTAAAATATGTGTTGTAATTTTGAATTAGTCTGTAGGTCTGTCTGTAGGAGAACGTTTTCCTGCGTTTGTTCTACAAGATTTAGTAGCAAAAAGAGTATGTTTTCTACGTTTATGTATTCGATAAGGTACGCTATAATACAGTTTATTGGTTAATTCAGTGCTATCATATCTACCACTACACATATCAAATAAAAACATCATATCTAATTGTAATCGTCTATCCTTAAGTGTAAATAAATTATATTTTACGAATATATTATCTATCATAGCATATAAAGTTGTGAGCTTGTGGTGTTAATGCATCGTAAAGGGGTTCTGTAAACCTGCACAGAGGTAGCAAGCTCCAGGTATTATTAGCTAGAGTATGATTAAAAATTGTAGATTTTTTACTGTTGAAATAATTGAAAATACTATTATATCCTCAGAGAAGCGAGTACATCCATTAGCATTACATAATGAGGAGTAATATTTCTCATGAACGTCATATTACATACTGATCCGTATCTAAAGATTCCCGACCTTAGGTCAACAAACGATGAACTTTCACTTTCCATCACGATCTGTTATTTTTAATTTATAGAGTCATTTAGTAGTTTTATGGGAGTTTTGAAAATTGGCGAGTTTATAAATTTAAACATTTCAATATCTCATTCTTTTTTACTTTAACATGAAGATAGTCGTGTAATTAATGAAAGTAAGGTAAATATTTTACAAGTTTTTTTGCCAAAAAGCTCCATCATAAAATTCTAAATTTTGAAATCTGATTTTCACGGATAATTTTGTGCAAAATTTAAATATTTGATTACCTAATCATAACTTTACTAATCTTTAATGATATTTATAATTAATTGCGTATATATTTTTTTAAATTATACTATCTGACCCGACAGACGTTGTCCTGTCTTAACTAAGAATATTGAATTTGAGTTGGCTGTCAAAAGCTTACACTAGAAAAGTTGATATGGCCGTTAAGTTTTCTTAAATTTTCTAATTTCCCGCGCAACTTTTTTAATTTTTTCTTCAATAAGAACCTTCTCCTAACAATAACAAACACAACAAAAAAAGAATTAGTGAAATCGGTTCAGCCGTTTACGCGTGATGCCGCGACCAAGGGAAATAGGGATTCATTTTTATATATAAGAAGGTTAAAATGAAAGTTTTTAAGGGATGTATCGTCGAATTGATAATAAACCAATTCGACAAACCTTTATGTAATTTCTGCAGTCTTTTACGACATAACTAGGTATTAGTAAATTCACGACTTTGACAACAGAGGATTATCGGAGCAATAAAAAAGGCGGATCCCGATCCCAATAATAGATAATTAAGTCAAAGTCAAAAAGGTTTTTACGCTGGTAGTTATATTACATTCAAAGTATTAGAAATATATTTTATAGTAAGTGGGCAATAACATAAATATAATCAAATCACCTCGCCTCTATAATTACGTATAAACTCATGCACACGTGTAAGTGTTCTGTGTAGCACAATTTACAGACATTACAGGAATAACAGTCTGTGCGTTACAAATAAATGAATTCGCTCCTGCGCTGCCGACGCGCTACGCCACCGGCATATAATGCTGAGTACACACTACACACTCTACACTGACCACTGACTACTTTAAATGATAAGACTAGAATAGACTGAGATCACCAATACTAAAGCAATTAAGTGCTGACAATTTTTTTATATCAGACTAGTATGGCGCGTGGCTGCGCGGCCCGCTAAAGCGGACCGCGTGAAGGAGTTAGTAACAATTTGTCTGATTCCGGATGGCGGTTACGTAGAAAATGGTAGACAGGGATAGGCAGTGTTAGACAGTAGTCTACTATTTTACGTTCATTAACTTCTACTGTGAGCTGTCTGTAACTTACTTTTCTACTATCTATAGCTCTGTCAACTGTCCATTATTTACTGCCTACATGTTCTAGAGCGAATATTAGATTGATATGCCGACGAAATTTGTATGGCCGCCATCTTAAATCCGCCATTCTAGATTTTTTTTCAGCTCATTGCCAATTGGATGAGGTTTCAAAAGATATTTGTTCGAGCACCTCCCCTATCTTAAATATCCTAGCTGTGCTCTTCCCCCGTCTCTGAAACCCTCAATTATCAGCTTTCTCCATATTTTTCCTCTGAACGAATTTTTGTCTTCTATACGAAACCATAAGTGAAAAAAAAATTTTATAAAATATTTTACAGGAGAGTTGATCAATCAGTCAGTCAGAGAATCAGCACAAACAGCTATATATATATATATATATATATATATATTAATAAAGCGCATACGAGCAGACGGTTTACATGATGGTCAGTGGCCACCGTCATCAAAGGACATCGCACATACAAGAGTCACTTCAAATCTGGCTCACATGCGGCACGACCGAAACGCTTCAGCGACACTTGACGGTACTGGATTACTCGCCTCTAACGAAATGATTTGTATTCTAACTCATCTGTCTGACTAACTTTACATTTACAGATTAGGAGCATTACGAGTATTGTAGACAATATTTTGATTAAAATTGATTATCTATAGTGTATATAAGCCCTCAAAATGTGCTGTTATGCGCCGGCGCACGGACGTGGAAAATTATTCTCTCAATGTTTCCGCGCCATCTCCACACTCCACTCTCCACTATTGGCATGTTGGTCAAACTTTTTGCGCGTCACGCTTACTTTGCTACCTCTGTGTCTGACATGATATAATAATGAATAAATAACACTCGGTCGTTTAAGAGTTAAGCGGTCATGCAGCTCTCAAGTGAGCAATGAGCTGATAGTCTCCAAACGGGTGAACAGATCTTCACAATACATAGCTAACAACCATCTTGATTAAAATATCTTTCAAATAGATAAAACTTCATCACAATTGGTCCATTATCCTGGGCTACGATGCCACAGACAGGTACACATTACACACGTTAAACTTGTAACAACCCGTCGAAATTCAATATTGCTGCCTACATCTCTAATTTAAATTATATTTAGAAAGTTTCTCACTAGAAAGATCTTTACACTGTAATTAAACTAAGTAGAATAGAATAAATTATAACATGAATAAACAAGAACTATTATAATGATATAACTCAAAACAACGGCTATAAAGTTGTACCCCTTATTTTATAATACTTATTTCGTTGTAGTAATGAAATAGTTGCACTGAACGCAATGTGCACAGATTAGCATTTCTACTTAACGCCTGACTATGTCTCAAACCAAACATCTATCTAAGATATCATCTGTGCTTATGTTCTTATGCCAAACATCTCAAAGACTATGTTGTCACGCAAAATATCTATCAAAGAATATTTTTTTATACCAAATATCTATCTAAAACTATGTTCTCATGAAAAATATTTCTGAGACTATGTTCTCATGAAAAATATTTCTGAGACTATGTTCTCATGCCAAATATCTCTGAGACTATGGTTTTATACCAAATATCTATCTAAGACTATGTTCTCATGCCAAATATCTCTGAGCATATGTTTATACCAAATATCTATCTAAGACTATGTTCTCATGCCAAATATCTCTGAGACTATGGTTTTATACCAAATATCTATCTAAGACTATGTTCTCATGCCAAATATCTCTGAGACTATGGTTTTATACCAAATATCTATCTAAGACTATGTTCTCATGCCAAATATCTCTGAGACTATGGTTTTATACCAAATATCTATCTAAGACTATGTTCTCATGCCAAATATCTCTGAGACTATGGTTTTATACCAAATATCTATCTAAGACTATGTTCTCATGCCAAATATCTCTGAGACTATGGTTTTATACCAAATATCTATCTAAGACTATGTTCTCATGCCAAATATCTCTGAGACTATGGTTTTATACCAAATATCTATCTAAGACTATGTTCTCATGCCAAATATCTCTGAGACTATGGTTTTATACCAAATATCTATCTAAGACTATGTTCTCATGCCAAATATCTCTGAGACTATGGTTTTATACCAAATATCTATCTAAGACTATGTTCTCATGCCAAATATCTCTGAGACTATGGTTTTATACCAAATATCTATCTAAGACTATGTTCTCATGCCAAATATCTCTGAGACTATGGTTTTATACCAAATATCTATCTAAGACTATGTTCTCATGCCAAATATCTCTGAGACTATGGTTTTATACCAAATATGTATCTAAGACTATGTTCTCATGCCAAATATCTCTGAGACTATGGTTTTATACCAAATATCTATCTAAGACTATGTTCTCATGCCAAATATCTCTGAGACTATGGTTTTATACCAAATATCTATCTAAGACTATGTTCTCATGCCAAATATCTCTGAGACTATGGTTTTATACCAAATATCTATCTAAGACTATGTTCTCATGCCAAATATCTCTGAGACTATGGTTTTATACCAAATATCTATCTAAGCCTATGTTTTTATGTCAGATATCTCTAAGACTATGTTTTTATACCAAACTAGCGGCCCATCCCGGCTTCGCGCGGGTGGAATGTTATATTTAAAAATATTTTGGCCCTACCGCATTTCGGTGCCCATTCTCGTGCCGCGTTACTCGCTGCGCTGCGTCGCATACTGGCCCGTCGCGTCCTCGTGTATTTTTTGTTTATATTGATATTTTTAATTTCGTATTATCTTTTGAATGGAAAGTCCGATTTTAATAATTCAAAAAGTAATTTACAGGTATTGAAATAGTCTTGAATACGAAATAATTTATTTGGATAAAGATTAATACAAAGTTATAGAAAACATGGTCTTATTTTGATTGGCATTTTTATCAACTTTTAAAATGTAAAAAAGTAGTGACATAACTATAATAGTTGAACATATGGTCTCGCGGAGTTTTTTGTAGATATTGATACGTTCTATAATATTGTAGAACATTTTTTTTTTCCATCATCAATACTTTTTGCAGCGCATGCGATGAAAGATATTTTATGGCTAATTTTTTTGCACCTTGGGTTGGTTTTAGTGAGATTTCCTGAGGATCTCTATTTTTTTCTTTTAATAAATATAGCCTATGTTACTCAGGGATAATGTAGCTTTCTAATGGTGAAAGAATTTTTGCAATCGGTCCAGTAGTTTTTATGTTTATTCGTTACATACAAAAATACAAATATTACTTCTTTATAATATTAGTATAGATATAGATATCTATTTAAGACTATGTTCTTATGCCAAATATCTCTGACACTATGTTTTTATACCAAATATCTATCTTAGACTATGTTCTCATGCCAAATATCTCTGAGCATATGTTTATACCAAATATCTATCTAAGCCTATGTTCTTATGCCAAATATCTCTGACACTATGTTTTTATACCAAATATCTATCTAAGACTATGTTCTCATGCCAAATATCTCTGAGCATATGTTTATACCAAATATCTTTCTAAGCCTATGTTCTTATGCCAAATATCTCTGACACTATGTTTTTATACCAAATATCTATCTAAGACTATGTTCTCATGCCAAATATCTCTGAGCATATGTTTATACCAAATATCTATCTAAGGCTATGTTCTTATGCCAAATATCTCTGACACTATGTTTTTATACCAAATATCTATCTAAGACTATGTTCTCATGCCAAATATCTCTGAGCATATGTTTATACCAAATATCTATCTAAGCCTATGTTCTTATGCCAAATATCTCTGACACTATGTTTTTATACCAAATATCTATCTAAGACTATGTTCTCATGCCAAATATCTCTGAGCATATGTTTATACCAAATATCTATCTAAACCTATGTTCTTATGCCAAATATCTCTGACACTATGTTTTTATACCAAATATCTATCTAAGACTATGTTCTCATGCCAAATATCTCTGAGCATATGTTTATACCAAATATCTATCTAAGCCTATGTTCTTATGCCAAATATCTCTGACACTATGTTTTTATACCAAATATCTATCTAAGACTATGTTCTCATGCCAAATATCTCTGAGCATATGTTTATACCAAATATCTATCTAAGCCTATGTTCTTATGCCAAATATCTCTGACACTATGTTTTTATACCAAATATCTATCTAAGCCTATGTTCTTATGCCAAATATCTCTGACACTATGTTTTTATACCAAATATCTATCTAAGACTATGTTCGCATGCCAAATATCTCTGAGCATATATTTATACCAAATATCTATCTAAGCCTATGTTCTTATGCCAAATATCTCTGACACTATGTTTTTATACCAAATATCTATCTAAGACTATGTTCTCATGCTAAATATCTCTGAGCCTATGTTTATACCAAATATCTATCTAAGCCTATGTTCTTATGCCAAATATCTCTGACACTATGTTTTTATACCAAATATCTATCTAAGACTATGTTCTCATGCCAAATATCTCTGAGCATATGTTTATACCAAATATCTATCTAAGCCTATGTTCTTATGCCAAATATCTCTGACACTATGTTTTTATACCAAATATCTATCTAAGACTATGTTCTCATGCCAAATATCTCTGAGCATATGTTTATACCAAATATCTATCTAAGCCTATGTTCTTATGCCAAATATCTCTGACACTATGTTTTTATACCAAATATCTATCTAAGACTATGTTCTCATGCCAAATATCTCTGAGCATATGTTTATACCAAATATCTATCTAAGCCTATGTTCTTATGCCAAATATCTCTGACACTATGTTTTTATACCAAATATCTATCTAAGACTATGTTCTCATGCCAAATATCTCTGAGCATATGTTTATACCAAATATCTATCTAAGACTATGTTCTCATGCCAAATATCTCTGAGCATATGTTTATACCAAATATCTATCTAAGACTATGTTCTCATGCCAAATATCTCTGAGCCTATGTTCTTATGCCAAATATCTCTGACACTATGTTTTTATACCAAATATCTATCTAAGACTATGTTCGCATGCCAAATGTCTCTGAGCATATGTTTATACCAAATATCTATCTAAGCCTATGTTCTTATGCCAAATATCTCTGACACTATGTTTTTATACCAAATATCTATCTAAGACTATGTTCTCATGCCAAATATCTCTGAGCCTATGTTTATACTAAATATCTATCTAAGCCTATGTTCTTATGCCAAATATCTCTGACACTATGTTTTTATACCAAATATCTATCTAAGACTATGTTCTCATGCCAAATATCTCTGAGACTATGTTTATACCAAATATCTATCTAAGCCTATGTTCTTATGCCAAATATCTCTGAAACTATGTTTTTATACCAAATATCTATCTAAGCCTATGTTCTTATGCCAAATATCTCTGACACTATGTTTTTATACCAAATATCTATCTAAGACTATGTTCTCATGCCAAATATCTCTGAGCATATGTTTATACCAAATATCTATCTAAGACTATGTTCTCATGCCAAATATCTCTGAGCATATGTTTATACCAAATATCTATCTAAGACTATGTTCTCATGCCAAATATCTCTGAGCCTATGTTCTTATGCCAAATATCTCTGACACTATGTTTTTATACCAAATATCTATCTAAGACTATGTTCTCATGCCAAATATCTCTGTGCATATGTTTATACCAAATATCTATCTAAGACTATGTTCTCATGCCAAATATCTCTGAGCATATGTTTATACCAAATATCTATCTAAGACTATGTTCTCATGCCAAATATCTCTGAGCATATGTTTATACCAAATATCTATCTAAGACTATGTTCTCATGCCAAATATCTCTGAGCATATGTTTATACCAAATATCTATCTAAGACTATGTTCTCATGCCAAATATCTCTGAGCCTATGTTTATACTAAATATCTATCTAAGCCTATGTTCTTATGCCAAATATCTCTGACACTATGTTTTTATACCAAATATCTATCTAAGACTATGTTCTCATGCCAAATATCTCTGAGCATATGTTTATACCAAATATCTATCTAAGCCTATGTTCTTATGCCAAATATCTCTGACACTATGTTTTTATACCAAATATCTATCTAAGACTATGTTCTCATGCCAAATATCTCTGAGCCTATGTTTATACCAAATATCTATCTAAGCCTATGTTCTTATGCCAAATATCTCTGACACTATGTTTTTATACCAAATATCTATCTAAGACTATGTTCGCATGCCAAATATCTCTGAGCATATGTTTATACCAAATATCTATCTAAGCCTATGTTCTTATGCCAAATATCTCTGACACTATGTTTTTATACCAAATATCTATCTAAGACTATGTTCTCATGCCAAATATCTCTGAGCATATGTTTATACCAAATATCTATCTAAGCCTATGTTCTTATGCCAAATATCTCTGACACTATGTTTTTATACCAAATATCTATCTAAGCCTATGTTCTTATGCCAAATATCTCTGACACTATGTTTTTATACCAAATATCTATCTAAGCCTATGTTCTTATGCCAAATATCTCTGACACTATGTTTTTATACCAAATATCTATCTAAGACTACGTCCTATAACTATTGACAGTTGACCGAGAACTTTACCTTGTATAATAATGCAAAAGACTGTATATATGGTTCATATTTAGTGATCGAAAGGTCTAGTTGTTGTAAACGTTAGCCTAGACGATAGATCAACATGTGTGATTCGGCCTAAATGCAATCAAAATTGGCACATATTCCGTCTGAAAGGGTGAGAGAATCCCATAGAACCGGGGAAACATAACAATACCATCTCGTAGATTATCACTACGTAACTGTAACTGCAGTACATGTTAGTGAATTAGGATGAAGATTTCCCATGCTGTTTACTCTCGTTTTGTAATTTAACTTAGTAATTATATTAAATGTTAACAATATAGTTTTCACGTAACATATTCTGTAACAGCTTCTACTATTGTAGTCGATTTTACACCACATTTATCTGATGGATCCATCAACTCACTTGCTCGTACTTTTGAGCTTCAGCTTTGGTGGCTTTGCGGTGGTATATCAGTTATTCCTTATCAATTTAATCACTCATGACTGGTTACAAATAACAGTATTACCAATCTATCAACAATTTGCTCTTTTCGTGGCTATTATGAAGAAATCCACAATAAAATAATAAATACAGTAAAGAAAATGAATAACAAACTTTAGACTTTCTAAATTTCGGAGATCACAAACATAAATTTCTGCAGCATTTAGACGTTGAAATAATTAATTCAAAATACCTACATAAAATTAATAACACATCATAAAAAGCAAATATAATGGAACGATTCACAGAAATCCAAGTACCTGAATAATTATTCGAGAAAAGTCAAAGTGGAACACAGAATCTCCTCTTAAGAAATCAGTTGAACTTAACAGACGTCAGATTTAAAATCAGAACATTATTACTCAGAGAAGCGAGCAGCCAGTCAATTATAACATCAAGGGGACAGCAGAATCGTACGCAGCAGACAGGTCGTAGTGGCACAGATTCATTGCGGTTCCGGAGCCGGAGCCCGGGGGCTGCGGTGTGGGCTCCATGCGGCTCGCGGCTGGTTCCGGCATCACATCGCATCGCCTCTACTCAATGGCCGGATAAATAGTTCAAAGTCGGTTACTTGCCCTACACAGACTACTTCAGGACAGAACATACAGATATACTCCAGATTATTTTTGTTATGGACTCATTGATCTCATCATTGCTTTGCGAAAATATTACTTTTTACACGACGTGACGTCGCAGTGTATTTTACCTCTCGTTGTAATAACTCTAATAATTTTATTATAGAAATTAACGTGGTAATTAGTCATTTTTAAGCTTTGTTATGACATATGTCGACGCGCGTACCTCAACTAGCTGAGGAAGACTGTCAAATGCTGTTGAAACTATAGTACCAAGTTACCATAACAAAACGTGAGTGTCACCGTTTTACAAAGCTTTATGTTTTTGTAATTCCTTAGACATACTTTATAACAAACAGTCGTCTATTTAATAGACTTAGATAGTAAGTATACTAATTTTTCCCTGCAGTTGGGATTAAGTGTTTAAAAGTTACTTGACCTGTTAAAAGATAGTGATTCTCTTCTCAGACGAGCATACTCTCCCTTCAACTTAATACAGCATTATTTAAGACTGTTTTTAACGCCATGGACGACGCTCAACAGTAACTACTTTTCATTAGAAACATTATTCACTCCCTTGCATCTATAATATGATTTTAAACCCGTTTATATTCAGGTGTAGCAAACAATGTAATCAAATGTTGTAAGTCAATCCACTCGTTAACTAAAAACAAAATTAGTACATAATGATGATCATGCTGGATGATGACACTCTTCAGTGGCTAACAATAAACTCCCTAGAATTTGGGATCTTAGCAGATGTTTGAATGAGTAGATAGAGTTAGGTGTCGAGGGTAACTCTTCCGTAGCTACTAGAGTTCAAACCTATCATAAAAATAATAGCCTAATAACTTAATAAGTGTCTGTATCAAGTTAGTCTATAGCACCGATGAACCGAGAAACGTCTGCGGGAGCCGCAAAGTCTGTGTCTTCAACCTGTTCTTAATGGAATGCGTTTTCCTATGCCTTTAATTATTACTGTTATTTTGAGCGTTTTTGCTCTGTTATTACGATACGTATGTTTTCATTATATTTAAATTGTATTGTAATTGTATATCATTTTCATAAATGTATGCATTCTGGAGTTTCTATTTTAGAGAAATCAATTGTATATTACTGTTTATAATTCAGCTATTTTATTAAAAATATCTACTAATTGTATATAAAAACCTTCCTTATTTATCATTCTTTCCTTAGTATAAAGCGTATCCGGATCCATTGCATGGTTTCGAAGAAATAAGTAGAGAAACAGAGTTAATGACTGTGTTTTTATACTATTAATAAGCCATAGTAATAAATTTCATATTAAATACCAAGAGATAAGAGTCCAAAAAGGCACTAACCCAAGAATAATTATATATATAAAAGCCAAAAAATACCTAGAAGGAACCGACTTGAAATAAATTTGATCTGGATTGAAGGCTGTATGCTTTTTCTGCTACTCATCATCACACTCTGGTGGTCGATATGGACCCACCTAGAGCCCTAGACAATCATTACGTAACCTTTAAGGTATTTTCTTCTTTGACAATTGGATTTTTTAGAAACGCCAGTGAAGGAAGGATGTCTATTAGATTATTTGGTCTTTAGTGTATCCAACAAAAAATATTACAGACGAGCGCCCTGCCCTCGCTTCGCTAATAATAGAAAGAAAAAAAAAGAAAAGCCACAGATAATAAAAGAGGACAGAGCAAAAATAAAATTTAAAAGGATAGAGAGAGCGAAATAGAGAGATAATCGAAAAAAAGGAAGTGAAAAGAGACTGATCATTCTGAACAGGAATCTGAATAAAAATTAAAGAGAGAAAAAAAAGAGAGGACGTGAGAGAATGATAGTATATATAAAGAGGAAGAGAGACGGAAATACTATAGACTTCTCTCAGGGAAAGAATTTTTAAATTCAGATTAATACCAACAAAATGGCCATATTGTATTAATTAAAAAATGTATATGGCAACACTAAATCACCTTTGACACTCACGAATAGTGTAGTTTTCTATCAGTGAAAAAAATGTTTAAATCGGATTTGTAGTTCCTGGGAAACTCTTCAATTTACAAAATGGCCACCTTATGACACTTAAATGGACATATCTTTTCAATTAGAGTATTTATGGCAACACCACATAGCCTATGTTACCCGGAAAGGATGTAGCTTCCTATCGGTGAAAGAATTTTCGAAATCGGTTTAGTAGTTTTCGAGCCTATTCGCAACAAACAAACATACAAACAATCAAATCTTTCCTCTTTATATAATAGTGTAGATAATAATATAGAAGATCATCTTAAACAAACCTCTTAACTTATAAAATCATACATCAGTTACTTCCTCCACATATTCTCGTATTAGCATATTATAAACCAATCAGAGCGTGTTGGTTTCGTTGAAAGTAACAATACTATTGTGTACTGTGTACTTGTCTATATGTATATAATTTCATGGACTATGAAAAATAAATGTAGGTTAAGAAACACTGCAGACATTGGTGATTTATTCAGAAATAGTCGACCCGTCCCGGATTTGCCCGAGTGCAATGTATCACGTGTATTTAGATTTAATTTCACATTTTAATCGCTACATGTAATTCTCAAAGACAACGGCCACGCAGCTCGACATGCACTTCACCCCCACGTCGCTAGATGGCGTACGAGCACACTCATTTATTTACTTTGTATCCTTAACTTTTTTTTGGGATAAAACATTGATTTTGATGAAATAGTCTTCATTATATTTCATCAAAATCAGTTGATTTTAGTGTGATTGCGTAACAGAAAATACTGACCATCTGTCCGTCAATAGATGGCGTAAGTAGTATATTAAATCGCAGTTTCATTTGTTTAGTTTGTTATTCTTTAGTATTTTCTAATTACTTTCGAAATTTTAATATTAGTTAGGATTAGGATTGTTTAAATGAGTTATTTATGCTATCGCATTGTGAATCAGATAAACAAAAAAAAATCAACTTTATCTTACCTATATCGTGACCAAAACTCCCAAAAATTAATTCTGTATAAGGTGACTTGAAATCGACTTTCAAATTTCGGGCAAGTATTTTGAATTATTTTGAAATTAATATTATGTTGATATTAATATACATGTTTAGCTATATGATCCTAAACCATCAATTGTTATGAAAATTTGACTATTGCTGGCAACTATTGATTCCTCCCTAAGAGTCCTCAATTTATAAATATTATTGTTATATAAAGACAACTTGTACATGCTAACCTGTAACTGAGTTAGGACCACTATCGTAAACATATTCAAAACGATCTCTAAAAAGGTTGGACAGATTCGTGAAAAAAAATAGAAAAATATAAAGTACCAAAACCTCACAATCTCACTACACTAGAAATATTTCCTCAGAATTATCCAAGAATCCCCAAATATTTGTAGTTCCAATTCATTGATACCTTCGACTCTTCGGCCCTGTGACCAGTGACACGCTAACATACTAATAACCCGCTCCGTGTTTGCTCTTCTCTATTTGTGTACCAATATTGGTTCACGAATCTCAAGCGATTAGAGTCAATAGGCTCAATTTGTATACGTTTTTTATCCCTTAATACCCGATTCTATTCGATACTTGATATCGAAAGAAAGGTATCGAGAAATATCGTTTCATGTGTACTCAGTGTGAGCAATGTGAGTGTGTTGCCATGGTTACAAGATTGTTATAATTGTCAATATATTAATATTGTGAGGCAGCTCTCAAGTCAGCAATGAGCTGATAGTCTCCAAACGGATGACCAGATCTTCACAATACATAGCTAAGAATCATCTCGATTAACTTACCTTTCAAATAAATACAACTTCATCAGAATCGATCCATTATCTTGGGCGCTACGATGATGCAAACAGACAAACAGAAACACCCCAGAGTCAACTTAAATTATTTCTTTGCTGTAACGCCATCTAGTAGTAATTTTCAACTAAGTAGACAGTCCAAACAACTGATTTTTAAGGTTCTGTACCTTAAAAGGAAAAAGGAACCCTTATAGGATCACTTCGTTGTCCGTCTGTTTGTCTGTCCGTCTGTGAAGACCCTTTTTTATAATATTAAATTAAAATGTTTTCTATGAAGAATAAATTGTTTTCCTGTTCTCGTATATTACCTTAAAAACCAACTAATTCACTAACGGTCGAAATTAATCCAAAATCCTTAAATCATGGATTGAAAATAAATTCCAAATTCAAATTGTTGTAAAAAATACTTTAATATATTTAGTTATGATGTTGGCAACATTGATCGGAGAAGCAATTCACGTTCGAGGTTGGCATAACTGATAAACACCCCGCAATGAGTAATCAAACCGTAATGCTGTTCTGTGTCTAAAGTATAACCATATACGAATCACATTCTGGGATTTTATTCTAGGTAACGTTAGATTTGAACTCAAAAACGCATAATGGCGTCTACTAGAAACTTTTTAAATAGTTAAGGTTTCAAAAAGTTTATCGTTAGTAATAAATCGTAACATGTGTGAGTACAGCTCAGTAAATATAGAAAGAGGACCGGTCCCATTAGCGGAGCCCGACCACCGACGCCCCTGTGACATACAAACTGACCGGTTGTATATTATTATACTATTAGATTAGGTACGTGCACTTAAGGGTGACTAAAATACTAGAAAAAGTAAGTCAAATACTTTTAGACGAAGTAAAAAGGTAAACTTTGGTAAGAGTTTGATTGTTTGCTTGAACGCGTTAATCTCAGGAGCTACTGGTCCGATTTGAAATATTCTTTCAGTGTTAGATAACCCATTTATCTAGGAAGGCTATGGGCTATATATCATCACGCTAAGACCAATAGGAGCGGAGCTACACGCGGAAGTAGTCGCGCGGGTCGACTAGTGGAACTAAATGTCTGTCTAAATCTGTGGTCATTCATCTTGACATTTAACAATTTTTTTTCTTCTGCTTTTATTCCATAATAAACAAGGCAAAGGTATTACACCCTACAGCCTCGTCTTTGACATTTGACAAATAAAATAATAAATATATTTCTTAATTTGCTATTTTATTTAAAGAACATTTTCAACAAAATAATCAAGTATTTTATGTAGTGACAGTTTATTGATTTTTTTTTTAAATTTTATCTTTTGTTTCGTATTAGTTATTGTATTGAAATAAGTGAACATCTGAAGGGGTCATTCATAATTGACGTCACACCGATTCTATGATTTTCTGAGTCCTCTCATTTTTTTTTAATAAAAATCAAATCAAATATTTAATAAAACTGGCATGTTTAATTAATCGTTAAATTTAAAACTTTTCGACTTTGTAATGTGACGTCATGAAATTAAAGACTTCACTTCACAAAATGTCACACTTTGTCAAACCCCTCCATTCCCCTTTAACTATACTATCCGAATACATCGACACCGACAACATCGTTCAGATAGGATTGAGTTAGTATATCAAATGACATTCAGTATATATTAAAGGAGTAAGGTTAATAGCGTAGTGTTGTTTGGTGGCGTGGTGCTAGTCCTCCGTTATCGAAGAGCACGTGTGCAATGTACTTTATAATTCTAAATATTTGGAAGCGAGATGGAGTGGTAAAGGTGAAAGTTTACGGTTATAAAGGACGCCTTTAAACCTGCTCGTTGCACTCAAACCCCAGGCACTGCTCGGCTGCATTCTAGATTACATATTAATATTGTCGTTTGAGTGTTACAGCGCTCTTTCTTTTTAACCATAGGAATAAAGTTTCATTGTAATTGTTCGCAATTTCCTGCTAAATTGTATAACTTGCAGATTTCCATACACGGCGAGAATGTTTCACATCCTACTCGATATTTCTTTGAAGAAGTCTCATTAAATGACTCGTCAGTTCTACTTCTGTTTTTATGTTCACTATAACTTTTTTAAATATTTATGGTGCTTCCTATATAGTTCCGTCCCGGCTTCGCCCGCGTGCAATTTAACACGTGTATTTCGCCGTAACCGCTATGTCCCTGCATTTTAAATCTGTAATACCTTCGAAAATATTCATTTAAATTTCATGCTGTAAAGGGCCATATTGATCTATATAAAACGCACAATGTATTTAAGGTAATTGGATAAGGGTTAGTGCTGTATTATTTAAAATCGCTTCGTAAATAAGCCATTATTTCTCGTAGAAAGTAAAGTATAAAAAATATTTATTGTGGGTTATTCCTAAGAGATAGACATATACCATCGCAAACTTTTTTGTAGACCTTTTGAAGGTGTACAATACTGTAGTACATTATTTTGATCTATCTCGTAGGGTTCAGCCAGCGTTTGCAATGTAAGCGCAAAAAATGTGTTTATTTACGACATCACATTGGAAACCTCTAAAATTATCAGTATTTCTCCACTATATTAAGTATGTATTATACATGTAAACCTTCCTCTTGAATTATTCTATGTATTAAAAAAAACCGCATCAAAATTTAGTAGTTTTTAAGATCTAAGCATACATAGGGACAGATAGACAGAGAGCGGGAAGTGACATGAGAAGTGAAGTGATAAGTGGTTTGTGAGGTTGTAGGGGTTAAGCTCTGGATCTACTGAACCGATTTTGAAAATATTTTACCAATAGAAAGCCACATTATTTGTGTGTGTCATAGCCTATATATTAATCCGAAAAATGAAAAGACTTTTTCGTAGTAGTCGGATTTGCTGCAGTAAGTCGGAAAAAACAACTTTCTCTTCACTAAGTTATTCCGTCATAAGGTGAGATACGCCTTAGGATACTTTTTTAAGGAATTTAAGTTAGCGTGATATTATTGTCTTGTTTTCGTGGGATAGTTGATATGTTTGTAATGAGATACGTGGCATACTTTAAGTATTTATTGTATTGTAATAAATACATGTGTGTGTCTGTATAACAATACATGAATACTTAATAGCAGCCTGACAATGTCTTTGATAGATTAACTAATAATATTTGATTAGGAACTGTAGTAGCCGGCAGCTAACTTTAGGTCTAAAAATTAAATAGTGGGAGTTTGTTGCGCATACGCCGTGACTTCTGCGCATTCAAGGTCAAACCTATACTTACGTGACGGTAACTACATCAATTAGCACAAAATATAAGTATCTTGAAAGAATGAAAAATATCTATAGCCCATAATCGGCACCCACAGGTATGGACGCGGGATTGCAGGGAGTCCTTGACAGAAAACTAGAAATTTATTTAAATATAAACCAGTTTAACAATTTTTCAAAAAGTGACATGTTTGGTTTATTAATTTAAACCATAGCTAAATAGCCCTCGTGTAAGTTTATATATCACGCAACTAGATAAATGGTTCTAGATTTTAATCAGAATCATAATGAATTGTTCTATTAGGATAAAGTTGGTTTTATATGCTGTAAACATTTTGGTACCTTTAAGGGATGGACAATCAATTTCAGGGGGTGCATGTGAGCAGTAAAAACAATTGTGTCCATGCTGGTTTCTTTTTTGCTACATTTTTGGATTTTTTTTTCTCCACCTGACCACAGTTTGATGAACATACATATATGACAGTGAAAAATATATCAAGTGGGTTACGAGATAATTAAGTTTGGGAAACTCTCCCAGAGAAAAAACATTTTTGATTGTGTTGGTTTATATTTTTTTTAATTTATTTTAATATCTATTTTAATAAATATTAACGTTCCCTTACAGATGTCGACATATCTTTGCAATGAATGAGCTGACACTCAATATAATGAATTGTCTGTTTGTTTGTAATTACTTACATATAGACAGTTTGAACTAATAGTCTTATCTTAAATAGAATCTATTAACATTAACTGACAGACTGTTGAAGCATGAAATTTTGCATAATATACGAAACTGAACGAAGGTGTACAACAACGCCATCTATTGGTAAGTTTTAACAACGTACATTCATAATTTTTTGCCAACCAAGGCCGTGAATCTCCGGGTGGACGGGGTCGACGACTCGGCCACCAAAGAGAAGGTGATTGCCGCGGTCGTGCGAGCAAGCGGCTGTGCTGCAGAGTCGGTGCGCGTCGGCGAATTGTGGACCGGCCGCGCAGGGATGAAGGGGGTGCGAATCTCCTGCCCCGTGGACACAGCAAAGGTGCTGTCCAAGGCAGGAAGGATCCTGGTCGGTTGGAGTTCCGCCAGGGTCCAAGTACTAGATGACCTACCCATGCGCTGCTACAAGTGCATGGGGCTAGGTCATACGAAAGCCCTCTGCCCTTCGCCGGTTAACCGAGCAGACCTCTGCTATCGGTGCGGCGAAGAGGGGCACAAGGCGGCCCTCTGCACAGCCGCTATGCGCTGCGCAATCTGCGCGGATGCAGGCAAGCCGTCGGGCCACAGAATTGGGGGCAAGAACTGTAAGCCCAAGGAAGGAAAGCGGCCGTTCCGGATGGCTAGACGGAGGGGAGAAACTCCCGGTACCCTGGGAGCTCCTCTGCCGGCCCGCGTGGATCGGGCTGACCGCCGAGGCGTCGCGGTTGTTTGCGAAAGCGTTCCCGTGGCGTCTCACTAAGGCGGAGGAGGGTATCGCTGGTTTTAGTGGGTATGCCTTGAACCGCCACAACGCCCAACGGTGGGTGGCATCGAGGAGAGCCCCACATAACCTCCTGCTTGTTGGCGGGGGTATGCATAAGGTAGCATTTCCAGCGTTAAAAAAAAAAAAAAAGACTTGTATTAGATTCGGTTTATGTGCGTTTAACCTTGGGTTTAAACAGAGAGTCTGAGCAGTGGAGGTGAGTGTTATGATCATTTAAAGGATATCCTTACGCCTACACCTTGGTCACAAGTCCAAGGCGCTGCTTAGGTTTCTCTCGTAATTGTTAGAGATCATATTTGATCATTTATCGGTTCAATAGGAGTATCTGCGTTGCGTTTACCCAATATTCCATTCAATACCATCACCCCCCTTTTAGTGTTCCCCAATATTCCCCATCTTCCTCCTTCCATCTCCTTTCACATCATTTAAAATCCCCGACATATATATATAATTTACAAAAAAATAGCCGAAACACGGAATCGATTACCAAACCTCCGAAGCTAACTCAACCATTGAGCCATTGGGATACTCCCACAAGATATGTAGTAAATTGCAAGTTCTTACGAGGACTATTTAACTCTTTGAGCTTTCGATATTTTACTGATTGCCCGATTGGAGTGAACAAATTTAGATCAATAATTTCAGTTAATATTGAAGAACAATCAATCATGTTTGTATAAAGTACTGTAATTAAAGGTAAAACAGGGAAAAAACATTTTTTAAAGTAAAATATGTTTACTAGTCGGAATTTGAAAAAAAAATTCTTCCGTAGTCTATTGTGGGGGCCCCTCTTTTGTGGAGGCCTGATGCTGTCGCCCCGTTTATCCTCCCCTACATCCGGCAATGATGTTAATCCAGGTAATAAAGTATCGGCGGTATAAGGTGTGATTGACTAACAAACATTCAAACACACAAATTTTCACATTTCTAATATTAGTAATATTTATTTATTTATTATTCTTATACCTTAAGCTATATACAAAATTGATAGATATGAGAACAAGTGTACAAAGGATTGCTTATCTCTTAGAAGAGATCTCTTCCAGTAACCCCTGGATATAGGAGAGGATTATTATGACACTTGTAATATTATAGGTAGTTTGCACCTTTCTATCAACTTCAATCTTTAGTTTAGGCTATTCTGACATTGACCTATTGTTTATTAGATGACATGGTGGAGTTAATCGAATATCTTTAAAAGCTTTCTCAGCACTTCTCTATCTTATTTGCACGAGACATGAAAGTACATAATGTGATAAAACTACAGAACCAAAGATCTCCAGTTCCCAAGAGACTGAGATACTGTAACACTTAAGTAGAGACTAACCTACTACCCTTTTTAAAATTACACGACGCCATTAAGCGTCTTATACGAGTACCAGACAAGTATACAGTGCATAAATCATATGGGATTATATTACATTGTATGAACAATTGTGTGACCTTGGGATTTGAATGTTCACGAAAATGGAGAGATGATGAAATCAGATGTCTCACATCTTGCTCTAAATTACCCGATGAAATAAGTATATTTAAACTGGCAACCCGCCCTGACATCACACCTGTAGTAGAGCATATTATATAGCTACCGGCACGTAAGTATAGGTTTGACCTTGAATACGCAGAAATCTACTACACCTATATTACATTTATTTTTTTTAATCTCAAAAGGAATTAGGCAGCGTTCAAGCGTGTGAATGCAATCGACATTTTCAATTATCGTCATATTTCAATTAATTTACACAAAACCTTGACAAATTGTACATCTAAACCTTCCTCATTAATCACTCTGTCTATTGGTGAAAACTACACGAAATTCTGTACAGTAGTTGTCGAGTTATGACAACATATAGACGCGATAACGAACTTTGTTTTAGATTAAGTAGTGATATAATTACTTACAATAAGAAATTCTGATCCACACCCACCTGAAACAATAAACAAATAAATATTAAATTCAGAAAACCATATTTAACCAAGATGTGCGCTTAATTCTGCTGTCTAACAATTAGTGTACCCAAATAAATGAATAAAAGAGATCCAATTTAGCTTCAGTCACTTTGTGACCATGTTTATAAAGTGGAAAAAAAATTTGTTAACACACATTGAAAAACACTAGATAGCGCGACAATAAGGATTACATATAGTCCCTTTGGTATATTAATTTCATCGAAGCGAGGGCTAGTTAGGAGTACTATTCGTGTACTAAATAGTAGTAGAACCCTTTCTAATTCTTTACCTACTTTAAGCTAGTTTTACGAGACAGGCCCAACCTAAACTAATCGGTAATTGCTCCGACACTGAGGCTGGAGTATGTCGAAACTAACAGACATACATATTATGAGAGCAAATGAACAGACAACCTAGTGATAATAGCCACCATCTATAGATAACATTTCAACATTTCAACATTTTAAATTTTTTTTTCTTAGTTGTTGATTATATTTTTGTTGGTCTTTAATTTGTTAGAAATACTTAATTTCAACCTTGCGCAGAAGTCACTATTTAACCCACTTCAAAAAGGAGGAGGTTTTTTTTTCAAATTCAATTGGTATTTTTTTAGTAGGTATTTTCAGCAGCGGCGCGAGAGGAGCGCACCCCACGAGATTGGTTCTTACGCGCGTTTTGTGTTTTCAACCTATTTCAGACTATTGAAAAAAATATATTTTTATGACAGATAATTAATAATTTTACCATTTTAATTATAAAATCATGTCATAGACAATGCTGCCAACCACTGACAATAGTTCGTTAGATGTCATGGCGCCAAAACGTACAGTAATGTCAACGTACTCAATGACATCATCATGACATGACAGAAAAACTTTTGCTGTTGTCAATGGTGTTTCTATGGGAATCACAAAGCTTATGCAATCAGTTACGAAATATAAAATACAAAAAGCTCTCCAAGTAAATTACGATGGACACACTGACGGGATAACACATTAATATAAAAAAGCGTGTAATGACAGGTTAGAGTGAGATGTAGCGTCGCCGGCGAATCAAACAAATGTCACGCGCGGGAAACAACCACAGAGTAAATAGAAACGTCTAGAAAACTATACATTTCGGTAATAGAGAAACTATTAAATACAAATATTTATATTTTACGAACACTTCTAACCTCCGTACTGGTTGAGGCAGTAGTAGTTACATAGAGTGAATATTATCTATCGTAGTGTAAGTGGAAATGCAATAGTGTATTGCAATATAACTGGTGCTCCAACCGGTCTAATATCGTTCTAGTATTTCTCACCTTTTAAACCTACCTTTTGTTAGCAACACTGTTTATAAAGTAGTAGTAGCGGGTAGATCATTTTATATTATTTCAAGTATACCGACGTGAAGATAATATATAACCTTTAGAGCGATAGATTAGTCTCAGTCTCTCTGGTGTTATCGTGCAGTGAACATGGATGTTAGTGTTATAGTGTCGTGATTAAGGTCACCCTTCTCGAGGTCCACGTAAGTTTACTTTATCTATTATCGTTAGCGAGGTCGAGTGGTGGAGGTGAGAGTTGATATATTATGAAAGAGCTCTTTAAACCTGCTCGCCTCAGTCTCATTTCCTCTCAAGTTGATGACACTTTGTCTTTCATAAATATTTTAAAACCAAAATTAGTCATCATTCACGACTAATAAACGTCAACGGTGTTGCTAACTCTGTACTTCATCCTTGACCCGCTAATAAAAGGTTTATCAACCCCACAAACGTGTTTGTTTATAAAAGATGAGAATCTTTTTTCCTTGAAACAGAAATTGTGGACAAGTAACCTTTACATATCAGACATAAAGTTCAGCTGACTATTAAAATATTTTTAAATCAGGTATTTATTAAGTTAGAGCGAAAATTACAATTTAACTTCTGTAATTTATAATAAATAAAATAATAAAGATAAATGCTGCTTTTGTTAATTTGTTAAATAATTACCTGAATACTATCCTGGGGGAACACTCGTCGAAGTAGGTCGGCTAACAAGCGTACGGCTCACCTGATGGTAAGCGATTACCGTAGCTTATAGACGTCTGCACCACCAGCAGCATCGCAAGCGCGTTGCCGACCCTATCCCCAATTCCCCCCAGGAGCTCTAGTCACCTTACTCACCAACAGGAACACAACACTGCTCTAGAGTAGTGTTATTTAGCTGTGATCTTCTGTAAGGTCGAGGTACTACCCCAGTCGGGCTGCTCCATATTTGAGCAGGAAATTTCCTGCTGTGCCCTACCTCAGTTAAAATGATTTCCGTCATGGCGGCGTATATTTTGTTAGCTTTCATCTTTACGTTGGCACAAATTGAATATCATTCAGTTGTGCCAACTTCTGAAATTAAATGATACTCAGAATAATGTTGCCGATATCAAAACTAACAGAATGCAACACTTATAATTTCAGTAGCATCCGGTTACTTGATCTTGATATTGTTGGTACGACTGATATTAGTAGCATCCTGTTAATTGAATGTTGGCCAACTGATAAACACAAATCAAGGAAGTGGGGATTGCAAAATAAATACGCCGTCACGACAGAATAATCATGGATTACATCGCGAGTATTCTAGGAGTACCGCTGAAGCTCTGAGTCTAAAGTATAACCCCAGGAGGATATTATATTATAGTCAAGCCGTCATTATGTTAGTCTGTGTATAGACTACTACTACAACATTCTTCTTCTCTCTTTTCTTTATTAATTAACAGTAGATTAACAAAATCTTTGAGATTAGTTAAAAAATTGAAAAACCGAATAAAAGCGATAGTCATTCATATCGAAACGCATAACTAAATAACCATTAAATTAACCTCAACTAAAACTTTTCGAGTTCCTGTGGGATAATAATAAAAATTTTTTTTTTGATAAATACACCGATTTACCAAAAAATAGCAATAAAATATTGTTAATTGTATTTTTTTTTATTAAATCTAAGTATACTTGGTAAATTGCAAGCATTTAAAGAAAATTTCAGTGACGTACATAGAGAAGAAATTTATATCCTACTAATATTATAAACGCGAAAGTTTGTAACAATGTATGGATGTATGTTTGTTACTATATCACGAAAAAACTACTGAAAGGATTTTAACGAAACTTCACAGTAATATAGCTTACACATCAGAATAACACATAGGCTATAATTTATAATGATATAGTGTCAATTATCAAAAATATAGCGGGTGAAACCGCAGGGCGCAGCTAGTATAAAATAATAATAAGATGGAATTTTAAATGTTATTCTTGAGTAAAAAGCTTTAATGAAATATTAAAAAGGTGGAATGTTAAGTAAAATGATCTAAATATGTGAACAGTGAACAGTGAACACTGAACACGTCAGATAAAGATCACTAATGTCACTTAAATTGCACATATTATTGTCCGTCTGTCGCTAGATATGGGAGGAAAAAAATAATTACCTATAGCAGGTAAAGATGCGCACACTAGAGATTTCTCATTGCGACTTACTCCAGTTATATACAATTTACTTATCGCCTCGTCCCGTCTTCGGCCGTATGTTATATCACTAGATTGTATTGTTAAGTAATTTTTTTTCGTATTAAAACATATCCTGTGTCCTTCCTCAAGCTGTAATCTATCACTGTAACAATTGACATCAAAATCGTTTCACTGCTTTAAGCATGATTGCGTAACAGACAAACAAAAGAACTAAACATCAACAGATGACATTAGGACCAAAAAATTTTCAGTAAGGGTTAGGACCAATAAATTTTTGGACAGCGTTTTAGATGAGTCTTTCATCTCTTTCTTTTTCTGACTTTTTGAATATTTATCAATTACCTATGCTTCTAGACCCTCCTTATAAATACGTTTAATAGTTTTTGTGTTTAATTACTTGCGAAGGGGGTCCCTTAGTATATCAATTAAATGGGCCCTAAAAAGCAATTTGCGAGCAATTGTGAGTCGTGAATTTAAAGACGCCTAGTTACAAAAATCATGATACAAAGATTGAAAAGAAACACGAGATCTCCTATCAACAGTACGTGTATTAGTTCAATAATCTAATTTTTATTAAAGCGATAATTTTATAGAAATGAACACGGTTGACGCGCTGTCACCGTACGCGAAGTTCAATTAACTTTTCACTTTTATTTACTCACGTAGTTCGTCCGAGTTTTGACAGATGGTATTATTTAGGTAGAACTACTTACATTTTTTTATGATAGATTAAGGACAAACGAGCAGACGGTCCACCTGAAGGAAAGAACTTGAGGGTATCTCTTGTTTTGTCGATGCGTAGCCGCCTCGAAGATAGAGTGAGGAGGGGGAGAGAAGAGAAGACTGCTGCGGTTACTATGGACCCCGAGCAAGAACCCGGTGTTCAATGGAACCGCAGCACTAATGGGATGGAAGATGGAAGGAAAAAAAAGTATATGACAAAAATAATACACTTGTAAAATGTTTTTGCTCAGTAAAGATACCTTAGGCTTGGTGTCGCGTGAGATGATTATCTTTATGAATCCCGTCATAACACAAATGGTTCTGCTTTTTATACACTTTTATAGATATGTTATAAATTGATATAGTAATTTAGCTTGTGATGATTTAAATAGACATTAGTGCTAACAAAACCTAAGGAAAGAACTTCTCTAAGGTGAGGATCATCTCTACATTCCGTACATGTTGCTGCGGCAGTGTGGTCTAGATGAAGGATCTATCTCTCATATCTTGTATCTTAAGCTTCTCTGAAATTTTTATGATGCTCTTCCTCTATTTATCCTCGTTCTATCAAAACTAATTGTTCCCTCAAATTAGTGTCATGTCCTCGCTATGTAAAATTTGTGTAAATTAAATTGTAAATATTATTTCAAAATAATCAATATTTTTCGATTTAGTCATCATCATCATCACGACCCTTCAATGGCCCACTGCTGAGCCGGGTCTCCTCCTCAGAATGAGGAGGGAATTAGGCCATAGTCCACCACGCTGGCACAATGCGGGTTGGCAGATTTCACACACCTTTGAGAACTTTTTGGGAACTCTCACTCGTGCAGGTTTCCTCACGATGTTTTCCTTTCACCGTTATAGCAAGTTATATTTAATTGCTTAAAACACACATAACTCAGAGTCACAGGTGTGTGCCCAGGATCGAACCTCGGACCTCCCGAGTAAGACTTGAAGTCTCAACCACTGGGCCATTACTGCTTGCTTCGATTTAGTAGAATCCCATTAATGCTAATCTGGAATCTGGGTTCCTGGTCAGGGTCTATTGAAACCGCAGTTATTCTCTTCTCTCCCCTTTATCTATCTTCGAGGTTGCAACGCAACCACCTCCACGGCAAACGACTTAAAGAAGCTGTAGCGTTGAGGGATAATTACGCTGGATGGTAAACATGACGGAATTTACGTGTGGGTATGAAGTTCCGGCATTTAGGTTGCTCCTGCTACTTCCCTGATTAGCAGGGTAGACTGTGAGAGTGACCTAAGTGTTGAAGGGTAAGATTACTATCATTGAAGGTGAGGAAGACAATCACAGGCGACGGTGCCTACTTACCATAAGGTGTACACTCACCGTTTGCTCGTAGATACCTTATCTACCATAAGAAAAAGAAAACCTGTTTGATTTGATCAGTAAGAAATAATTAAGTAAGAAAATTGATGCGGAAATTACTAAAATTAAAATATATATAAAAGTGTATTAAATTAAGTTTAAGTAGTATTACTTAATAAAAACAAAATGTGAATGTTACACAAGATGTCATCCGTTGCGTGGCTTGTGTCACATACAAGTTTAAGAGCACTTAGTTTTATTGATTTAAGGTTGGAGATTTTTCAAATTGAGGACAAATGAGCTAAAACTGATGATGAGTAGTTACTGTTGCCCATATCTTACTAATATTATAGATGTGAAAGTATGTATATTTGGATGTTTGTTACTCCATCACGCGAAAACGGCTGAACGGATTTCTATGAAATTTGGTACACAGATACTTTATAACCTGGATTAATACATACGCTACTTTTTATCCCGGTCTGTTTCACTGTTATTGTCTCCTTGGCGGATCAAAGAGGTGATAAGTTTAAGAAAGGATCCTGTTTTTAGTTATAATACCTACAAGTTTGACTTTCAAAACAATCAAAGCAAAATAGTTCAATATTTTACTTTAAATATTTTTTATTTATGTTTGAGTGGACCATGTGGTAGTGCTGCGATTGGATTCTAATGATTTTTAGATTCTTCAAAACGAGGAAGAGAAGCTTGATGTAACAAAAAATAAAATGGAATTTCTGAAGTCGGTTGAAAATATAAATTAATTGTTAAAGGCCATTTTAAAATATAAATGTCTGTATTTCTCGTCTTTAAATATCTATGGATAAGAAAACGACCTGAGCTACTTTTTATTCCACTGAAGACTACTTATGGAATAGATAGAATTTTGCTAAAATGAATCTAAGTGTTATAGGAAATTTCTTAATCTATATTATTCGCAAATCGATGATATAACCGAAACAGACAAAACCACATTATGAGTAATATAGGAAAGTTTCCAAAACGAAACTACTTTCTCTGCAAGTGTGGACGCGCCTTTATGTGTCACTAAATATTACGTATATATCAGGATTTTCATACGAGAATCAAATATCAGCTATACGAATCCTAATAATATTATTTATTAGTAGGAGGTGATCTCTGGATCGCTTATTTACTGAAACGATTTTGAAAATTCTTTTACCAATAGAAAGCCACATTACTTGTGTGTTTTGAGTGCCATATATATATAGAATAAAATATAATGGTAAATTTTAAGTAAATCGGATAATTCGTCCATCAGTGAATTTAATGTTTATTTTTAAGAGTCCTATTTACGAATCGTAAACACTCGCTCACCGCGCGCGCGCTGGTGTTCGTTTGCAACTTCGGTGGTGTTCGGTTGTACTTTCATTTTATTTATTGTAATTGTTTCTTATTATATTGACGAACGAAAACTAATAAAATATATTAATTGTGGAATTAAGTTTTATATCGTATTAAGCTATTTGATAAAATTGTGTTTATTTGGAATATAATGGACGCTGAATCAAGACATTTATGGCTTAAATTAGGCTTTCGTTAAGATTTTTTTCGTGCAAACTCAAGTAATTTAAAGAAATTCTAAAATTACAATAAACAAGTAAAACATTCAACTTATATTTAATGAATTTTAGCTTTTATAAAAATTTAATGTAACATTGTGAATTTCAGCGTCAAAGTTCCATCGCCGACGGTTATGCTTCCAAACTGAGTTCGTAAAAAGTTTATAGTAAATTACACGAAAAGAAAAATGAAAAAGTGTAACTCCAACATACAAGAAAGAGAATGGCACTATCGTTATTCATAATCAAATAATTAAAATAACTTACTGCTACTGAAAATTGCAGCGTCAAAAATCTTGAATTTGCGTAAAAAATGTAATAGGACTCTTAATTCATTTTACCTCTTTCAATTTATATTCGGAAATAAAAATTACAACTAAATTAACTATCTCCCTAGACGCACTAAATATTAAGGATTCGTATATTTAATTGTATGGGTTAGTTAATCGATTAGACCCAAACAGCTAAATGGAGTTTTAATGAAATTTAGCACACAGATACTACATAACCTGGATTAACATTTGAACCTGAAAAAACACGACGATACTTTCGAAAGAAAGGACTCAAAAACATCCCACCCTACCTACTAAATAACATATTGCGCACAGATCTTACTAATAATATAAATGTGAAAGTTTGTTTGTTTGGATGTTTGAATGCATGCGCTACTTTTTATCCCAAAATAAAGAGTTCTTCGGAACGGTAAATTGCACCTGTACGAAACCGGGGGGGTTAACTAGTACTTTATAAACTGAAATAGTGCTTTTTATCTAATATAGAATTGTCGTACTTTGAGAACGTGAGAGAGTGTATGAATAATTTAATGTAGGTGTGATTGAGTGAGTGAGTTGGTCTTTTACTTAATTCTGGATCCAATTAAGAAGTTTTCGCAGACGCAGAGATTCAAACTAATATAATAATTTCGAAAATAACACTTAAGAAACGTAAGTAATTAAGAATACAAAATACAATTCAACTACATTCGCCATCTATTGACGAATAGATGGCGAATGTCTGTTACACTATCAGGCTTAAATCATTGAATTGATTTTGATGAAATATGATACAAGGATAGAGAAGAGCCTGAGGAAGGACATATGCTATATTTTATCGCGAAAAAAATACTTAAGAATGTATATAATAGTAAGCAAATGATGTGCGATTCGCCATCTATCGACGTGGGGGAGAAGTTTCAATTAAAATGTAAAATATATATAAAGATTAAAATGTGAAAATAATATAATATAGATCTATAGCTTATGAATTCCAATCCAAGCTAAATATTTTAACCATAGAGCAATAAACCTTTAGTGATTTATAGCCATAAAATGTAAATTTCGAGATATCTCGCCTACTGGTCAATGTTTCTATTAATTCAAAAATGGCTGAATGAAATGTTTCATCATAAAATGTGGATTGCCTTGGCACTTAATCTAATTGGTATTATAACTTATACGGTTATAGGCACACCTTAAATACACTAGGTTACCATGGTTACCGGTATAAAATAGCGATAACATTAAATGATAGTTAACAAAATATAATGATTAAATAATCCTAAACCTAACCCTTTACATTTGCTACTTTCACGTTTAAATCACTAAAACGATTTAGATGAAATTTGGTACAGAGATAGACTAAATCTTGGAAAAAGACATAGGCTATGTTTTATAGCAAAAAAAAAGGCTTGGAGGAGTTGAAATGGGGGATGAAGTGCGAAGTATGTGACCGTTTATGTCTTTGGGAGCTCGTCATGTATATACATTGAACATTCATATAAAGTAAAGTTCAATCAACGTACTCGTACATAGCAAATGATTTAAATCGACATAATTAGTACGAGTACAAGCATGGCTGCCGTGGTGCTTGCGCTTGCGCCTGCGCCTGCGCACCCGCCTCTTTGATCTTACCGTGAGAACTGTACTTACTTAAGGTGATTGTCTATCTGATAATATTATATTAATACAACAGAACATAGGAGCTACACTGCGCAGTGCATACGTTAGACAATATTCGACTCAGCCGAGTCAGTGCCTAAGGCATGAGACTATTAAGTTAAGATTAGGACTCATTCAAACTTCACTAGTCAATATTTACTCTACGAAAACGTATCTATAGTAACATAGCTAATAAATCGTCGAGTCATTGAGGTTAATCTTAAAGTAAATCAATAAAAATTATTTCCCATGAATTGCTATCAACAGTGTTGTAGTAGTATCATAATCATCACGACCCGTCAATGGCCCACTGCTGAGCCGGGTCTCCTTCTCAGAATGAGGAGGGCATTAGGCCATAGTCCACCACGCTGGCCAAAGGCGGGTTGGTAGACTTCACACACCTTTGAGAACTTTTAAGGATCTCTCAGGAGTGCAGGTTTCCTCATGATGTTTTCCTTCACCGTTAAAGCAAGTGATATTTAACTGCGTAAAACACACATAACTCAGAGTCAGAGGTGTGTGCCTGTGTGGGGGATCGAACTCGGACCTCCCGAGTAAGACTTGAAGTCTCAACCACTGGGCCATCGTAGTAGTATGAAACAGTATAAGTATAACCTTCAGAGGAACACGTAAGTTTTTCTAAGCAAAGTAAAATTTTGTTGTCTTTACTTGTTGTCGACTTCCTGTCTAAATTGCATATTATAATTTTATTATATGTGTTACTGTGTAGTATAGCTTGGCCTTAATAATTGCCGCCATGTTTAAGGTTCTCAAAAGAGTAATTTCGGTACAAAATAATTGTAATTACTGTCATTGCTGATGTCACTGCACTCGCTGAGCACTCAGCAATCGTAATCAATGGTTGCGCAATCATACACAATACCACTGAGCCACCGCCCGTTGGGACGCCCATGATGGTCACTGGACCAACATGGCCGATAGGTTGTTCTTCATTCACACTGTATGTTTTCATGAAGAAAACTTTGGATTATGTTTTCAATCATTATAAACAGTAAACTATTCCTGAATAAAATAATTTATATTTCTTGTTTCTAATTAATCAGATAACGCCATTTTGTTTAAATTAAAAAATAGTTTTATTCTCTTCTCTCTATTTTCTCTTTTCCTACTTTTTCTCAACTTTCTCGCCTCTATTTATCTGTGTCTCTCTTTCTGTGTTCTCTGATTTTCTTTCTCTTTCCCTCTAACATTCTATCCTTCTTCGAATGACATTTTAATATGTTTACCACACTCTGTTCTACTATATACAAAGAACCTTAAACCTTAATTATCAATGTAAAACGGGTAAAGGAACATTTGGCTGTCATTGGTTGCTAGGCGACGCTTTTTTGGTAAACATTATCTTTCAGACTTGGTCGAGGTATAAGTTAGGTTTAAGTATAAGGTCTATTATATCTACATGCTCCTTCAAACATTGAGTGGTCCATGGATTGAGGATAAAAGCTCTTTAAATTTTTTGTCATATCTTCGTTTCAGATTTGTTATATAGAAATAAATTGAACGCGCATTAGTGCTCAGTGAGACCAATACTTGACGCGGCGATCGCCCTCACTGTTCAGATAAGAGACACTTCAGACGTACAGCACACGTTAAGACAAAATTGTCGTAATCGATATTGATCCAAATGCTAGTAACATTTTTCATAGCGTTAGATTAGATAGTAATTTTTATTGGTTTCTTTTAAAAAATATCCCCACTGGATCAACAATTTATCTATATCTATATCTATTCTATTATATAAAGAGGAAAGATTTGATTGTTTGTATGTTTGTTTGTTGCGAATAGGCTCGAAAAGTACTGAACCGATTTTGAAAATCCTTTTACCGATAAGAAGCTACATCCTTTCCGGGTAATATAGGCTATGTGGTGTTGCCATATATATTCTAATTAAAAAGATATGGCCATTTAAGTGCCATAACGTGGTCATTTTGAAATTTGAAGGGTTTCTTAGAAACTACTAATCCGATTTTAATTTTTTTTTCACAGATAGAAAACTACACTTTTCGTGAGTGACAAATGTGATTTAGTGTTGCCATATACATTTTTTAATTAATAGAATATGGCCATTTTGCTGTTACTGAATCGATTTTAAAAGTTATTTCACTGAGAGAAAACTACACTATTCGTGAGTGACGAAGGTGATTTAGTGTTGCCATATACATTTTTTAATTAATAGAATACGGCTATTTTGTTGCTACTGATCCGTATTTAAAAATTCTTTTATCTTTGTTTATCGAGCTCTTTTTTTTCAAATAAAGAAAAGCTACACAATTAAAGAATGACAATTTAAGGACATTAATTATAATATTGCTTCAAATAGTATGTAATAAAATACTAAGAATAATTACTTCATATATTTATAGTAGTATGTTGAAACTGTTTTTATCTAAAATCCATAGGAAACACCTAACACCTGAAGCATGTTACGAGGTTTAAAACAATTTGAACATTACTAAACATATCAAAAGTAGACCATAAAAAAATAGAGCTAAGTTTGAAGCTTTGAGCAAAACGAAGCCGGACCGAACAATACAGTGTTAGTCCAGAAGAGATTTACACACTACGATCAATTATCGTAATGTTTGTGCGCCTGTTCGCTTTGTCTGGGATCAGCTCTCCTTGTCCGTTTCCCCAATTTTAGGAATTTTTGAGCGGTTACCGCGTTGATATTTTTTCGTCGTTTTGAACCGTCGTTAACTAGGTGGCGGGGGGTCTTTCGTCCATGCTTCGTCGTACGATGTGGTCTTTGGGTCGTCTGACATGTTTATAGCAACGCAAACGTTTTTCTTGGGCAGTTTTATACTTTCCTCTAACATATTCGTTTTTTTTTAAATGAATCATGACGATATATTTTATTTGTTATTTTATATTTATTACAAACTAGTATTTTATAATTTACTTGTTTTTTGCTGTGTCCTTATTCAAATGTATTTATACTGAAATTGTTGGGAACCTGTCTTAAGTGTGCAAGAGTCCTAAACCCGATGTCCTAGAGCTTAAAGCATTTTACGGCGTGGGTCGGAGCCGACACCTTGTTTGATGTATTAATAGTGCTCTGATATACGAGCTGAGCACGAGTATGTTTGCTTTTATGCTTTTTATAACTATTAGTCTAAGCGAAGCTTTACGAGGTCCTGCGCCTGATGTACAAGTTATTTATTGATTTTCTTATATATTATATTTTAACGATATTGGTATACAAGTCCAAGGACATTAAAAGTTGATTGTGAGGGTGTTACAAGTTTAACGTGTGTATCTGTGTCTGTCTGTAGCATCGCAGTGGCCAAGATAATGGATCGATTCTGATGAAGTTTTATTTATTTGAAAGGTAATTTAATCGAGATGGTTCTTAGCTATGTATTGTGAAAATCTGGTCACCCGTTTGGAGACTATCAGCTCATTGCTAACTTGAGAGCTGCCTCACAGTATTAATATATTGACAATCATAACAATCTTGTAACCATGGCAACACACTCTCATTGCTTACACTGAGTACACATGAAAGGGTATTTTTCGATACCTTTCTTTCGATATATAAATAATAAAATAACGTGGCTTTCATTAAGTACCTTAACCACTTCAAAATTGCTATAAATAGTGAAGTATAATGTATGGATAGGTTTAAACATAATTTATGTATGCGTGTGTATGTATAATTGGTCGCGTGTGAATCTGTCCACTAATGGCTCCTATCGTCTAATAAGCTTTTTCTCACTATTATGTGATGTTGAGGAAGAATAGCGGGCTTTTAACTACTTGCCTGTTGAACGCAATCTTACTGTAACATGACATAACAAAGTTTCTACTTGACCATTAATTATATATGATAACAAAAAGCATGTGGGATATTAAATGAAAAAGCAAAAGAAAAATAATTACTCAAAAATAGGTATTTTTATGTAATTTTTAAATAAAATAATCCATAAATAATGTCTTAAGAATTAAATGATTTAATTTTTATTTTTTTATTTGTGAGATCCTCTCTCTTGATGTGACGTCATACCGCTACTGTAACGTCTAAAAATTAAAAAGTCAAGAATTAATGGAAAACGAAGTCTCAAATTTTGATTTATTTAGTAAAAATATCGTTACTTTTATGTTTAACTTCATTCAATATTTTAATAGTCTATAATCTTAACACGTCCGTGCACCACATGTGGTACATTTTGAGGTGCTTCTGAGACACGCGTCTCCCACATATGACTCTCGACTTCATGCAAATTATAAAATCTCTTAAAGTAATTTGCGTCATTTTTTTTGCCTTCATGTCCACGTATGAACATTAAATTTCAAAATTAGTAGGTAAAAAACCTGGCAACATTTTCTAAGAGTAACCAAGCAATAAAAGTTTACAGTTACTGAAGTAAATTACTACATTTTTGTAAAATAATGAATGAGTAGAAAATCATTCGTTCCGACGTTGTTGGGTCACTGAATCTATATTTCGACAATAAAAGAGGGAATTCTTTGCCATTAGGTACTAACTCATTCGGGGTGGCTTTTCACCGGAGATGTGCGAGGATGCATAGCGAGGGATGTAATTGTTAACAACCAATAACATCGCTTCATTTACCTAGTTTCGCTCATTGTGTCAAATGAAGCGATTCTATTGCTTCTTAAAGAACAGAATTAAAGAACATTATTATCTCAAATTAAATTCAAACAAAAGCTTCAAAATCGATGACTCAGACATTGATCGACGTATCAATAAGGATTAAAACAAGAAGAAATCTCCTGTGAAATTGATCCTAATTGCCCTTCAATTATTAAATACACTTAATAATCATGACCAAGGTAATGTAGAGAGAAACAAGAGAGATGAGCTTCTCTCTTTTTTGACATGGATTAAACTCTTAATAATAATTTTTGTATCTTTGTATTGTTTCGGTTTTGTTTCATCTGACTTTATATCAACATTGTAGTTTACTTACTAATATTATAAATGTGATACTTGAAAGTTTGTATATATGTACAACTTTGCACGTAAGTATAGGTTTGACCTGTTACTATTAGGGCGCAGAAGTCACTATTGGTTCTTATGCGGCGTTTCAGTTCCCGAACGTCTGCTACGTCACGGATGGAACTCAGCACGCTCACAATGCGCAACTTTCCCCCACTATTTTTGCTCAGACTTTAACTTATCTGCCGGCAACTCCCAAATCAATCACACAAAGACCAATAACCATATGAAACCTGTACGAATGAAAATTCTACCCGTGAGAGTTACGTTAGAGAGCATCTCGTAAGAGCCGAGTAACCCAGCACCCCCATTGGTGGTAGGGGATCTGTTCCCCGACTGGCTTGCGACCGACCGCCGAGTGTCAAAGACGCGTTCTGGCCGAGCCGCATTTGGACCAGATCTACCCCCTACACCCCTTGTTGCTCAATCACACAAGCGACTGAAAGACAAAAATGGTATTATTTCCAAAAGATGGCGCTGTTGGTTACTTTATTGATACTACAATGTAACAAGTTATGTTATCTAGCGATAGCGATAGCTCTTGATATTTCAAAAGTTTGGTTTCCGTTACTTCTAATCACAATACGATTGGTAAATTACTGTAAATTCAGTAAAATTCTTATGATTAATGAACTAGTTGAATTGTAAATGATTTAATAACATTTCAAACAACAGAAAGAAGAGTTTACAATGAAAAGTAATCAATAAAAACAAAGGTAAACCACACACGGTCAGCGGGCGCGGACAGCCAGTGTGGTCCGCTCCGAACAATAGTCGCAATCTAGCATCACCACTATTGTCTATTGCCCTCAAACTGAATTATACTCTATGCTCTATATTAAATTCCGACTAAGAACTATCTAAGGAATTTGAAACCTCTTTGTGATTTTAGATACACGGCAACACATTTTGCTATATTTATTACCTGATAATTAGCAGTTTATTTGTATTTTGAATTTATAATAGTGTCCGTCAAAAGGAGTTAAATTATGGTGGCGCTACTGTTACCTCAGGGTATTTTTTTAAAATTGCTAACAATTAAAAGAGTAGGATAAGTAAACAAATAAAGAGAGAAAAGCGTCGAGAATATTCCGTTTTTTTTTTTAATAAATTGTTTTGTGTATTATTTTTTGAATTCAAATAAGTAAGGTTAAGAAATAATTACATCTTATATATCAAATTCTCGTGTCACAATGTTAGTTACCATACTCCTCCGAAATGGCTCGGCTGATTTTTATGAAATCTTATATACATATTCAGTAGGTCTGACAATCGGCTACTATCTATTTTTCATCTACCTAAGTGATAAAGGTAGCCCATCTTAAATTTATATGGCAAAACAGATATAAAATGTGTAAAATCTATACTTATAATAAAATCGTATATACACCGTAAATATATATATTGGAGATTTTTACAAAAAAAATAGTGGAAGACGGGTACAATAAGTAATAGAACATATAAAAATATTTCCTTAAAAATGTATGTCTGCTTGTTGGTGTGTCTATTTATCTGTTTGTTTGTGCGCGCATCACATTATTCGAATACTTTTTAACTTGGATTAAAAATTATAAGATACTTGTTATCCCGGAAAAAGGCACAGTTCCTATGGGATTGAGTGTTGTTAGTGATGCATACACAGCTAAATGGATATAAGTGAAATAAATATAATTAATTTGTAGCTTGAATCAACTCATCCACCTATATATGGATACACAAATAGATTAAAAAAACAGCTCCATTCAATCTACACCCCTTAGCAACACTAGCGCCATTCTGTAACAATTTTAACTGAACTACTTAAATTATTTTAAACTTCTGTATATTATACATGATTCCAACGCACTCAGTGAAGCGAAGTGAGTCTAGTATTAAATATAACAAAGTATTTTTTAATTCCCAACAACAATCATGTGGTTTAGGGCTAACAACATAATTATTGTCATCCCCACCAATCTAAATCCCACCTTATATCTTCAGGCCGCCATTGTTAATATTTTTGCCACATCTAATGGTCTATTGAAGCGTTATGCAAGTATTTCCTCTAATACACATTATATCACGATGGTATCTACAAAGTGATCAAGTGTAGTGTAGGCTGTAGGGCATAGGGAACAATAGGTATACAAAATACGCCTTTCAATTAAATTTTGAGAATTTTGCTAGGAATTTGACAAATATTTAAGGTTAGGATGTCCAGATTATGAATTTCAATTTTTAAACCATTACTCTGTGACTAAATAAATTTTATAAAACCTTATAGATTTACAACAAGATGAAAAGTCAGATTATACAACGCTAGCAATACTTTAAAGCTTTATAAGACGGTTAGACTCACGTTTTTTTTAGTCACATGTACTATAGTTTCAGCTGTGTCACCGCGCGCGCGTCCACTAGCTAAAGAAGACCGCCGAATGCGGTTGAAATTATAGTCCATTTGACTTAACGAGTACGTTAGTCTCAGAGTCCGACATTAATTACCAATTTCAACATAAAATTTCTGGATTACAGATTGCAAATCGAATTTCTCATACACAAATTTGAATTTGGAATCTACTTTTAATCCATAATCTAAAGATTTTAGATTGTTATTTAATTCTAATTTTGCCTGAAATGTCCCCATTTGCTTGTCGGGGTGGACAACATATAACTTCTGACCTAATAGACCTGAGACAGTCTGACACGTCATTTCGTAGAGTGAACATTATATTATCTATATTTTCAGCATGTCTTTCATTATCTTACTTCTTACTGATATTATAAAGTAAAGCCGAGTAACCCAGCACCCCGTTGGTGGTAGGGGATCTGTTCCCCGACTGGCTTGCGACCACCAGCATGCGAACCCGACCGCCAAGTGTCATAAACGCGTTCCGGTCGAGCCGCATGTGGGCCATACTTACCCCCACCCCACTCCCATCCCATTAATGCTGCGGATCTAGTGGACTTTGGGGTATAACTCTGGGTCTGTTGAAACCGCAGCATATTTTCTTCTTCACTCCCCCTCCCCACTCTATCTACGAGGATGCAACGCATCGACAAAACGAGGGTATCTCTTGTTTTGTCGATGTCCATTGGCGATGGTTGCCACTTACCATCAGGTAGACCATCTGCTCGTTTGCACCTTATCCACCATAAAAAAAACTTACGTGGTATACTTTAAATTACGTGGTACATTGCACCAGTATGGTCACTTGTTATATAAAAATAATTTTATTATTAAATAATTAGCATATGAGCATTGGTAATTGTACCAAGTTGCAAAAATATAACTTAACACCCATCAAATTACACAAAAACGTAAACCTGCGCTTGCGCAACCCGATATCCGATTCGATTCCGTGAATACGCTACATTCCTATATATAATTGGCGTGGACTGTTCTGTGTGTGGCAACACTTGCAACGAGAACACGACTCCGTACGAGTTTTTGGGGCTTTAAATAGATCAATAGTTTTCTTCGTGCTTCGAAAATAAGAGATTCTCAACTGAGAGTATTTAAGGTTTAATAAAAGTAAACCTGTTAGTATATCCACATAATCTCTTGTTTTTGTTGGCAACATTAAATTTTTGTTGGCAAACAAAAACACAAAAAAGCACAGAAGAATTTAAAATATATATATATATATTTTTTATTTAACTAGGTCGGCAAACAAGCGTACGGCTCACCTGATGGTAAGCGATTACCGTAGCTTATAGACGTCTGCAACACCAGCAGCATCGCAAGCGCGTTGCCGACCCTATCCCCAATTCCCCCCAGGAGCTCTGGTCACCTTACTCACCAACAGGAACACAACACTGCTTTAGAGTAGTGGTATTTAGCTGTGATCTTCTGTAAGGTCGAGGTACTACCCCAGTCGGGCTGCTCCATATTTGAGCAGGAAGTTTCCTGCTGTGCCCTACCTCAGTTAACAGTTTCATATTCCAAAGAATGCTGGTTATCTATCTGTTTATTAGAACCGCTTTAAGTATCCAGACAAAGCTCTCTACCATCTGCCTCAAGCGAATCCTTGACTACTTCGGACATATTGTCAGGAAAGATGAAGACAAGCTCGAAAAACTAGACTATACTGATGCGTTGGTCTGACCAGATCCGCAACACACTCAATTCCACCATCTACGATGCTCTCCGAGTAGCTGAAGACTAGGACTAGGTGACGTACCATTTTAAAAGCAAAGGTCATGGATAGACGAGGTCACGACCCTCAGGTATGAGGAAAACGACTGAAAGAGGAGGAACTAATAGTATCGAGTCATAAGCCATGTCAGTCAGTGTGTTGCCATGGTTACAATATTGTTTCAATTGTCAATATATTAATATTGTGAGGCAGCTCTCATGTTAGCAATGAGCTGATAGTCTTCAAACGAGTGACCAGATTTTCACAATACATAGCTAAGAAACATCTCGATGAAATTACCTTTTAAATAAATACAACTTCATCAGAATTGGTTCATTATCTTGGTCGCTACGTACATACATATATGTCGGGGATTTTAAATGATGTGAAAGGAAATGGAAGGAGGAAGATGGGGAATATTGGGGAACAATATGATCTCTAACAATTACGAGAGAAACCTAACCAGTGCCTTGGACTTGTGACCAAGGTGTAGGCTTAAGGACGTCCTTTAAGTGATCACGACACTCGCCTCCACTGCTAGGCTTTGTTTAAACCTAAAGTTAATCGCACATAAACCTAACCTAACACAAGACGAGATAATTACATTGTAAGGTACTCACGTGACCTTGATCGGACAGCATTCCTAGCACTAACACAACACTACACAACACTATCACTATTAAGACACTACTTCACTTCTTGAGAGACCGCGCACGACTAAAACTTCAGTCAGACTGTCGATGACATATAAAGGGTCGAGGGTCGAGACTGTCAAAACAACGGAAGTGACCACTACCCTACTCCAACGCCATAGATAGCGATAACGATTCGATTAATCGATAATCTTTTACTTATTCTCCGACATATATATACGTACTGGGTTCATTTTCTAAAATAATAACATATTCACTATAACGTAACATTGTAGTTAATTGAGCGTCATACATTGTATACTCCATATATCATGCTAGACATCATTAACATACGCGTATCTACAATAATCTGTTGCTAGACATATACATTAATCTAGACGTACAGTGTTACCATTATAAAAATAAAAACTCTTCTATATATGTATGCGCATAACTTCTGAACGTTGAATAGAAATAGTATATTCATAGTTGCGAGTAAGTATGAATGAATAAATGAGTCAGTGTATGAATGAAAGGCTTGAATACACCTCAGCGAAGTGAGGGTGGGAAGTGATCAACAAACATCGGGCATGTCAGTTGCTAGCAACACTGTTGATAACATTTAATTAGCTATACTCTATTGTATAGTTTGCTAAGTAATTTGAATTAATTAGGTAACGAGATTAAACAGTGTAGGTGAGAGTTTTTTTTGTAAGTTAAAGTCGTCTTTACTATAATATGATAAAAATGTAGAATTTCATATTTTTTTAACAAGATACATAAATAGTACATATTTTTTAAATGTTAGATAAAAATCAAATAGAAATATCGTACAAGAGATGTAGAGGCAGCAGATGTTCCGCGGGACAGGTGCGCCTGCGCCTGCGCCTGCGCCTGCGCCGCGGCCCGCGCGTCAATTAACAACCAGCGCGGAGATACGATGCGCGTGCGCAATCTACTGTTTAGTAAGTGACAAGCTGATAGCGTTTCATAGATTGGTAAAAAATCATAAAAAAGTACTTTTGATGAAAGCTATTCAGTTCTTCTTACATACACTAAGATTGATACATAAGTTGTTTTTAGAAACTTACGTGGAGCTTAGTGGTTTTAAAGTTTGCTCACATGTACTATAGTTTCAACCGCGAACACAGTGTTCGCTGAGCATTTTGAGCGAATGCGGTTGAAACTATATACATGTAGAACTATATATATGTCGGAGCATAGTAAAAGATTATCGATTAATCGAATCGTTATCGTTGTCTATGGCGTTGGAGTGGGGTAGTAGTCACTTCCGTTGTTTTGACAGTCTCTACTCTCGACCCTTTATATGCGATCGACAGTCTAACTGAAGTCTTAGTCGTGCGCGGTCTCTCAAGAAGTGAACATCATCTAAGTAGTGCTAGTGATAGTGATAGTGTCAAGTGCAGTGTAGTGTGGAAGTGCTGTCCAACTAAGGTCACGTAAGTCCTTACAATGTAATTTCCACGTGGTTAAGTAAACACAATGTTAGGTTAGGTTAGCCTTGTGTTAGATTCGGTTTATGTGCGTTTAACCTTGGGTTTAAACAGAGAGCCTAGCAGTGGAGGTGAGTGTTATGATCATTTAAAGGATATCCTTAAACCTACACTTTGGTCACAAGTCCAAGGCACTGCTTAGGTGTTTCTCGTAATTGTTAGAGATCATTTGATAATTTATCGGTTCAGTAGAAGTATCTGCGTTGCGTTTACCCAATATTCCATTCAATACCATCACCCCTTTTAATGTTCCCTAATATTCCCCATCTTCCTCCTTCCATCTCCTTTCACATCGTTTTAAAATCCCCGACATATATATACATGTGACCAAAACAATACGTGATGACGGTGAGTCTCACCGTCTTATAAAGCTTAAAATAAAATTATGTTATTAAAATTATTTTTGATAGAAAAGTGTTTTATTGTACTACTAGATAACATTACTTTTCATCATTTATATAAATATATTTCTTAGTTCTCTATCAGGTTTTAAGACTTGATTGTCAACTAGGAATTATTAATGGTACGAATTCGTATTTCATAAACTTCATTCATTCTTTCGTTTAAAGACTACTTCAAAGTGACAGACACAACTTGGAAGAAATCATCAATATGGCTGCGATCCCACCAGAGATATGAGAGGACGCGTGGCGAGGATTGAAACGATTTAATTGATTCTTAACAAACACATACCTCGCTTTACATCCTCGGACCATATCTAGTGGACACGCAGCCTAAGTGGCGTATTCAGATATATTAAAGTAAATAAAGCTTACAACTTGTACTGTCGCTAACATTATTTATATTCACAAGTCAAATGATTCGTATTTCGTTGCATGAGTGGTAAAGATCACAGATTAACTGAAGCTGGTCGCAGCGCTCGCGGTAAACACAAACATACAAAAATAAATCAAAACATCATTTATGCGCAGGCGCACTATCGCAGCATCTTAAGACGATATAAAGGAACGTTTATACGACTACTTTTAGTTTCATTTCATTCATTCTTTAAAGAAAATTTGCTCTCACTATTAGGACCTTCTCGGGAATGCGGAGCGAGAGGAACACACCACACGTAATCGGTTCTTACAGGCGCGCCTGCTATTTGTCAAAATAGTAGACGTCGTGGATTGAACTACCAATACTCGCAGCATGCTCACAATGCACTACTATCGTTTTTAAACAGACATGTTGGCAACATTTTTTCAGAGACGAAAGGGACTTTGACGTTACATTAATTATAGTAGCCGGCAACTAATTTTAGGTCTGAGAAAAATTAGTGGGGGAATGTTACGCATTGGGAGCGTGCTGCGTTTCATTTGTGACGTAGCAGACGCGCGGGAACTGAAACGCGCGGCTCTAGCCTATTCTATCTACGTGCCGGTAGCCGTACTAAAGCTTAGTGCAAGTTATTACGTGTTTATATGACTATATTTATCACAATACGAGGCACAGAAATAATTTCTGCAAAACGTATCCGTGTGAACGAGCCGTCAGCGTCAGTTGTCACATTGGTAGAATCTCAATCTATTTGGAATGCTTTTAACTTGTCTCATGGAGTAATGTTTTTATTTAACTCTAGCTCAGTCATTTAATATGCTAATTCAAAACCGTCTTAGTCTAGATTTTATCGGTTTTATGTTTTTTTTAATCATCAAAGAAATATTTTTCTTTTCCATATTATTTTGATAAATTCTTTTGTAGATTAGTCAATAGTTTTCAGAGAATTTGAAGAAAAGAGACAAGTCTACATAAGGCGCCATTCATATGTTAATGTGCTTTTAAACTTCAAAAAATGCCCCTAACACATTTTTTTAAAAATAATATACAAGTAAAAAGTTGAAAATTAATTACTTTTCCCATCCAATCCCATTATCAGACCTGGATTTTGAAAAAAATGGGAACAGTCTGTAAGCATATCCTACAAAATACAAAAACAAATTTCCAATAAATGACGGAGTTTTGAGGTAACAAAAAAACCAAAAAAAAATACAACTGAATTGATAACCTCCTTTTTATTTCTACAGATGCGTGAGTGAGTAAACCTTTTGAATACCTCAACGAAGCGAGAGCGGGTCTGCTTGTTCCAAATAAAATACTTCGTGAATATAAAATTGTATTAGACTTAGTTTCGAGATTTGAGTAATCATTTACAGCATTATCGGATAGCTGAGCGGCTTAGATCACTTTCTACACATAATTATATAATTTAAACATCCTACACCACTATAATAAACCAAGGTAAGGTCAAAAGACTCAAATCCTTTTCGAATTGAGGAAACGAAGGTTTACTAATTATAGTTTATGATTTTTTTCTGATCTGTGTTCCAGCTTATTTCCTAATCTATTATTTTTGAAATAATAAAACATTTATCCTGAACATGAAAATAGTTTTAACTTCAAATCAATTTAAATAGAGCACAGACTAAATATCCTCAAGAGATGAAATTGATGCACTAAGCATACAGAGTGTGTCGTAAACTTTAACTTAAAAGATCCAACAGTCTGTTATTTTAGTAACGACCGAAATTAATAATCAATTTCAGTCCATAATCTTTGGATTATAATAGATCCTCTGTAGACATACTTAATAATATTATGAGGTAGTCGTACTAAGTTTGCACCCCCCTTTTACCCCTTTAAGGGATGATTGTCGAAAAAATATTTAACACGTGTTACATGACTTTCAATGAAGAACCTTCATACTGAATTTCATTTAAATAACTTCAAAAATGACAAAGTTTCCTACTTACTTTCCAACTCCGTTTTACCACCTCAGGGGGTGAATTTTTAAAAGGAACCCCTATGCAAAATTTCAAGTTCCTAACCCTTACAGGTTAGGCCCTGCGTTGATATGTCAGTCATTAAGTCAGTCAGCTTCTGCTTTTATATATATAATAATAGTAAATAGATCACTAATTCAAATTTGTGTCTATAATATTAAACATAAAAGGTTACTTGATTGTTTGCTTGTTTGTATAAATAGTTAACTCTTAACTAACTAACGTAACGTTACGTTAAATACTGCATAATAATATTATGCATTAAGTAATATGGCGCTGTTTTCAATAACAATCTAAAATGAATCTCCCTCTTACTAATATTATAAATGTAAAAGTTTGTATGTTTTGATTTATGGATGTTTGTTTCTCAATCACGCAAAAACGGCTGAACAGATTTCAATGAATTTTGATATACAGATACTTCATAACGTAGATTAACATATAGGCTATTTTTATCTCGTAAAAATCAGAGCTTTCGCGGGTTTATAATAAAATATACATACATTTGTAAACTTGACCCGTACGTAGCGAGGACGATTAATCTATACTAACATTATAAAGAGGCAGTATGTGAGATTGTAGGGGGTAATCTCTGGATCTACTGAACTGATGTAGAAAATTCTTTTACCAATAGAAAACCACATTATTTGAGAGTGTCATAGGCTATATATTAATCCGAAAAATAAAAAGAGCTCTTCGTGGTAGTCGGATGTACAAAGTAAGATGAAAATGTTTCTTACGAACCCTGCCTAACAGTGAGAGATATATGATTTATAGTTGTGTGAATGTGTGAACAGTTTTAATACACCTCAGCGAAGCGAGAGCGCATCGGCTAGTGAATAATAAAATTTGCAACCAATATCTTCTCTTAATATACCTCGAAAAATATTTAAATAAAAAGGTATGAATAAGAAAGGTGTTCCAAAACCAGCACCAGTTATTATATTTTGACAGATTTATGGTTCTGTGTGAAACATCAGGTGATTTTAATGCGAATTGCGCTCAAAATAAGGTCAAATTGTTTTCCTACTCTCGCTACGCTGAGGCGGCAAGAAAGAATATTTATAAATCTACAAATTTTACGGAATTTGCCCAATAATTTATCAAAAATCGTATTGGAAACATTCAACTACTTTTGATTGCTTAGATTGGCTAACATACTCTATCCGGACAGATAGGGTGGATATTGTTTATCAAGTATTATTGATTCGTTAATTTTAATACTTACTTTAGTTAGATATTCAAGGAGTAAAACTTAGACCAGTGTTACAAGTCCCATTCACAACTCAGGTTTCCTTTAAAAAGGTACAGGTAACATATTCTTACATTAGTTCAGAATATTTGTTGGTTTATCGTGTTCGGCCATTTTAGACTAATTCGTCAGCACAGATGCCAACTTAGTAGTTACCACTTAATTTAGAGGGTAGGGGATATTTCATATTACTTTTATTTTTGTAGGTAATTATTGTTATTAAGGGAAGCTTAAGGGAAAAATTTTTTTGAGTGTGGGTAACACTGTTCTATAGTAATATTCAAATTGTCTAAATCAGTCCAGCCGTCTCCGAGTTTTAGCGATAATAATAAACGTCAGTTCTTTGTCAATTGTTATAATAGGTTGGGGAAAAAGTCTTTTCGCATTATAGTATGTATGAACTTGTAATAAAATCTCTTTGGCTATACTATTTGTATCCGCCTGGTTTTGGTATCATTACAAGTTTACATTTTAAAGAAGATAATTCCAAATTCAAATTAGGAAAATGTGTGATTTTTATTTGTTTTTCGTTCTGTGAAGATGAGTGAGTCTAATAAAGAAATTCGATACATTTTAAAATTTTACTACAATAAAGGTAAAAATGCAACGCAAGCCGCGAAAAAAATTTTCGATGTTTATGGGCCTAGTGCAGTGTCTGTGAGAGTAGCACACATTTGGTTTAAGCGTTTTCAATCCGAAAATTTTGATGTCAAAGATGCACCTCGCTCTGGTCGCCCTATTTCGGATAAAATGGATGCCATTTTTTAAAAAGTGGAGCAAGATCGGCATATCAGTAGTTACGACGTAGCTGAAGAACTGGGAATTGACCACAAAACTGTTTTGGCGCATTTGAAAAAAAACTGGTTACATAAAAAGCTCGATATTTGGGTACCTCACGAGCTCACTGAAAGAAACCTAATGAACCGTGTACTCATTTTTGATTCTTTATTACGTCGTAATGAAACCGAACCATTTTTGAAGAAGCTGATAACTGGTGATGAAAAGTGAATCACGTATCACAAGAACGTGCGAAAAAGGTCGTGGTCAAAGGCCGGCCAGGCTTCACAGACTATGGTGAAACCCGGGTTAACTCGCAACAAGGTGATGCTGTGTTTTGGAAGGGCGTTATGCATTATGAGCTGTTACCACCAGGCAGGACCATCTATTTTGAACTCTACCACGAACAACTGATAAGATTAAGGCAAGAAGTTGAGAGAATAGAAGGGGTGTGGTTTTTCATCATGATAACGCTAGACCTCACACATTTTTAGCCACTCAGCAAAAATTAAGAGAGTTTGGCTGGGAGGTGTTAATGCATCCGCCGTATAGTCCTGACCTTGCACCTTCAAATTTCCACTTGTTTCGATCTCCTCAGAATTCTTTAGGCAGTGTCACGTGGTTAATATCACGAGAGGACTGCAAAAACTACTTGTCGTGGTTTTTTTATCAGAAGCCCCAAAATTTCTATAGCAATGGAATCATGTCCCTACCTACAAGATGGCAAATAGTTATCGAACTAAATGGTACCTACATACTTTAGTTAAATGTAAATAAACTATATTAAAAAATGTTTTGAATTTTCTTAAAAAATGCGAAAGACTTTTTCCCCAACCCAATACATATAAATATTTGAAATATTTTCTTTACAGTCGAAGTAGCACAACGCATGCGCGTTCGCACCAATTAAGTATTTTAAGAGGACTTCTTACGAACGACACTTTTGAAAAATAGGTTTTTACCAAAAATATTGTTGTCGCGCTCAGCCCCAAGCTTACGCCTTACCGTGCGATAGAGAGAACTGCAGCTCTAACTGATTGTACCTACGTAACATTAAGAAAATCGTCCTTTCGTAATCCCCTGTTTCCTCCTCCAAATCTGGACCGATTTTAATATTAATTTCGTTAAAATGCAGTACAGGGTCTAAGCTATGCCCTTACGTTTTGCTTTATTAGTTTATGTTAGTAATAATTAGTTTGCTGGATGTTTGCAAATGTAAATAAAAAAGTCGTTTTTTTTTATTTTAAAAGTTAAAAAAAAAAACAAAACTTACAGTCATGGCAGAGGTACGTATATATCGCATAGTATTTTTTTTCGTCTGTAACTTCATTATCCTAGGAGGAAACAGGGGACTACGTTTGTATGAAAAAAGTGTCGACTGATTTCCTCTTAAGACAGAGATTATCCCCCAACCTCACAAACTTTACCTATTTATGATACAAGTATGATGTATATTACAGCAGAGGTGGGTGGCTAGTGTATTATACTATCACAATATTATTAATAACTTATTTCAACAACAATAAAATGCTATATATAAGTGACATTTTATAATATTATTTCTTTTACATTATTTTCTTTATACGTGTCAAACGTATGTACTTTAATATATATATATATATATAGCTGCTTGTGCTGATTCACTGACTGATTGATCACCTCTCCTGTAAAATTTTGTATGAAGAAAATTTTTTTCACTAATGGTTTCGTATAGAGGACGAAAATTCATTAAGAGGGAAAATATAGAGATAGCTGATGATTGAGGAATTCGGAGACGGGGGAAGAGTACAGCCAGGAAATCTAAGATAGGTGGGAGGTGCTCGAACAAATTTCATTTGAGACCTTATCCAATTGGCATTTGAGACCTTATCCAATTGGCAAAAATCCAAAATGGCGGATTTAAGATAGCGGCCATACAGATTTCATCGGTGTCTATCTCAGAAAGTATAAAAGACGGAAGAGTGGTTTATTGGAAAAAGATAATCAGGGCTTCAAGATCTATATGATGACTAGAAAAAAAATTCAAGATGGCGGAATTTATTTATCCATACTAAATGTATGGGAAATATTCAAGAGACTACAAGTTGGAAACTATGCAAGAGACTTTGATACGGTTCATAGAAGAACTTTTATTCTGACAAGTGTTGATTAAGGACTTCACAAATTGTCGGATTCCACCATCCGGAATCATAATAGTAGTTTCATAAAATGGTTGCATACACTAAGTGTAGGTACTTAGTAGTAGGTATTGTATTATCATGTTACGAATTAAACGCCGATGTGACATTCATGACCTAGATTTTGTTTACATCTTATGGCTCTGGTAGATATTAAAGAAGATAGTGTGCGAATATCAATGTGATATTCGCTTTAGAATATGTAGGCAGTAAAAAGTGGACATTTGACTGAGCTATAGATAGTAGCAAAGTAAGTTAAGATAGTGCACAGTAGAAGTTAATGAACGTAAAATAGTAGACCACTGTCTAACACTGCCTATCACTGACTACCATTTTTTTACTGCCGCGCCGTCTACAACTCACTACCTTTTTCTACTTCTTTCTACCCCTGTCTACCTGTAAAATTTTGTATGAAAAAATTTTTTTTCACTCATGGTTTCGTATAGAGGACGAAAATTCATTCGAACGAAAATGATTTCCCTACGTTTCGAATATTTTGCAGTGTTCGTGTGAACACGAATCACAAAGTATTTTCAAATGTACTGTGTGAATATATATGAATAGTCGACTTCGTCCGCGTGTAGCTCCGCTCCTATTGGTTGTAGCGAGATGATATATAGCCTATAGCCTTCCTCGTTAAATGGGCTATCTAACACTGAAAGAATTTTTCAAATCAGACCAGTAGCTCCTGAGATTAGCGCGTTCAAGCAAACAAACATATTAATATAAGATAAGATTACAGGATGGTAGGTATACATGGGAGCGACATCACTTCTGGGTTTCTATCAGAATTATTTTCTTGTCTCACCCTTTTTAGACCACTTTTTTTACATCATCAGTTCGAAATCCATTTTCGCTTAAACACTATTATTGTATGATGATACAAACACGCGTAATACAAAACAAATCCTGAGAAACGTATTGTTCTATATTGCGTGTGTGAAGTATGTTATCGATTTCGTAACGCAATTTAATTGGCGCAGATAAAAACTGTTTAGCTACACAATCACTTGTTTCCCGAGCTACTTGCTAAATGTTTTATGTTGTTACGTTGTTTCTCATGGATATACCTTTATAATAGTATATACTAGTCGACCCGTCCCAGCTTCGCTCGGGTGCAATTTAACTCTTGTATTTAGCCGTAACCGCTATGTCCCTGCATTTTAAATCTATAATATCTACGAAAATATTCATTCAAATTTTATACTGGAAAGGGCCATATTGATCTATATTAAATGTACAATGGTACCTTAAGTACCTACTTGGATAAGGATTAATGCTGTATTGTTTAAAATCGCTTCGTAAATCAGCTATTATTTTTCGTAAAAAGCAATGAATAAAAAATGGTTATTGTGAGTTATTTCTAAGAGATAGACATATACCATCGCGGATTTTTTTGTAGACTTTTTTAAGGTGTACAAAACTGTAGTACATTATTTTGATCTATATCGTAGGGTTCAGCCAGCGTTTGCAATGTAAGCGCGAAAAAATGTTTATTTACGACATCACATTAGAAACCTCTAAAATTATCAGTGTTTCTCTACTATAATATGCATGTACTATATAAATAAACCTTGCTCTTGAATCAGTCTATCTATTAAAAAAACAGCATCAAAATCCGTTGCTTAGTTTTGAACATCTAATCATACATAGGGACAGACAGCGAGTAGCGACTTTATTTTATACTATGTAGTGATAATGTAATAACTTCTTATGAGTTTAAATTGGAAACTACTAATAAGAGTATGGGAGCTATACTGCACACTAAACAGTTAAACTACAATATTAAGATGTAATCTAAATGGAAGACGAGCAGTGCCTGGTTCTTGAGACCCAGGACTCATGAATAGGATAGCTTTAATATCGACTAATGACTCTCCAGGCTAATTTAATAACTTAATTTCAGATAGACCCAAAGTGACGTTTAATTTATTCTCTGTGCGCTTCCCGTCAACATTGAATTTGGCAGATGTCAATGGATGTTGATTATTATTACCTGATTTTAGGGTAATTAGGTAACCTAAAAGTATGTGGCAATTTAATTGAATTAAAACGGGTAATTCCGATTTCATTCATTGATAGCATTGGTCCTTAGAACATACACAATTGTTTATCTCTTACAAATGAGATATCCTCAAGAATCATCCGAATCTGATTCCAACATTTTTTTGTTGCAAATTAAATTGTTTGTGAGCCTTTTCGAAGTCCTCGGTTTTCCTTGGAAAATAATAAATTAAAAAGACGGACTGTTAAACTAGCCTTTCGGATTCGTTCATGACATTATCTATCTAGGATGTATGCATATTTGATGAAAAAATCAGAACCAACTAACTGTGAGATCCCCAATAGGATAGAGGATGTGCAGCACTTGTTGATGGAGAGTGTTTGAAGAAGCCGAAAGAGTAGCAATCATGGGATGGGAAATCGGAAGTTGCTTTTACGCTATACAATCTATTTGGTGCTGTTTAACTTGCATCTATATGTCTCTAACAAATGGCGTTGTATCTTGATAATATTCTTTATGTCTTAATTTATCTAAAATGTTTAAACTAACTATGTCAAGAACTACAAAGTTAAATAAATATACATTAACTTATGTAGAGACACCTGGCCTTCCAACTACTAAGGAATTATCACTTAAAACTTACCTATAAACTTGATTTTCAATAAAAATTCAGAATGTAAAGAATGTTCCAGTTTCATTTGAGACAGTTGACCTTCTATAGTGTGTCCCCTCTATAGTGTCGCACTAAATTCTAGATACTGCTCGAGTGACTATATAGATATATCATATTTTAAGATAATAATTTTTTATCATTAAAAATAATTTTTAATCTATAACCAAGCGCAAGTTTTAGACAATAAAATATAAATTAATATTAATTTTTTTTTTATTTAAGTATTTTTTTTATGTATATACGTATCTCGGATAACTTTTACGTGATATTCATATTAATGACAACACAATATTAAGACTCTATTTTCTATAGAAATCAGTCCTTATGTAGACATACGTGACTTATGTAAGTATACAGTATCACGTGTAAATAGATGTATAATTTAGTATACATTAAATTGGCAATGCTTCTCGCGTTTGTAGGAATTCCTATGTAGAGTATAGACGAGATAAGGATTATAAGTAGCTTGGCTTACGATATACATATATCTATATTGTATATTATAGCTCTATGATCTATAAAGAAAATATATCTTAAACTAGCCGAGCTACCCTCGCTACGCTGAGGTGTATTTAAACCATTCTCCCAATCACACGCTCATTTAATCATTCACAGTTCATCCTCTGCCACCTGCAACATTTAATATACTATTTACCCACTATTTCCGTTAGATTTCTATTCTATCCATCATTCCATCTCACTCACTCGCTCACTCTTCTGTCTCACTCACTTTTTCTTTTATTTCACACTTACGTACGAGTACATATTTATTTATATAGATAAACCTTAACTTCAAGAGTCGCTGAAGGGTTTATCCACCTCTTCATTCCATTACCAGACCCTTATAACTTTATGCTTATCCTACGTATTGTAAACCTTACCTTGTATAAATCGTAGAGGTCAAGTTGAGGATTGATTTCGTACCTGGAATTAACATAATTCATTAGATATTAATATAATTAAAGTGACCAGGTATCCCGTATTTTACAGGTCATCCCGTACTTCATTGTCGCGTTACATTTCATGAAAAATACCTATTTTTTGATCATTTTACATTTTCCAAATAATTTAGATAGTTGTGTTTATTAATTCTTCTCCAATAACATTTATATTTTATTAGATTGACATTATAAAGGTTAATAAGTTAATCAATGAATATAAAGTTGATTCTTAATACAAACGGCCTATCCCGTATTTTAACCTCGAATTACGTATTTCAAAGCAGTTTTCCCGTAAAACAGGAAATCATATTTGCAGCAAAGCATTAATGAAAAAGTTGCAAAAACGGGGATTTTTTTAATGGAATATAGGTCATTCATCATTTGACCATGACTTGCCTGAAACAAGCAAGCCTACGATGGCGCACGGTTTCCTAGAAGATTTACTCTACATTTGAAAGCACCACACATTGTACTTTACAGGAAATACAGACTCCGGCAGACTATTCCATATCTTCGCAGTGCGAATAATAAAGGTGGGCTCAAAGCGCTTCGTACGTATCCGAGGAATGTCCATCATGTACCGATAGCGCTTCGGTCGCGTTTGTCGGGCTGTCCTCTAGAAAAAAGGGGCGACAGGAATTAGATTATGTTATTCCTGGACACACTAACCGAAATGTATCCGATAAAAAACCGATAGGGAAGTAACCATGCGTCGATGCTCGAGGTTATGCAGCCGAGACTTGAGCAAGGTGTCATCTCCTATTATTCTTCTAGCTCTTTTCTCAATTAGCTTAAGTGTCCCAAGTTGATATTAGGCAGATCCGTCTCAAAAGTGAGAACAATACTTCATCCACGACCTGATTTGGGCTTTGTTCAAGCTGAGCAAGTGAATGTTCTGGAGTAAAATAAAGTCTCACTTTTGAGAGGATGCCAAGTTTTCTCTCAGCTAAATGGGCTTTTGACTGGATATATGAGCCAAAGTTTAGAGCCGAAAAATTTGAACGCTCCCTTCAAACCACTCTCTCTAACTGTATCTCTCTCTTATGTGACGTAGACAAAGTTGATTGGATAAGCATGTAATTTATATAAAAAAGAGATGTATAATCAGACAGGTAAACATGTCAGTAGTCCTACATGTGTACCAAATGATCAACAGCGCGTCATTTCCTCTGATGTAAGCGGTAAGCGAGTGTGCGCACGCGCAGCGGCAGCTCGACACCTCGTCTACTTTCATCGCACTTGCTCCACCACTTACCAGACACCAGTATCAGTAATTATATAATAACATATAAATTAGGACGTGGCCTTTGAGAGTAACTTACGATTATTGATTATCGATGGTTTTGATGGAACTTTCCACTTCACATACGAACGATTCAGCTTTCTTTTTAAGTAGAGTATGTATGTATATGTAAAGAAATGTCATATTTATTTAAGGTTTTACTTGCGCACAGTATTTATCATAATGTGTTACATATTATATTCGGGTTTAATCTAATCAATAAAAATAAAATTTAAAACATTTTTATATCTTGTATAAATAAATTATCAAAGAAAGAAACAGTATATAAACTTAAAAAATAGTTTCTCTAACATTACAGGTAAGATATAAATTTAGTATAATATGTTAATAAATCTCTTATATTACAGAGCAAAGCATGTCTGTTTTCGTGATATATAAAAATAATCTTTAATTTTAGAATCTTCTAGATCAGATGAATAATTAAATAGTTACTATTGAGAGGCTGAATCTGCTATACGATTCCGCGATAACAGTGAAAGATTTTTTTTTCAATTGTTATACAATTCAATATATAGTTCAGGATCGTTTATATCTCTATTAGGAACATATACTGAAACTTTCAGGTAGTCATGGACTATTGTTTTGATATACATGAGACGTTAACTTTTAATCAGTTTTTACATATATGTAGTTTATTTTATATTTATTTCTCACACTGTTTAAACCTCAGAGAAGCGAGAGTTGTTTTATATCAATAACCACTTTCGTATATAGAAAGCAAATAATTATAATTAGCAGTTAGCGGCATCAGCGAGGTGATGAGCTTGGAAAGTGAAACCGTACGTAATAGATCGGTCACTGACTCGTCATTGAACAAACTGAGGTCACTGCTAATGCTGAGCTTTGTTATTAGCTGCCCTCCCCTCGATGAGGTGAGAAGGATCTGTGGTTACCGCTTGTCAATAGCTTTTAACCGCAACTTTACCGCTTACGATATTGAGGTAGTTATATTAGCTTAAAGTAGATCGTCTGTAGAGACATATTTAATAATTTTATGAGGTAGTCATACTAGCTTTTACCCCTTTTACCCCCTTAAGGGATGATTTTCGAAAAAATATTTTACACGTGTTTCATGACTTTAAATGAAGAACCTTCATACTGAATTTCATTTGATACTAACTTTGCACGCCCGTTTTACCCCCTTAGGAGGTGAATTTTCAAAAATCCTTTCTTAGTGCTCCCCTACGTTATCTATAGGAATCTCTGTGCAAAATTTTGAGTTTCTAACCGTTATAGTTTAGGTCCTGCATTGATATGTCTGTCATTAAGTCAGTCAGCTTCTCCTTTTAAATATATAGATGAACCCAACTTTTTAACTCTGAAAAATGCACTAAAAAGTAAAAAATAATTACATTTGTAATATGCCTGAATATAGGAGGACAATAACATACAATTATTGTTGAACACATGAAGTCCATTGGTTACATCCACTTAATAAGCATTTGTTTAAATCTTAATAGTCGCTTAGATTTCTTCACCGAGATGTGGCTGTTAGTGGTCTTCTTCATTACATCCACTTCTCTAAATGATGACATTTTTTTAAGGTAGATAAGGCGCAAACGAGCAGATGGTCCACCTGATGGTAAGTGGCCACCATCGCCATGGACATCGGCTAAAAAGATACCCTCTTGTTTTATTTCGATGCTTTGTATCCTCGAAAATAGAGTGGGGAGAGTGAGTGTAGAAAATATGCTGCGGGTAAGCGAACCCTGAGTGGTCGAAAGCCAATCGGGGAATAGATCCCCTACCACCAAGAGCTGCTGGGTTACTCGGCTCTTACGAGATGCTCTGCCAGCAGCAGAGGCCCGTCCCGTCCCCTCCCAGGTAATGATCACTTCATGTATGCCTATAAGATTTGAGGAGCTAGGTACATCAATTGCCTAAGAATCCCATTATTAGAAATAAATATTGAAATAAAAAATCCAATTAACAATTGACGCAGTTCTGATAACCTCCTTTTTGAAGTCGGTTGAAAATCAAGAACCTTACGCAGCCGCAGACATAGTAACACGCACAACACAATATTAATATGCACTTAAAACGGAAACCAAGTAACCAATTTTAAACACTCCAAACCTTAGTAATGGAGACCCAGCGTCACTACACCACACCACTGCACAGCCATAATGGTCACTAGGCGAGCTCCGTTTGGCAACTGGCTCAAGTGTATCGGAATAGACAGTAGAATAAAATAAACTAATAATGATGTACGTTAATGTAAAGTTGTCTTGTAATTTGAAACGGTTGTCTTGGATAGGTGCTTCGCTTCGCTTCGTTTCAGAACACTTGCTTCACTATATAAGCTTAAATCTTAAGAATTGCTGATCCAGATTTGGTTATAGAATATTATTAAAAGAAACAGTTCTATATGTTAAAAATATCACATTTTTAACCTAATTACAACATAAATACAAATATTCCACGGATCAAAGATGACAAATATTACTTTGAAACTTCGAAGCTATTTCTATACAAATAACTATTAAATTAATAAAAAATTAAATTACCCGTGACAGAAACAATATCGAAACCCACACGACATCGATTTAAAAGAATCGATATTAACTTCTATAATTCGATCTTTTTGTAGTATTGAAAACAAAATTTATAAAACAGCAATCAATACAGATTTAACAAATATTCTCTAAATGCATTAAGAGGTATCGAGAAATACCGTATCATCAGTGTAAGCAATGTGAGTACGTTACCATGGTAACAAGGTTGTTATAATTGTCGATAAATTAATATTGTGAGGCAGCTCCTCTCCAGTTAGCAATGAGCTGATAGTCTTCAAACGGGTGACCAGATCTTTACAATACATAGCTAAGAACCATCTCGATTATATTAACTTTCACACAAATACAACTTCATCAGAATGGATCCATTATCCTAGACGTATCCCACAGACAAACATACAGATACACAGATATACACGTTAAACTTTAAATTCTATATTATTGATATGTATATGTCGGAGAAATAATATAATGGTGGTAATTTAATTTATTTGAATAGCATCACTGTAATGTCACAGATTAATAGAAAGTACAGTGTTAGATTCAATGTCATTGACAGATGGTTGATTGTCGATGGCATGACTTTGACAGTTTGTGTCAGTCTGTTGCAAGTCAGTTTAGTCGATCAGTTTTTCCTCGGCTGGCGGAGGCGCAAGACGTGCATACTGACAGTTAAATATCGGCAACATGGCGGCACGGATAAGCCCAAGAAATTGAATCCATTTAAATCCGCGAGATATATTCTTTCTTTCATATATGTATTGTTGATTAAGATGTTGGCAACACTTATAATTTGAGTAGCATCCTGGCATTTAAGGTTGGTAGGGCTGATATGAGTAGCATTTTGATGTTGGTAGCACATTTACTTTCTTGAATGTTGGACAACTGATAATTACAAATCAAGGAAGTGGGGATTGCAAAATAAATACGCCGTCACAATAGAATAATTATGGATTACATCGCGAGTATTCTAGCAGTAACTCTGAGTTTAAAGTATAAGTCTACAACTCTTTCTCTCTCTTTCGTATGTAAGTTAACATTCATCTCATACATAGTTGTGTATAGTTTATTTAGTGCTGTGGAATGGAAAGGGCCCAATAGAGATATCGCCGCGGGCAAATCTGTTACGAGTTACGACTGAATTACGACTTACGCTACGATGCATTCTAATATTTATGGAATGTTTATGGGAAACCAAATGATTACCTACATATTTCGTAACTAGCAAATCGTCGCTTCTCTGAGGGGTTACACAATAGTTCACCAGCTAGTCACTCAGTGAGTTTGTAGCCTAAAGCTACCACCAATAGGTGCTTGCTTAAAGTGTTTATCGTCATTATTTATAATTAAAAAAAATTTTTTTTTGAATTTATATTATGAAATTTAAATATTTTTTACACAATTTGAATATGTTTATCTTCGCTTTATTTAGAAGATGATATATGTTACAGCGCCATCTAGTGGCAGCTCGGTTTTAGTTTTTGAAATTTATGTTTTTTTTTGTTTTTTCAGGTCGTGGGTTCGAATCCCACGTTGGGCAACTTATTCAAGTAAGTGTATTTTTGTTCTTTAAAGATTTTTTTTTATTATCAAGTTTTTTTCTATACTCGTATTGTTTCCTTCATTTATACTTAGGACCACTCTAGAAATATCAATGAATGGATTTTTATTTTATTTCTTTAAATTTTCCCTTGAGACCTCAAAAATGATATGCCAAAAGATTAAAGTCGGGAAAAACATCTAAGTACATGGTTTTGAATTTTATGACAAAGCCCCCTAGTCTGACTTTGTGAACACTAGACAGGAATGTTAGGATATCGGAGCAGGGATACGGCAGATTTTAATGAAATCATTTGTTTAATGACTAACTAAGACAAGTTTAGACTTGTCGAACGTCTTTTTCAGTCAGTACAGCACAGCCAAGCATTAGAGAAGGCAGGCATCGCAGGTGAAAGGTAATTCATGATTTTCTACCACTCAAAGTTTATCTCAAATCTGTATTTTTTGTGTTGGCCAGAAACATAACTCGGACAATTTTCTACCGATTTACTTGGAATTTTGAATACATCTTGGAAAATATTGTTTATGGATGTACGCTGGATTTTTTTTAAATTGCTCGGATCATTGTTAGTAAAAATTATCTGATGATTTTTCAAGCAAATTTTTCACTTTCCACTTTGCAAGTGGGCCATTTGGCCGAAAATTAAAATATCGAAAAAATCCTACGTACTTCTGTAGCAGTTTTCCATACAAATAAATAAAATTGTGTCTGTTTGTAATATTAAAATAACCGCTTTTTACTAAGTGCATATGGATGTATACACGCACACACCACATATACCAAAAAAATATTTTTTTACCATTTTTGTCCATCTGTCGGTCTGTCTGTCTGTTTGTTCCGGCTTATCTATGAAATGGCTGGACCGATTTTGACAAGACTTTCACTGGCAGATAGCTGATGTAACAAGGAGTAACTTAGGCTTTTTAACATCTCTACTACCAATAGAAGCGGAGCAACACGCGAACGAAGTCGCGCGGGTCGGCTAGTTGTATAATAAAGTAAAACATTGGCTAGTAATCATTCAAAAATTAGAGCTATTTTGCTTGAAATAACGAAGAAGTCGTCGAGGAAGAAAAATGCTGAACAGCCGTCATTTTTAAATAAATAGCTTAGAAAAACATTCGAAAATCTCGATATATTTTGTAGTCTTTCTAAAAAATAAATGTAAATACGCCCTTTTTTACCTCTAGAGTGGCCTAACTCCTTAAGTAATAAACAAATCTTAGACTCGCTTTAAAAACAACAAACATCGAAATGCTTTACATTCGAAAGTCTGTCTAAAAAATTTGCTAAAACATTCTGGCTTTGAACATTCTGGCTTTAATATATTCGATATAAAGAACACTTAGCTGCTTTTAGGAACCTTTTGATTCCTTTTAATTCTGGTTTTTTGAAAAATCGGCGACATCTGTCGGATCTTTGCTCCACCTAGATAACAAGATGTTAAGGGTTCTCTCAATTACCTAACTTACCCTGTCATCTGTTAGAAATTTACGGAACTTACAAATAAATACCTACAACACTTTTTTATAACCATTCATTTAGAAAAGTTAGACAACTATTATGACCTTGATGACATTGACTAAATTTAACATGGTGGTTTTTATTGAGTTTATTTTTATTTACATCCATCCATCAGCCTGTATCGGTCCACTGCTGGACATAGGCCTTTTCGAGAGCGCGCCACCCGAGTTTGGTTCCTCCGCCTTCCTCATCCACCCGCTTCCCGCCACCTTCTTCAGGTCATCGGTCCAGCGGGCTGGAGGTCGTCCCACACTGCGCTTACCAGTACGTGGTCTCCACTCCAGAACTCGCCTGCCCCATCGGCCGTCAGTTCTGCGACAGACATGACCTGCCCACTGCCATTTCAGCTTACTAATCCTGTGAGCTATGTCGGTAACCTTCGTTCTTCTGCGAATCTCCTCGTTCTGGATTCTATCCCTGAGAGAGATGCCCAACATAGCCCGCTCCATAGCGCGCTGAGCGATTTTTAATTTGTGGACCAGGCCAGCCGTCAGTGTCCACGTTTCCGCTGCATACGTCATTATAGGTAAGACACATTAGTCGAAGACTTTGGTCTTGAGGCTTTGCGGTATCGACGATTCGAAGACCCGACGCAGCTTTGAAAATGCTGCCCAACCCAGCTGGATTCTTCTGTCAGCCTCCTTGTCGAAGTTGTTTCTACCTAATTGTATCAACTGACCCAGGTAGTTATATTCCTGAACAACTTCGATGCTGACATTGTCGACCGTGATGGGTCTTGAGATAACATGCTCGTTAAACATGACTTTTGTTTTGTCTATGTTTATCTCAAGACCCACTCGTCTGGAAGAGCAGCTAAGCCCGATCAGCATTTCTTCAAGGTCCTGCAGCGATTCCGCCACTATAACTATATCGTAAATAAAAATAATTAATCGGGGTAAAAACTTTTATAATTAATACAACACATTTTTTGTTCATCAAAAATCATTTTTGATTGTGAATTGTGTCATGTTTCCGACTGAACGGCGCTATACCATTGCCATAATAACTTTGTTATAAAAACGAATGACTTGTCAAATGTTTCTTCAGTGAGTGACATTGACAAAATGACGTCTTATTTAAAATATGTAGGACAAAATGAATATTATATGGAAATTTATCGCATGAGTGACATTATTGTTGTTTTTTTTTTCTCATCTCAATAAAAAAAGTTTGTCTTACTGAAGTTGTATTTTTAATAAAGTCAAAGATTCCCTATTTTTTGCTTATGCAATGCATCTTATAATTTACGTAAAATTAAATTAATAAATAGTAATAATTATATATTAAGCAGTAAAGATATATGGCTTTGTGTAATAAATAATTATAATGTGGGGGTACAAATAATTATTTGTTGACCTATAATTCTTGTAATAATATTTTTAAGGGAGATACTTAATTTAAGTTTTAGGGAGAATATTTTGATAATTGGTAACACTGCTTTCTAGAATTTGTTTCTCTCTCTATGTAGAATTTATAAAAAATCTGTACAATGTTATTTGTTTTTATTATGAGATAATATAATTCGGGGAGCTTTAGGCAGAAAGAGCAAATTCACACGATCGGGTAGAGTGGGTAAACTGGGTAGAGTGTAGACAAGTCCATATCCAGATTCCAAACAAGTTAGATTCACTTTCGAAGGTCTAAGGCGTGGTCCGTGGACTTTCTCGACACACCACCATATATCAAGTTATTGCTTACATAACATACTGATATAAACGGACATTTTGACCTTGGATTATTAACTCTACTTTCTAAATATTTATTTATTTTTATAATTCATTATAATACGTATGATGGCCCTTCACAATTCTAGTCGTTAAGATGCAATAAATAAACGAAGTTAATAAATTTTCGAGTAAAATCAAAAACACCGTTGATAACTTTATATTCGCGGGTAGAACCTTTTATTTTATTCCAAAACTGTATATAACCTCTGTTCCGATAGGCTTGAGCCAGTTGTCAAACAGAGCTCCATTATGGCTGTGTAAAGGCCTGGAGTCGTGATGCTTGTTCTCTCTGGGTTAGTCGGTGTTCTGTTGTAAGTGGATATTATTATTGTCTTGTGCGTGTTACTGTGCGGTATAGCTCCCATGTAGATGCTTAGATCTTTAAAAATAAGCAACGGATTTTACTGCTGTTTTTTTTAATATATAGAGTGATTTAAAAAGAAGATTTACATGTATAATATATACATAATATAGTAGACAGACACTGATAATTTTAGAGGTCTCTAATGTGATGTCGTAAATACTCATGTCTTTGCGCTTACATTGCAAACGCTGGTTGAACCCTTCGAGATAGATCAAAATAATGTACTACAGTATTGTACACCTTAAAAAGGTCTACAAAAAAGTCCGCGATGGTATATGTCTATCTCTTAGAAATAACTCACAATAACCACTTTTTATCCATTACTTTTTACGAGAAAAAATGTCTTATCTACAAAGCGATTTCAAACAATACAGCATTAACCCTTATTTAGTTAGGTACCTTAAATACATTGTGCGTTTTATATAGATCAATATGGACCTTTACAGTGAGTAATTTAAATGAATATTTTCGAAGATATTACAGATTCAAAATGCAGGGACATAGCGGTTACGGCTAAATACACGTGTTAAATGGCACCCGAAGCCGGGAAGGGTCGACTAGTTTTGTTATATATTCATATTGTTCGGTTAAAATCAAAAGTAAGATAATATTTTATGTTTAAGTATAAATCAATAAGTAAACATACGATATTTATATTTATCATCGATCGATAACTTGTACAAACAATGCATGGACAGATTTTAGAAATGCTTCAAGTAAATACTGGTAACAATATTTTTTTTATTTGATAAAGAACAAACCAAGTGTGAGTCGGTTTATATACCTAATATGTATATGTCAGTGATTCTCAAAGTAAGTCTGTAACTTCTGCAGGTCAACGTGGAGGTTCCATCAAAGGTAAGCACGAGATTGTGTCCCAGAGCCATAATTACCCGTGAGGGGACAGGTTAGAATACTATTGCTCTCTGCCGCTGGGAGAGCATCTCATAAGAGCCGAGAAACCCAGGACCCCCTTGGTGGTTGGGGATCTGTTCCCCGACTTGCGACCACTAGCATGCGAATCCGACTGCCAAGTGTCATAGACATGTTCCGGTCGAGCTGCATGTACCGCACCTACCCCTCCCTCTCTCATCCCATTAATGGTTGAAAACACCTGATTTTTTCAGTCACTTGAATCCTTGTCGTCCGTGAGGGTCGCCATTTTAAGTATCACAACAGTTTAGTTGTTTATAATGATCGTTTAAAAAAATGATTGTGTATTTAAACAGAAACACACACGTATAAAAGGGCGTGGCAGCTTCAGCCGGTACTCAGTAGGGTTCAGTCGTGCAATGCGCGGACCTTCACATTTATAACGGAAGTGAACTCGTAAATCAATACAAAACTTTGTACTTAATATTATACACAGATTTATCACAATGATAGATAGATAAATCACCATACCTTAACATATTTATCGCTATAAACTTATATAACTTAGATTAACAGTGCTGCCAACATTCGACATTAGTTAGTCTGTCCTAGCACAAAAATTCGTAGTGGTGCCATCCGCTGACAGTGATTTAGTGTGTCGTAAGTCTATAACGTTTTTGGTATTTTTGTTTTTATTATAAAATTAATTCATTATTCAAGCATCATGAAAACTTTAGTGTAGTATTAATTGAGCATTCAAAAGACAGACTTAAATCTTTTTTATTACAGTATGTCCTTCATTAAATGGTGAGTTGCTTTATTTTGACCGTGGCATACCACAAATTGCCTAAAACCATGGAAACTTTCAAAAAACAATAACCATTATATTTAACGAATCATAACAATTTGCATCGTGACCGTACTAACGACTGGCGCTAATTCCGAAATGACCCTTTTATTGTAATATAGAATTTCCCAAAGTTTCTTATACACACAGTATTATGGTTCCATATTTGTTTACTTCCATGTCTGTTATTCGATATTTTTTTTTTAATTATTATATTAATCAGCGCCCCAAAATTTATTAAAATCAATCATTATAACTGTCAAATGGGAAAACTATTATAGACCTTTGGAGTAGCTTAACCTATTAATAAACAATCGACTCAGCCTTCTATGTTTTAAGCAGGTTGCCATACCTGCCGACCTTCGCCACTTCTTCTAGGGAAGGAGAGAGAGAGAGAGAGAGTTAGAGTGCTGCGTAGGCAGTTAGATACCTATAATTGAATTCTAAAGGAGTTGAATCTTTCTTTGTTTTATCGCCGTTTACGCAGCAGACGCAATGGAAGCTCGTTGGTGCTTCGTTCCTATGGGTCGTAGCGTGATGTTGTGTAGTAAATAGCCTTCCTCGATAAATCCATTATGCAACATTAAAATATTTTTTCAGTTGAAACCAGTAGATTTTAAAAGAGCACTATACTACCAAACTCTTCAGATTTATAATCTTTATTATGTATAAACTGGGTAAATTTTGTAGGGGGGTAATCTCTGGATCTACTAAACCGATTTTGAAAAATCTTTTACCAATAGAAAGCCATATTATTTGTGAGTATCATAGGATATATATTAATCCGAAAAATGATACGACTTTTTCGTGGTAGTCGGATTTGCAAAGTAAGTCGGAGAAAAAAGAGTCGAACGAAAACATTTCTTACGAACGCTACCTTAACGATCAAAGATGTATGATTCAAAGTTTGAATACACCTCAGCGAAACGAGAGTAAGTATAAATATTTAATGCTGTTTGTATTTAATTATCTGGAGTTGACCCCGACCCCTTAGAGACACGTCCTAGATTGAGAAACGCTGCACTATGAGGGAAAGTGATGAGTTTTATATTATTTTGACGGAAACATTAGCATATGCACGTTCTCGCTTTCTATTGAGTTACAGTTTTTAGTTACCGCGTGGGATCGGTTCATCGTAGAGACATTATTCATCGTTTTTACAGACTAACGAATTACCCTAGCTTCGCTTCCATATTATTACTACCTATACGTAAAATACGAAGGAATAGTATAGATTTATTGATGACTAAACTAACTCACTTTTAGGTTAAGTTCAATCACAATTATTTGAGAGCTTCGTTCGAAGAATCACATGTAGTCTCATATCGTAGGTACCCGCCATTTCGCACTTGCTTAGAGTGATAAAAATATTTAATGTTCGACTAGCGAGACGCCTCGGCTTCGCATGGGTCAAGTATTATACATATATACTTCATCTTGAATCACTCTATCTATTTAAAAACAACGGATCAGCGTTATAATGTAGTGAAACAACAAAAAACTAAAAAAATCTTGCCACCACCCCTCATCGTCGCATTTCGTTATTTAGTATAGATCAGCTGAGCTGTTTCCCATTTCACAATTCAAGATATATTTGGGAAGGAGGTACTTTAATATTTGAAACGAAGCTCTCAATTAAACTTCACGTTCAGGTAAGTTAGTTTAATCATCAATTAGTCTTCAAGCTTATTTCTCGATATTAGTATTATAACACATATCAAATTCACATTGATTCTTATAATGTTAGTATTACCAATACAATAAACAATGCGTATCTACTATCTAGATACATTAGACGGGAATCTAAAAAGCGCTTGGAACTTGAGGCTCAGGAGTAGGTTTACGAAGCCTATTTTTATTAATAAAATTCTCTCCTACTTTGTCTGTAATTCTTAACATATAATTAATATGAATGTCAACTTACACTTTACTGTGATCAAATGTCAAACAGAGAAGGGAAGAGGAGGTATTTAAAAAAAAAAAATTACAATTTATGTATGGTCTTGTCTATTATGCTATCACGCCTAAATGACTAAACTGATTGTGATGATATTTGATATAGAAATAGGTTAGAGCTTGGAGAAAGACATAGGCTATGTTTTATTGCGAACAAATTGCACACGGACGAAGTCGGGAAGTGTGGGCTAGTTTTCAATAAACTGATATATAGTTCATACTTTTTCATTTCTGAACATATTTTAATAAATATATTTCTTACTAGCGGCCCGTCCCAGCTTCGCATGCGTGGACAATTTTTTTTTTACATTTTAGCTGTCTCGCATTTCATTTGACATTTTTAATTTCGTAATATCTTTTGAATGGAATGTCCGATTTCAATCATTCAAAAAGTAATCAACAGGTATTGAAACAGTCTTGAATACGAAATAATTTATTTGGATAAGAATCAATACAAAGGTATGGATAACATGGTCTGATTTTGAGGCATATCAACATTTAAAATCTAAAAAAGTAGTTATAGTGACAAAACTACAATAGTTGGACACACTAGTATGGTCTCTCGGAGTTTTCTGTAGATATTAATACGTTCTATAATATTGTAGAACATTTTTTTGTTCTATCATCAATACTTTCCGCAACGCATGCGATGAAACACATTTTACGGCAAATTTTTTTTACACCTTGGGTTGGTTTTAGTAATAATTTCTGAGGATCTCTAATTTTTACTAGCAATAAACATAACCTATGTTACTCAGGGATAATGTAGCTTTCTAATGGTGAAAGAATTTTGTAAATCGGTCCAGTAGTTGTTAAGTTTATTCGTTACATAGAAAAATACAAATCTTTCCTCTTTATAATATTAGTATAGATTATGGTTATTATACTTTAAAGAAATGTAAAAGAAGAGTAGAGATATTTTAAATGTAATATTAACCGCAGTCGGCAGTCCGCAATGAACGAGCATTAGAGGTAACTCCTTCACTTTGAAAGCACGAGTTTCTCAATAGAAATCGCAGCTCGTTCAGATTATGATATAATTTATACGATTAACGATTATGTATTAGAAAACATTTTTTTTTTAATATCAATTAGTGTTCCAATTTTTATTGACCCAGAGTCTCACAAAGTAGACCAGAGAGTATTTTTAAGAGAAAGAGAGATTTACAAATATAATCCAAATTCAAATTTGCTCGAATATTTAAATTTATTTAATCTTATAATAATATATAAACGCGCTAATCTCAGGAACTGCCAGTCCGATTCCAAAAATTCTTTCAGTGCTAGATAGCCCATTTATCGAGGAAGGCTATAGGATATATATCATCACGCTACGACCCATAGGAGCGGAGCTACACGCGGACCAAGTCGCGCGGGTCGATTAGCACTTGATAAAGATAGGCAGTATGCAGGAGGAAAGACGAATTACTATTTAAGAGAATTTTGTAAATAAGAAGAATTATATTTATTTTGAAGATTTTAAATAGTTAATATTATTTTTCTATATTTATTTATATACATTTTTATTATAAAATGTCTCTGGATTATAGATTGAAAATTGATTCCAAATTTGAATTTCCCATACACAAATTTGAATTTGAAATGTCTTTTTAATCCAAATTCTATAGACTTTGTATTCAGATTTATTATTAATGTCGTTATTAACCAACAGAAATAGAATACAAATTCTTTTCAAATCCAAAATCTTTGAATAATAAATCGAAAATGGATTTACAGGGTAGGTATTTTATTACCATAATTAATATTCAATCTCATCCAACATCTTTGGTTTATAGATTAAAAAAAATAGTCCAAATTAAAAAATTTCCTTTGAAAAAGGACATGGCCCATTTCTGCCTAGTTCGTATTTTGAGTGTACAGTAACATCTTATATATCAATAATTGATAAATTATAGTTAACTATTTATACTTGTACAAGTATTTAGTATTTATGCGAGTTTAAAGATTACTTTAACGATTTCCATGTGAATATCAAATGGTAATTCATATTTTATTGTTTCATTTCACACAGATAACTAATATGTTACATTATTACAAATATATTTGTAAACAATAAAAATATACGTAAGTACGTAAATATTAAAGTAATGCTACATACTCATTATTTTATTTGTTAAAATTATTTTTACTTTATGTTTATAATACTTGTAAAATAATATCCAATGTCCTCAAACATTGGTGGATGTTGCTAACGCGTAACGGAACGCGTACGCATTGGAGTATACATGATTAGAAGCTGTCAAACATAAAATGTCAAATTGAAAAAATATTTGTCGAAGACTTGTTTTTATTTCTTTTCGATTAGTATTTTGAGTTTTCTCCATTTTTATACCCAACTTGAACTCTCCTATTCTAAACGAACTGATTACATTGCCAAAATATTTAACATTACTGACTTGATTTTGCTTACGTTTTGGATTTTGTTGTATAATTTTATGAGTAAATAACTAAAACCCTGATAGTTCTATAACTATATATTTTTAGCATCTTAGTTGTACTGTACTGTACAAGCGTCACTTGCTAAGTGACAAAGCTAAGTTGTAGAGTCAACACGTCCTGAAGATGCTTCGGTTACGGAGCTAAACGTACGACATGATTGTCGATCGCGATCTACTTGTGTGGTGTGTACTGGTTCGGGTTCGCGCGTCTCACTTTTGTGTGGACAGGGTGCTCTTCTAGGTTGTACCAAACGAGTTTGGTAGTTCAGATTGCCGCGGTTTATAGCAAGGTAACATTTTTATTCCTTTTAGACTAAAATAGTTTAATTTAAATGATAATTCATCAATGTACACGAACTTTTTGTAACTAGGCAATAGCTGGCCATCTCATTTAATCTGTAATCCGATGATCTTGAATTAAAATTGATTATTACTTTCAACCATTGGAAGTTCCTGTGGGATACAAATTTAAACTGCTCCCGTGCTAAGCTAGGGCGGGTCGACTAGTTATAAATAGTTAAAATCAAAACAAATTATACAAAAACGCTAAGTTATGTTAGATGTTATGTTCAAATTGGAAATCCTGCAATTAAATGTAACTGTGGGTGACCTACTAACCATATTTGTAAAAACATCCAATCTCGCAACAACTAGCTCCTTTATTGGGTAAGAAAAACTAAATTTTTAGACTTAATTACATCTATTAAATGTTTTTTTAAACCTCAAACGATAGGATTAATATTTTAAAGGTTTTTATTGCTTGCTTTGCTTTATCATTAACTAGCCAACATCTCACTTCGCTGAGGAGTATTCAAAGCGTTGATGTCAGTTATCTCGTCATTTTGATCTTCAAATGTACGTACAGACAGTAAAAGGGGAACAGGGTATTAGAAAAATAATATACTTTAGTACCCAGCAGTTTCAAAAAAAATATATAGAATTTTTTAGAACCTTACTTTTGAACTATAAAAATCTAAGTAATTAACTTTTCTTTATTAATCTGTTATATAATGTAATAAATATATTAGTTAGGAATAAGATAGTAGCATAAATAAATTAAACCAACTCAGAAACTAGATACCAATCACAAAATAGAATAAACTATTAATTACTGTCCGTTAAATGTTAACTCAGTCCCTGATCCGTCCCATACATCCTCCATCTTGTTTATTTAATTAAAATAAAATACACACAATACATATTTAAACATTAAAAAATAAATAGATAATTCTTAAAAAATAAATAGTTGGTTAATTTACATAAAAAAAGCTACAAAGTTCAATCACAAAGAAAGCGAAATGAAACGTGATTTGGACAATTAAAAAAACAAACAGCAGTCACTGCTCCATAGATTAAATAAGATAATGTATCGACTTAAGAATCGATTCGAAATAAATCGATTGCTTTTTTTATAATATTGAATTTAATGCAATTGATTGGTTGATAATTGCTTGTTTATTTATATTATATTTATTTAAAATGTTTATTATTAGCATATATTTTTTTCATTTATTAAATAATTATTATTTTATTTACGAATGTTTCTTTTTAAAAGTAATTAAGAATAAACGAAATCGATTTTAGGATAATCGAATAGTTTATCTTTTTAACCATTAGGTTAACATTAGTTAGTTAGAAATCGTTCTTAAAATGTCAATTGCAAGCCAAAAAATTAATTAATATACTCATTAATTGAATCTTTATTTCATAATTTTAGGTATAATTGTTTTAAGAGCCAGAAATAGATATTCCCCTTTAAAACAAATCAAATTATTGTTGGATAAAAAAACGCAATCAAAAATTGTGACGTCACTTGCTTGTTTGCAGTAAATGAGTCGGAAGTGGTATGCAGCACATCGTTTGACAGCTCAAAGATTGTCCATAATACAAGCAGGTGACGTCACAATAGCAATTTTGTTGTTTTAACAGCTTATCCCGAAATCTTAAAGACAAAGATCATTATTTCTAGGGCGGGATAAGTTTCTCCAGAAACTATGTCGTCTCATATTATCGCGAAGCAAGCATAAATACATTAACATTAATATAATTTCCTTTCCATTTTATTTAGATCAGTGGTGAAGTGGAGTGCGGACTTGGCATTAAATAACAGTGTTGCACGTTAAAATTATCTATCTGACAAGGTGTTTGACATATTAAACTACTTTGTTTACAATAAAATAAAACTTCAGATTAACATCTATCATATATTAAACATTATTTGTCTGCTGTACCTAATATAACTGTAAAACTTTTGTTAAACCGACCAATCTCCTTTATGTCTTAGTTACTTTCGGTGACATAAACATAAAATGGGAGAGGTTACTGTACACCTAAACGTAATACACATGTAATTTAAACGGAGCCGATCAGTGTTGGGGCTTGAGACCCAGGAACAGGTTTAAAGAGCTCTTTCATAATATATTAACTCTCACCTCCACCACTCGTCTCGCTAGCGACAATAGATAATAAAGTAAACTTACATGGACCTCGAGAAGGGTAACCTTAATCACGACACTATAACACTAACTTCCATGTACACTGCGTGACAACACCAGAGAGACTAAGACTAATAATAACGACTAATCTATTGCACTAAAGGTTATATATTGTCAATACGTCGGTACACTTCACATAATATAAAATGACCTACTATTATATATAAAATGACGCTAATACTACTTTATAAACGGTGTTGCTAACATTTATTATTCCATAGCATTAAGAAACAGATTCCAAATTCAAATTTGTATCTAAAAAATTCAAAGTTTGAATTACAGATTAAAAATAGATTAGAAATTTCAATCTTAAATGCACAAATTAGAATATGGTTTCTATTTTTTATTAATTTCGGCCGTTAAACGACTCATTCTCATTTCGCCGATATTTAGATAAAGATCTCGCCCAGCGCCCCCTAGAGTACCCAGAAATAAGTATTATTCTAAAATATATAATATAATAAAATATAATAAGGTAGATAAGTTAAGTTTTACTCAAATCGCTTTCAAAATTATATTGAACTTGAACTCAATTAACACAAACACAAATAAACCACCATGAGTTCCTTAACCCCCCACAGTTTCCTAATCATCAAACTCAGTATCAAAATAGCAACAAGCAAAGAGCAGTTTGTTTTTAAAGTAATTAGAAAGGTTCTTTATTTGCTTCGAAACCGCCTAGGGCGTAGAAAATACCCCGAAACTAATACCCGTGGTAGATAGCCTCCGATCGGTTATCGCTAAGTCACTATTTATCTAATTATTTCATTATTTATTTAATTTAGATAACAACTTACGTTGTCCAGCTGTGGGAATAGTATTACAATTTACAAGGATGTTCCTAGAGTAGAATGAATTTACTGCTATCGCCATCTTGTTTAGGCTGGGGACAGCCTATAGGGATTTCTATAAAAAATCGATGTAAATCGGACACACCAGAATCGAATATCAATTGAATAAAGAAATATAATATCGATTTATAATTTAAAAAAATAGTTTTTTTTTCTTTTTATTTGATTATTTAAATTAATAAGTGCCATTCATATCTAGGGACATTGTTCTTATTAAATATGTTTTATGATCAGGCGTTACTTTGCGGAAATTTATGATTAAAAAGGAATCAAAAAGGTTCATCATCATCACGACCCTATGATAACCCTAATGGCCCACTGCTGAGCCGGGTCTCCTTCTCAGAATGAGGAAGGTATTAGGCCATAGTCCATACACATAGTCCACCACGCTGGCCCAGTGCGGGTTACCTTGATATAATCCGCGAAGTTCTGACCAACCGTCTCGTACGGCACAACCCAGAAGAGTACTCCGCCCACATACAACTGATACGCGTGAACCCGAACCAGGATACACCACACAAGAAGGTTGCTCGACAATCGAACAACCAGTATCGCGCGGCACAACCCAGAAGAGCACACCGTCCACAGAAAAGTAAGTAAATCAAAATTAGTTAGTTGGCCTCAATATAAATTATATCACAAGTCAATATTGTATACGACTTCATTTTGTACTCGGAAAGGCTTTTTATAACGAAAAAAATAACATTTATATTTCATACTATTTACGTTCGTAACGTTTCATTCCGAAAGCTTTCGACCTCGACCATTCAGTCCAAGTCGACACTATTGAAGAAAAAATAAATTTAATATAACAATGAGGATCTATATGGTGATTGATGTTTAAGAAAAGAACTAGATAAACAAACCCTAAAAAACATATATTTATAATCGTAACAGAAAAAAAACAAATTCGATTTTATAGGATCCGAAATCATTTGTTAATAAAGGGTTAAAAAAATCAATTATTCGATTAATTGATCTCAGAATTACATCCCTAGATGATTGCTGACAAAAATTAGAATAATGACTTCGTGAAGATGACAAAACATTTATTGTAATGAGTATGTTAATATTGTTAGCTTTTCTCACTTTATAATGGCGTTTTATTTTTTCAAAGCACTAAGATACAATTCGAAGCAACAGGAGTGAGGAAGCAATAAATATGAGGCAGAGAATGCGATAGTATTTGAAATGAATGGGCTCGATCATGCCATTGATCAGAATCGATCGAAACGCGGAAATTCTTCGCTAAATACCAATTACTATTGTTATAATCGTAAATTGTAATTTAATCGATTACTAACGTTTCATCTGGTTGGGTTAAAAGGTTTTATCACAATAATAGTTAGATAAATCACTATAAATACTACTGTTGTAGCGTGAAGATAGTAGTGGCAATCAATAGCAACAGTCAGTGATACCAAGTATTAAAAATATTTCTCCCTAAAGCTGGACTCAAAACCCCTAAAATTACAATAATTACTTCATAATACTCCTAAGAAAACGATACCTAATTATATCTAAAAATCTATACAGAATAATAAGAAAAACCCACAAGTTTGCATCATTGCAGATTGTACGTAAAAGCTCGGATGATAACAAAAGAAACGTCTTTTTATGTTGTCTTCTTAAGGCGCCAAAAAATGTCCAGTGTTGCAGCTCTCAATTTTCTACCAAGAAAATAATTAGAGAAAAGTATTTCAAAAGGCAATCCCAATTATCAAAGCTTTTTTTTTCTCTATTTATCTATGGTTAATATTTTTTTTTTATTACATGCAAATTGATTTTGGATGAAATTTTACAGTAATCTTATTATTAATTAATATGGAATTGTGTAAATTAGCCAAAATATAATAAGCGAGAGCGGGTCAATGGTTAATAATAAAAATACCACACGATACAGACTCCTCATGATTCCAATTAACACTTTTATTTTAATACATTTAAATGTAAAAAGAAACTAAAGCAAAGAAAACCATATTAACATAATGATCGCAAACAAGTATTGAGAAAGCTTAACCCATTAAATATACAACATGGCCGTGAACTTAAATATTAATGATTAGAAAATCAACGAAAACTACTAATATTGTATTTAGCATGTGATCAAAAAATCCATTATGATATAGAAAGCTTATTTTTAATTTTTCGTAACCTAATCAGTGTTACCATCTCTCAAAAATATTTCTCCCTAAAAACCCTCCTACAACTTTTTTTGTAAAGGAAATACGAATACGATTCGATAGACAATATAACAATTTTACTTTAATGAGTTAAAAGCATAGATGAAAAATTAATAAAAAGAAAAACCAATCTCTTTAAAATCGATTTTTGAATAAATCTGAGCCGGTCGCACGAAAATGGATTTTCGGTTAAATCGAGCATTAAAATATCGATTTATAATTTTTAAATGAACTTAACCAATAACAACGCAATGAGTTCATTTTAATTGAACAATTATTGTAACCCAAAATAAAATAAAAATTTATATTCATTTTTTCTCGTGTTTGGAGACAGGTAAAAAAAACGTAAAGAGGATTGATTTATTACAATATCAAATCAAAAATCAACATTCAAAACTGTAAAAGAGTCAAAGAAATAAAATGTGGATGGAATAGGAATAGTCTCATGAAATGTGACGTCACTATATGCAATACAAACTCAATAAGTGTTTATCATAGTAGTTTATGGCAACCTATAGGTTACTTTGGTGTTTTAACAAGTCACAGTATCCAAAGAAGACTTCAATTATTTTTGATCATGTACAATATGTCTATTTTCTGTTCACTGTAGTTTGTTATTGTAGATCGTGACGTCACGTCGTATCTGCTTACTTTTATAAATAATTTCCCATGAAAAAAACTATTAAAGTAAATGTTACCGGATACACGTTATAAAGTAAAGCAGTGACATAGTAAGCAAGTGGTACGAATATAAAATGCAAATATATACTACTGTTAACGTATTACTTCGTGCCCGTGACTTCTGATGTTGTAAATTATATATTTGCATAAGTGGGTCGATTCTATTCATTTATATGCAAAGTGGTGGAGATGCATCTTGTTTAGTTGTTCACGATCATTTTAAAAATTTCTAAAAAACTAACATAGGTAATTACAGACGCTTGTTTGACTGTTAGTGACGCTGACAGATGTCATCAGGTTAAACTAATTTCATAATATAACTTAAAACGATAAGAAGCAACACCAAAACAATATCGAACTTTTTAGGTTATTGTTGTCTATCTACAAGTAAGCATTTGTAAGAAAATAGTATTTAGGGATGGGACAGTAAAAGTTTTAGTGATGGAGTTGTTAAGGAATTAAATGAGGTAGGTCTTTTTGCCAGAAATTTAAATTCAGATTCCACTGATATATTTGATTTTTAAATATCTTACTAATATCATTTTAATTTGAGAAAAGTATTAATATAAATAAATAAACTGTTAGATATTCAAGTTTACTATTTCTTAAAACTGTTATACTAGCAAAACAAAACCTATAAGATACTCTTGAACTAGATGTCTCCAATTTGATGAAATAAGGTCTTATAAAACGCATAAAGAGAAAAATCCAGTAAGCTTAAATTTATAACAAAATATGATGAGATGGACAAAATTTGAAAATGCAAAGTTGGCTGATCCAAATTTAGACGTAAACAATATGAGTCGGATTTGCACTGCAAAAATGTGGTACTGTCTGCCGGAATCTGTTGGTGCTTTCAAATCAAGAGTAAACAGTTAGCTTCTTGGTAAGAGTGCTCCATCCTAGACCGTATCGTTGCTTTATTTTAAGCATAGTCAAATGCTGACCTGTATTCCATAAAAAAATATTCGCAGACTTTGCTACGTTTATGTTTAATTTAGTGCCAAAAATACAATTGTACATAGAATACAAACATAAAAGAAAAGATAAGAGGCATCAGACAGAACACAGTAGTGCAAATTTAGCATAGTAATTAGAGGCGAGCTACTTGTTCACATTGTTTAGCAACGCGGGAAATAGAGCGCGACGCAGCATCTGACGCGGCTGGGTGGCTCACTGGCTCACTCGCTCACTCGCTCACTGACTAGCTCACTAGCTCACTGGTTTAGTTCCTTCCTCTACTTATTAAGTTTGGTTGAACGGCTCCGGTTGAAGATGTATCAACTACAGATATATATCCGACTAACAAAAGTAAGTTTGATGAAATATTTAACAACTTAAGTGTACTAATATTTCAAACCAAAAGTTTCTTGATGAAGAAGAAATGATGCGCTGAAAATCTGAGACTAATATAGCGCACTGTTGTAGTGCGAAAACGCACAGTGTTGCCAACTATGAAAAAAATTCGTACTTCGCCATTAAAATACACAATTATGCCAATAAACGTTAGAATTTTAATCTTTAAACTCCTATACATTTTACTTTTTGTGTCCCAAAGATGTGCCTTTTTGATAGACGACATAGATGGAGTGTGATGGCCCAGTAAGAAGCAGTGATGACCCAGTTGTTGAGACTTCAAGTCTTACTCGGGAGGCAATTTAATATCACTTGCTTTAACGGTGAAGGGAAACATCGTGAGGAAACCTGCACTCCTGAGAGTTCCCTATAAGTTCTCAAAGGTGTGTGAAGTCTGCCAACCAACACTGGGCCAGCATGGTGGACTATGGCCTAATACCCTCCTCATTCTGAGGAGCAGACCCGGCTCAGCAGTGGGCCATTAAAGGGTCGTGATGATGAGATAGATGGAGTGTATTTAAAATTTCTGAATATAATAATCCAGAAATTATAAATGTAATAGCAATGGTTTTATAAACCTAATAATCTAAAAAAGATATATATCCGCGGATATGTGTCTCAACTCTATAACGGATCTTAGCTAGTTAAGATTCGACTTTTGTGTAAGATCTCTATTGTTTTACTATACTCAGTGAGATTTATGTTTTAACTTAATTATGTTGTTAATTAGAGCTAACAATATTCTCATTGTAAGCAAAAGTAAGTTGTAAAACATGTTACAATTATTTTTTATTATCAACAAAATATAATTTTAACAAATATGATTATGACTAAATCTCAAAATATGATCCCGAGATAAATACGCGGTCAAATACGGAAATACATTAATTTCGTACGTACATATGTTATGATTTTTATTAGTGACTAGTCGACCCGCCCGGCTTCGCATGGGTGCAATTCATCACGTGTACTTAAGTTTGACAGAAAACGTAATTTCATTTTAGTTTAATTTCGAATATATTGATATATATATAAAAAACCTATGGTCGTTAAGTGTCCTTAAATTTTCTAATTTCCCGCGCAACTTTTTAAATTTTTTCTTCCATAAGAACCTTCTCCTGACAATAACAAACACAACAAAAAAAGAATTAGCGAAATCAGTCCAGCTATTTACGCATGATGCCGTGATCAAGGGAAATAGGGATTTATTTTTATGTATAAGAAATATTTATAGTAAATAGACTGCATCTATCTAACTATCTGTTACACAATCAGACTTAAATTACTGAACCGATTTTAATTAAATATAATGCAAAAATAGAGCCTCAAGAGTCAAGCTCTCCTCAAGAATACTTAGTAAACAAATGAGTGTGCTTGTACGCCATCTATCGACGTGGGGGTGAAGTGCATGTCGAGCTGTGTGGCCGTTATGTCTTTGGGTATTAGTCATAATATATAGATTAAAATGTAATGAAACCTAAGCACACAGATAATTATTGTATTAACTATATTTTATAAGTTTTCTTATTCTTTCTAGAGAGAGAGGCGTGTAGATTGTTTTGATAAGAGAAAATGAGAGAGGCTGATTATGGAGCGGCGTCAATGTCTGATGAAGAAATAGTATCTTCGCAATCCGCAACTAACACATTAGATATCATACAGCTGCAGTTAGTCTGATAGTGGATTAGTTTGGAATAGAATCACGCATGCGCAGATGCATTTAGTGTAAATACGAGTACGAGTAACTGTGGGAACTGGGAATATCAGATACACGAGTATCGAGGAATGCGTACGTGCGACGATCCCATCTCAACTATTGCTACATCCTACAGCCTACAGCCTACTGGATAAAGGATCTGCAGTTCCACACATACTGCCAATAGTAGCATGTGTCTGTGTGTTTTATATGAAATAATTAATAAATGTACACTTGTAACTTAGAAAAACATTAAAAGAGATCTTTGAATGCCAGGTCAGTATAGAACACCACACAAGAAGAACATCAGCAGCGTCCAAAGCTCAGCTGGCCCTGATAATTGCCAACCTCAACCTATGGTAGAAAAGGGCACCAAAAGAAGTTCTCAAAAAGTGTAGAATTTTTTTTTTTAAATAGATCTGAAGAATTTACACATATTTTATATCTTAAAACAAAAAGCGATAATTTTCAAAGAGATATCGGTCGTTGACGTCACCGCACGTGAATTTCAACTTTGCAATGTTTTACTCATGTAATTCGTAAATGTAAACCTCTTTTTTAAAATTCCGGTTAGAACGACACATCGTGACAACATAGTGAACATTAGAATTCCAACTTTCGCGTCAATCTAGGAAATACAAAGAAAAGATAATAAAGCGCGAGGAATCTGTGTCAATGATTATATAGATCATCGATTAGTTTGTGACTGCTCGGTGGATCTAATGTTAACAGTTTTTGTACTCCGGTTTGGTTTACTTATGTTAATGGAGGCGGCGTAGTGGTCAAGCACCTAACGATAGTACAGGTTCAAATCCAGACAAGCATATCCAAAATATTATTATGCCATGCTATGAGTACAACGTTGATGATGATCCTAAATTTAATAGTGTCTGGTTTAGAGGACTTTATAATTGTTTTTCAAACAAATAAACTTAGTTTTGTCAAAAGCTCTATTGTCAAACTAACCGCAATAAAATATTTTAAAATTGGTGTAATATCAGTTATTTACTAAATATTCTACATGTGAAATAAAAAGATAATAAAGTGAGGAGAGAATTTCTCTGTTATTTATTATTAGAAGACAACAGAAACCCTTTTACAAGATAATTATTATGACGATAGTGATCTACATGTCGTCGTCATCTGGTTTAATCTGCTATTTGATTGAATGACTAGCGCGTTCATTGAATGACAACATTCAATCGAATGACAAGGCCGAAATCAGTCAGGTGATTGAAATTTAGTGAATTTTTTCCCATTGCTGCGCTAGTAGTCACCAAAACAAATATGGCGTCAAACCGCTCACACAGATAGCACTGTGTTGATATTTTTTTTGATTAAATATACTTTAAAGTGCGTTATCACTACATAGTATAAAACAAAGTCGCTTTCTCTGTCCCTATATCCCTATGTATGCATAAATCTTTAAAACTACGCAACGGATTTTTTTTAGTAGATAGAGTATTTTAAGAAGAATGTTTATATGTATAATACATACATAATATACGTAATATATCTAATGTGATGTCGTCAATGAACACATTTTTTTTCAGCTTACATTGCAAACGCTGGCTGAACCCTACGAGATAGAACAAAATAATCTACTACAGTATTGTCTACCTTAAAAAAGACTACAAAAAAGTCCGCGATGCTATATGTCTATCTCTTAAGGATAACTCACAATAACCATTTTTTATCCTTTACTTTTTACGAGAAATAATGGCTTATTTACGAAGCGATTTTAAACAATACAGCATTAATCCTTATCCAATTAATGCGTTTAATATAGATCAATATGGTGCTTCACAGCGTGAAATAAAAATGAATATTCTCGAAGATATTACAAATTTAAAATGCAGCGACATAGCAGTTAAGTACACGTGTTAAATTGCACCCGGGCGAAGTCGGGACGGGTCGACTAGTTCATAATAAAATAGTGTGACAGCATGGTCCTCATTTTGGTTATCTAAAGTAAGTTACCTTTTAAATTGCCAACTTATAGTCACCTTAACCAAAAATTACAAAGTCAGCTATATCCCATTCAACGACTATGCTAAATGACGTTCAGTCAAGACGTTGAACGTTACATTAAACATCTTGACGAGTTGTCTTTTAGTCATTCAATTGAATGTTGTCAATTCAATGAACGCGCTACTCAATCAATCAAATAGCAGATTCAACCAGATGACTGCCACATACATATGTCAACACACTATTCTGTGTTTCAGTATTCAGTGCCCAGTAGTGGGATAATAACAAACATATGCAAATCTTTGAAAGTATTTTATCACTTTCGTAATTTTTCAGGTGTAACATTTTTAATTAGCATATTTATATTCAGTCTGAAGAAAGTATTACTGAGTATGTACATATATTCTAATTTAGACACAGAAGCGCTTCGGATAAAACTCTTGTTAATTCATTTTATAAATGCTATCTCTATCTCTCACACTTCAATCTGTATCCATCTCTTAAATCGATAAAACATCTATGTTCAGCACGTAAATACTTTATGGCCTAGATTAACACAGAGGTTACTTTTCAATTTAGAAAACTGATTGTTCCTGCGGGATAATAATAAAATATGTTTACTATAGAAAGCGCCTGAATATTTTCCAAATTAAATGATTTTTTCATAAATCTAAATTAATCTGAGATGTCCCAAAACATACACGCGTCATAAATCCTTGTTCCACGTTTCTGTTACTAATACCAATTGTGCTCGAAATACTTTTTAGATCATGTCAAACCTACAATACTAAATTTGTTGATATTGATTTTAGAATTTGTACAATCCGTAAATTAAAAAGATTATTGCGAAATATCATTACAAATTAGCCTGATTGTTATGCTTTTCTACCTTATTTTGTTTTAAAATGTGTGCTCCCTTTATTTATGAATAATTTATATTTGGAAACTCGATTGGTTGGTATATTGGATTATGTTTTATTTTTAAGAACAATGTACTGTTTGTTTCTATAATAAAATAAAAATTAAATAAGTATTATACGTGGTAGATTGCTCCCATGCAAAGTAACCGTCGACTGGTAAAATATATGTATTGAGATAAGTATTAAAATTTAAACAAATATTAACTAAAAATTATACTTAAATTAACGTGAAGAAATACTTACAATTTCAAAAATATTCTTGCAATGTTGCAGCAGAATTCATAAGCATCTGGAAATGAAAAAATAAAGTTTACATCATTATTTTACTAAAATAATAAAAGAGATTGTCAATTAACTAATTTAGATGATTCTCCTTTTATTAATAAATAGCCAACCAACACTCATCAAAGGAAAGTCTTTTTTGCCATGAATATTTTGGCGTTAGGCTGCGACTTCGCCCAGACATAGCTAACCTCGCTCAAAGTGTCAAATGAAGCGATTCTATTGTTTAATCTAGGAGTGCACGAAACAACTGCATTTTTGGAAGGAATAAATCGGCAGAACTAAGTCTTAAACCAAAATAATAAACATTAACACCTCCCGGCCAAACTCTCTTAATTTTTGCTGAGTGGTTAAAGATGTGTGAGGTCTAGCGTTATCATCATGAAAAACCACACCCCTTCTGTTGATTAATTCCGACCGCTTTCTCTCAACTTCTTGCTTTAATCTCATCAATTGTTCGCAGTAGAGTTCAGAATCGATGGTCTTGCATGGTGGTAACAGCTCTTAATGAATAATGCCTTTCCAATTCCACCACACACAGAGCATCACCTTGTTACGAGTTAACCCGGGTTTTGCCGCAGTCTGTGAAGCCTGACTGGCCCTTGACCATGACCTTTTTTGCACGTTCTTGTCGTACATGATCCACTTTTCATCACCAGTTATCAGCTTCTTCAAAAATGGTTCGGTTTCATTACGTCATAATAAAAAATCCCAAATGAGTACACGGTTCATTAGGTTTCTTTCAGTGAGCTCGTGAGGTACCCAAATATCGAGCTTTTTTGTGTACCCAGTTTTTTTCAAATGCGTCAAAACTGTTTTGTGGTCATTTCCCAGTTCTTCAGCTACGTCGTAACTACTGATATGCCCACCTTGATCCACTTTTTCAAAAATGGCATCCGTTTTATCCGAAATAGGGCGACCAGAGCACCTCGCTCTGGTCGGGCGACCTATTTCGCATATTTCGCATCTTTGACATCAAAATTTTCGGTAACACTGCAGGTCCATAAACATCGCAAATTTTTTTCGCGGCTTGCGTTGCACCTTTTTTGTAGTAAAATTTTAAAATGTATCGAATTTCTTCATTGGATTTACTCATCTTCACAGTACGAGAAACAAATAAAAATCACACAGTTTCCTAATTTGAATTTGGAATTATCTTCTTCAAAATGTAAACTTGTAATGATACCAAAACCAGTCAGATACAAACAGTATAGCCAAAGAGATTTTATTACAAGTTCATACATACTATTAATGCGAAAAGAATTTTTCCCCAACCTATTATGTTGTACTTGTAATGATGATGAAAATGTATCTATCATGAAAGTAAACCAATGTTGTACCGATGCGTGTAATGTGAGCAAAGGAAACGGGACGATCCGAGCCATTAGCCCTGTATATTGTCAGACCCAGCTTTATTGCTGTATACAGAAAACAAGAACCACAAATGTAACAGAACTGAATAAGATAATTATTCAGTTCTGTTACATTTGTGTGGGAAATGCTCTCTTCGACGTGACAAGGGAAAAGGAAAATGTCCGTACACGTCAATTCGATCAATTGATTCTATTATATATAGCGGCATGCCCTCGCTTCGCTCCGGAAATTTAAAACATAATTATAATCGAAATTCATAATTCTCGATAATAGTGTTTTCAATCATCGAAAAAAGAAAGAGAAAAGATAAACATGAGAAGAAAAATGGCCTATTCGCAATAAACAAACATACAAAAATGCGAAATCTTTCTTCTGTATAAAATAAATATTATTATTTTTTTACTTAAATTTTCTTTTAATAGTATCTAATATATATGACCTATATCAGATTGGTTGGCTGGAAGAGATTACTTTTTTATCGATAAGGCCGCCATTGGTACAAAAGTGTATGTTTTGTCTCTTATTTTTTTAAGTGCATTTCATTCTTCTTTATTTCGCTGTGTCTCATATAATTCTGATGATTGCTGTATTCACTTCACACACAAATTTTACATTTGAGAGAACTTAGGCTCAGAAGAAACCCTTTGAATTACTCAACCAACGCTTTTTACTATTGTGTAGAAAAAAAATTGATTAAACCCTTAAGGTCATTTATCGTCTTTTACAGTTAATATACCAGACCATACCAAAGTGATATATAACACAGTTAAGGGATCGTGAAACATATATGTCGGAGAATAATAAAGGATTATTGAATAATAGAATCATCATCGCCATCCATGGCGCTGGAGTAGGGTAGTTGTCACTTCCAACATTTTGACAGTCTCGACTCTTTATATGCTCTCGACAGGCTGACTGTAGTCTCAGTTATGCGCGGTTTCTCAAGGAGTGAAGTAGTCTCTGGATAGTATTAGTGTTGTGTTAGTGCTGGGATTGCTGTCCGTTTAAGGTCACGTAAGTACCTTACTTGTGTAAGGTTAGGTTTATGTTAGCCTAAACATAACATATTTAATCTTAATATATAATTCAAACAACTGTTACTCCAATTAATCTAAGTAGACACTTATGGGTGGGTCATTAACAGCTTTTAGACAGTATGACAGTACAGTTAGAGTATGAGGAAATAAAATATGACAAGTAGTCTAAGAGACAGCATTCAGATGGTAACAATTTAAATTTTCCATAAAATAAACGCATATACAGAAGATGTGTTGTTGTTACTCAAAATGAACTATATACATGCCTGTGTTTTCACCAGAGATGGACAAAGATGTGTAGCGACGAATGTGTTTGTTAAAAACCAATAGGATCGCTTGATTTGAAACATTCCGGAAGAGGTTGGGTGAATGGATTATTATGATATATCAGAATAAATTCTGTTATAGAATGCGAGAGAATTTATACTCATTACTGTACAGCAATACGTATACACGTGCAATTTAGACGGAGCCGAGTAGTGCCTGGGGCTTGAGACCCAGGAGCAGGTTTAAAGAGCTCTTTCATAATATATTAACTCTCGACGTCGGTATACTTAAGTATCTAATATAAAATGACCTACCACCTAATACTACTTTATAAACGGTGATTCCTACTATGAAATGTGATGAGAAAGAAAGTAAGTGTAGTGTAAAGGTGTGAACAAGCCCTAATCCTATACAATAGAAAAGCTATAGTTTATTTAGCGACAAGTTTGTAGGTATTGTTGGGAACCAGTATTTTGCACGTAACACGCAAGATCGATGACCATTCTGCGTAATGCTTTCACTTTAATAAAGCTTGCTGTTCATTGTGTTGTTCGCATTTATGTCAGAGGCCACACACTTTTGACAACGTCATCGTCGCTTTTTGGACACACCTGTGAAAATGTTACTTAAAGAATTACTTAATGCCTTTTTGATATCGATCTCCCTCGAAACGGCTTGACAGATTTTTAGGATATTTGGGGGCCAGAAATTAATTTATATCGCAAAACTATTACCAATACAACTATTATACCAGCCTTAGTATAGTTTAAGATGGAAACAATAAAAAAAAATATCTATGACAGTAACCTTTTGGCGCCAAAAGAAGCGCACAAGCACACAATTTTTTTTTCAATAAAAAGGTGGAATTTCCATGTCTCAGATAATAAATAGTGATAAGATTTTTATGATAGACATTAGAGGGGAAAAAGAAGTTGAGAAAGAACCTTTATCAATACTGTTATATTTCAGCATCCTTGATCTAACACACTCTGTATGCTTTGCGCATTAAACTACTGTTTTGTGAGATTTATCACATTCTGTAAAACTATCATCACTACATGCTTTTTTTAAAGAAACTGAATTTAACGCATAAAAATAATAAAAACCCTAAATCCGAGATGAAAAAGGTCACAGAGTATCTCAGGTCTGGTGACACCAGTGACAGCAATGACACCAGTGACAGATTGCGTAATGATGACAATGTGTGGCCATTACGACCTTTCAGTGAAAGTCGATAATTAAACAGGTTCCACACTCGCTAACGGAACTCGATAGCTTCTCTCGTTTGCGATCATTTCTATTTGTTTTGCAATGTTTGATTTTCCATACGAACGCAAACGAATCACATAAAATATTCATTGCTAAAAGACACTATAGTGTTGACACTATAATACACTACATGAACGAATAATTGGTGATATTTTAATTGATATTTTTCAAAGCCCATTTAAAATATTACAATCACAAAAAACCTTGTATTTGAAATCTAGTATAGTTGTAATGATCCGTGATAGTCACATGGCCTATAAAAATATATATCTACCGTTTTTTACATACGATCAAAGATTAATATAAAGCTTCTATTCGGCAGTTTATTTATTAATTTGATTATTTTACGACAAAAAAGGTCAAGCAAAAAGAAATGAGTAATATTCAACAATAAGTTATATTCTTTTCTGTTAAGAGCCAGAAAAACATTCAAGATGAAGTCTGATTTTTATTTGCTTGTTTTTTTAAAAAGCAAATTAATTTGATCAAACAAAGGATTTTAAGCTTTATGTATTATTAATAATTAAAAAGAGCATGAAATAGAGAAATAATATAGACAATGTGAGAGAGAGAGATATAGTTAGAAAAGGATAGAAAGAATTTTAATATCCGATCAGTATAAACAAAATGTCTTATAAATTGCAAAAAATACGGCAACACTACATTAAAGAATTTTTTTAAATTGAATTTGTAATTGCAAAAAAATTAGGTTATTCTTGCATTTATGTAGCACCATGCCATTATGTTATCCGTAAAGGATGTAGCTTTCTATCAGTGAAAGAATTATCAAAATTGGTTCAGTAGATTTAGAGCCTATTCGCAACAAACAAATAAAAAATTAAATCTTTCCTCTTTATATAATATTGTGGATTGTGGATAAATTGTCACCCATTGATGTAGTTTGTATGGAAAATTGTACTTATTATGAACAAACAGTGAAGTATTAAATCGAAGCTTAGCCATTCAGGTTAAAAACATAGAATGTAAGTGTTTGCAAAGCAACACTTTCCGGCAATCTGTTGGAGTAAAGCCCTGTTATCAGATAACCATCTTATCTACGCGGCCTGCCCCGTAACCAACGATATACGTAATTGGAGATTTAATGTGATTCAGATCCATGGTCCATGGGAAACATTCAAAGATATAAATATAATAAGAATGTTACTTATCGAATGTCTGTACATAGAAGATATTTAAGAAAACTCTATGCAACACTTATAGAAGCCAAAACAATCATGTCTATTTTTTTGTACCATCACGCAAAAACTACTGCACAAAAATGGATACAGCTTTTGCAGTTGCATAGCTGTAGTCTAACTTAAAATATAGGCTTTGTTTTACTTGAATAAATTTCAAGAAAAAAGTTAAATTTGTCTTAGACCAGCTATTATGTAAAAACATAGCCGACCCTTGCGTTTTTATCCGCCTGTTGCTCCGCTCCTATGAGTCGCAGTTTGATGTTATATACACTATAGCCTTCCTAAATAGATCAGCTATCCAACACAAAAAGAATTTTTCAATTCGCAGTTATAGTTCCTGAGATTATCACGTTCTATCAAACAAACGCTTCACCTTTATAATATTAGCGTAAACTAGGAATTGGAACGTTATATAGTGGAAATTATTGGTATCTCAGCGAAGCGAGGGCGGCTCGTTAGCTCCGTTATTGTGGCCCATAACAATGAATAAGGATTATCTCCAATTACCTGGTTTTTCGTCACCTCCCGCCTCCTACGCGTCCGATTAGATCCTTATCTATTAACAGCTTCAAGCATTCAAGATATTACTCAGGAAATGTTTATAAGCCATGTTCCTCTTCGCTGAGGTGCCTAAAATTTGAGCTTCCATTTTTATTAAATTATTAATTTCTCAAAATATATATACAAGATAATGAACCGATTGTAATGAAGTTTTATTTATTTGAAAGGTAATTTAATTGAGAAGATTCTTAGCTATTTATATACCTTTTTTGCATTTTATGAATATTTTATTCTGTATTGCTGCTGTTGTTATATTTTGTTTTCAACAATACAAAAAGATCGATTTATACAAGTTAATATCGATTCTTCTAAATCGATGTCGTGTGGGTATAGATTCTTGGTGACTGTATTATGTTATTAAATCTAACGATATATTTCAGTACACATGTAGATATTGAAATATTTATTATACAGGTTATTTAAATAATTTTAATTTCAACTAGTACCTGTTCACCTGCTCTGCATGTGTATGTAATTATTTCTTTGCCTTAGGGCTAAGATTAAAAGGAGCTTTAATTTTAATCCCGCATTAATCTACTTATGTCATAAAACTGACCTTATTAATAAATATTAGTAGAAAGTTTATATTATGTAGTAACTAGTAAAAGACAATATTAACAGGAAATCGAGTATTGCCTGGACCTTATGACACATAATCATTTTAAAGGCAATCCTTAACTTGATCTAAATTTTAATCTTAATGACATCGCTTCTCTATGTTTCTCTTAGGTCTAGCCCTTAACAACAGTAGGTAACCTACACTCTTTGCATGTTTACTGTGTTACACTTAACTCTTCCTCACTTCACTTAGATATTTGATCATATTTTCGCAACAATCAAGTTCCGTTTTTATTATTATTAAACGAATATTCGGCATTCCTCAAGGCGGCGTGTTGTCTCCTCTCTTATTTTCAATATTTATTAATTCTCTTTGCACTTTCATCACTTCTCCCTACCACTTATATGCAGACGATCTCCAAATTTATCGGCACTGTACTATGACCGATTTATCAAAAACTATCGACTCTATTATAATATATTTTAAAAAATATATTTAACGTTTCGATACTTTTCAACATTGATGTTCTCTAGACCACGCAAAAATCGATGTTACGGAAATTTCTAATCTGTAATGTAACCCGTCAGTGTCAAATATTAAATAATCACAGAGTTGAAGTTAAGAGGTTCCGTAGTTTTTAACATCGTGTATTTTTTATTTTAACGCGACTCCGGCAACTAATATTATTGTTCTTAGGTAAGAATGAACCCGCTCTTCAATCCCACATTCACAGTTATAATAAATTCATGCGACTCGTATTAAGATCCAACCCCTATTTAATACTACTAAACTAAGCTGTGTACACCTCTTCCCATTTCTCTGCGCCATCTCCTATATCTAATGGTTGCCTGGCAGAGATCCATCATTTAGATTCTGTACAATAAAGCGTATTATTATTATTCAGTTATTGAAAGTTGATATAAAGTCTATAGTTGCACCGTTAACGTAAAGGTAAAACAATAACGGTGTGGTGCAAGCGCAAGGCGGAGAGCATCGCGTTCGCGTCAACTATAGCAATAAAATTAAATAAGTTTTCAACCAACTCCAGGTGTAATGGTATCGCGTGCGGACCTTGCGCAATTATTGTACAAGTTATAAGTCACTAGCGGTTTGCTACCACATATTAAAATAATAAAGTACATTACGTACGCGATATCACTTGACAGACTAACGCAATCCTATCCGAAAAAAAATTATAGATTGTTTACTCGAAACAAGATAATATGAACTACCCGCAAATACTAATTTCTAAACGATGTTGCTAATATTTTCTTACTTTATTTGCAGGAACGCCACTTGATATTTGAGACACTAGTGTTAGCAACATTTTAGATAAAATTAGTGGTGTTCCAAATATCCGTATCCGTTACATTTTTAACGGATCTTTTACGGATCTTTTACCTTATAAATGTTTAATATATAGATTCAATTCTATATGTAGGTGAAGGTAGCAATAAAATACTATTATATTTCAATCAAATTATTATTATTTTTTTAAATCTCATATTTGTTTACCTAAAAGTTATCATTTAACAAACATTCAACGTTTGCAAAGATGTTCTCGGCTGTAAGATTTTTTTTTTAAAAGATTACTAGAAGTATGATTCACATACTACTAGTATTCCCTTTACCCCTCCTAGTAAGCTAACAAATAGCTTGTATCAGGAGCGGGCCACGCCAGTAGTCCAATGTCCGGGATTTGAACCCACGACTTATCGATCGTGAATCCAACGCCCGAACCACTGAGCTACTGACGCTTCGAACATTTCAGAATGAAAACTTCAAGAATAAATCATATTCTTTTATATATTTTCTTTATAAACTATTGTTTCAAAGTCACGCGCACCGACACAAATTGACGAAGATAGTTAAGATCCGTATCCGCGGATCTTGACGCCATTGATCCGTATCTGAATCCGTATCCGCGGATATACTTTTATAACGATCCGGCACATCACTAGATAAAATATAACTACTATCCAATCATTTTGAAGCAGTCGTCAAATTGATTTCATACCACTACTTCTTTTAATATAGTTTATTGTATAAAGTAGTGTTAGTGTCGTGGTGCTAGTTCATTCTATTAAGGATCAAGATTATATCTCTCTCAGAAAAGAGAGAGATGGAAGAATTTAACGCGAAGCTGGTTTAGTTCATTAATTGATAAAAAGTGCTACAATTATTGGCGATTTCTAAACCGCTGTGCTATCAGATTAAAATGATTGAAATTACAATTAATTCGAAAATTGGTGGGAAAATTATTTTTATTTAACAACTAAGCCAGAACGGCTATGAGAGCAGTCACGTCAGTAGATCCTAATCTTACCATAAAAAAGTAAATTAGCATAAACACCGCATACCTCTCACAACTTAAAAACCCATACGTAAATTTCTCACGAGTATAAAATGACCACCTCACCTTGGGCTTACGATTCTTCAATTAACATTTTGAAAGCTACAACACAGATACTTCAAGGGTGCCAGCACAAGCACAGCACCAGCTACCTGCACTTGTTGGGACCTTGGCTAACAAAGAGCAACCAACAACCTTAGATCAATTGATATTACTCACGGAAAGAGTTTATACGTAATGAGACTCTTAATTGTTATGAGTTTTTAACACGATGTACTCACGGACGAATGTGATTTGATATAGTTATCTTATATATAACGAATGGCGTGCCCTCGCTTCGTATCGGAACCATATAGCTTACCAATAAAAAAAGAGCGAGACAGGAGTGAGAATAAAAATCTGTTGAGTAGATTTTGTGCCTGTTCTCTGGAAACAAGAAATCAAATCCTGTGTATTAAAATCCGAAATAAAAAAAATGAGCAGACAATTCTAAGCCTTAAATGTATAGATTTATTTGCAACATAAGTAGATTAGTTTTAAAAACCAAATGATATTATTTTGCAATTTAATAAAAAGGTTGATTCGATACAACGACGAGTTGTTATAAGTTTAACGTGTTTATCTGTATATGTTTGTGGCATCGTAGCGCCTAAGATAATGTATCGATTCTGATGAAGTTTTATTTGTTTGGAAGGTAATTTAATTGAGATGGTTTTTAGCTATGTATTGTGAATATCTGTTCAGCCTTTTGAAGACTATCAGCTCATTGCTAACTTGAGAGTTGCCTCACAATATTAGTATTTAGACAAATATAACAATTTATTATATTTAGTTTTCAATAATACAAGAAGATTGATTTTAGACAGACGAATATTAAATTAAATAAAATTATAGGTGTGTAACGAGTATAAAGGCAATCCAATCCAATACCGTAATAATTTAGATGTAGTGTGTAGTGTGTAGAGGTAAAAGAAAGCTGTAACTAGATGTTGTCATGCGAATATGCCACGCTCCATCACACTTCGATAGACGATCATTACAGTCTCTATTGCGATGCTGTATATACCACTCGTCTCGCTTCACTAAGGTTCATACAGAATAGTCAAGGCACAGAAAAGACCAAGAAATGGTTGAAAATGCTTTAAACATATTTAAAAGCTTTAACAAATATAGCTATTTTAAATAATCAAAATTTATGTATTAACACGTCCAAAAAAATATGTTAATTCTTACTTAAATTTTACTCCAGGTTAAAAAAAGGAAGACCATAGATAATGAAAAATTAAATAGAAAAATGTTACATTAGTGTTGCCACCCTTAAGTTAGTACTTACCACTAAGGTGATACTATAGATTTTTCGCAATTTCAATCTTGTTGTAATTGGCATTTTTTTTAGTTTTAAACGAAAAAAATGTAACAATTCGGAAAAACTAATTTTAATAAATAATAAAAAATTCTACAACAAAATCAAATTCTTCATTCCGTTACAGTATGAAAGAAAAAAAATGAAAACATTTTATAATACTAATGTATTAGTTCTATTTTTAAATTAAAATGAAAGAAAATAAAAAAACTTGATTTAATTACAACCATAATTATCGTATTTATGGTTACTCTACATAATCTATGGCACTCAGAAGACGCACACATAGATATTAGATAACTTTCTATCAGTGAATGAAATATAACAACACAGATTATAGTTATATGTCCAAGAATCAAACTAAACTTTAATTTCAATAAATGAGTGAGTCAATGACTTGATTTTAGCATAAAATTCACCATTACACTGGATTACAAGACAGACAATTATCACAATTACGTCATGTATTGTCGAAAGCTGGAGAAAAAAAATGGCGCATTGTGTGAACGTTCTCACAGCCTTGCCTACGTTTAGTCTATTAGAAAAAAATAGTTACAAACACATTAAACATATTGAAACTATTTGTAACGAACTTTTTGTTGGATTTAAATTATCTAGAATAGACAAAGGTCAGTGAACTACAATCTTTTTTTAATCAACTCGCCATTATTTCGCTGTGGTAAAAACTTTATGTGAGGGTAAAAGATAAAAAAAGCAGTGATGGCCCAGTGGTTGAGTCTTCAAGTCTTACTCGGGAGGTCTGAGGTTGGATCCCCCACACAGGCACACAACTGACTCTGAGTTATGTGTGTTTTAAGCAATTGAATATCACTTGCTTTAACGGTGAAGGAAAACATCGTGAGGAAACCTGCACTCCTGAGAGTTCCCTAAAAGTTCTCAAAGTGAAGTGTGAAGTTTGGCAACCCGCACTGGGCCAGCATGGTGGACTATGGCCTAATAGGTACCCTCCTCATTCTGAGGAGGAGACCCGGCTCAGCAGTGGGCCATTGAAAGGATGAACAGATAAATAAACATTCTAAATTAATTGCTTCGATTTTTATTTTTATTTTTGAAGTCCAAAACATTTTAAATATGCCTCTCAAAAGAATATTTCATAAATGAATATTTATGATCCATAGGAGCTAATCTGTATACGTCAGCTTTTTGTTACGATCATTAAAAACTCTTAAGATTCGAGTATAGTTTTCAATGGTCAAAACACAACTTCCAGTTGAGAACAAACGTTTTGACCATTGAAAACTTAATGTCTTCATAAATGATTATAAGTGGCGATCAGTTTTGGATTTACTTGTGCCATAAGTAAGCAACACCATTGATAACTTTATAATCGGGGGTAGTACTTTTTAATACCAAGACTGTAATCTCTGTTCCGACAGACTTGAGCCCAGTTGCCAATCGCAGCTCGCATGGTGACCATTACTGCTGTTACTGTGCGATATTGGCCCCAAATTGGTGACACAAGATTCTTCTTCTTACCAAATTTCATAATTATAGGTGAACCGGAAGTAGATATAGGTTTTTAATCCCTTACAAGTGTTAACCTACGCTCAAAGGGGATGAACTTAACTGACTACACTACATTTACATTTTGCATAGATGGTGTAAGTACACATTAGGGGATTAGTGAGTGGATGTTATAAAGTTAAATAGCTTAGTTATTAAGCAATAATTTGACAAATAAGTAGTTCATTTCAATCAAGGTGAAATAGTTTAAAAACTTCCAAGAGAGGCGCTAGTATAGGTAAAGGGTATGAATGTAAATGTTGTAGACGGACTAACATCAGTTTTTTAATGATTTATTCAAAATAATTTTTAACCAAAACTATATAATTATAATCTGCCGTATTTATTAACGTATTTGCTTTATTATTCACTGTTAAGACGTTACAATGCCTAGGTAATAACTTTTAGGGTCTTACTTTTATTAACCTTGCTGCTACTGTCACGCCCTCCTAACTTAACACCTTTCAACGGAAACTTTTTCATACATACATTCATACCTTAGAAATTCGATTACATTCGATTTCTTTTAGTGGAAAAATAAACAGAAGCAGACAATATCAAACAATATTTTCTGACAGTAGTAGTCATAACAATAACGAATAAAGCTGCTTTGTTTATTATATAGTTTAAATAGACTTGTCCGTGACCTTTTGATCGTTACTTAATATTTTGATCGTAACAAGAGCTATAATTATATACGTAAATAATATGAATTACAATTGATTGACTGGCAACATTGCCACATGCAACCTAGATACGATGACAAGTATACAAAGTAAAATAATATTTTTCTAATCAAATACAAAACCGTCTCATACAAATTATTTTATCACAATTCAAAAAAAATATTTAAATAAATTATAAATGAATGCAATTGAAATTAAAGTTGCCATGTGCTTGAAAACTTTCTCACCTAATTTCTTTCTATTATCAATATAAAGTATTTGATTGGAACATATGATGCAAGATTTTAGAAAATTCAAAAATTCAGCTTATAGAATTGATTCGGAGATCATGAATCCTTAACTAGCAACCCTAATAATGACAACCGTCAAACTTCTCTATCCTTCGATTCTACTTGTCTATGGTTACTAAAAAACCTAATATTTGTTATGTTGGCGAAAATTTGTTTATTGGCCTTTTCCTCGGAGTTATTGAAAACTAGCCTCTAGACCTCGCTTCGCTGAGGTGTACTCAAACCACTCACTCTTACATACATACGGGTGACCCATTTTTATGAATATAGACGAAATAACAAATTAATTTTTGTAACAAGATATACCTATTTCTTCTGTGGTTTCTGTTAACCATATTTGCATGTTGACAGGTTAGTGGTGCTGATATCGGTTATGAAATAAACGACAGATGAATAAACAGGAAATTTAGAAGTTTTTAGCGACGATTACGATATACGATTTACATTTAAAGTTTGATTTAATCAAAAAACTGGTGGTCGATTCAAAAATGTTTTAAAAGAGAATCGATCATCCTTAAAGTAAACTGCACCCATGCTAAGCCAGGACACATAGCAAGTAAATAAATAAAGCTCAAACGAGAGCAAAACACAAATTCCAAGCCGCGGTGTTGTATCGGTCATCCTCATCATTCAATCACGTCGTGCACAAGTCGGATTTGTGTGACAGTACCGAGTTATGCGAGATACTCTGACGTACAATAAACGGGATTTGACGTTCAAATCATCTCTATAAACCTTTGCAGATAAACACGATAAACAGACGGACAAGCAACGGTTTTGGGAAAACTACATATTTGTTCTGTAATGATGTTTCTTCCTCTCAAGTCACGCTTTTTTTACTAATGTCAGATATGTCAAAATTTTATTTAATTTAAATAAAAAACAGTAAAATTCGAATTTGATTAAACAGACAGTTGATAAATTAGAAAATGTATTAAAAAGATTTTCCCTACACAAAATTAAATTCGTTCAGCATAATAGAGTTTTGCTCAATTGAATATTTGACAAAAAATGGAACTAATGGCAACACTGCCTACATACATCCATGATAGACAGATAAAAAATTAATACATTAAAAAAAGATTACTAGCAGTATGGATCACATACTATTAGTATTCCTTAACCCTTCCAAGTAAACTAAAATGGTTGTGTTAGGAGTGGACCACGTCAGAAGTCCAATGACTGGGATCTAATGATGGGACATTTGTATCAGTTCAATTTCATTCAAAGGCTGTACGGTATAATACCTTTGCCTTTTCCATTATGAAATAAAAACAAAAAAAAATCAATTTCATTCATAGAGATGAGCAAATGAAAAAATATATCGATATATATCGTAACGATTTTTTAAAATACCATATACTTTTCTATATATCGATATATCGATATTTTACCGTGATTATATTTTAGGTTATGTGATCGGAGTTTAGCGCACTTCGCGATCGAGTACATGTGACGATGCTGCTTTATGCATGTACCAAGCTCTTAAAAAGTTTCGAATTTGATACTAATTTGGTATTTCGAAATAAATATCGATTATCGAAATTTTGAGATTTATAAGAGTATTTATAATAGAAATAAGAGTTTTACGTTTGATTACTAACCGAGAGATAGTTATTTATTAGTTAACGTCGCGACATTTAAGTTGATAATATAAAGGTGATGTGTGCAGTGTCTCACTTCCGAGTGAGCAAGGCTTTGTCTCGTCGAGATAGCCATCGAAGGAGGAAGATGGATCATGTATCGCGTATGCTTCACACGGTGTCGTACACACTCCACTCACTATTTACATAAGCTCTTTAAATATTCAAAAATATTTTTTTTTACAAATATTACTTAAAAATTAAATACATTCATTATTTTTTTATAGAAAGAACTGACCATATCTAATTAATTTAGAGCAATCTTGTACAATTTTTTTTCCCATCTGATGGCAAGTGGCCACCGTCACCCATGGACATTGACAATACAAGGTAGTGAATCTTGTTTTGCCGATGCGTAGCCACCTTGAAGACAGAGTTAGGAAGGGGAATGAAGAGAACAATACTACGGTTTCATGGACCTTGAACGAGAACCCAGAGTTCATTAGAACCGCAGCATTAACGGGATGGAAGAGGAAGGGGTAAGATGTTGATTGATGTGAGCAACCTAGTTACAGCTTGCTAATAGATGACGTTTAACGTCAATAGATCGCGGTAGCCAATAACATGTTGCCGCTTAATCATTCCTATTTCTTTTAATTATTAATAGTTTAGATTGCAAACTACTAGCACTCTTAACCCCACCAACTAAGTTATAATGCTTGTGTTAGGAGTTAGTGAAGCATAAATAAAGTTCTTACGGTATTTAGATATTTTTTCGAGACAACTGCAATTTCAAGGTAACCCGTAACATACAGATGCGCTTCATAAAATGTTTTATAAAATTACAATATTTCACAAGATCGAGCTCCGGCCAGCACCGAGCATTGAGCATTGAGCACGGCATGCACCGTTCACACGGCACTTCGTCACACGCTCCGTCTGATTACCCGCGCAGCGCCGCGATGCGCATGCGTTGACGCAACCACGCAAGCTTTTATATTTTCTATGGTTATCATCGTTTTATACTTCACTAGCATGGAGGTCGATGTCTGTAAAGCATGTTGATGGTGCACTAGCCTATGCTACTAGAGTGCTAAGTAATAAATTTAACAACTCTTATGACCATCAATGAGCGATGTATGTTCACTCTATGAAATTTCTTGTCAAATTGCTTATTGCTCTTATGTAAAAAAATTAGGAAAGGAACAGAACCTTCGCCATAATTAGCGTTCTACAATAAATAAATCTTTCTTTATTGAATTTTATTATATTATCTGTGGTAATCTGTATTTTTTTAATTTGTTAAAAAAAATCTGTATAAGTCGATAGTTATAAGAAATTGATCGGTATTGCATAGACATCACTAATTCAAGCTTTGACAGAGTATAAATAATGTTAGTAAAATAATAACCATTGACTATCATATTTACATTCTTTATTTTAGTCTATGCTACTTGATAGTTATGATGCTTTTACTCAGAAAGAATTTATTTTAAAAACAACATCAACTAAAGGTCATTACGCTTACGCCTCTATAACAACAAGTAATGACAAAAAAACTAAAATATTAAAGCTCGTTAAGGCCTAACCGAAGCGAGGGCGGGGCACTAGTGTATCATAAAAGTAACTTGTATATCCTGAGGGTATATTTCATCGCTTAGACCGAGGATTTATTCTCACAAGATCATTTAAACAATGATGAATGCTCCAAATGAATCTGTCGGTACTACTCGTAGATAAGATAACGGTTGTACTGTAATGAACGTTTATATACTCTTACGTAGATAAAACTAGCCGCTATCGCTTCACTGAGGGTGTTATAAGATTATTATTTACGCTAAACATACTCCAAAAAAGTACTACTAAGGTCTATGATCAAAAATTCGAGACTATTACATTTTTATCAAAAAAAATTGTCTATGACGTAAGTTGTTATTATAAACTCTATTGCTCTAAATACTGTAGTCATTGACAAATTAAATGCTGTTTTAAAAAAAGCGTGTATAGTCAAAGTCGCGGGAATTTTGAAAAAAGAATTCTCGCTTACACGAATGTGGAGAAAGATACCTATTGCTGTTAGGTTGGTGCTATTGTTGAGGTGTGGTGTGAGACCATAAAAAATATAAATTAAATTAAAAAACTTTCTTTAAAATACTCAATTTTTAAAAATTGTTCAATTTTGTCTACAACGTTATAATTCTTCTCTGGGTGTACTGTACTGTAGTTGTTCGTGTATTTTATATATAAATTAGTGTTACTAACTCGCAAAAACATTTCTCCCTAAATTATCTGAAAATTCCCAAATAAAAACTGTATAACTCCAAAAAAATTTTGCTTCTATATAAAAAGGGAAAATACCCTTTAATAATATTTTTTTTTCACTTCAAGTAAACTAGTCCAACGTAACTTGTAAGGTGAGTCGTCTTTACCAATGAGTTAACTATCCCTTTCCACTCTCCATATATTACATAAGCCATAAACAATTTCATAACAATATAATACGTTGTGCTTGGGCGAGAGCCGCAAACCGACATCCGAGTATCGATTGCTTGTCCCTTCGATATTACTGTTCCTGTTTGTGTAATATCGTTGTGATCTCAATATTACAATTGTAATTATGACATAGATTCATGTATACAGAAGATAACAATAACTTGTGGGTTATTATGTATAAAAATAAATATATATTTCGTACGAGAAGATAAAGTAAGGAGTCCTATAGTCACCTACTAGAGATGATAGATGATGATATGTGTGATGCGAGAATCGATATAAAATAGATCGAACCGTAAAAATCGTCACTGTATTTCATCTGTTATGATTTTAACTATAAAATTATTCAATAAGAAGTAGAAGGGGGCGGTTGTTGTGGCGTGTCAGCAGTGATACGAAAATTAATAAAATATAAAAACGAAACGATTATTAAAAATAATTTTATGAATCGATCTTTTCATTCTTGATTTAAATCGAGTATCTATTTAAATGTGATCGTGTTTTATTTTAAATTTTATAGAGGCTATTAATAAATGTAATTTGACGTTTGTTAAATTGATCGCATCGTAAATAAGTTACGTTGAACGCAACAATATTTTGTCTTTGATTATTTAATTTCCTGCGTAGGGTTCAAAATCTTTATTAACTATAACCTAAATAATACCAGAATAGTAACACTTCTAGTAGAAACTAGTAAACAAAACTAGATAATTATCAGACCAACTTACGACCCAAAATGGTCTTATTTCCGTCATAACTAGTCTAGTTGGTTGCCAATTCTGTTTATATTACGAAATGTTTTATATCGATACTTATATAATCTGTTAAATCGATGTTGGTCGTTCTGAAATTAATAGACTTTGACACTGTTTGACAGAACACGGAGAAAAACAAGTTCTCGGTGAAGCGAGATCTGGTCAAATAATATTATATTATATAAATAAATGAAGATAAAAATTATTTTCTAAACTAACTGCCCGCGCTTCGCTTTGCATACTTATGAAATAGCTTATCTGTATAAGTTAAAATGTTAATTCTAAATTGTGAAAAAAGTTAAAAAGTTTTTTAAATATTATTTAAATTCGGGAAAACCTGAACTTTTTTTTTGCCTAACTTAAGTATAGTTTTCATAACACGACGCTCCGTCGCTGGCGGGGCGAAGTGGGGGGACCGTTAGACCTTAGATTATAGTCACGTAGTCAATATCCTCTAGGGAAATCTCTGATTTTTTGAGTTAGTGTATTATACGTGAAAACTAGAGGAGAATCTTGGCATATAGTGGGCACTGATAGAGGGAGAGTATAAAAAATATTAATTAAACTAAAATTTTTGATTTTTTCCTGATTTCCCGTATGAAAATCTCTCATCTATTTTTTTTTATTTATTCGATATAATAAAGAGGATGACTCCATTATAATTTTAAATGCTCAACATAACTTTCTACAATAAATAACACGTAAAGTTATTGTTTTGAATAATTTGTTAATTTAGCTTGTAAAAAGCAGTGGCAATGTTTAATTAGTAGCTATTACGGTATTAGCCCACTTGTGAACACTGTGTGAACAGTTGTACGAAACTTACTATTGTACCATTCACAAATATTACTAAACGTCTACGTAATTGGAAATTATTAGATCCATAACTACTTTCGAGTCCTACTCAGCTACAACAATGTTTATTAAGAACCAATAATCTAACAAGCGTCTTAAAAAACTAGGTTCTTAACAAGCACATCCTTCGCTACACATCCTCGCTCATCTCTGGTGAAAACACAGCCTTATGTGGAAACCTATGCGCCAATAAGTTTTGTCTTCAAAGCTCCTTGACCATAGATTAGACCTAAAGCTCTAACCTTCCAATTGTACGAGAAAATCCAAGCTCAGTAAATAAATAACCTTTTCATACCGTTTTGTTCGATTAGTTAAAAACATAACATATATACCAATGTAACATATATATGTCAATGGTTTTAATAATTTAATACAAACTGTAACATTTGAAAATAAAATAAAACCTTTTTTAACAGACTTCAAAAAAAGGAGGAGGTTCTCAATTCGTTGGAATCTTTTTTTATGTATGTTCCCCGATTTCTCAAAGACACCTGGACCAATTTAAGAAATTCTTTTTTTGTCTGAAAGGTTGCACCCCCTATGGATGGTCTCATGGTTACCAAGTCAGGATCTGATGGTGGAATCCGGAAAAATCGAGGAAAAACCTCAAATTTCAAGGCATACAATATTTATCACATGTTTTGATCTATAAAATAATCAAATATTGTATATAATGTTATTGCAGAGCAGACGTGATGGAAGACACAACTCCTCAACGGTTAGGAGTTAGAGGATACTTCTTTAAATATCATGGGGACGTACTGACAACTAATTGCATACTTTGAAGATATTTAGGTAAGCAGATTAAAAGTGAAAAATAAGCCGAACCCAAACAATAAAACAATAATAATATAACACTACCACCGACTTCAAACTGATCAGTTGGTAGTGTGTTAAAAATTTAAGTTTGATTATTTTTTTACTTTTTTTTCAAATTTTTTTAAACATTTTTTTTCTCTTTTTATCAGCAATACGAGCAATAAAACAATACGTTGGATTCAGATAAATAAATTATTTATTTGCATTGTTTCGCTTTTTTCATTAATTGTAATTCTAAGAAAATATAATAAAATCTAAAATTCAAATTATAATTACCCTATTTCGGGATTTAGTTTTAAAACGTTAGCAACACTGGTCAGTCATGTCATACTCTTAAATTACAGTTACGTGCGTGGCGTATCTTCCAGATCATTTAATCTATTTCTTTAATGATTTAGGCATTATAATCTCGATTAACACAAAACATACAAACACACTTTACTTATTAATTATAGAATATATTACGGATCAATAAAATATGAAAGAAAACATTTGTAAGCAATTTAATAGCAATTACCCTCATTCGATGAAGGTTCAACGTCCGCGCAGTAAGTGGCGCGCGGATTTACTATTTAGATCAAATCTCGCTTATAAACTATTTGTATTAATTAAATTATATAGGTAAACAAAGTATTCTCTTACATTGTATATTAAAGACCGTTGAATGTCTATTCTATAATGCGTAGTATGTGGACACCATCTGACTGTTCTGTCTCACAATTTCTTTTATACAAACCTTGTCCTCACAATAACAAATATATTTAAAAAAAAATATCTATTTTGGCGCAATCAATCTCATATTATGTGCTTCCCTTAAAAAAACATTAATGGCGTTGAATCTATTATGATAATATCAAAGCGGAAGAATAGCAACATGCTTTTAATTTAATAAAAAAAACGAATGGAGTATAATTTGTCTGAAAAAACGTAAGTGCCGTTGTAATTTGAGGGTTTCCTTCGATTGCCCTGGATTCCACCATCAGATCCTGACCTGGTTTCAATGGGACCACCTCAGATGTGCACTCTTTCGAATAAAAAAAGAATTTTGAAAATCGGTCTACAATTAACGGAGAAATCGGTAAATCAGTCGAACATAGAATCTCCTTCTTTTTTTAAAGAAGTTGGTTGAAAAAGAATATAATACAAAGTTTCTATTGCATCGTATTTAAATGAAAAAATACAAACACGACCGAAATTAATAATCAATCTCAATCAAAAATTTTTGGATTTCTGATTTAAAATGGATTACAAATTTTAATAAGCCTGAAATAGGATAATTTGCATTTGGAAAGTATTTTCAATCCATACTTAATCCAAAGAATTTTGGATTATTAGTTATTGATTTCGGCGGTTAGACCTTAGAATATTTTATTACACTATTATTCACCATCACTATCATCATCACAACCCATTGCTGAGTCGAGTCTCCTCCTAAGAATGAGGAGAGTGTAACACTATCAATAGAAACAAAATAAAAACTCGATCGACAACAAACAGTCAAAACTGCTTACTCTAGAAATATGATGCGCAAGAGTTTATTGTGATTGTACTGTTTTTTTTAAATCCGTGAATTGGCTAATTTTTCTTGAGAATCTTCATTACTGTATCGAAAATGTTAACATTACAAAATACAGAATGTATATAAATATTAAATACATAATAAAATTAGTTTCGTACAACCATCTAAATAAACATTGCTGTTACAAATTAAACGAAGGTGAAATGTGATAAGAAAAATAAAAATTGATGAACTAAAAAATAATAAAAAAAAAACTATGAAAAATAATTTTAAACAAAATATAACAGGTAAACAAACAAATAAATATTAATTATTAAATTAGTGTAAAAACAGAATATTTACCGGTAATATGTGGTGAAATCGTAAAACCGTTAATATCGAGTAACAAGTCACAACACAACACTGCACAGCACTCGCGACGTGCGGCGTGGAGCGCACTCTGCCCCGTTATGCGCACGCGCACGCGCAGCACCACAGAGCAGCTGCTGTAGATGCTGCATCATATAGATCAGGTGAGTGATACCTATATAAAAGACAAGTAAATTGAATTTCATTCATAAGGATAGTAATAATTATATAATGTAAAAAATTTTTTTTCAACTTTCTATTTCAACTTTTAAAAGATGACAAATAAAGTGATCTGATTATTTTAAATTATTATTTTTATATTTTCCGAAATTCACTTATGAAGATGTGATGATGATAATAATGCTGTAGCAATAGATAATGGAACTCTTCTGGCTCCATTGGGCAGTGTTTCATAAATCATCATTAACAGTACCATAAATTTCTTTTGAGTATTTCAATAAACACCTTTCCTGTAATTCAATGCCTAGGCCTTGTAAAGAATATATTTAGATGTACTTAATACTCACCTTTACTTCTTGTATTCACATACTAAAAGACTCATTCTCCACAAATATATAACTATTTATTATTATTATTTTTTAATTTCAATAAACTTTTTTTATTATATAGATTTGTTTTTTTTATTCACTTTAAGAAAATTGTGACTCGTTCATTTACATAGTCTTTTTTTTATGTTTAAGGTTTTGTATAATTCTTTCTACTCAGTCATGCAGTATTTGTCTTATTAGGTAATGCATTAAAAAAGTTTATATGTAGCAAAATAAGTGTGTATGTTTCAATATAATTACCTCTGGTAAATCTTAAATAAATAAAATAAAACCTATTATGTTACGGGTCGTACCTTTATCCATAATCGGATTACTTAACAAATAAAATCCTTTTTATTTTTGGATGTATCAAACATTTTTTTTTGCTGCATAATAATATTCTAACGGAACGGTAGGGGTATAAAAATCACCTATGACCTATTTTTAGTCCTAACAAATATACATAAACATTTTTATGTATAACACTTTATTTAATAATGTTTTATACCAAAATGCATATTGGCGGTTGTACTCTTTGACGCGTTGCAGGTTATCAATGAAGATGGTGGATGGTGCCGAGGGAAAGTGGACGAAAGGTAGGTTATGGTCACGTCTGACGGTCTGACGGTCTGATACAGCCAGATGCAACTTCAACAATATTATAAATAATATTCTTGTTGACATTTATGGTGAAAACACATGAAGTCGTTTCTCTAATAGTTATACTTATAGACATTAAAGGAAACGGTTTTATCTCAGTAATAAGTTACTAAAAACAGTGCTGCCAACCACAGAACAGTGTTATCAACTGTCAAACATTTTTCCTTTAACCTTACATAAAGACCAACTATTAAATACGATTGGCTAGATTGAATTACTTCAGGCCGTATATTTTATCTAATAAAAATAAATACAAAAAATATAACGGCCATAAAAAATCCCTCCTAAACTATTTACCCCATAAATTTGGGGGACAAACTCCTTAGGTGGGAATTCTGCAACTATATTTTCAACTGACAGACATCAGCTGGTACGTTTCATCTCAAAAGAGATATGAATCAGCACCATCTAGTATATGTTAGTTAAGTTGGCAGTGCCATAGACACCAGTGTGCAATTAATGGCGCCAAAAAGGTTGTCACTCGTCATATTTTTAAATAAAAGTCAAAAATATGACGAGTGACAGCGACCACCAAAGATATGCGAGGATGTGTAGCGAGAGATGTATTTGATTATAGTCAATAGAATCGTTTCATTTACCTAGCCTTGTTCAGGATGTGTAAAATGAACTGATTCTATTGATTGTTAACAAACACATCCCTCGATTATCTCTGGTGGAAATGCAACCTTAAACGGATAGCGGTTTTCATATAGCAAAAGCTTTAAAGTCAACTTTCTGTGTTCTTAAACCCAAGACGCCAATTGTCACTCCATAGTTTATTTATACAGAAAAACAATTCTAAATAATTGAAAATTTCACACCGCTACTGCTTCACCATTGTTGAAAATAATTGAGAATAGACGGAAAAGGTTTTCTATTGACAACTTTATTATCCTGTCTTTACTTGCTTTTTTATTTAGGTACTACTTATTTACAAAAAAAAGGAATTCCTTCTTCGCTCACCTACAATCATCTCATTGGCCCCCTCTAGTAGTTTTCGTATTGCAGCCCTGTCTATTCTTTTTTTTTTCAAATTTTGTTAACCTTCGCTCGACGTCCACTCATATTTTCATTGAAAAGCTGAAAGCTTCACGTCGCCTTTTCCGCCCTGGCGCCGCCGTGCGCCACACATCTGCACACATATGGACAGCGCATCCCTGATAGAACATAGATAAAACAAAACTTTCTTGAGTGTTTGTTCTTTGATACTTTCAACAGGTTCAGGTAATTTTTTTTAATGCTTAGAAGAGCGAAGACTCACATCAATAAACAGACAGCTTATAACAATTGTATAGCTCTAGGGTCCGGGATGTCCGGGATCAACGTCTGCGACACGGTGCCATCAGAGCATTACCGATCATGCGTAAAATATACTCTGTGTTTGTGTCATCAGGAAATACTTGTATATTTTCAAACTAATCTTTACTAATGTCGCAAACTTTATCATTTTCTGTCTGTAATATCAAAAACCTGAAATACGGACAACAGAAATCAAGAGCCCACATTTTTAGTTTTAATTTTAGAATGCAAAAGAAGATGGCGGAACTAGAGAGGTTGGAAAATGAAAAATAAAAATTATTGGTATTTTAATGGCTTAACGTTTGAAAAAGGTGTCACTTATCTAAGCAAAGGTCTGAGAGCCTATATATTTATTATTTACCACGCATATTTACATTTCAATTTATATAGATGACCAATTCCCGAAGACACAACGGCCACACAGCTCGACATGCACTTCACCCCCACGTCGCTAGATAGGCGTACGAGCACACTCATTTGTTTTCACGATAATACATAGCCTATGTGAAGGACATTTCACTCAAGACTCAAGCTATATTTTATCTCTGTATCATATTTGATCAAAATTGTTTCAGTGATTCAAGCCTGGTTGGGTAACAGACCAATAGACGCCATCTATTCCTCAATAGATGGCGTAAGTATAATATTAAATCGCAGTTTCGTTTGTTTAGTTTTGTTACCTACGTTGCTTTTTTTGAAATTATAATATTAGCTAGGAAGTTAGGATTAGGAAAATAAATCGAGCAAAAAGTAACCTTTCGAGGCTTAATACTAAAAATTGATTAAACGATGAGTGACCTAGAATTTCAAAGCATGAAGGAAGTCTCAATACACTTTTAATTAAAGATAGCAACTAAATAAAGAGTAATTAATAATGATTTAACAATATTTTGAATTGCTTGACAGTTTTATCTTATGAAGGAGAGAATCCTGAACCTTGATAAGCAAACATTTACGAACCTTAAAAACTTTTACCCTCGCTTTTTTGCTTTAAAAAAAAGTTAACTAGGAGTATGGATTTGTAAACTACTATAATTCCCAACCCTTCCAAGTAAGCTAAAATGCTTGTGTCAGTAGTAAAATGACTGGGATTTGAACCCACGACCCATCGATCGTGAATGCAACGCCTGAACTTCTGACGCTTGAATTTATAACCTCAGTTTGGTGGTGAAGTGGTTTCGTAAAGTAAATATTTACTTAACATTATGAAATGTTATCGTCAACATTAAGTATTAAGTTAGGCTAGTTTAATAGCAGATGTCTTTACTGCTCCTGGGTCTCAAACCCTAAGCACTATTCTGCTTTCGTCTAAAGTGCAAGTAAACTATTAGATATCTCTTAATCTCGAAAGTACCAAAATGTAAATCAAAAGCTGTGGCCTGGATCTGATGGTTCCGCGTAATCTATCACCAGGTCACGTCGTCGACCTTGACCATCGCATACAAATGAGAGACGCACCCAGGATGCGTTGGGAGAAAGAACTTTCATCTCACTTACTCTCACTTGACGTCATCACACGTGCTTCAAATTCCAAATTTTTAAAATTTTTGTCAAATATGGATTAAAAACTTAGTAAAAATTAAGAACTATTTTTTCGAATTTTAGTTGAAAGACACGTTGAAAAGTTGGTAACACTGGAATTAACTGGATTCTATATCAGGTTTAAAGGGATGCTTTGTTAAACATCCTATCGGTTGCAGTTATTACTGAATTGTCCTATAACTAGTGTAAATTAAAAAGGGTTTGTAGTCTTTTTTTATTGATAGATAAGGGACAAACAAGCAGACGGTCCACCTGATGGAAAGTGGCCACCGTCGCCCATAGGCAACGGCAAAACTAGAGTTATCTCTTGATTTGTCAATGCGATGCCGCCTCGAAAGTTGAGTTTGGAGGGGGAGCGAAGAGAAGAATGCTGCGGTTTCAGTGGACCCAGAGAGTGTCTATACGCAGCTTGTTGACTAGAATATCCTCCTGGAGGTTATATTTTAGAGAAAACGTTACTCCTAGATTACTCGTGATGGAATAATAAATATTTCTGTCATGGCATACAAATAAATAATAGGTTGGGGAAAAAGTCTTTTCGCATTATAGTAGGTATGAACTTGTAATAAAATCTCTTTGGCTATACTATTTGTATCTGCCTGGTTTTGGTATCATTACAAGTTTACATTTTAAAGAAAATAATTCCAAATTCTAATTAGGAAAACGTGTGATTTTTATTTGTTTTTCGTACTGTAAAGATGAGTGAATCTAATGAAGAAATTCGATACATTTTAAAATTTTACTACAAAAAAGATAAAAATGCAACGCAAGCCGCGAAAAAAATTTGTGATGTTTATGGACCTAGTGCAGTGTCTGTGAGAGTAGCACAAATTTGGTTTAATCGTTTTCAATCCGCAAATTTTGATGTCAAAGATGCACCTCGCTCTGGTCGCCCTATTACGGAAAAATGGATCCCATTTTTGAAAAAGTGGAGCTAGATCGCCATATCAGTAGTCACGACGTAGCTGAAGAACTGGGAATTGGCCACAAAACAGTTTTGGCGCATTTGAAAAAAACTGGGTACACAAAAGCTCAATATTTGGGTACCTCATCTGTATGAAAGAAACCTAATGAACCGTGTACTCATTTGTAATTCTTTATTACGACGTAATTTTTGAAGAAGCTGATAACTGGTGATGAAAAGTAGATCACGTACGACAACAACGTGCCAAAAAGGTCGTGGTCAAAGACCGGTCAGGCTTCTCAGATTGTGGCGAAACCCGGGTTAACTCGCAACAAGGTGATGCTTTGTGTGTGTGGTGGAACTGGAAGGGCATTATTCATTATGAGCTGTTACCACCAGGCAGGACCATCGATTCTGAACTTTACTGCGAACAACTGATGAGATTAATCTCATTTAAAGCAAGGAGTTGAGAGAAAGCGGCCGGAATTAATCAACAGAAGGGGTGTGGTTTTTCATCATGACAACGCTAGGCCTCACACATGTTTAGCCACGCAGCAAAAATTAAGAGAGTTTGGCTGGGAGGTGTTAATGCATCGGCGGTATATTCATGACCTTGCACCTTCAGATTTCCACCTGTTTGGGTCTCTTTAGAATTCTTTAGGCAGTGTCAGGTTAACATCACGAGAGGACTGCCAAAACTACTTGTCGCGGTTTTTTAATCAGAAGCTCCAAAATTTCTATAGCAATGGGATCATATCCCTACCTATAAGATGGCAAAAAGTTATCGAACAAAATGGTACCTACATACTTTAGTTATATGTAAATAAACTATATTAAAAAATGTTTTGAATTTTCTTAAAAAATGCGAAGAAACTTTCCCCGACCTAATACTATTTGGTTTGCTTTTCTTTACGTTGGCACAACTGAAAGATATTCAGTTTGTGCCAACTTTTAAAATCAAATGTTTCTCAGGTTAATGTTGCCGACATCATAACTAATAGACTGCCTCACAAATCAGTGTTGCCAACATCATGATTAACCGTAGCCAAAATTAGGGTAACAAGTTCTTTAATTTATCTACTTATTTTATAATATTACGTAATAGTTACACAATATAAGACATAAAGTAACTACGTCGCAGAATATCCTTGTAATCTAGACACTATTTAGACATCAAATGTCAAATGGAAATATTTCGTGTACGTTTGCACAACCGGAAACAGTTACTAGTTTTTATCTATATATACTGATTGCCCTTTAGATTGAGTTAAATTCCTCCTAAATAGATAGGAATTTATTTTAGCTAAAAATAGTAAACCAAGTTTGCCGTCCGGACTTTACATTAATATTATTTTAGAATATGTTTTTAGACTGCGTTAAAGAAAATATATGACTCAATAATCACTTGAATTAATGTTGATTTATGATTATTCATAGGAGCAACCTAAAACAATAAAAATTATTAAATTAAATACAATAAAATAAGAAAATTGTCTTAGGATAAAAATTAAAATAACGTAAGTATATTTTTTTATTAATAGTTATATTAATATTACACTGATTATGCACAAAACATTTCGTCAGTGTCAAGAATAACAGAAAAAATACGGAGGAGACTGAGCGGTAATTCTTGCCAAAAGTTAGTGACCATGAAAAATGTCAATATACCGTCAAAGAAAAACAAAACAATAAATTGTAGTCTGTGCAGTACAACAAAACTTTACATAATTCCCGTCTCGCTGTATGTTAGCTAGAATATCCTTCCGCAATTTCCGTTACAAAGTGCACTTTAAATGGCCTTTATTTGACCATTAAAGTGAACTTAATTAACCGAATTTTTGGTCTGTAGTTCACGACGAAGGTTACAATGTACAAGAAACCCCAATATTTATATAATAAGGCAGTTGATACAAAGTTGCTATCTCCTACAGCGGACAATCTTATCGTTGTAAGACAAGCAAATTACGTCATAAACTTAAGTAAGTTAGTGGTGAGTGTCACAGTATATGCTATTAAATATGGTAACATCTAAACATTACATGTGCCTCTTGTTCGCTTCGCCTCAGCATTTAATATGTCAGTAAATTACACTTAAAAGACTATGTATATCTCTTTTTAAGACTTTTACACTCAACATAGCTTGTTTATCTACATCTCGAAAATTATTATGGACCCAAAAACCAGATGGATTAAACCTTGGGAACTCACATAAATTCCAAGTCCAAAAATCCAGAATTTCTATGAAAACTTTCATTATAAGTCCAGTGGAGCATATGGTATTTAGATGACCAGGTGAAGTAGAGCTTGTATGAAAATATCGTTGCTCTATGATTAGTCTTCTCTTAGGACCTGGAACTTGTTAGAACCCCATGGAGATCACCAGCGCCTTATAACCGGTATTATGAAAAATATGTTTAATATCTAAACCACACCACAATATCTAAACGAGTACTTCTCTTAGGTTTTAGGATGAGTCTCCAAATAGGCTAGTTCCCAAAGATGTCTTGGACTATTGCGCGAGATTCCTGTTCGAGTTTAGGGATATGATAGGATACGGATGGAGGATGATTGGATTTCTTTCTGTCTTTAAAACGCTATAAAGTTAAATAACAAAAGTTAATATGCCCGCTATGATTTCTAATATTTTTGTCTGCGCAACTTTCTTAAGTTTTTTCTTACATAAGAACCTTCTCCTGATAATAACAAACAACAACAAAAGAATTACCGAAATCGGTGCAGCCGTTCACGCGTGATGCCGTCACCGAGGAAAATAGGGATTTATACTTATATATATAAAAGTTACGATCTCTTACTATTACGACAGGAACCCAAGCAGTGCCTTGGACTTGTGACCAAGGTGTAGGCTTAAGAACGTCCTTTAAGTGATCACAACACCTCCCTCCACTCCTAAGTTTCTAAACCTAAAATTAGACTAACATTAACTTAACCTAATACAAGGCTAACCTAACTCACACCACCGACATATATATAGAGTACTAGCTGACCCAGAAAACGTTGTTTTTCCACATAAATTTTACACTCAGGGGCATAAAAAATAGATGTTGACCGATTCTCAGACCTACCCGATATGCACACAAAATTTCATAAAAATCGGTCGAGCCATTTCGAAGGAGTTTGGTTACTAACATTGTGACACGAGAATTTTATATATAAGATGGTTTAAGTTATGGTTTTAACTTCATTATTTACATTATATATCAAACCGTTACTTTAGAACCCTTCACTTTGACACTTGTAAATATATAAAAGTAAGATGATTACATCATTTCCGCAGAGGTGCTTGTAGCCTGTACGCCTACATACATGCACCGTACATGGACCTACCTGCCTTGCGGATCACTGGTCAAGCAGCCTATTACGAAATGTTGACTAATTTGTTACATATTTTATTGACAAAAACATTAATTGGTTTTAGACTTCGACTATTCTAAGAAAGTGCTGATGTAACCTTAAAATATACGAGATGAACAAAGAGGACAATCATTAAAAACTTAAACCTATCTACTATCTTCAACAAAGACTCCTTTTCAGACATAGATTAAACTACTATTTTTCCAAATTTTCGAGTTCGTGACCTCCTAACAAGTAACAAAATTCTTGACCTGTACATCTAAAAACAAAAAAAAAGTGTTTTTTAGTGATTTGAAAAGCAGCATTGCATTCAGGGCTGGTTTTAAATAAAAATGAAGTGAATGAAACAAATGTAGTGTTTTGTACGATTTTCAAAGGGAAGCTTTATTACCCCCCTGAGGGTTTCAAAAGGTTTTAAAAACACTTTTGTGTTACAAGAAATTTCATAGATGAAAAGGACCATTCTTAGCTTAAATGAATAGAACAAGAAAATGAAGTGAGACAGAGTTTAAAATCAGGCATGAGAAAAAACTAACCTACTAACCAATAAAACGTAACGTGTAATTAATATTAACAGGAAAAGATTACATAACATACATATTTAATCAATATATACTCATAAAATTTATCCATATCTAGTATGTCAAGCAAAAATTTTATACTTACTACTTTTTAGGAAAATTAGGCGAACGGAGAGCGAATTGTAATTTTTATATAATATTATTTATGTAATAAAAACAGTATTAATTAAAGTAAATGTTACACACAGACACACTCCTATACAAGACTCGTACACTTATGTATATTCGTCTGTTTATTATGTACCTACAGCTAGTTACGTTTGTGTCAAATAATAAAATTACTGTCTGCGGTCACACTGAGAAGTAATATTATAATTTTACAACTAATACTAGTAAATCCGCGTTACTTCATTCGTGTCGAAAAATATATAATAAATTATGTATTCAAAATGTTCAGTTTCAGTTTGTTTGTACCATTCTTCCCCTCCCCACGGAAACTTTTAAAGTATCCGTGTCCCAAATTTCATTCAAATCGGTTCAGTCGTTTTATCGTGACAAGCAAGGTATTCTACGATTTTTTAGAAGGTTGATGTGTTGTAAATAAAAATAGGAATAATAATGAATTAATATAAAATTAAATTTTAAAATTATAAAAAACGAGGGTAGGTCGCTCGTTCAGTCATCTCATTTTTTAAATCTGATTAGTAACAACAAAATGGCCATATTCAATTATTTAAAAAATGTATATAGTAACACTAAATCACCTTTCTCACTCACGAATAGTATAGTTTTTTCTCAGTGAAAGAAATTTTAAAATCGGATTAATATCAACAAAATGGCTATAATCTATTCATTACAATATGTATATGGCAACACTAAATCACCTTTGTCACTCACTAATAGTGTAGTTTTCTCTCAGTGAAAGAATTTTTTAAATCGGATTTGTAGTTCCTGAGAAACTCTTCAATTTAGAAAATGGTCACCTTATGGCACTTAAATGGCCATATCTTTTTAATTAGAGTATTTATGGCAACACCACATAGCCTAGGTTACCCGGAAAGGATGTAGCTAAAATCGGTTCTGTACTTTTCGAGCCTATTCGCAACAAACAAACATAGAAAACCATCAAACATTACCTCGTTATATAATAGTGTAAATAAAAATTGTTAATCATTAAATAAAATAAGTAAAGTGTTTTTTTTTCTGTATATTATTATAATATGAAATGTCAAACTACAAATGTTACAATAAAGTATGTACTATTTACTTAAAACATATAATGTGCTTTAAAACTTAAATAGTTTAGTACAATGCTACTTAATTTCGTATCTACAGGTAATATAGTCATTTAGATAACAGATTCTAACTAGTATATTACTATGTTTGTACAATAATTTACAAACTAATGTGAACGTAAATATTCTAAGTATGTAAAGGACAGCAAGTGTGTGTTTATCAGATATCTTAAAAATATTTAATCAAGTACTAAATAACCTTGAGTGCCTGGAATTTGATGTTTTCCTTTATAACTCGCCTATTTTTATGGCTGATTAAAATCTTAATATTAGCGACAATTCAGACATTGTAATGTTGAATGCGAAGGAAATTGAATTTTTTGTTTTATCGGCATACTTACCTAATTCTTGGGTTGTTTTGTTGGAAAATATAATGATAGCCATAAACCTACACATTCTATAAAGTTTTAACATAGTTTAAACAGTATTTTATCTAAAAAATTTGAATCTCTCTCGTCTAATTAGCGCGATGAGATCCAAGGAGGTTTTCACAAACAATGTCTGATAAACAATTTACATTTTGTAGGAATATTTATTAGTATTATGCGAAGGATTCTCGGTGAGGATACCGCGATAGAACAGACATTTTTTTTTGTTATAGAAAAAAGAGTTTTTATTGTTAAAAAAAATCCATAATTACAACTCCAGAGCAAATTGAAAATTAAAGAAACTAACCATCACATCGAACTGTATGAAAAAATATTTTTTTGTAAAGACAAAGTTCATGGACTCAATAGTCATAGAAAATATACTTTGGTAATAGTTTGACTCGCTTCAATAGCATATTTATACCGAATTACAAAATGTTGTTATTTATAGTGTAATAAATTATTTTCTGAAGATAAAAATGTCAATTACTTTTTCTAGTCAATATTTTCGTAAGATCCATAACTGATCTAATGCGGATGTTGCTCAACGTAAACACATTTTAATAAGCTAATTGGTGTTTTTATTCGAGATGGCATTCGGCGAGTCTTTTGGTTAAAACGCCGAATATTCGGCAATACTTAGAATCTTTCGTGTGATTTACTAAAGTACGTATAATGACGATGCGTCGTGGGCGCTGATGTTTGTTGATAGGACAGCAGACCCTTATAAGTCGTGGTCAGCAAACGCAAAACAATATCTTAATTTAGCAGAATTTGCTTAGATTTATTTACCATCTCCCGGTAGCAGAGTATACAGTGAGAGGGTACTTTCGGAAGCAGGTATAATTTATGAGGAAAAGCGCAATCGTTTGCTATCAACAAATGCAAAAAAAATTGTTTTTATTCATCATAACATTCATAACTCACCACTGGTAGATGTTAAGTATTGATATGTTAAGTTATTGATAAAATAACATTCTGTTTTATCGTGATTTACTATTTAATATCAATTTATTAATCATTGTAGGTATTCTTGGTCGCTTGTTACCACAGATTAATGATGGATACTAATCCATACTTGACATTACTATTTTTTTTGGCGGGAACATCACAGATAACAATAGTACGGACTACAGACGTTAATTCTTAATTTTCCAAAGACGACAATTAAAAAATAAAGTTGGTTTGTAATATTCATTATTTGTTTATGCTTATTTTCGAATATAATTAGAAAGTATATCCTGTTATTTTCGAGTAAGTTTTACGCAAATGTCATAAACAATTTAAAATAATATTTAGAATTTTGTTTACACATTTAGATAATTAATTACGTCAGAGTATCCTTTATGATATTTAATAGTATTTATTAGACATAAAATATTTTAAATCGCTTGCCTGCGCACGATTTCTCTCATAAATACATTTCTACGTTTAATATGAGAAATATGCTAAGTGACGACTGTGATATAGGCGAGAATATCTGCCTATTATGTATGTAATACAATCGTAAAGATAATTTTTACAATCGGTTTGTTTGTTTGTCCACAACGATTCATTACATTTTAAAATTACTTTCGATCTTCAAAACGAGTCGAGTCGAGATCTCATGGATTAGCAACAACCATTAAATTTGTTTTTATTACTTGCCCATAGATGGCGCTCTATAGCGAAATCCATACAATAATTATATAGATAATGTATTGTGTTCTTTTTATTATATAACCTAGTCAAATATAACCTTTTCCGACCTGATTTAAATGAAATAAGGCCTAGGTTTTAACCAAGTACTAAAACAATACATATATGAAAAGCGCATCCAATAACGTTCAATCGTTTTATCAAAATTCTTGACGTGTAATCAATGAACAGAAAGACAGGCAAATATTAATATACTAGCTGCGCCTCGCGGTTCCACCCGCGTGGTGATGAAATATTTGTGATAATTACCGACTCAACCGTCAACGAAGTCTGCCCTCATGCGTCTGCCCGCGTTTGAATCGCGCACTCACCACTATTTTGGCGATTATGGCTTACACATAAAAGATAGATATATGGTGTCCCGGGCTTTTATGTAGAACTATTCAATGTAAACATTTCCATCATACATTATGTACGTGTAACTCCAACGGTTTTTTGGCGCACGCCAGAATAGCTCGGAGATGCCAGATTTTTTTCCTACTTACTTGACACTTTACGTTATATTTTAGATTCACACTATATCTTTATAAATTATAGCCTATGTGTTATTCTGATGTGTAAGCTATATTATTGTAAAGCTCCATCAAAATGCATTCGGTAGTTTTGCGTGAAAGAGTAACTAACATACATCCATACTTACAAACTTTCGCGTTTATAATACTGGTAGGAATTAATCTTTGACTCGAGGTATCTCGTAAATTATTACTTAGATAGAATAATATTTTATTTTTTAAATTTATTAAAAAATATATGATTGTTTCAGGATAAAGGGTTGTAATTATTAAGTTTAATTATTAAAATATTAAATTAAAATAAATTTAATTAAGTTTATTTATAGGATGGGTAAGCATCGAATAAATGGCAAAACATTCTCTAATTTGAACTCAAGTTAAGATAACGTCTAATCATGAATCACCAACGCAAGTATAAACAAAAATATTTGCTGTCTAAGAATGTCTAAGTATTCAATGTAACACATGATAATCTCGTCCTTTGTTCGCGTCCCTTCATAAAGATAGCCCTGTTGGAATTATGAACCTAATTATATAACTTTCAGGAATCCCGTCGTTTAAATTCTACATTAAGTACATCGCCATAGTTTTAGTAGACTCCATTCCATAGTTTTGCAAACAAAAAATAAGGAATCTTTGAGGTCCCTAATTTTCTTTGAAGACACTGAAAAAATAATAGTAACCGATAGTTTTGTAATCAAGAGTTGGCGCTGCTATCAAGATCAAGTTTTTTCAAATTTTAATTAATTTTTTCTTTTCTTATATTAATTATAAAAAAAATTTATTATAAAAAATAAAAAATTGTTCATGAATACAATCTTTAGTATTTTAATCTATTATATTTTTGTCTGTGGCAACACGGTCTATATAATGTCTTGTTTTATGTGTAAAAAGGGAATATGACTCCTCTTAAGCTTGATTTAATCACTAGCTGACCCGGCAAACGTTGTTTTGCCATATAAAATTAAAAAAATTGGCGTGGGCCACCCTTATTACTTAGGGGGATGAAAAATAGATAGTAGGCGATAATCAGACCTACTGAATTTGCATAAAAAATTTCGTAAAAATCGGTCGAGCTGTTTCGGAGGAGTATGGTAACTAACATTGTGACACTAGAATTTTATATATAAGAAGATATAAAGCTGAAGAGTTTTTTTGTTTGCTTGAACGCGCTAATCTCAGGAACTACTGGTCCTATTTGAAAAGTTATTTCAGTGTTAGATAGCCCATTTATCGAGGAACGTTATAGGCCATTTAACATCTCGCTAAGACCCATTTATAGAAAAATTTATATTTAAATAGAAGTGAAGTTGTTAACTATTACAAGTTAAATACCCAAACAACGCGTTAAACCAATGGCAAAAACAATAGTAATCTATAAACCGGTGAAGTTCGTGCAAAATTTAATAACTAGCGAGATCGCAATAATAGCAGGAAACAATGTAGATCCGTTCAACGTTTATGTTTTAAACTATCTCACTGCCTGCGCCCGCGCCGCCCACCGGCCACCGTTTACATTGTATCCGGACGATAATTAGCCCAACAATAAAAAAATCTACAACAAGTTCTGAACTAACATCATAGATTAGCTAATAGCATGATTGAAGTAAAAACTAAAGACGTACATGTTTACATGTAGTTTATGTTTTATCCTGATGACTTGATGAGCGTTAATTCACTGTTAATTAGATATGTTTATAATATCTTTACTTAGTAAAATAATAACTTTGTAAGCGTTTCCACGAATATGCTATGAATGAAATACTACTGAGAATGTTTATTAGATTATTCTCCAGTTAATTTCAGCTTTGTAATGGAAAAGAGCCACCGCCATTTTGTTGAATTCTTATTTAAATAATAACAACTAAAAAACTAGACATTCAACATCCTTTACTTACTTTTTTAAACAGCTTACCTAGATAATCCAAATATCGAAGAATCGAGCTGCTGAAGGTTGCTGACGAAAATAATCTTAATTATTATTACGCATCCACACTGCAGTTCCAGTCAATGCAATCCATGTAGCAGCAGTAGCTCGGTGATAAGGGCGTTGGTTTTATGATCGAAAGGTCGTGAGTTCAAGTCTGGTCATTGCACTACTACTGAGAACCCATTCCTAGCACAAGCATTTATTTAGGGCCTAAGAATACTGGTATAATCACCGGCATCTAACTTTAGGTCGAAAAAAAATGGTGGAGGTTCCATCTGTGACGTAGCAGATGCACAGGAACTTAAACGTCGCATAAGAACCAATTGCGTGTGACGCGCTGCTCTCGCCCCTAATAGTAACTTTTACGCATTCAAGGTCAAACCTATACTTACGTACCGATAGCTATTGTATGTAATACAAACTTGAGAGAGAGATACTTTTTGTGGAACAACGTTTCCAATTCCTAGTGTTAGTGGAAATCAACAGCATATAATTATTTATTATTAATGTACCTATTTTGTCGATTTAACTAACTTTTAAAAAAAACATTGTAACCAGGGATGTTTTTTAACTTTATGACGGCATGCATGCAACTCGCTTACTGAAGGAAGTTATTCTTAATTGTAATTTGTTCATAGTTGAGAAACATTCAACTATCTGTAAGAAAGGGAACCGTTGGCACCGTTTATAAAGTAGTATTAGCGGGTAGGTCATTTTATATTATGTCAAGTATACCGACGTGTAGACAATATATAACCTTTAGTACGATAGATTAGTCTCAGTCTCTCTTCTTGAGGTCCTCGTAAGTTTACTTTAATATCTATTGTAGTGGAGTGGAGGTGAGAGTTAATATATTATGAAAGAGCTCTTTAAACCTGCTCCTGGGTCTCGAGCTCCAGGCACTGCTCGAATCATTCCTCTCTCATTCTATGACAAGCGCAAATCCAAATATCACTAAGTTGTTGAAAATAAAATAAATACAGTCGTATGACAACAACGTAAACGTGATATGTAAAGATTTATTAGGCTTGATTTTCCATTAGGTGAGCTGGCTTTAATTAGCGGATCACACGGAAGATGCTGTAATAGTGTAACTGAACGAAATGAGAGTCACTTTCATAAACGCACGAACCAATTGTAGATATTTTCAACAATATACGAAAGCGACGGCCTCTATTTATTTATCTCTTTTATTTGAGTTTTATTAATTAATTAGTAAAATTGATTTAATTTATTATATATTAATATTTCACATATTTACCTATTATATATGTGAGTATATGTCTCTATCACGTTTTAAGTTAGTGAAAATCGTGATTTTTTCATAGAAATAATTTACTGGTCTAGACTAGAATGTCCTCCTGGGGGCTATACTTTAGACTCAATCCTTCAGCGTCACTCCTAGAATACACGCGTTGCAATTATATATATTTCCGTCATGGCGGCGTATTTATTTGCTTTTATTTTTACGGTTAACTTCTAAAATCAAATGTTACTCAAATTAGTGTTGCCAACATCATAAATAACAGTTTATTTATCCGTTAGGTACACCCAAATTGCAAAACTGGGATGGATCCCTAGTATAATAAATGTTGTTAAAATTAAAACTATAATATACTACAGATTAATTGATTGTAGATATTAATTGAAAATTGTATTTAATTTCCAAATAATTATTTCGTGTAAGTAATTAGTTATATTCGTTCCGTTGTTAAACAAATAAATCCTGCGATTACCGAATATCTAAAAAATGTTTGTATCCTTTTAAATGAACTACAAAATAACCATAATTAAACAATTAATTAAAAAACTGTATGTCTATGTGCCTAAAATGTATTTTAATAAAGATATTAAATGTATAAATATTAAAGATATTAAATCATGTTTGAATGTTAAAAATATTTGGACAACAAAAAGGTTTTTATCCAAAAAAAAACAATATCTTTCGTTATGGTAGTTAAAATTATTTTATGTATTTATAGTTTTTTATTGAAATAACAATTTTTCTTTTTGTGGGGTGATTTAAAAAAACTGTGATAAAACATTTTACGGGATGTGGAAATTTTTTCTATAATTGAAAGACTTCCAACGTTGCCGTTTTTGACATCATCTTTTTTTACCATTAACATCACGTCATGACGAGGGGTGAAGACCGCCATTATATTTTTTTGTTTTATTTTAACCAGAAAAATCTAACGGTCTACGTATGCTAAATTTACGTCTTTTAGCTTTAGTTTTATTATCATTTGCTTATACTCCCAGACATCTACACAGTAACCAAAATTGTTATGGTTATTCTACGAATTTCTATTCTACGAATAACCATAACAATACATAAAAATAGGCTCATGTCCTAATTTACAATCCTAATTTTTATGTTATATTTTTCCAGAAGTATGCCACCCATATACAGATTATATATTTGAAATATTTAGTAACGGGCTTGTTGTATGTTTTTTTACTGTTCTTGCCGTGTTCTTGCCATATCACTTTATTGATTAGTGCCAAGCTGCTATCTAGATGTCTTACACTATTTCTAACCCAACAATTGAAATTCTAAGCGGTTTTGTGCTCTTTCTGAACACACTTAATTCTTGCATATGGCTTTCGCATTGAAGTGTTTCCGGCGAAGTACAGGTAATACCCTAAAAATAATTTTTAAAAATGTTTTATAATGAATGAAAAAGGTCATCATGGTAACACTGACAACTATATTTTATAACTACAGACTCAAAAGGGCTAGTACCCAGAGCTGTTACAAGATATTGATAATAAAAAATCAGACATATTTTTGACGTTGACGCGTAGAAACGTCAGAATCAGAAACGCTTGGGTTTTACAAATTACTATCTTTGATTACTATCGAGTTGATTTGTCTTAAAACTCAATACTTTAAGAGATAATATTTGTTTTTATGTATTTATTACTACATTTCTAATTTATTTTAAGCATTAATCTTGCTTGTAAATCATGGATGACGTTGAAAAACTAAGTTGCAGTAAGTGTTAATTTGATCGGATTATTTCTTCTCAAATCAATTGTTTAAACAATCTATATATTTCAGAAGAGGAGATTTGTGATGTAAGTGATGTTGAGCCTTCTGTTCTTGTAGACCTTTCCACTGATGAAACAAAAATGATTGAAGGCAAAGTCAAGAAGAAGAGAAGAAGACGCCGAGAGATCGACTTAGTTTTTGTAAGATTACAGTTAATTATGAATTAAACTTGCTATAATTTTTTATGAAATTTATGTATTTTATCATTGGTCTTCTCCTCATAGTGAGGAGGATTATAGGACATAGTCCTTGGCAGACTTCATACACCGACAGAGAATATTAGGTTATTCAAAGGAGTGCAGATTTTCTCACGATGTATTCTTGCGAAAAATCAAACTTAAAAAAAAGTCATGTAGGTTGGATTGCATAAATTTTCAATTTTAATAAAACATATTACAATTTTAGATTAAATCAGAAGATGATGAAACTGAAGATGAAGGAGGGTCTAAAAAGATGTTTAGACTGCTGAGCCCTGGTCCTAATTCACCGGCTTCACATCGTGAACCTCGGACTTGTGTGCTGAAAGTAAATAGTTTACATTTTATTTCTTTTCATTGTGGATAGCAGAAAACCAAATCCAACACTACATAGTATATTAGCATTAATTACTGTAAATGTGACATTTTTATCATTTTTTTTTATTTTCAATAGTATACAAGCAAATGTCAACTTATTTCCATGAAATTTGGCACAACAATAATTTATCCTACAATATATAATTTTTTTAAAAATCTAAGTAGGTATACACTATACATATTAAATTGCATGTGCAGATCTAAGGGGGAACAACTAGTTTACAATAATTATCATGTGGTAATAATGTAAGTTAAATGTCAATTAAATGGTAACCTTTAGATATCGCCACACTAAAAAAAATCATTATCCTTCGGCTGTTTTATTCAAACACATCAATACAGGAGACAATACTCACAGTTTTTTTTATTTAAAAATAAGACCCCCTGATAAAACAGCTTAGTCTTATGGAGAAAATTAATAACCAATAATAATCCAAATTTCCCAAATTACAGATTGAAAATAGATCCTAAATGCATCATCTAAAGATTTTGGATTATTATGATTATTAATTTTGGAGATTTACCTGACTTTAAGTTCTTTAAACTTCTTGACAGAGCTTTTGAATTTTTCCATGTCTTAAACTCATGTAGTGACATTTACAGGCAAGTCAAAAACGCCGTCCCCTATCACGTCTGTTAGAACAATTATTACGTAACCTAGAGAAGAGAGACCCCAATCAGTTCTTTGCCTGGCCGGTGAATGATAACTTTGCACCAGGGTACTCCAATATCATCAAGAGGCCGATGGACTTCTCGACCATAAAACAGAAGATTGACGATAATGAATACAAGTCACTTAATTGTTTTATTGTAAGTATATTAAGATTGTATATAATAGTAATGAATTATGGTTTTATTTTTTAATTTGTTTATATATTGAAAGTTTTACTATAAAACACAATATTACTTTCTTGTAATGTGAGTTAGGTTAAATCTTTAAATACAATGTAAAGCAACTAATCTTTCTTAAAGTTTAGATAATGCATAGTTAGCTAAGTGACGTAATTCTAAATCAAATATGGCGGACGGCCTATAATGACGGAATAGTTATCATTTGTGCACACACTTGATATGGGTATCAAATAATAATTTTGAGAATACGAAAAATAAAAGGACTATACTTTAAATCCAATATGGCGGAAAGCCTCAGATAGTTTGGTATTTTGTATGATTTATAGCCTTTATTTAATTTTTTTTGTAAATTATCTTTAACTTGTCTTTCAGAGTGATTTTAAATTAATGTGCAATAACGCAATGAAATACAACAAAGGTGGGACAGTGTACCATAAGGCAGCTAAGCGACTCCTGCACATAGGATTGAAACAGCTCACACCGCAGAAGTTACGTCCTCTTGGAGATATTTTGACATACATGTATGAAATACCCATCAGAGAACTTGGATTTGATATTGGAAAAATGGATGTGGTGAGTTTTTAAAACCTATATTAATTTTGTGAAAAGATTTTACGCAGAAGGCTTTCAAGTGATACATAAGCAAACTTTCAGTGATCTTAAACCCTAAAAAAGCAGCAAAATTTGAAAATGTATGTATGTGGGCATTAAATATTAAATCAGATAGATTTCTTTCTCATTAAATAAATTCAATTTATTTGGATGAATATAACCTAACTTAATATTAAAATTGCTAATCTTAATATAAAAATTTTGAAAGTAACTCTTAAGAGACAAAGGCAATACTTAAGAATACAAACTGATCAAAGGAAAGTGTGATTTAATACACCTCTTACGCCATCTATTTCCGAATAAATGGCATCTGTCTGTCTGTTATACAATCAGACTTGAATCACTGAATCGTTTCTGATGAAATATGATACAGAAATAAAGTAGAGGTTGAGGAAGGACATAGGCTGTGTTTTATTGGTGAAAAAAAATACTTAAGAATACAAAATAATCCAATGAGTGTGCTCGTACCCCATCTATCGAGGTGGGGGTGAAGTGTATGTGATCCATACTGCTAGTAATCTTAAAAAAAAATTTCCATGTATCTCTGAACTTTAAAACTCTGAATTTTTCCGGGATAAAAAATAGCCTGCGTTAATCCAGGTTATAAAGTATCTGAGTGCTAAATTTCATGGAAATCCGTTGAGCCGTTTTCGCGTGATTGAGAAACAAACGGAAGTTTGTTAATACATTTATTTTGATAAATATCCATAGGTACATACAATTTTCACATTTATATACAATATATATTAAGGAATAGTCTGCTTACGTATTTCTTGAACCTTCTCTATAGATATAACAGTAAAGGATTTCAACTGGAACTATTATCAATATCTTTTTAATCTTTTTAAAAGACCTGTAGTAATTGTTAATTGTCAAATAATAAACATCTACAAAGCAATACAATGGAGAAGTTTCCATTTATTATAGTAATTGTAAAAATTAAAGTAAAATTAAACAATAATTTGAAAGAATCATTAAAGTATCTCTACAAAAGAAAAATTTATGGGATCTTATAGTTGCGCCTGTAACAATTATTTCGTTTCATGCGGCAGACCAGCGTGTGACGTCACTTCACCTAGTCTAGTTTGTTTATTATAAGAATGGCTGAGGCTAAAAAATATACTTACAGATATTGTATTGTACCAATGTGTACGACTCATATATCAATTTTAGGTAAATTATCACTTTGCCCTTTTACGAAATGTTATTATAAATGATCAACAAACAGTTGTACGTAAAACATCTACAAGCAGCGCAAGCCCTCTGGTGCGACTATAGGTTCCGCGCTAAAATACGTAAACATAAATAATGTGTTTCTCAATCATTTATTGACGGATTTCAAAAATTTTTTCTTGGTTATATTAGTTTAGATCTATATTATAATTCTATAAAGTTAAATATAGCATTATCAACATGATGAAACTTCTCCATTGCACGATACTTAAAACAGGTTGATATCTGTGATGTAAGTGATATGATTACAAACTGAATGTTTTACAACGCAGCCGTTAAGGACTTACGGCCGGAAGGTTTGCAATATAAATATATTACGTAGTAGCACTTAGGGTGAGCACAGACTGCACAAACTTTGCATAGATTCATCTAATCTATCTACTTTAAAAGCTATTTGCTTAGCATTACTTTATTTAATGAAATTCCTTGTACATATACCAGATTGATTTATGGTCAGGGGAAAAAAAATAAAGTGTTTACTATACTATGAACTATTTTTTTTAGACCCATAAAATCAGCATCAAACCAATTATGTTATAATATAAATGAATTTAATGGCATTAGTAAATATATCTATGAGATAAAAAAATACTTAAATTAATATTGGTCTTTAAACATATAGGTCATCAAACATATCAACCCTTAACTCAAATGCTCGCGTGGGATGGTTTGAATGCAGAAATAAAATATGAAAATTTAGTATATTATTGCTTACTATTTGAACTGAGGTATTAAATCAACTTTTAAACATTATTAAAAATAAAAATAATCCAAAAAATTTATGCAAAAACAAAGATTTTTATTATCATAATTTGGCCACATAATAATCTTGCTTTCAGTGTATAAATGTTTCTGGCATTTTGAACATGCTGTTAAATTATACAACAGTGTATGAAGAGTGAACTTACCCATGAGGGGACGGGTTAGGATACTATTCCCCTCTGCCGCTGGAAGAGCATCTCGTAAGAGCGTTCCGGTCGAGCCGCATGTGGGTCATTCTTACCACTCCCTCTCCCATCACATTAATACTCCAATTTCCAAACATAGTGACTGACTGACCAATTTTGACGTGTCAAAAGTACTTTTTAAAAAAAGTCTTTTTGAATAAAATATTTTGAGTTTGAGTTTGACTGCGGATCTATTGGCCTTTGGGCTCTTTATCAGGGTCCTCTTAAAGTGCAGTATTATTTCTTCACTCCCCCCTGCCCACTCTATCTTCGAGGATGCAAAGCACCAACAGAACAAGAGAGTTCTCTTATTTTGCCGATGTACATGGGCGATGGTGGCCACTAACCATCAGGTGGACCATCTGCTCGACCATCTTTCTTCAACTGCCTCCTCTAACAACAATATTGTGATTTGCTATTTATTCAGTATATGTGGCATATGGGGTGTTGTGCACCTCACACAACAAGACTGGAAGTCGCTCACTGATTCATGAAGATTACAAGCTAACGGATAAACCGTCGCAGTAGTTTGCAACATTGAAAAGTTTTAGGACTTTAAATACGTCCTGAATGTCCTTTAAACCTGAAAATATAAAATATTTTATAAGCCGTGGAGTATTAATACAGTAGCACAGGTTCTGTTTCTAGAAGCTACATCAATATGCGTAATATTTTCATAATTCTTTCACTCAGAGTTTCTAGATCACTAAATAAGAAGTAGGTGAACTGTCCCATATTGAGTGACACTCAAAATGGTTCCTTTATCAACTCTAACCAGTTATAGATAAATATTTGGCAAAAAAACCACATTACGACATGGGGACCTTCAAAACTCACGTATATCTCCACCTTAAAGGCCGGCAAGGCTCCTGTAATTCCCCAATTGTTGCAGGAGTCCGTGGGAAGCGGTGATTACGTAACACCATGTAACCCGACTGCTCGTTAGCCTTTCTATATTGTTTAAAAAAAAAGGTGTTAGTACGTTAGCTACCCTGTGGTCAAAATTTCTCTACTGAATTTATGCGTTACACGAGAGGGACTCTCGCTCACACTACCCTACAATACGACACTAGCAATTACCAAAATATCCAGCAAAAATATGAACTTCTCTAACTTCGTCATAGAATCATGATTTTTTTAGGTTTTATACATAAAGATGAGTTTACTATTACTTCTGTATGTTACTAAATTATGAGTTAATGTTCAAATATATATAAGTTGATATTTTTTGATACTGATTGAGTTGAGAGACTATCTAGTTCTTTTAGTTTTTTATTACAGGAAAACTTACTAGGTATTTGTAGAAAAATACAAAAAAAAAATTAAGTTGCTTAATGTACACAATATATTGTGTTAAAACTTATAATTGATAAATGTACTAAAAAAACAACTTTTTTTATTTCTAAATATTAGGGGCTTTTGTACAACATGTAGGTACAAGTCAGCCCTAATAATAATAAAAATTAAAAATAACTAAACTAAATATTTAAATAAATATACCAAAACAAGCTTAAATCTTATGAATTCCTTTTCAACATGATGTACATCCTCAAATACCAAACATCACAATTGGGAGACTTGAGAATCTGACCTGACTTTTATCTTGACTTTAAAGTTCAACGGCATGCCAGACCTCTGTCTGTCTGTGACCAATAACTGTGAAAAATCAGCGTTCCTGAGGAGGCTCACACTGTATTATCTTATACCAGATCCTCTTAACTAAGGAGTTTTCATTAATATACTCCTTCCACACCTCGTGATATTCTTATACTTACCCAAAAAAATCTTGTCAAAATTTATTTTTTATTTACAGATTTTTTTTTGCTTATATTTTTTTATTCTTTAGTTATTATACATTAAAATGTATTAAAAAAATAAATAAAATATTTTAAGGTTTGGTGTTAAAATTCTAATATTTGGCAAGTCGCCTTCACCTATAATTGTGGCAACACCTAGCTTGTTAATTAATTGTTTTTATAACATTTAGCTGACTTGTTAGCCTCGTCGTTCAATATTAAAAAAAAAATTAGGAAAGTACTCGTAACATTTTTTTTTTTGTGGTGGAAGGAAGTTTAATTATTGGAGTGATTTGTTTATTGCAGCTTTATCCTCAACTATTTTTTGCTTGTTTAGTATAAAGCTGCAATGTCTGTCTGTGCTTGTCCTTAGATCTAGTTTTCGCTTTACCAATGAATGTGTTTTTATTAGTTTTGAAACGTCCTATATTATAGTGCAGACTTTTGCATGTTATTGTATCACGAAATGTTACTAGCTATCACATTTCGTGATACAAATTTTCTATTGTCAATGGTGTTTTAGAATATTGCAGTAGAATTATATGACATTACTTTTTAGTGTCATACCGTCGAATTTAATAATCGATCGCAATCCAAAGTCTTTGGATTATCATTTGAAAATTGTTTGTTTGTTTTCAATGTTTGATCCAAAGATTTTGGTTTGAGATTGATTATTAATTTCGGCCGTTATAAAACACTATTGAAATGCATGATTTGATACAGCAATTAGTACCAAAATCTATTTTTTAATTTTTGTATTTTTGTACAGCATAAGGTACTAAAACAGAATAGTCCAATCAAGAGTGGAGGATCTGAAGCCGAGGTGGTGTCTGATGGCCAGGAGCGGCAGGATAGTGGAGATAGCGTTAAGATACAGATGGAAGCTGCCAGAGAGCAGCATAGACGACGGTTGGCTAAGAAAGGTAAAAAAAAGCAAGGTAATTGCCCTACTTTCAATCAAACTCGTACGTAATGCATTGTTTCTTAAAAGTTTTTGAATAAAATGTTTTCCTGTATGTGTGAGGGGATGGATTAAATGCTATAACTTATTTATTATAACGTAAATACTTTGTTTTTATTGTGTTTCATTCAAATTATTGTCAATAGTGAGAGAGACGTAGATTGTTCTCTATATAAGTATGAGCAAGAGCGACCTCAGTATAATATATTCATTTCTTTTTAATATCTTTAACTGATGATAGTTTTTCTCTCTGTCCTTTCTGAAGAGCCATATTACTACACTGGCATGTAAAAATTGATAGAGAAATATATATATGTAACGATAAAGAATATAACAATCTTTCAATAAGCATCGTGTGTGTATAACGGATAGTCTATAATAAAAGCTACGGGCGCAATACGGTCAGGATATAACTAAACATTACAATTTCTTAATATTCTGACTAGAACTATTATGACAGGAACCCAAACAGTGCCTTGGACTTGTGACCAAGGAGGCTTAGGAATTCCTTTATTCGATTGAGACACTCACCTCCACTGCTTAGTTTCACTGTCATAACCTAAGATTAGACTAACATAAACCTAGCACAAGGCTAACCTAACCTAAGGTTGTGAACTAAGCTAAGGTTGTATAACCTAAAACTCACAATAAATAAGACGGAAGAACTCTCATGATCCTTAGTCCGAGAGGTCCATCTTCGAGGAGATCCGATTCCTACGGCGGCTTTAGTAAGATTACCTAAGTCCGGCACGCGCTCGGTATTTTATAGCAAAACTTATTATTGAAACGCAGCTGGTTGAACACCTGACGTGCAGGTGGTACGCACAGGTGGCTTAAGGTGGCACGAGCACTACTCCCGACATATATATATAAAAAAAAATTTGTACTATTGTTGATAGTAGTTTGTAAGACGACTCAGCTATAACTTCTAGTCTAGAGATCTAAATCTAAATTACTTGCAGCATTCCCTCGAATGGATTCAGAAGGCAAAACTACCCTGAATCTCGTTACAAATACTGTGGATGGAGGGGGTGAAGATAAACCTATGACCCTTGGACAATATATTGGCAAATTGACACAAGGAACTGGAACTTTACACAGTAAGTTATTAAATCACAGATCATAATAAAATAAGCAATCAAAAAGTCAACAAATATATATTGTGTGTGAAAGATTGAGTGATTTGCGAAAAAAATATTAATATTTATTGTCTGATCGATGGAAACAGCAATTTACTTTATTCGCTGCTTATATACCTAACGTAACACAAGCCTAACCTAACCTAAAGCACTACCACTATCACTACCTATATATGCACTCCTTGAGATACGGTTCAGATTGGGCTCCAGTGTCTTTGTAAGAGAATATAAAGGGACAAGACTGTAGTTAGAATTCCCCTGCACGCTCACTCCACAAATTGAAGCTAAACTGTTTGTTTTACAAAATATGTTTATGAAGTAATTTATATTTTAGCAACCAGAGAAGATCGGCGTAACCTCGCCAAGTGCGTGAAACCTTTACACTACGGTCCGTTCAGCTCCTACGCCCCAGCTTACGATGGAACCTTCGCTACCCTCACTAAGGATGAATCTCATTTAATATACCACACTTTACGTAAGTGTTTCTGTATTTGTTGTATTTACTTTACTGTGATATTAACATGACTTAGACATGGGTATCAGACTGAGGAAGTCCGTGACCGATCCCCTACACAGACACACACCGATGATTTTTCTGAGTGTTTTAACACACATAGTGTTTTAAGCAATCAAATATCACTTGCTATAACGGTGAAGGGAATCATCGTGAGGAAACCTGCACTCCTGAGAGTTCTCCATGTTCTCAAAGGTGTGTGAAGTCTGCCAACCCGCATTGTGCCAGCGTAGTTGACTATGGACTAACCTTCCTCATTCTGAGAAGGAGACCCTACTTAGCGGTGTGTCATTAATGGGTTGTGATGATGATCACTATATGATTTGATTATTAATCTACTGTTTCGGAGTTATATAGCTTTCTGTCAGTCATAGAATTATCAATCTTGGATCATTAGTTTATATGGAAGAATAAATAACTATCAAACAATTATTCAAGAAGTGATAACAAATACCTTGCTCTGATGAGTGCCTTTTGATTACACCCTGACCCTTTTAACTGAGGTAGGGCACAGCAGGAAACTTCCTGCTCAAATATGGAGCAGCCCGACTGGGGTAGTACCTCGACCTTACAGAAGATCACAGCTAAATAACACTACTCTAAAGCAGTGTGTTCCTGTTGGTGAGTAAGGTGACCAGAGCTCCTGGGGGGAATTGGGGATAGGGTCGGCAACGCGCTTGCGATGCTTCTGGTGTTGCAGACGGCTATAAGCTCCGGTAATCGCTTACAATCAGGTGAGCCGTACGCTTGTTTGCCGACCTAGTTACATAAAAATAAAAAAAAATAAAAAAATAAAAACACCTCATAAAAATAACTGGTCGTAGATTAAACTAGAGGAAACCACAAATTCCAAATCCCATGCAGAGAGCGAGGTTTTGAATATTATCCATCCCACTTCTGATGTTAACCCACCCATAATACAAGGATATCGTTTACTTGAGTAGTCAAGGATATTACTATTCTTTCTTTTTTTGTTTTAGCATCAGAAACAGGTCAAGGTAATGAAGAAATGCTTCGCTTTGCTCCTGACTCTCCCTGGCAGCATATATATGATATGGAAGCTATGTTTCCGGATAAGAAGAACCAGACTGACCAGACTCCGCCTAAGGAAGAGAATGTACGTATATGTAGATCTGAGAATGATTTATTTTAAAATAAATTTTGCATACAGAGAAACTATTATATATTAGTTGAGCATAAATCCAGTGATGGCCCAGTGGTTGAGACTTCAAGTCTTACTCGGGAAGTCCGAGTTCGATCCTCCTCACACGCACACACCTCTGACTCTTGAGTTATGTGTGTTTTAAGCAATTAAATATCACTTGCTTTAACGGTGAAGGAAAATATCGTGAGGAAACCTGCACTTCTGAGAGTTCCCTAAAAGTTCTCGAAGCTGTGTGAAGTTTGCCAACCACCCGCACTGGGCCAGCTACCACGCTATGGCCTAATACCCTCATTTTGAGGAGGAGACCCGGCCCAGCAGTGGGCCATTGACGGGTCGTGATGATGATGAGCATAAATCCAGAAGAAAAAGTAATATTTATATTAAAATTGCTCTTAAGGAGTCACAGTCATGAACTAAATATTAATTGAGTAACTTTGTTTATATCACTGAGAAGCGAGGGTAGAATACTATAGAGTTCAATAAATATCTGAATTATGGCGAGGTTTGTCATTTGAAATGTTTTAAAATTGTATTTTTATTTCAGGATCTTTCAAAGGTGAAAATTGATATTGACCAGCTCAAGTCTCTGTCCGATCTTGGTATTGAAATGGATTTCCTGAGCGACATAGAGGATGAGCTGCGTCAAGCCACACGGGACTACGGTATCGCCAGCGCACTTGCGCACACGCACACATTGCTGGGTGACCTGGAACGAGAGCAACGAGAGAGGTAGGATCCGATGAAGAATTAATAGTGTGTGTATAGTAGCCGGCAGCTAACTTTAGGTCTGTTTGTTGCCTATTATGAGCGTGCTGCGTACCATCCGTGACGTAACGCGCTGCTCTCGCCTCACTAATAGTGACTCCTGCGCAGTCAAGGTCAAAGCTATACTTACGTGCGGTCAGCTATAGTAGTGTAGTGTATGTGGCGATTGTCTTGCGCTAAACGCTAATGGTCATTACTAACCTCTTTATCCACCTTCTCCTGGCGATGACGATGAGCAAGTTCGGAGCAAGGCATTGTTTAATGGTGTCACAGATGTGAGTGAAATGGTCTTCCTGAAACCTTCAGGGACACAGGTGTTGGCGTCACGGACTCGGAGATTCTCGTAATTGTGTAGGTTCACGAAACAACCAATATCGAAATCTCTTTCTTTTCCACAGACTATCTTCTACTACTCCATGGCACTTGTCGCTGTGCACACGGGCTGGAGGGGCGGAGCGCGAGGCGGCTCGGCTGACGGCGGCCTGGCTGCGAGGCATGGTGGCTCGCGTGCCCCCCAAGCACGTGGCTGACCTGTCTGCCCTGAGACGAGCGATGGGTGTCACGCTGGATCATCTTGGTGAGATTGAGTTGTATTTGTTTAGAGAGAGTAATAATTCTGACTTACATATGGTGTGACTGTATTCATTTGTATCTTCATCAGACACTCCGATGGCTGTTGATGACTTTGAAATGGAAATGCACGAGCACAGAGACAATGTATCCGACCCTGACTCCAGGTCTAGCCATGACAAATAAATTATAAAAAGCTACAATATAAAGATTTTATTTTAATGAAATTGATTTGATCTTATCACAAAAAAGTGTCCAAAGGCTGCACACATAAAATTTTTTTGATTTGGTTTACTGGATTTTTTTAATAATCTAATGAATAAATTAATAATCAATATTAATCTAAAATCTTTATAATTTTTTTTTAACTCATAAACATATTAAAAAAAACTAAAATTGGAACTCTTTTGTCTTGGGACAATTTTACTGTAGATATTAATACTGGCAACACATTGAAATTTAACACATTCAAATAAACGTGCAATAGTTTGAAGTGAAGATAAAAATAAAACATTTATAGACTTGAATGAACTTTAGTTGAGTATGAAACCCCTCGAATCCAAGGGGTCAAGTGTTTTATATTTTGTTGTGCTAGCACATATTGGAATTTACAAAATAAATGCATTTTTACTGTAATGCAGTGTTTTAAAAATATTTTTGTAAGTTTTATAGGCATTTTTTTAAATAGTAAGTATAATAATTATGTATTGACGTTTTAAAGAAATAAATGGCTGACTATTTGTTTTGGTTTTATTTCATCTACATTAACCACTCGTCGTCATCGATCTAGAAATTACAAATACCTGAAGTATCCATACTGCTCGAATAAATCGTTAATATCTATAACAGCGCCATCTAGTTTAAATATTCTGTAACTAATCACTCAAAAAAAGAAAGTTGATGTAGGCTTGTTAGATTTACTTGTTGGTTACTAAGTTTACTTTACAGCTCGTAACAACAGATGGCGCTAATCAGCTTGTAATATAAAATCTGTGGACTTCTTGTTATCTGTTAATTCATATTGATAATAATATTTGTCTCAGCCACACTCTCTCTAAAGGCGAAAACATATTTACGTGTCGTGGCGCGCTCTGGCGTTTATTTTATTATTTCATTAATGAACAGAACCTCGCAGTGTTTAAACGTACATAATGTTTTCCTCTCATTCGGTTAGCAATTTTAAACAAATCAAATATATTTATTTGTAAAAAATGTGGTACAATGCATGCTAAAGGGTCCGACACAACACAACACACAAGTATGCTCCTAACCATATTAAATGTATGAAACCGATACGCTTCTGTCGCGACACGATGTACGCCACGCCACGACACGACACAACACACAAGTATGCTCCTAACCATATTAAATGTATGAAACCGATACGCTTCTGTCGCGACACGATGTACGCCACGCCACGACACGACACAACACACAAGTATGCTCCTAACCATATTAAATGTATGAAACCGATACGCTTCTGTCGCGACACGATGTACGCCACGCCACGACACGACACAACACACAAGTATGCTCCTAACCATATTAAATGTATGAAACCGATACGCTTCTGTCGCGACACGATGTACGCCACGCCACGACACGACACAACACACAAGTATGCTCCTAACCATATTAAATGTATGAAACCGATACGCTTCTGTCGCGACACGACACGCCACGCCACGCCACGACAAGACACAACACACAAGTATGCTCCTAACCATATTAAATGTATGAAACCGATACGCTTCTGTCGCGACACGACGTACGCCACGACACGAAGTGTTGCCGCCTTAATTTTTTTTCTTTTTCTAATGTGACGCAGACAAAGTCGTGCGGTAAGTAACCCTATTGCCAGAACAATTTCCCCGTAAAAGCGACATTTTTTGTAATAAATTAGATAAACCTAACTCAGTATTAGATATTATGAGCAATATATTCTGAGGAAAGGCCCACTCTGACCCAATTTGCGTACCTTTACATGAAATATTGTTTTAATATCTTTAGTGTACTTGGAACGTGTTAGACAAGTAACCAGAACACAAATTCTGTTATTTTAAAGAGTACCTGGAAATTACTTTAAAATGAATTGGTTTAAAATAAGTAAAACTATTTTTTAAGTAGATGGTAACACTAGAATTTAGTGATATTAGATTAAGGTGGATGCTTTGTTAAACATCCTACCAGTTACACTAAAACTAGTGTTAAATAAAAAGGTATTATACTTCATACGTAGACTAACGGTACGACGATTCGAACAGGATGTCCAGAGCAACAGTATTACTGCTAGAATACTCGCGATATAATTATAATGATTTCAATCATGGCGGCGTATTTATTTGGTTAGCTATTATCTTTACGTTGGCACAACAAAATGATATTCAGTTTGTGCCAACTTCGAATGTTGCCAATATCATAATTAATTTCTTATCTTTTACAATACTTACCCGACTGTGCAGAAATGGATTCTAGGTCCTCACAGCATCGGTGCGACAGTTTTATTAAGATTTATTACTGTAATAGATGAATATACCTAACCTTACTATTTATTAGTATGTTGACCCTTGAACTGAATGCGTATAGAGATGTGACGTGGAGGGGGAAAAATCGATGAATTAATAATCGATTTTTAAATATAAATCGATAAAATAATCAAGTTAGTAATAACTAAAACAACAATTAAAATTTTATTTTAAAAACTTATTACAGATTTTACTTAACTGCGCAGAGTTGTATGCGCTCGAACTTAAACTCTAACTAAAACTAGTGAGTCGACCGACAGAGTTGGATGTTCGAATCAGACTGAGGCTACTTCCCATGGCGTCCATCCAAGCATTCGTTTCCTTGCTGACACCATAAGAAGATTCCGAGTAACTTCTATCAATAAGTAAGGAATGCGTTTATGGCGCATTACTTGTCTATGAAGCTAACAGAGGGTGACAACTTAACTAAGTTTTAATTTAAATGTTAAATTTGAACATTAACACAGATGTCTAGTACCACGTATCATTATTAGAACGAAAATAAAATTAAATAATAATCACAAGAAATAAAACGGCATTTTTCTTTGATTAGCAAAAATTCATTTAAATGTATTTTTGCTACATAGGTAACGCATAACTTATCTTTTTTACTTAAAAAGTTGTAATATAATCGATTTATTAAAAATCGATTTTTCGTATTTAGATAATCGATTATTTTTTCACATCCTAAATGCTTTTAAGTGCCTGAGGCGTATGAAGTACAAAACGCATATGGAATGGGTTTCCTTAATATAATAATACCGAACAGAATGGGATTTGTTACCAAAGTGTGTAGTATAATTTATTAATTACAATGTTGGCAACACTAATTTTTGTAGCGTCCAGTTATTTATGTTGGTAGCATTTTTGCTTTCTTTAATGTTGGACAACTGATTAACCTCAATCCGAGAATCAGGGAATGTAAAAGAAATACGCCATCAGAGAATAATTATTATTACATCGCCAGTATGTTAGCAGTAATGCTGTTGGTCTAAAGTATAACCCCTCAGAAGGATATTCTAGTCAAGCCATCATACTGTATATAACTCTTTTTAATTAATATATAATATAATAGATTTAATATTTTATATAAAAAAATATTTAAAAAAAAATTAATGTGTGTTTGTTCGTTTGTCCTACTTTCGTGATGTAAAGTATTTTCCATTTTAATACTTTCACACAAAAATTAACCGCATTTAAGTACTATTCGGGCACGATTACGCAACCCCCATAGAATGATGTGAAAAATATAAAGCAACCCCTCACAATTCGCGTGGTAGACAATAGATCACCTGCTACTTAACGGTAGGGTCACCATGATTTTGCGAACTCTCCTTACTAGACTAGAATCTAGACCAGATTGTAATTAAAATATTTGCTATTTCTAATCATGGTAATTGGGTAAGCGCAACGTAGACACTGCCCCTGAACCGATAAATAACTACATTGTGATGTCTTACAATTACGAGAGGAACCTAGCAGTGCCTTGGACTTGTGACCAAGGTGCAGGAAGAATCGTTTAAACCCGAGGTTAGGTTAACTTAAGCCTAACTAACCCGCCGACATGTATGTGCGCGCATAACTTCAGAACGACTCCACCAATGTGCAATGCCGTGTTAGTTATAGTCAAAGAATAAAATAGGAAAAGTTGAATAGAAATTCAACTTTGACGGACGTCAGGCGGATGGACGGACTCAGTTGTATTATAGTAAATACAGATTTTAATTTAAAACAAAGTAATTAAAGAAAAGAGTAATTACAAACACGCGCATGCGAATCGACATCAAATCAATTCGCATGCCTAGACCAAGCTTTAGATCGAACTTGCTAGAAAATGTCAAAATAGAATAAGACGGCAAGATGAACCGAGAGAGACGGCAAGATGTCGTTCGCCAGAAGTTTTGCAAGTCTTCGATGACTGACATGACAATTGGGAAAGGCCGGCATTATACGGGACGACGACGGGGACCCTAGATCTTTCCACTGGTTGTCAGAATATTTTTTTTAAATTGCTAGAATCAAGTTGCGAGAAATTTCTATATGAAAACCTGTATAGAGGGCAGTATGGATGTTTATAAGTCAGTCTATTACTCGAGAGTGAAATAATGATAATGAGTTCGAAGAGATATCGAAGTGCAGAGAAAGTGGTGCATAGTCGCAGCAGTGGATTATTAGAAAGTGTTTAGCGACGAACAACGGTGGAGTTAGTGTTTTAAATAGTGCGAGATTGTAGTGTAAGGCTGTTGTTGTGAAGATTAGTTGGACTTTTGTAAACACTCTAAATAAGTCCTTTACCAACGAAGCATCTATCAATTTCTTCCAATCCAGAACTCAAGCTCGTAACAATATATTAGCTAAATTGATCTCACTTCGCAATAACAATGCATGGTTAACTAAGCGACGTTATTCTAAATCCAATATGGCGGATGGGCTAAGATATCTAATGAGTTACTTACTGAGCAGGATCATCATATAAATATTAAACGCAAAAAGTTTCTCTGAGAAGAATAGATAAAATAAAACTTCAGTTTATATCCAATATGACGGACCACCCAAGATGGCGGAATAAGTAGTATTTTACGCAATCTGAAAATATCTGAATTATTTTTATATATTGATGAAGAAATGTGTATTATTGATAATGTAACTATTACAATCGTAAATTAACATCCCATAATGAAATAATCCCAATCACTCCACGATGTATGGTTACACTCACCCTAATTGTGTGAAAGGAGCGGCGCGCGCGATCACACGCGCTGCGCACGCGCATCTTGACTGCACCATACTCTACACGTGGGGGAGGCATATCGCCAATAAAACGTAGGGGATAGTAATTTTGCGGAAATATAATTTTAACCTATATAGAGAATGAGGGATACTTGAGAAACGATACTCCGCTGCTATCTTTGCGTTCAACTCAAAAACGGTTAATTGTATAAAAAATTGTTTATAACAAAATTTATAGGTAATTTTATGCTCTATAATACTTCCATATATGCCAATATCGTTAAAACTATAGGAAGCGAGATATCAGCATAAAACCTAGTGGAAAAAAAATTAAATATTTCAAACTCTAAAAAGCACAAGCCGCTCATTTGGACTCACATTGGCGTAAATGTAATTTTTCCAAACTAAGCTACTGTTTATTTAAAAGAAGTTGTACCCAGACTAGTGATGAAACAATATGACGGCTCAGATCTACAGCGTTACTGCTAGAATACTCGCGATGTAAATGTAATCCTACTAATATTATAAACGCGAAAGTTTGTAAGAATGTATAGATGTGTGGATGTTTGTTACTCTTTCACGTGAAAACTACTGAATGGATTTTGATGACTTTACAATAATATAGATTACATATCAGAATAATACATAGGCTATAATTTATAATGATATAGTGTGAGTTATCCAAAATATAGCGGGAAACCGTGGGGCGCAGCTAGTAATTAATATTTCCGTCATGGCGGCGTATTTATTTGGTTAGCTTTTATCTTCATGTTTATACAATCGAATGATATTCAGTTTGTGCCAACTTCTAAAATCAATTGTAACTCCGATTAATGTTGCCAACATTATAATTAATTCTACATATGCGAAAGAAGCTAAAAACCGCCCTATACCAAAATGTTGTAAGTAGAGAGGAGACTAAACCTTTTAGTTACCTTTGCATACCCATTTAACCTTGATGCCAATGAACGTGAAATTAAGGTAAACCCTTACATAAACGTAGAGCTTCAAATACAAATGTGGAGATTCTTTTAAAATCCATCCTTGATTAATAATGCGCGATATTAGTATTAAAGTTTTCCCACATTTCCCGCACTGTGCTATCAACTGGCAAAATCAACAATAATTCTAATACCACCCTCAGCCCTTCCCACATTCACACGGGAACAAAACCAACGACCATTCTATATTAATACTCAAGCAAACAAAAACAACCCTTATTTAATAAATAATAAGGGTTGTATAAGGATCAAACGTTATGGTCAAATGTAACACAATATGATAATGTATACAATAATGTTTTTCATTGTAAGTTTGTTTGGTGACATTTAGTACTTGTGATTGATCAACCCTCCTTTCTCTTAGGACAAACCTTTTTAAATTTTCTTCATTAATTTGAGTAGGATGAGGTTCGATTGTTACGTTAATAAAGATAATTTTTTGTTCTCTATATATTGTGAAAATTAATTCATCCTACCAGATCATAGATGGCGCTTTAAAGAAATTTTCAAAGACACTAGATGGCGTTGCATGCAGCAAAACGAAGATTATTCAGCTTATGAATTAAATTATTTTATAATATTCCGATTGAAAAATATCAGACCCATAGATAAGTATTAAAAATCATTAAACAACGAGAAATGATCTTAGAAAAATAATCTGTCAAAACATAAGGTATACTGCCATAACAGATTAAAAATACTATACAAACACAAATTTTGAATTCAAATATCGAATGTTTAATAAAAATAAATGGTCATGAAACGTCCCAACTACCCAAGGCCAAACATCAAACAAATATTGATATTATCTTCGTTATACCAACAACCAACAACCACTAACAATACCTGCAGGCTAAATACTGAATCAGCACCAAACTTCCCACAGATTAAATAGACTCACTTATTAGTTTCCTATAAGGTTGATTTTTCTTACAAATCTATTATATATAAATTAGTCCCGCAAATGTTTCTAAACTGTAGCCATAAATTAAATTAATTACGTCTCTTTTTATTCAATCCGATATTAGTAAATCGAAGAATCGATTTCTCGGACCAAAAAAATCGATATACATCACTGAATCTATATTTCCATCGTAAATGCAGACGCAACCAAAAAGATTGATTTTTGACTTCTAAACTACGTAATAAATTTTGATGCAGTTTTCACAAGATAGAAAGAACGATAGTCCAGGAAGGCAGGTAAGTAATTAGTATATTTTTGTTTAACAAAATAGCTGATTTTATAAAAATTGTTGTAGACAAAAAAATTAAGTAAAATTTGCAGTCAAAGTTATCGAAAGTTTGTCGACAAATCAAGTTGCTTTATATAATAGTATTTAGTATGTAAAGTTTTTTTATTTTGATATGGTAATAAGGAGTTACAACTGTATGTCAAACTGAACAACAACTTATATACTGCATCAAGATGAATTAAGATTATATTAGATTAGAATATATCTCAACGAAGCTATATCATCAAGAAACCATCAACACAGAATCTAGTAAAGATTTATTACAAACTAGTTGCGCCTCGCGGTTTCACCCGCTATATTTTGGATAATTCACACTATATCATTATAAATTATAGCCTATGTGTTATTCTGATGTGTAAGCTGTATTGTTGAAAAGTTTCATTAAAATCCTTTCAGTAGTTTTTGCGTGAAAGAGTAACAAACATCCATACATTCTTACAAACTTTCGCGTTTATAATATTAGTAGGATAGTTTAACGTTTAAAGAAAGAGATATAAAGCGAGAATCATGATGAAATTATATGAAACTAGCGACTCTCCTGGCTTCACACGTGTAATGTACAAGTTGTATGTGTTAGACTTCAATATATTTGCTAAACAAAAACAGGCAGGAGTCAATAAACATATTTGAACCTTGAATGTGTATGGAAAAACGGTTTCATAATAGACTTTTAAGTATTTGAAATATATAGAGCATAAGTACTGCCTATACAATACTGCGAATGGCAACAATGGTAGGCCACCATCCCCACGCCACCATCCACCTGCCACCATCTTCTCACGCCTACAAAAAACGGGTTATAACAAGGATTATTTTTTACTATATTTTTTAGATTTTAAGTTATATCGATCTGTGTGACCAGGTTATTTGAACACAATATCCACGACCTTCAAAAATTAAAAAAAATTTTTTTTGGAAATGACAATGTCTACGCTACAAACAATTGCCTTTAAAATTATTATAAACTAGTCGACCCACGTGATTTTGTCCGCGTAGTATATTATGATAAAAAGTACCTTGTGAATTAATCTACCTTCTAAATTATCTGTGTACCAAATTTCATGAAAATCGGTTCAGCCGTTTTAACGGGATGGGTGCGCAAACACAGCCGTCCTGTATCTATCTCCTTGATGGTACGAAATACTTCACCTTACTTTAATATAAGAGAATAACTAACTGACTGACTAACATAACGCATAGCCTTAATTACTAGTTAGGTCTGTAGGTTTCTTAACTACAGTAATTTAACTCCTAAGAAGGTAAAATAGGGGATGAAAATTTCAATCTAAATCCCTCTTTTTTGAATGAATTTCTATTTATAATAAATTAAATTATCCGGCAGTGTCCCAATCTTTAAAAAAATTTAAGAGGGTTCCTGTGAAACCAATAGAAGCCAAAACCTTCATTCATTAATTTTTTAGTTTGTCTATCTATATGTTTGTACACTTATTACGTAAAAACTGCTGCACACTTTTTGAATATCTGCTCTGCAATATAGCACAAGTGAAGCTAAGATGAGTCGACTAAATAAAAAATATTAATTAGTAGAGCAGTACACTGGTTAAAATAGTGTATTGTATGTATAAGTGATGTGAAGCGAGCAAACCAGCGGGAGGCAGGTAGTCAGGTAGGCGGCTCCAATGAAAGAGTCCTCGAGTTAATCTCGATTCGCAAGAGCTCTCACTGTAATAGGATCAGGATAGACAAAACTTTGGAGGCTGGATTATCTTCTTTGTCACGTCTTATACGATTACAAAGGACTTAAAAAATACAACAACTTAAAAAATATCAATCCGACTTATACTCGCTTCGCTGAGATAGAAATCTAATCTATTCTATAGCTCATCTTATACTGTTATATAAAGCTGAAGAGTTTGTTTGTTTGCTTAAACGCGATAATCTTAGGAACTACTGGTCCGATTTAAAAAATTCTTTCAGCGTTAGATAGGCCATTTATCGAGGAAGGCTATATGCTATATATCATCACGCTACGACCAATAGGAGGAGGAGAATCACGTGGACGAAGTCGCGCGGGTCGACTAGTAATATTATAAAGAGGTTAAGTTTGTGAGGTTTGTTGGTGATCATCTGTGGATCTACTGAACCGATTTTCAAAATTATTTTACCAATAGAAAGCCATATTATTTATGAATGTCAAAGGCTATATATTAACCCGGAAAATGAAAATTCTTTTTTGTGGTAGTCGGATTTGCAAAGTTAGTTAACAATATATGATTCATAGATGTGTGAATGAGGGAGTGAACAGTTTGAATACACCTCAGCGAAGCGAGAGCAGGTCGGCTAGTTTAATATAAAATGAAACCCTCCACAACGACTGGTCTTAAAAGAATCAATAAATCTAACCTATCTTTTTTGGAATAAAAATCTTCGCCCTCCAGTTCAACTGTGCGTTATTAAATAGCAAAACTTTGTTTTTACGGTTATCTTCCAGATTTTATTTCATTTTCCGGCTTTATTTTCAAAATTAATGTAATACTTTGCGTTTATAATTTATAACATATTCAATAAAATACATACGGAAAAATTTCTCTTCTTTATGCACCCTAGATAACAACGTTTACTTCTGTTTATGACATATTGACATACTTCTGTTAGAATCTATTAAAGAATGAATGAATATGATGCAGAATTTAGCAAATTTTCAATACAAATCAATACATAGCAAGTACATAAGCGACACACGACCATCCCTTAACAATAGTTATTGTTCATTAAATTGCGTTTCCTAATTGACGATCACCGTGCGCCGGACACGCGGCCTTTTAAAACATTATACATCTAAAAAATAATATATTTACAACCTTATATATATATAAATACGATCTATAATAGTTATCACAGTATTAGAATTGGGAAAATTAATAAAATCTAATTCTTATAATAGAGAAAATAACTCTTATAACAATATAGATGTAGTTCAATATACAATGCGCTCTGAGATCACTTTGCAGTAAATTACAGCAAACTATTATAGACCGTATGTTGTAGTATATAAGGTTGAGTGTCGTATAGCGTGTGCCACCACGTGGGTAAGCACGCAGCGCCGCAGGTCGGCGTAGGGTCGCCACGCGGCCGCACACTCCTGATTCCGCGGCCGGCGCTCGACGCGTGCGCACGCGAGCGCTGTTAATTACACAGTTCCTGAAACTTTCAACTTGTCTAAAAATTCACGTGACTTATAGATAGTGATGTATTAAGTGAAGTGTTTGAACAAAAGATTTTTTAACTTTTACAATGGAATACCAAAGGCATATGGAAACTCATCAACCTCAAGGCCAAGCCCAGTGGGGGTATGGGTGGGGCCCACCAGCTCCTCAGGCTCAACCTCCAGCGCAGAGGAACAAGCGAACGCATTCTGAAAGCGAAGATGATGCTTTTTCAGAAGAAAGCAGTAAAGATGCAACGTAAGTACTTCTATAGTTATTTATTTTTGATGTATTCCTAAATAAGATAGTAATATGAAAAAAATAGTTAATTCTTAGTGTTTCTGTTATTAAAAAGTGACTCGTATTTATATACTCCCTTTTAGATTCTCCCTAAATAAATTATTTTCAATTTTTTTTATAAAAATACCAGATTGAAGTCAATTTGGATTACTTAAAAGTGAAACGCTCTAATTTCCATTTATCTATTAATACATTTAATACTTGTAGATTATTTTTGTTAAACTATGTTATAATTCTTAAATGTTCTGTAACTCTTAATTTTTTTTCCAATTATTGCAATTTAACATCATTTAATTAATGATATTTTTCTAATGATAACATGTATAGCCACCCATAGTCTATGGCGTTTAGATAGAGTGTAGCTTCCTATCAATGAAATTTTTCAAATCCAATAATCTCACAATATATTAGCAAATTCACAAATATCGCCCTCAATAAATAATTAATTTAATTTAACTGAACAAGATTCCAATAAGAAAGTTACGACTAAGAGTAAACAAAGAAATATTGCGTAGCGGTGTCGTAGCACCGTAGCGCTACGAGCCTACGACGCGCCGCGTTCTGCGTTGCAGATAAGAAAATTTCATCTAACAAATGTGTGTACACTGTTAACATATCACACCATAAAATCAAGAATATTAAACTAGCAACCCTTCCGGTTTTATTCAAGTTCAATTTACAACAAAATTAAACAAGTGTATCTCCCTAAAAGCTTTATGTGTATAAGTATACTAGTCGACCCGCTGTAAGTATAGTTGTATATATGTGTAAAATTTTACAGCGTCAACTTTTTGCACTATTCTTTTCCACGGAATGGTGCTTTTTTCGAGACGAAAAGTACGTTATGCTTTAATCCAACTTCTATAGTATCTGTGTACCAAATTTCATTAAAATCGGTTCAAACGTTTTAACTCTATGTACGAACACGGAAATTCTACGATTTTATTATATTTATAAAGTAACCTACTTTACTTATTATATATTACTTACCAATCTATAAATAATATAAGCTATCTATATTTCACGTTAATGTGTCGTACTATTCTAGTATGAAATAGTGATAAATATATAAACATTAATGCATTAATATTAGTGTCATAGCGTTTATCTATACTTTAATAAACAATTCATTTGGTTATGATAATTCGATATATATCTTCATGATTATATTCATGAATAAAATAAGTTTTTTGTATATTTATTTGTTTCCATAAAATCTATTGTTCATCATCTTTACTTTAATTAAGCTAGCATTAAATATTAATAGCATTAAACGAATATATATCCGCACAAACCGAAGTCATTCAATAACCACAGAAATTCTCACAATTTACCTAAAATCAATACAATATTTGTTTTTAAAGAATGACTAAAAATCAAGAAAAAAAATTGAAAATTTTTTAACTATAGTAAATGTAAACTTATTTTTTTCTTCATAAAAAAATCGAAATGAAATCTTAGGAATTAATTTACGAATAATCGGAAATAAAAACTAGAATATTGTAATATATATGTGAATATGTTTAACGTCAAGTTATAACTAATTAAACGAAGTCGCGGGTTCTACTAATATTCCAATAAAGTTTCTGAACTCAGTTCAGAGGTTTTAATCATAAATTAATTATAAGTTGTAAAGCCTTCTAAGCTATCAGATCTAATTTTATCAATCTCAGTTATTATTAAACTCTAATATACGGATCTGTCGGCGTAATATTCTGGTACTTCAAATACCAATAATTGTGTTATTTCATAACTTTAATGACGAAATTCTGTTTGAACAATATTTTATTATATCATTTACTAGTCGACCCGTACCGGCTTTGCCTATTTGCTATTTTAATTTTCAACAAGAAAGTAATACATCACAAGCCGAGCCGCGCAACTTCGTTCACGTATAGCTCCGCTCCTATTGGTCATAGCGTGATGATATATAGCCTATATCCTTCCTCGATAAATGGCCTATCTAACACTGAAACAATTTTTCAAATCGCACCAGTAGTTCCTGAGATTAGCGCGTTCAAGCAAACAAACTCTTCAGCTTTATATATTAAGTAGATTTATATATTTAGATGGTCGCACATTCATTTGTTTAATTTGAATTCTTATTTCTTTTTTTCGAGATAAAACATAACCTATTTACTTCCCCAAGCTCTACTTTATCTCTGTATCGTATTTCATCAAAATCGGTTCATTGATATAAGCCTGATTGTGTAACAAAGTATTACCTACGTTTCTAAAGCGTTACTTTCGAAATTATAATATTATTTAATGAAAATAATATAAAACACATTCTAAGCGTTGATGTTCCTTGGTGCAGGTCAACGGGAGGAGACTCCTGTCAACTGATGACCAGGAAGCGTCGCCGAGGAGTGATAGAGAAGAAGCGCAGAGACAGGATCAACACCTCCCTCACCGAGCTGAAGCGGCTGGTGCCAGCAGCTTGCGAGAAGCAGGGCAGTGCCAAGCTGGAGAAAGCTGAGATACTGCAGCTCACTGTTGACCACTTGAAGATGTTACATGCTAAAGGTACGTTGTAATAATTACTCTATTTTTTTAATGAAATTTTCTAATATTCTATTGTAAATACAATATGACGGACTCTCAAACACGACTGATTTTATTTACATCTCCATGACATGAGTTTTAATAGCAGATAATGCTTTAAAACTTGCGATCTTTTAAATATGTATTTCTTTGGCTTCAAGACAGACTTTATTTAATCAGAACAAAAAAAAATTGTTAGATATAAGGGTGATAAAACTTACAAGTAGACGAAAATCGTTTAAACGATACGGCACATAAAGACTTGCAATTTGTATTTTAATGTATAGTTAAAGTGACCATTTTATTGGTGACACCGGGACAAGAGTTTATCAGACATCCACGGTGTAAGAAACAAATCAAAATGAAACAAAACAATTTCTCCTCGCGTATATGTAAAAGGGAAATCATAGTGATGACGATAGTCTCAACAAAAAAAGAAACAAGTATTAACCATAAGTTCATAACCTTCCATTTGTAAGGCAAAGTTATGTATCCCTAGTATTTTCTAAAAAAAAACTACGCAATAGCGATAGAAAGAAGAAGAAAAGAAATTTTCGTGCGATTTCGGAAAACGTGGCAGTTATACGTCCCGAAGCTTTCTTTCGGGACAATGATACTGACAACAGAATAACGGAACTGTCCCATTCAAAATGGGAGGTTTTATGATATTACGTAAAGTTGAAGGATTTAATTAGGCTCGTTTTTGCCTCCATACTAAACAAAGTAAATGCGTTTATCTCTAAAACAGCAACAGAGCAATATGTTGATGCATATTTTTAACCAATCGCAAATTCATTTTAATTGTAAAAAACGCAGAAATAATATGAAGTGCACTACTACCGTTAGGCCACACAACCATTTATCCTGTCATTTGTGAATCAAGTCCACTTCCGTTTCCTACAAATTAAGATAAGCACCGTTACTCTGCAAAAACGAACAATCATTAAAAATAAGTATACCGCTATGCTTTCCTGTTCTTTTATATTTTAAAAGCTTTTAATACTTTTAACTACTTCATAATTTTCATTATTTTGATAACATACATTATTTTGATAACATACATTAATTTCTTATACTGGGATGTAAAGAGATCCATTTTATTTTTCTGTCCAAACTTTTTAGGTTACTAGTTGACCCGTCTTCTCTTCGTGAAGGTGCATTTCTCACCTTTTAAACCTACCCTGAACTTCCACAAAAATTTCAAGATCAAAATTAGCTAGACCTCCAGCCATTCACGAGTTTTATCGAGACAAACAGACAGCTATTTATTTTTTTATAAATAATTTGACAGATTTGAAAGGGACAAATTATGTAGATTTAGTAATAAATACGAATACGTCCACTGCTAGATAAACCTAGACTCGCTTAAACTGACAAAATGAAGCGATTCTATTGGTTTTTAATAAACATATCCCTCGCTAGGCATATTTGCATATACCGGACAACGGTCCATAATAAAAAGACCAGTAGAAAATTTTATCATAGCAAGGTGGTAGAACCCCCTGACTCCCATATCATGCTCAAATACCATAAGTCACATCACCATATGTCATGATACTCTGTTATCATTATCAGTTATCAGTATATCTGTGCCACATTCCCACGCTTCCGGGTCCGACAGGTGTTGGTACCCCTGCAATGGATTTTATACTTTATTTGTATAATATTAAGGTATAAATTCTATTGTTTGGATTACTTGGCTCATATAAATAATTATAATATCCGGTCCAGAAGTTTAGGAAGTTTGAGCATTTGTATAATTCAGCTTTTGAACTGTTTTGCAACTTTTAAAAGATTAAAAAAAAATTAATAAATTTTAAAATTGCTGAATTTATTTTCATGACATATAAAAGACATTTTATAGAGAAAATATTTATTAATTTATAATAATTTTAAAAATTATAATTTTAGTACATTAACCTAACCTAACCCCCCGTGTTGAAGTAAAAGAGATGCGTGCATTTTCTCCCTCCTCATTCTGAGCAGGAATATTCACGTTTCGATGTGCGTGATTACTTTTTATCGCTGACGTACTCACCATATAGACCCTCCCATCAAAATGTCATCAAAAATAAGCAAAGCAAAGACCTCTCACCTCCCCCACCCTCCGTAATGCTTACGCAATACATAAACAGCCTGAGTAGTAAAATTCTAAGTTATTAAAGTAAAATATAATACTGGAAGCGAGTGGGGACGGTAGGGGTCACTAAATAACAAAAGTCAGTTAACAATTAATAATTGAATCATATTTAAATCAATTTAAAACGTTACCGTGACCACAAAGTTAAAAAATACGTTTAAATTGAAATTAGTCTTCCTTCCGTTATGGTTGAACTTTAGAGAATGAGTAACACTCTGCGGTTAACTTTGCGGTTAGAACGGAAGCACATTATATCCGATAGAAATTATAATAGTACCATAGACAATCAGACCTTAAATAAAATCTAAAAATATTCTTCGTGAAGAAATTTTGATATTGATTGTGAATAATTCAGATATGATCTATAATAATACTAGATGACTTCGTCCGCGTATAGCTCCGCTCCTATGGGTCGTAGCGTGATGATATGTAGCCTATAGCCTTCCTCGATAAATGGCCTATCTGACACTGAAAGAATTTTTCAAATCGGACCAGTAGTTCCTGAGATTAGCGCGTTCCAGCAAACAAATAAACACGCTAAAGTTTGCAAGACTGCATGGATGTAGGTTTGTTACTCTTTCACGCAAAAACTACTGAATGGATTTTGATGAAACTTTACAATAATATAGCTTACGCATCAGAATAACACATAGGCTATAATTTATAATGATATAGTGTGAATTATCCAAAATATTGCGGTCGAAACTGCGGGGCGCTTCTAGTATTAGTTTAAGATATTAAAGAGGTGAAGTTGTGAAGTTGTAGGGGGTAATCTCTAAATGTACTGAACCGATTCTGAAAATAATTTTACCAATAGAAAGCTACATTATTTGTAAGTGTCATAAGCTATATATTAATCCGAAAAATGAAAAGACTTTTTCGTAGTAGTCGGATTTGCTGCAGTAAGTCGGAGAGCAAACGGTCGAACGAAAACCTTTCTTACGAACCCTGCCTTAACGCAACGAAGCGAGGGCTGGTCGGGTAGTATATTATAAAACTCAGATTATACATTTGAGTATCTCAAAAAGCGATTAGACACATAAAAAGTGTCAATAAAAACTAGTCCGGCGTCTAACAAGTATTTAAAACCACATCACAATGTGTCCGTCGCGTCCGCTCAGGTAGGGAGCAGCAGTAGAGCGACACCTGGCGATAGAAAAACTACAAACAGGAAGTGGTCATAAACGATGATATGTGATATGTTTTTTTAAACTACCGACTTTTGTAATTAGAGGATTAAGACGTTAAACTAAATCTGTAATATAAAACAAAAATAAAATCTAAACTATTATAAATAAACTTACGTAAAACATTATCCTTATCCACAAGCAAAACCAATACAATAGCAAAGCTAGATAATCTATTAATACGCCATTATCCAATGATTCAATGAGTCTGAAACTGAAGATAATCAGAGCAGGGTGCTGGGGGTTGCGTGGGAACCGGGCCCGGGACCGCCTCTCACCCCTGAGGGACCCTCGGACCCTCTCGCCAAAACGTATGTTAAGCTCAGTTACTAAACCCGCTTTGATTTTCATATTAATTGTGAGGGATCAATTGGCTTTGCCTAAAGGAATTAAACTCCTGAGAGTGTTATCTGTGATAAATTAATCCAAGTTACATTCTCGAGCAAAAACTAAATGTAAATTTTCGAGGAAAATATTGCTAGATTTTTCTGCAAACTCCTTAAGAATAAAAGTTGCCTGAAATCGCGTTATTTTTGTGACTACAGATATTTAATCCTGAATTAATAAAAAATCTTGGTTAGTTCAAAAAATGAAAGTTCAAACTCAAACTTATCTGATTTCAAACTGATTAAAAATGCTTTACATCATACTTAAATAATAAGGAACCAGTTCTCCACGTTTCACAGAGTAGTTTTTACATTTTTCGAAATAACAATATCCTCAAGACATCCACCAGCTACTTGCCTAAAACATTAAGGCACTATGTAGTCGAATACACCCAAAAAACTTATCCAAAATCAGTTAAAATTACTTAAAAAACCTTTACTACTCAAAAAAATATATATGATTTAAATAAAATAGTACAATGGTATGGTTTCAAATGGTAATCTACATTCACATTGGGGTGTCACGTGTGTAGCAAACGGAAGCAAATCACGAAAGGGTTGCCACTACCCTCACTCACTCACCTCACCTGTACTACAAAAACGTTAAGAAAAAACTACGGACGGAAGTTACGGAACAACAATAAAACAGACAACGCGACTACTTAAAAAGTTCCTGCTTAGTTTCCTAATCTAGAATAGTACTTGAATATTTTTTACATCTAGATAGAGTATCTAGGAAATCTAGTAACACAACTCTAATCTGTCAGTTATATTAAATAAATATTACGAGAATGAAATAATAAGAATTTTGCCTTTAAATCCTTTGCGTCTCTAGAATACCACGAAAGAACAAATATAAATACATCAGATAAACTCATGTCAGTTTACCAGACTAGTTTTCGTATTCCAACAAGTTATGCAATAATCGACGAAATGTTCCCACTCGTTGTCCCGGTGGCCCAGTGACTCCAACCCCTCGCACTCAATGGACCAGGATAGCGGATCTTGTTATTAAATTTTTTCCCCTACGGAAGGACGCCGGAAACTTGGGGTTCCCGTTAAGAATCCATCCCTTTTGCACGTTTTATTATCATCGTCTATCTCTGTTTTATTGTTGCGTAAGGAGGGTGAGAAAAGACAGACGCATCTGCAAGAACTGGTTGTTTTGTTATTTAAATATATATACTTGAAGACAAAAAAAAGTTCTCATAAAAGAATGTCTTTTTCAGGTCTGGACACATACGCGTACGATCCACAACGATACGCCATGGACTACCACAGCATCGGCTTCAGGGAATGTGCTGCAGAAGTTGCAAGATACCTAGTTAGTTGCGAAGGCCTGGACATCCAGGATCCTCTGCGTCTCCGCCTCATGAGCCACCTACAATGTTTTGCAGCGCAACGTGAATTAGCTGCTAAATCTAATTGGGGTTACCAGTACCCCAGTGTCCCTCAACCCCAGCACGGATACACAGAACTAAGACAGGAACCTCCAGTGTCTACTGCGACAACAGTAGCCGCTCCAACAGCCATAGCTCCTCTAACTGCTGCTCCTAGTTACGCACACTATCCTCCAGCGCCACCAGCTCCTCCCGGACCTCCCGCACCTCCAGGACCACATCCAGCACCAACAGCACCTCATTACCCTGCACCCTACCCTCACCATCCACCTCATCACCAATATTCGCAAAACAGTTCGAAGCCGTACAGACCTTGGGGTGCTGAACTAGCGTATTGATCTGTTTGTTCATTAAATAGGTTTAGGTATAACTCCGTGAGTCGTGACTAGAATTACAAATACTATTTAATTGGGCATTAACTAAATAATTTAAATTTTAGTATCAAATTGGAGAGTATTGACAGCAAAAACAGTGCTGGGCTGAGGCCTCGAGATATTCAGGGTTTTTAGCCCTTTTCTAAATTCAGAAAATATTACTTTTCTATCGTAACGCAATCTTATTGATAGTTCCGGTATTTTTTATTACATTATTTAATTTAAAAAAAAAACATATGACGATATGAAAATTATTAAATATTTCTGAAAAATTAATTGACTTTACTAAATAAATACTAGATACACAGTTTCATAAAATAATTTTGTTTACTAGTGCAGTCATCATACATATGGTTTTTAATAGTAATCAAAGTTCAGGCCCCAATCTGATGCCCCCAGACCAATATTGCTGGATTAAAAAAAACCAAATTTAAACTTAAATGTTAATGCCTATATATTTTTTCTGTAATGGCTCACATTAACATTGTTGTGGATCTCAGAGTTTAAGTCCAAATCGTATTGAAGACTGTTATATTATATACGAGTATAGTTGTGTGATATATATAGTATATTCATAAGTTTATTAGGTTAGGAATTGGGACCAAAAACCAAGCTTTAATTCAAGGAGTCATTTTTGATTCAGCGTACTTAGGGCATGTGTACACAATGAGATTGGATGATTGAAAAATCAATATTTATTCATTCGTCATTACATGTAAATGACAATAAAAATTATATAAAAAAAAATTGAATTATTAAACTATTGGCTTCTGACAAATGTCTTAATATCGATTTTTTATTTGTCATGCTTTTTTACATATCAGAAAAATCAACATTTCCTCGTTTGCAATGTAGATCAAATTGCTAAGTTATAAGATAATTGTGCTAAAGTTTACCAATATTGTCAATCATTGAAATGTGTCAAATTTTGAGTCACTTTTGGAGGTTAAAATCTATTGTCATTTGGGAAACTTTTACAAAAGCTTTAATGAATTTGAATGACAAGTACATTAGTGCATATATTACAGTAGATAATATCAAATCATTTTGAAGTTCATATACTTGGAACTGATAGATAAAATATGTAAGCTCTATATGGCAACACTGAAAAATTAATTAATTTATAACGTTATTGGGAGTTGACATTTAAAAGAGTAGAAAACAATTAACAGACCAAAGTTTGTCTCTAAATAAAGTTTACACTATATTGATTGATTGATGATTGAATGTTACTCATGTGTACCTAGCCGATAATAGTGTGAACGTAACATACGTATGTATATACACGTCTTATATAAGTGAGTTGCACAAGGTTGTGAGATTTTCTGTATATTCTGTGTGTGTTATAATGTATATTTTATGTAAATATTTAAAACGAGAGAAAAATTAAATTATTTTTTTAATATTTATCAATGACTTTTATTTCCTACTAAACAAGATTAAAATAAGGAAAACAATTTGTAAAACAATAGTTTGAAAGGTACTGTGCCGTAGATATATTAGAAAAAAAATACGTTGCTATTAGAAGCTAAGATCTAGGAGAATCTGTCCAAACTTGTCCTCTGATAGCATTTGGGAAGAAAGTAACACATTATTGAAACAAAACAACAAAAGTTATATTAAATTATATTTACTTAATGCGATGAAAAGAGCATAAAAATGTAACATCAATTAGTAAAAAGTTATAACTGTTTATCTTTGGCGAAAGGGTGATGATAAAAAAGCAAGTGGTCATTAGAATTACAATAAATTAGCAATAAACAGGTGTCACAATTAGAAGTAGTGACCCCAGCAGATGCACTGAGGGTCCAACACTATGGGATATCGCCACCCTTGCGTTTCCCACGCTAGCCGTCCCTCTCGCACGCACGCGATGCCATACCTCCCTCTCTATCTGTATTTCCGTAGGAAGGAACGCAAAAAGTGTGTTTTTTGTGCGAACGTGTGCGTACGTGTGTCTGTGTTGGCATTTGAAATAGCTTTGGTGTTTCCGCATTTTTTTAAACTTTACATACGTGTACTCTACACTTTACTATAGCGATTTAAATATTTTTTAATAAAATTAAAATTTAAATGCTATTTAAATTACAATTTTAGTATTGTGGAACTGTTTTCCATGCAACATTAACCGTTGTCTATTTGTATACAGTGTAATCAATTTTAACTTAAATTAGGTATTTCACTAAGGTATAATAGGGTCAATTAAATGCTCTTTTGTTAATATTATTTATAATAATGTAAATTAAATATATAACAACTTTTTACTGCTATTATTACAGATAAAAAGAATAACGGAGGAAGAATATAAGAGGATATCAAAAAAAACTTAAAAACAGACTCATTAAAATATATCCCATTTATGTTACGCTATATAGAGTTTAAGTATATTGTATACAAGTAGAATATCTATTCCAATAAATTAAATTGCCACCATTGTGAATATCTATTAAAATTTATGTAGTCAAAGACTTGAAAAAGATGAGAATTTTCAGTATTTTTTTTTTTGGCATTAAACCATTTTATTTTATAAAATTAATAATATGACATCATGGCAAGTTACAGCTGTTTGTGATGGCACCAGATTATCTACAAAACTATTTTTTTGTCCTTTGTTATTATGACTTATGATGGTCACCGCAAGGACCCTTCTGTTGAAACTGGGTAAACACAAGCTATAACTTTTGAAATTGTTTTTTTTCAAATTTTCATGACTTCAAGTCAAAACATTGTGTATTGATCTGATTATTAATTTTATAAAACAAAATTATTTTATAAACTCTACTCCCTACTCTTTTGAAAAAAATTTTTCAATTCTATTCATTCTATTGTCTTGTGTCTCATCGTGCCTTGATCTCTTGTCTCGCCTTGCCTTGGTTACCTTTATCTTCCTTATGTCCTTTCTTGACTATGAGAATAACGTTGGATGTTTTCCACTGTGTAGGGATTAGACCAGTCATCAATATGATTGAATAATGAACTGAGTATAAACGACTTGTTAAAAAAAATTATTACTGAAATATTAATTTTCCTAACTTTTATTTAGTTTGTAAGAATGTATGGGTGTCTGGATGTATGGAGGTTTGTTACTCTTTCACGCAAAAACTACTGAATGGATTTTGATGAAACTTTACAATAATATAGCTTACACATCTGAATAACACATAGGCTATAATTTATAATGATATAGCGTGAACTATCCAAAATATAGCCGGTAAAACCGCGTGGCGCCGCTAGTATAATACAAACTCTTATATTAAATCAAATCCCTGTGACTTCTTATTTTGTGAGATATATTTCTGTAGCTTGTGATTATAAAAAAAACCTAAAAAGTTAACTAATACATACTTGTATACATTTACCCATAGATACCATCAATATAAAAAAATCAGACAAATAACCCCCATGTTGGTGCAATCAAATATCGGGATCAATAGTTTATTATTTACATCAAATCACGCGTAGTTTATGCAAGGGGCTGATAAATTTATTGGCGTCTTAATCACATACTATACTACCAATATGCCCTCTCTTCGCTTAGTATTAAAACATTTTGTATTTCTCGTTATTTTAAGGATTTAAAAATTAATAACATGAAAGTAGTATGGAGTTTTCCTCCTTTTATTACTTCACAAAATGTCCTTAGTTTTAGCGTTAATTTATTAAAACGAAGGTAAGCGAGGGCTACACATGGCGCTTACGTGACGCAACACACGCACAAACAGATATATAAAATTAAATAAATATTGTACTTAAATAACGTTAGCTAACAGAAAGTTTGATAATTTTGTTTGCTTTATCTAATTCAATTAGATTTTTACATTCCAAACTCTCTTAGTTGCAAAAAATACATTTATAATATTTCTCTTACTAATATTACAAACTAGTCGACTCTTGCGAATTCGTCCGCGTGTAGCTACGCTTCTATTGGTCTTAGCGTGATGGTATATAGCCTATAGCCTTCCTCGATAAATTACCTATCTAACACTGAAAGAATTTTTCAAATCGGACCAGTAGTTCGTGAGATTAGCGCGTTCAAACAAACAAACTCTTCAGCTTTATATATTAGTATAAGATGTGAAAGTTTGTATTTGAATGTTTGTTACTCAATCACGCATAAACAGCTGAACTGATTGAAATGAAATGTGGCACACAGCTACTTTACAATCTGAATTAAAAAATAGGCTACATTTTATCCCAGAAAAAATCAGTGTTCCTGCGGGATTATAATTAAATATGTTTATTGAATGCCTGAATAATTTTATATAGCAAAATGTATTGAAAATTAAAATGTAATTAATTGCACTCCTGCGAAGTACGGACAGGTTGATTATTGACCATACGCAAAGGGTAAAAAAACGAGACCTAAGACTTCGCTGTCTGTCCGTCCTACTGTCTGTCACCAGGCTGTATCACATGAACTGAGATAGCTAGACGCTTGATATTTTCACAAATGATGTATTTCTGTTGCCCCTATAACAACAAATACTAAAAAGAATAAAAGAATAAAATTAATATTTAACTTATATTTAACTTTTCCCTATATACGTATATCCTTACTAATATTATGAATGCGAAAGTAACTCTATCTGTCGCGCTTTCACGGCAAAACTACTGAACCAATTTAAATGAAATTTGGTATGCAGATAGTCTAGAGCCTGAGAAAGAACGTAGGTTACTTTTTAATGCGAAAAAAAGATTGTAATGGATTGAAAAGGGGGGATGAAAAGTTGTATGGAAGTATCGCTATTCCACGCGGACAAAGTCAGCTAGTATTCTATATAACAGAGAACTAAACATTTTTATATAAAAATCAGTAGTAGTAGTAAAGTATATAAAAGTCAAATTTTTGAAATGCAGAAGTATTGCTCTGTTCAACCTTCTAAAACTTTACAATCAATATCGGATATAGTTTTATTTTTAAACCTGCTCCAAATCGAAAGCTACCCTCTTGAACTATGAAGCATAACTAAAAGATTTTAATTTTTTCAAACCATAGTTAAATCTAATTAGACCGTAAATCTTTTGCACAGATTTTTTAACACAAAGAAACCTGTGTAACTGGTTTGTGGATTTGTCTGTTTGTCAAAACATATTGGCGATTTTGTAAACTGGTATTGGAATATTGAAAAGGGTTTACCATAATAATGAAAGGGCGAATGCATTGTGTAGTATAAAAGATTCAAATAAGAATATCTTTTATGTATTGTGAGATATTCTTTCTTTTTTTAGAAACTTCAGTGAGGTGTTAAGCTGCTTCCTATGGGTCATATAGATGATAATGACCATTTAAAATGATCTGTTTATTATAGTTTCAATTAAAAAGCAAGCAAGACAATATGATGATTTAATTTATTTACATTTTAAATTTATTTTGTGCGTTCTTTTAGTGTCTTATCTTAATATATTAAACTGTCACATAATGACATTGTTGTCTTAATGTTATACATACATTCAACAGAAAAAACATTGTAAAAAATGGTATTGTAAGTGCACGTGTTCGTATAGTTAAGTATTAAATACAATAAGTACTTAGCGAGCTTTCAAAAAAACCTGTTTAGCACAAAACTATTGCCTAAAAAATATTATAATTGCATCCTAACTAACCGTGCACAAACACACAAACAAGTTTTAGTTTAGCTACATATGACTTTTGTTATGGAATAACAATTTTCCAAAATTACTTATTTTATGTCAATGTCATGGGTTTTAATTTAAATAAAATATAATAGAAATATTCTTATTTCCATCGTTTATTGGGTGTAAAAAAATTACAAAATTTAGTTGTCGATTTTAAAATTAGTCTATAACTAAATTTTGTTAGTAATTGTAAAATCTAAAATTAAAGTTTGTAAACCTTAAAATTCACTTTGATTATATAGTAATGGATTTCCTATAGTCTATCAACAAGTGCTTTTTGGGTCGGAACTTTTTCTAATTCTGCAAAAATTATGATTTAGGTGTTATTCGATTCGGAATGGCGTGTAGAAACTTTTTGAAAAATTCAAGGGCACCTCGCAAAAAAATATTTAAATTTATATATTTAAAGTCGCGATAAAAATTTTTGGACCGCGGATTATTGTTCGTTGATCGATCCCGTAGGCGCCTGAATTTTTTTTCGCTTCAGAATTTTCATATTTAATAAATTAAAATAATATTTGAAAAATTGCATAAGTTATAAACAATTAAGTGAAAAAAAGGGGGTTTGGTTTTTTGCAAGTATCTCGAAAACACTTTCAGATTTTTGAAAATTGAAAAACGATTTAAAGAGAGCAGGAAATTTTCCAAAGAAAAATCCGTACTCCCGGAACTGTAGGACCAATATTTATAGTTTTCCCTGAGGGTTGAAAATAGGCATTGAGGGTGGTATTTAATGAATAAATATTATTTAACTTATTAAATATGAAAATTAAGAAACGAAAATATTCAGGCGCCTACAGGATCGATCAATGAACAATATCCGCGGTCCAGAATGTCTTTTTTAATTTTTGGAAATTAGAAAAACTTTCGACCTAAAAAGCACTTGTTGACTATACTATAGTAAATCCATTTCTATATAATCCAAGTGAATTTTAAGGTTTACAAACTTTAATTTTAGATTATACAATTACTTGTGAATGACTTTTTGAATACTTGTTATGTTTTCAAAGAGGTAAATAAAACCAATAATATAAGAGAAATTATTTATTTACAATTTAAATCTAAACTTAGTATACATAAACTATATTTGAGATCAACACGAATAACTTATTTAAATCAATATCACAATTACTTTGGTATTTGATACAATTCATATTAAAATTGTTTTAAATATTATACTGCTTGTGGAGATGTTGAATTTAGTGGAGATATACAATTCTTAATTAATTTTTTAAGTAATCTTACTAATATTATAAATAAATACATATTTAATATCAAATCTATCATGTTATAAATGAGTAATTATTAACAATGATGATGTTAAAAAAAACGTTTCTAATATTTGATGTAATATTGTTTAAATACGAATTGCTATCAGAAACTTAGTATAAAATTAATTTTCTATATTAAATGCCACAGTGTGCGTTATTCCTACATTATATAAGTTACTCGTAAGATAGTATAATTATGACGGAAATTAAGATTCGTTGTCATTTCATTTTCTTTGATGAGTTTAATTATAATCAAGTTTTGGACAGACACGATGACGTCACTACTAATTTATTAAATTCTATTTCAGTTGGCCTTAGAATAACAATCAACTACTTTTTGTAAAATGAAGGAAAATGAAACTATTATTGATGTTAATGTTAACGACACTGGCTTTATTCTGCCACTAAATAACTGTATTTTTTTTTTAAATTCCACGTATAACTATTAATTATATAAAAAGACAAAATCTATGGTATAGTTGTACCGATTTACATAATTATATTAATCTCCTTACAGCGTACTAACTAACTCAAGACTCTCATTAATCATGTTCTGTGCCTTCTCATCTTCAGCATCAGGATCGAAGTCTAGTAAGGTAAACTCCGTGTGGATGCTGCTACTATCCTCGCTATCGTTTACGTTAAAATACGTAACAGTTGCGTAACAGACTGGTCTGGAATGAGCTGGGCTGCTCCTAGTGGACTCGTACGCTGAATCTGACCTTCCAGAGCTATTGCAGGTTGAATTATAACTCTGGATGCTTTCATTGTGGGAATCATAACTATTGTAGCTGTTGTAGTACTCGTAAGTTTCATTGGCAATGTGAACAGGGGGCATGGACGTCCTGCATGGACAGAACTTTTGGAGATCTATTTCTGGTCTCGCGTCAACGGTTCCACTGTACGATGGTGACCTTACCAACGCTGGTGATACTCGATTTCTTGCGCTTTTTCTGTTCTTGTTCCTCTTGAACAGCTTGAAGGCCTGTAAAGAAATAATTTAATTAAAAACTTTTCAAATTATTACAAATAAGCTGACAATAGATGTCAATCTTTTTTCATTATTCATTCGAAACCTTTAATACGTTAAATACGTTCTTTAATTTGAGGGGAGAGTTTACCGTATCGACGGGATGAAAATTAAATTTTGACAGTTACGAAACGTGTGTATGAAAAATATTTATTCATTTATTTTATTTTTTCTTCAAGTTTCCATTTTCATTACTTATTCTGCTATTCGGGAGAAAAATACAAAAAATTAAAAATCATGAAAATCAGGTCAGCCATTCTCGAATTGTAAGACGTGTTCGAACAAAACCGACTTTGTTTTTTTTATATATCTATGTATATACAATTGTCTTAAATCTTTAGAAGATATATTAGCGACTTAGCAAAGTGTGCGAATGTGAGGCAAAGTCGCGTTAGGATATAAACGCCAGATGTGACCGTATTACGTTGGATATATTGCTATCGGATATTTGATGAAATTATATAAGTTATATTACCGTAAACTTTCTACTAACTAACTATCGACCACTATCACAATTATCTACGAGCAATAACGACATTTGAAAATAGGCTGAATTTTACTTCTAAAGGAAAGAAATCTACAATAATTTGTTCAAAGATTTCAAAAAGATATCAACGAATGATTTTAAACCCCCAATAAAATTTTTAAATAATTTGCAATTTTATTGGAAGTTAAAAATCAAGCGGTTAAAAAACTTCTTAATTGAGAAATGAGAGAAACATAGTTTTTGTCTCTAGAGCTAGATGGCGCTGATTGTAGTTAAATCGCGCTTACATTTGGCTTTCCCAACACAACTTGCCTTGTAAACAGACAGCAATCCTTGAATTTATCGATAAGAGTTTTTGAACGACTTACTCTCGAGAAGAGATACCATTAAAAAACCTTCGGAGTGTCCATAGTACATAGATTTCACCCTGTTGTTAAAATGAAGGTAGATAGTAATAAAAGCTTTTAAAAGCAACCATAATTTGATAGAGTAACAGAGATAAAACAGCTACTTATATTGTAAATAGGTCAATAGCCAATCAAACGGATATTAGCTGGGGGCGCTTATCAAGCGATACTAGAAGGCATTCACTTGTTATCATTAATTTCTAGATTCATGCTCTATTTTGCTATAAAAAAATAATAAGGTCTCAATAAGTGCTACAAGTAAATGGTTGGTCCTAAAGTTAAACTTTCAAAAAATCGATTAAATATGTCATCGCGTTAATAAATGCTATTTACATTAAGTTGCAGTATTCCACGAAATGGCTACAAATTCTTACGTGACTGTAAAAGAAATTATAGCAGTTCACGTAGCCAACTCGCAAAGAATATTCGCTAACAAAATTGAATTTTTTAATGCGCAGTTTGCTTTGAGTGACCTTGGCTTCAGACCTTGGGAATACCTACAGAATACAGACTCGAGCAACTTCATATACTTAAAAGACTTCGTCATTTACGCCTTTGATGTTTATTTCTTTTTTTTTTAAAGATTGGTTTGTTTAATAACGCTAAAAAGTAAGTATATTTTACCTTTAACCTTAGGTTTAACAGAACGTGGACAGTGGAGGCGAGTGTTTCAATTAGATGAAAGGATTCCTTAGTTACAAGTCTAAGGCACTGCTTAGGTTCGTGTCGTTATTCTAAGAGATCATAATGATTAGATATTTATAGGTTCAGTAGCTTTCAATATACCACCCCCTCTACCCTCTCCTTCTCTTTCTCATTTTTCTTCGAGTAATATAAGCGTAACTTCACAGACTATTCATTTTACGACATGTTATTTTATATTTTTATTTCATTGAATTTAAAAAAATATTTTTGTTTCAGTCAATGAACTGATGTTACTAATTACATAAATGAAAGTTTTAGAATGCCATTTGTCGATAATAAAAATATGGAGTTACAATCAGTGCTTAAAAATGTTTACACAAACAAAAGGGGATATAAGCGAAAAAGAGATTCAATTCCGTTTTGATCTTTTCGCGACTCTTAATGATGTTGAAAGAGAAATGTATATCTTATATTTGTTTTATAAACTCAAAACGGAACTGTGGATATACAAAATTAATAATAAAAGAAATATAAGGATGACGTAAATGTAGGTTAGAATAGCTGCCAAGTGGCGAAGATGTGAAGCAGAGTACCGAAGCGTAAATTGTAAAGTGAAGACGCAAGACACTCTGGCGCCATTAGTCGACGCGCCTTTCTACATTTTTCATACTACCTACTAGACATTAACATAAATTATAGATCACTAGCTGTGCCCGCGAATTCGTCCGTGGTCCGCGTGGAATATTGTCTTTGGGTAGTATTTCTAATTATTTAGGCTAATTATTTTACAATAAAGACACGTACGTATCTCTTGTCGAAAACTTATAATTCACATAAACCTCATATATTCCCATACAAACTTACATCCCCTATTCCCTATTGTTATTTTACACCCTTGAGGGTAAAACTTTTAAAAACTTTGAATGTTATATTTATTTATATCGAACCAACAGCCTAAAAAATAAGTTTCAATCTTCTAGCTCTTAAAATGACGATACTTCCATACCACTGTTCATACTCCCCCCCTTTCAACCCTTTTTTCGCATTAAAAAGTAGCCTATGTCCTTTCTCAGGCTCTAGACTATCTGTATACCAAATTTCATTTAAATCAGTTCAGTAATGTTGGCGTGAAAGCGCGACACACGGACAAAGTAATTTTTCCATTTATGATATTAGCAAGGATTTTGAATAATCTTTTTTTCTGCTTATTTAATTTTTTGATTTTAAAAAAGAAAATATCTGTACAATTAATAGTCTATGAATTATTGTAATGTAAAGTTTTTACAATTACTTTGACAATCCTATATACAAAAAATAGTTATTAATGAATATTCCTATGTGGTAGACTGCTAAAGAACTAAAACAGAATATTTATAGCAAGGTAGGACTCGAGGGTGTAATCTTGTTAAGTTATTCAAAAAGCTCTCTATTAATTATTAAAGCTTGTGTGAGTTTACACGAGTTTTAGGTTAGGTATACACAAGATAAGCTTCTTTAAAATGCTAAATTAATATGGCAGCGTTTCCACTTGAGGTGTGCGAGGACGTGTAGCGAAGTTGTGTTTGTTAAAAACCAATAGAATCGCTTCATTTACCTTGCCTCGCGCAGTGTAATAAATGAAGCGATTCTATTGATTCTTAACAAACACATCCTTCGTTAGTCGCTACACATTCTCGTTTATCAAAAAGCAAATGGCGTATTTTTAAGTTTTGATTTCTAACTAATTTGAAATTCGAACTTCATGAACAGAAGTTGGTAGCACTGTACGCTGAACTGATTTCAACTGTATATAATACACTCTAATTTTCAATTAACATTTAAGTTCAAAAACAATTAAACCCAAAAACGGAAGAAAACAATCTCAAAGTTGGTCAATGGCCGATACATGTCAACCCCCTCGAGAGTGACTACCCTTAAGTTTAACGACGCCATGTTTAATTATCAACAGATACCAACTGTATATTATATGAGACCCAAATTATCAAATATTATAAATAGGGATGCCGATCCGAGATCGATTAATCTGAGAATCGATTTCTTGGACTAAAAAAATCGATCAATATATATCGATTCAGCGAATTCGATATTTGATTAGGCGGACCGATAGAAGATAAAAAGATTTATTTATTTCAATTTACAAACATAGTTAATAAGTTTATTGTTTTACTAACCAAAAAGGGATAATCTTCTCTGAATTAACTTTATTTAAATAAATGAATTTGAATTTGGTATTTCGCCCTCGAAAATAGACATTCAATTTTTTTGTTATTTTTTAAAAATCAGCTACCGATTATATGAAATGTTTTTTTGCGACAGTGAAGCGCAATATTTTTTCAAAAAAAGAATTACCGTCCCTAATTATAAATTTTTTGCTAATCTGTTTCATACTTCACATCAATGATTTACATTCTATTTTTGAATTCGATACTATTTTATCAAACTTTATAAGGCCGTTATATTTCTGAAACATTATTCGAAATCAGAACGTCTACAAGCATTTAATAATTGCTTTCAACTACACAAAGCTTTTGAATTCGAAATTTAAAAATTTGAAATGTGAAAGAGAAATTAAATAGATAGAACACAATGTTAGATATTTGATTAAAATTAAAAAAAGTTTTCTTATATATACAGATCGAAAACAACATATAAATAAAAATATAGTTATATTAATGACTTCTTTGTATTATTATTTATTTATTCAACCAGACAAAAATAGCTGAACGGAATTGAATGAAATTTAACACACAGATGCTGCTGACTGCTCCCCGCAGTTTCACCCGCTATATTTTGGATAATTCACACTATATCATTATAAGTTATAGCCTATGTGTTATTCTGATGTGTAAGCTATATTATTGTAAAGTTTCATCTAAATCCATTCAGTAGTTTTTGCGTGAAAGAGAACCAAACATTCTTACAAACTATTATAATTTTAGTAGAATTTGTCGCTTAATATTGCTAAATGCTAGAATATTATATTAAGTGAGTGAGTCTGTTAATAACTGAGTTACTCAAATATGAAGATATAATTCAAAAGGTTTCGCGGATGAAGTCACTGGTAAATAAAATCGTCCTAGCAAACTTTGTAGAGGTATAATTACCAAAGTTTTGGACCATCCAACATTAATTCTGACGTCCCTTCAATTACACCCAAACCAACGGGTTACATGGCTAAATAGTGTGTGTAGTTGTCGTATTTTTGGACTATTAGATTAGCATAGGGTAGATTCATAAATATTAAACTCGTAACGTTCGTTGCGGTGGTGGGCGGTCACTGTGACCGACCACTGACGCGGAAACTAAGTCAACGGTCTTACCAACCTTGAGTGGTTGGGGTTAACAAGTTTTTTAAATTTCTTCATTCGAAGTTTGAATTTAAACAAAAAAAATGTTCTTTTACGAAATTTATGAAATGTATTTATCCCTAAAACTTAAGTGAAAAACCCCCTACTACAATTGGAGACAAAATAGGCACAGAAACTTTGGTCAAATTTAAATATCGAGAATTGTGCAATTAATTACCGCTACTGAAATTTTATCCCCAAAAAACCTGTATATATTTTTTCCCCCTAAATTGGGGGGATATCCCCTAAATTGGCGACAGTGTCCTAACTAATATTACAAGTTAGAAAGTAACTGTTAAGTAACGTAGGTAATAATTAAGAATATAAACTAAACTGCGATTTAATATACTACTTACGCCATCTAGTCACTATAGATGGTCTGTATTGTCTGTTACGCAATCACGATTAAATCACTGAGCCGTTTTTGATGGAATTTAGTACAGAGATAGAATAGAGCTTGGGGAAGGACATAAGCTATATATTGTCGCGACAAAAATACTTAAGAATACAAAGAAAACAAATTAGTGTTTGTCGTATAAAATCGATTAAAGTATTAAATCGATGTTTCGATAATAATATAAGTAGTTACCCAGCTGTGGGATAGCATATAATTGTTTACAGTAAATTATCTAGTACTTCAAAATTGAAACACGATAACTTATCGACAATTAGAGTACCAGTACATTAACAACTATAACATAATTCATACAATACTTAAGCACATAATAAGATATTTATATAAAGTATTTGATTGCTACATATAATACAAGATTTTAGAAAATTGAAAATTCAGCTTAAAAAATTGATTTGAGGAATGACAAATCTTTAACTAGCAACCCTAATAATTACAACCGTCAAATTTCTCTTTCCTTTAATTGTCTATGATTTAATATTTCTTAGTATTATTCTGGCGACAATTTGTTTCTTGGTGTTTGTTTGTTTCAGTGGATAGCACCATTTCACTCACTCCTCTGTCTCACTCACTTTTTATTCTTTTTTTTATAAGGTGGGCGCACATACATAGAGGTGATACATTTTTATTTATATAGATAAGAGAATAATTCGCAAGTTTAATTTATTGCAAAACAAATATGTGTAATATTTAATGTCATTAAGGGTCTTTTCGCCGGCAATATACCGTACAAGTTAGTACGATCAAAGTTGAATGCTCAACCCGCTTCCATTCCGTTGATTTATTCAATACATTACTAATTATCACAGCTTTATCAATGTTATATTGAATTATGCAACTATTGATAGAGTATTTAGGTGAATTCATTTGAAATGTACAATCTAGAAAACTAGATTATTTTGTGTCATGACTATGATTATCTATTTCTTCTAGTGGCAACATTAGTTAGTATCTAATTGGCTAATGACAGTCGACTGCGGACGCGCGCTATTCTTTTGGCCAATCAGAACATTTCCCGCCGAAAATTATCAATGTGACGTTTTGGAACAAAAAGTATTTTTGAAATAGTATTTAGTGTTGGGCCTAGTCAGTCACCAAAAAGAACACTCATTTTAGTTCGTTTTTCAATGGCGAACTAGTTCACTCTTTTAGTTCGTTAGTTTTTTTTAAAAATAATTTAGTAAAAATAATAAATAAAGGAAAAAAAACATCGAGATTCTCAAAAGTGAAACATCGATATTAGAAATATCAATGTTTATGAACAATATTTTGATATTTCTATCACCATTTAAATATATAGGTATATATCGTTTTTTTATTAGAAATAATACATTATTTTTATTTATTACACAGTTATTTTTATAGAAAACAAGTAGTCAAGTATGGATGAAATATAAGCATCCCTAGAAGTAATTCATTAAATAAAAAAAAAAATAAGAACTAAAAAGAACTAGGGTGAGATAATCGACGAACTAGTTCGAATAGTTCACCTAAAGGAGCGCTTTTTTGAACTAGGTCGTTCGCTAACTACCTAGAACTAATAGTATTCAAATTGGAAATTTGGGAAACGACAGACGACGTACGATTAATACTATCGAGTACCAATTGCACAGCGTTGTATAATGTTGACAATTAGTTTGATTTATTAAAACTCAGAAGTGGGATATAATTAACTTTTGAGTTTTAATAAATCACCCACAATATGACGGTATGTAAAATACTTTGACTTAGACCTACCCTTATCTGTCTTCTGTTACCTACATCTATCAAAATACGTTTTGCATAAAGAATTACCTTAAGTTTTCAGTTGTTATTAAAGCAGGTGCTCACAACTTAATAAACATATTTTATTACTATCCCTCATGAAATTTCTAGAAGTACGATTTCTTGGGGTACTAATCAAGCATTGTGTATTTACTATTAAATACCCCTTATAAAAAACAAGGTATAAACCTTGTTTTTTTTGTCTTTTAATTTATTGAATTTATAAATTTTTTTGGTAATTTCTAATTTTGAGTAATTTTTAAATGTAAGTTTGAGTAAAATAAAAAAAAAGTATCGCACACTAAATGAAACAAAAAAAATCATATCATGGCTATTTCGTTGGAATTGGGTATTTTCTTTTTATCAATTATCGAAGGGTATCAACCTAATCAGTGTATTGTATATGTATATTGTATTATATATATGAAATAGCCAAGCTGTCAGTATCACTGCGCTATGTTACAATCGAACAAATCGTAAACACTTCTTGGACTTTAATTAAGTACAGATAGTACGAGTAAACATATAAATTAGCTATTGACAATGCAAATGTTGCCAGCTATTACACGCGTTCTGCCTACATTAATACATGTAGGGTACATGCATTTTATTATATCAAATAATTTACTAATAGGACAAAAAATTATTAAAACTTAGTTCCATAATTTTCTAACAGATGGCGGTGTAAGTTAGTTTATTGATACAAAACTTAATCATGTTTCAGGTGTAGCAAGCATCCAATAGATGACTCAAAAAAGCGTATAATGAGAATATGTGATAACTAGATTGTACATTTATATATATGTAATATGTCTGTATATTAATATGAGAGATCATTACCAAAGTTTCAATTCCCTCGAGCTCGTCCAGTGAATGATATATGATATTAACCTTTCAAACGTATTAAACTTGATATTATTGGTTGTAGGGCCGACCCACTCACGCTTCGCTGAGGTGTATTCAAATCGTTCACTCATTCATACATCCGTTGAATTTCTATTATTGGCTGTTCTTCTGTCTCGCTCACTTTGTCTTACATAGAGGCGATACATTTTTATTTACGTAATATAGTATATGATAACTCTTAATAACATTGAAACACTTAATGCAAGTGTCGTTAATAAAATGTAGATAATATTCAATTTTATAATTTATGTTATAGTCAGATATTGGCAACACTGTTCGGTTTGCCGCCATAACATCTACTCTAGTCGATTGTAGGCAATTTCCCCTAATTTAGGAGACATTTTGTTTTAGAGAGAAATATTTGTAAGAGTTGGTAAAACTGGCAGCACTTTTTTTATTAGCCATCAAAAAAGTGATTGTATAAGATATTGTCGATGGTAAATTTCATAAATATAAAACATAGCAAATCAAAATATTATTGTAATGACTCTGTGTTACATATTTCCTACAATTCTATACTATGAAGTATCTGTCTGTCAGGAGCCAAGATCGTGATAACATTGATCCCGACTCGCAGCTCCGAGAACCAGAAACACCGACAAACGTTGCCATTGTAAATCATAACAATTGATTACTGATAACGTTAAAAATAAGCATTGCGTATTGCCTTCAAGTACATATCACATATATAAGTACTGTTTATATATACCTTAAAGTATAAAATCTAAAAAACTGATGCTTCTTCTGGTTGTGGAGACATGACCACCCTCCATACATAGTTGGCCTACGAACGGAATAACAAGTCATCATACCGAAAACTACTAATTTATTTTTAAACTTAAAAATCAATTTCCAATAACTGAGAGATCGTCCAAACCTTTAAACCAGACTCCATTTAAATCTTATATATCATCAATGTTGCCAAGGCTGTAATAAATATATTCACCGGCAAAACGCACTGTGAGTGTTTTGCGCATTCTTGCGCGTTATGGTACCTCAGAATTAAATTATGTTAAATGAGATGCAATTAAAAATCATCTGGCATGTTCCCTTCTATATTTATATTCCCTGATTTCATGAATTATATATCTCTCATCATTAAGACAGCTTTTTCTCTGACTTACTTTGCATTTCCGACTACTACGAAAAAGTCTTTACATTTTTCGGGTTAATATATAGCCTATGACACTCACGAATAATGTAGATTTCTATTGGTAAAAGTATTTTCGAAATCGGTTCAGTAGATCCAGAGATTACCCCCTACAACCACAAACTCCTCTTTACAATATTAGTATAGATGAAGTGAAGCGAAGGCAGACTACTAGTTGATAAACAAAACAACGATGAGTAATGAAGTGAATAATAATTTACAATATTAATGTATAATTGTTATCAGTGACAACAGTGTGCCTAAACGTCTGTATCAATGTAGTAAATAACTACCAAATGTACGCGTCTGTCTGTCTCTTGCGATATCTCGTTGAAAAATGAATATATTTTTTAAAACCTGCAAAATACAATTTATGCTATTACTAACAAAATGAGAGCTTCTAGAAGTTTTGTAAAAATATCGCAGTGTTTATCTACTGTGATTTCAAAGGGTTACCAGATGCGAAAAATAAACTACCTTACTATGAACTGGGAATATCTAATGATTATCTATTCGATCTGCCTTAATCTGGTTTTTAAGCTGCGTTTCAGAGATGAGCGAGAATGTGTAGCAAGAGAAGTGTTTGTTAAAACCCAATAGAATCGTTCCATTTAACACTCTAAGCGAGGGTAGGTAAATGAAGCGATTTCCTTGTACATTTCTGGTGGCAACACAACTCTAACCCGCCTAGAGCTCTAATATCAATGAAAATATAAAATCCTAATCCTAACTATTAATATGTTGTAGATGCAAAAGTAACTCTGTCTGTACTGACAAACCGACAAACACAATGACTCATGTATATTGTAATAGAATAAGTATTGATTGTAAAGTGTTTGTTTCATACTCATGTTTGTACGTAAATGGTTTTTTATTGTTTTATAAAAATAGTATTGTAAATCCCCAAAGGAAGGAAATAAGTGATAACTCTTACAGAGCAATAATTTATTATTTTATAGTAATAGGTATACAATATATATCAAACCGTAGTTATTAGGGGTCACAACTTTTTTTTAATTATGGGAAAAAAATTGTCTATGACTATGGTTTGGGAATTCCCGACAATTTCAAATTCCCGGGACACGAGCTTACAATTTTTTTGTTTTTTTTTCAAAGAGGGGTAACCCTTTTTTTTATTTAATTGATTTAATTTCTGGTGAAATGTACCAAAAAAGGCATATTTTTGGGATAATCATGTTTCATAAGTAAAAAATCTAAATAAAGATAACAAATCAGATTTATAAATCAGTCCAATTTTGGATGGATGGACATAATGAGGACTGTGCTGTTTTTATTATATATTTTTTTTTTATAATTCCATACTTGTTGTACAAAGCTTCATATTACACAGTCACATCGTAAATGAAATTGACATCTATCAGACATAAACACAATCGTAATCAATGATGGCGGCGCGGCAAACGTATTTTATTTTGAAATAAAAAGATTACATAACAATTTCGGCAATATTGTCTCGTCTTGAAATTCCCGGGACTCGAGACTACTAAAATTACCAAAAGTCCAAAATTACCCAAACTCTATCTATGACCAATAAAAGTGATAATATTCAATAAAATTTTTAGATCAACTCAAACTCAACACATATTGTGTTATTTTTAAATAGGCGTTTTTAAGAATTTTTAAAATTTTGTAAAAATTGATTTAAAAAAAAAATTAATGTTCTATTTTTATTGCGACGCCTTTGGGAGTTTGTCATTTATTTGCGACGCTACTAATGAGACGAGAAATGAGAATATGATTCTTTTTCTGAGTACAGCTTCTCAAAATCTTATCTTATTAATTTTTTACATTTATATGCGATTTTCATTTCTTCGTTAAGAAACTAAGTTCCAAAATTCAAGTAGCTAAGTTTTTTAGAAATGAAAACTTCTTCAGCGGCGTTGTGCAGTTTTGTACTTTTTTTTGAGATGGGTAAAAAATGTTAAACTCGCGGCAGGACACGTGAACCTGATTGAAAATTCGTAAGTGTCAGATCTAAATAATACAGTTCGTTTTTTTTTTTAATTTTGTTCTTTGGGTTACTTAAACCGTATCATTATATTTTCTTTTCAAAGTTCCGTGACGCGTTCTGGTCTCGCCGTATGTAAGCCAGATCTCAATAATACAGTTTGTTAATGATGTTCCAGTTTTCACTTCTGCCGGCATTCCCCCAATGCAACCCGTTTTTTTAATTGTTACCATCACCCACAGAACAAATCTATGAAGATCGTATGGCGACGCCACTAGAAAATGCTGTAACGCCCGAAGGCGTCACGTCGCGTAGTTTAGAAATCCCTCCTCTTGTCTTTAAATTTAGGAAGAAGAATGAGGAATTCCTGTGTATGGAAAAAGCACTTATTATGAAATGCTAATCGCGTCGGTCCAAAACTTATAAACAAAAACAACTACATGTCATTCATAGTGTTCTTACTCATTGTTGTCTTCTAATACATAAACACTAACACTTTTTTTTATTGTCGGTTAAAATGGCAAAACAGTTTACTAACGACGTAGATATACGTAATATTGTTATAGTAATGACGCTGTACCAATATTGATAGAGCTCTGCCGTACTCGCCACTTTTTATTAAACAAATAAGATTTGACTAATTTGTTATCTCGTAATTTACTAGTTTAAATATTATTATATATTTCCTTCCTCATTTTGTACGAATAACACGAATAGCAAAAGAACCCAGCCCGCACTTCGCTGCACATATTCAATTTTGTTTTAAAAATTAAATTTAAATGATTAAAAATATTTAAAGCAGTAATGTCCGACTAACAAACTCACTAGACACAAATATTATTTATTTAATGAATGGAATTTAGAAAAAAATAACAACGAAACGTTGTTTTGCTATATAAATTAATTTCTGCAGAGGGACTTATCACCTAGGGGTAAAAGAATTACCCTACAACCTATTCCCTGACCTAACAGATATACACAAAAAATTTCATAAAAATCGGTCAAGCCGTTTCAGAGGAGATTGATAACAAACACTGTGACACAAGGTATTAATTATTTAAAAA